>BQMF02000019.1:0-1200000 GCA_027922465.2 Turritopsis dohrnii
TGTTGTGGGGTTTGCATGATAAGAAAGTTTTAGATAAAATAACCCTGTATTTTTCAATTGTTATAATTCCATTCTTGCCGTTTCCTTTTCAGGTTCCGATTCCTATAATACAATCTTGTCACTGATAGGGTCTGCGGCAGCAGTCGATGCACTGCTTGGTCGATGTACCACAACTGAAAAAATTAAAAACTATACCACCAATAATACAATTGGTTATAATAACTCTGTCAATACTTTTATTTGAAAAAAAATTACTTCGTTACTGATATGTCAGTTTTGAAAGCCAAACAAGGGTCTTTTCATCAAGGACATCAAATGTTTGGTGAATCTGCTGGTCAACAGTGCACATGATGTTCTCTAATGTCAGTTGCATTTACTCATGTGAAAACCCGGGGCATTAGACATTAGATTTTATTATTAAAATGGGGGATGAAATCTAGAAGTCCCTCAATCAAAATACCTATCTGATGATAGCTGAACTTCCAAAAACTTTATCTCTATTTATTTACGAATGTTTACCCAGGATAGCCTCTTCAGTTCCTTGAGGTACTGTTATCAATGAGGGTCCTGCGAAGGAGGTCCTAGAGCATTTACAGCCCCCGTTTGGGCTACGGAAGCTGTAATGACAGAAACCGCTCAACTAGACAACCACCCTAGACATCATTCCTACTCTCTTGCTGAGTGCTAAGCAGAGAGGAGTGATTCACACTGTTATAGTCGCTGGCATGACTCGGTCGGGGATTGAAGCCGCGACCTCCCGAACAGGAAGCGAGCACTCTACCGCAAGGCTACCAATTCGTCTATTGATATTTGTTATGCTGATGAAAAGATTGGTTTCATAAATGGCACCAGCAAAACTGGTGTGCTATTTGAGCAAAATATCCCTTCTTATTGTAATGGAGTACTGATCTTACTGAAAGGCATATGCTTCAGCGTATTGTGGACTCAAAAATGCTACTTTCTATTTGATTCCCATAGTAGAAATGCTCAAGGGAGGTCATGTTCAAATGGTTTTTCAATTTTGATAAAATTTAAGACTAAGAATTCACTAGAGATGTTTGTTATTGAAAACTACTTACAAAGAAATGATGAAAATGTACAGTTTGAAATTCATTATCTCACAGTATCTAAAATGGACCCCTCAGCGAGTCTATATGCAAATTATCGAAAGTTAAGAAAGAATACTATTGAGAAAGGAAGCTGTCGAGAAAGAAAGTCTACGAATTTAGAAAAACAAAAGTGTAGAATGCGAAAATCAACAGACATTGAAAAAAAAAAGTGTCGACAAAGAAAAGCAACAGACATTGAAAAAGAAAAGTGTTGACAAAGAAAAGCAACTGACATTGAAAAAGAAAAGTGTCGACAAAGAAAAGCAACTGACATTGCAAAAGAAAAGTGTCGACAAAGAAATGCAACTGACATTGCAAAGGAAAAGTATCGTAAACGCAAGGCAACTCAAGATGCTAAGGACAAAAGCTGTAAAAGAAAGCGAAATGCCAAACACTTTATATCAGATCGTATTTCGGTCTTTAAAAGAGCAATACAAGAAAGGCCTTAATTTATTTGTGTTGTTTGCAACCGCTGCTTATATAAAAGAACAGTGAAGAATTTTGATGAAACTTTATATGAATTTGAGTTCCATCATTTATTCACATTTGTTGAAAGTTTTGATGGCAGTCACTACATTTGTTTTACATGTGACAAATATCTTAAAAAGAAACAAGTTCCATGTCAGGTTGTTAAAAATAGATTGGAGCTTGATGAAATTCCAAAAGAAATTTTGTGTCTCAATCACCTTGAGAAAATTTTAATTGCCAAACGTATGTTATTTAAGAAAATTGTAGTCATACATGGTAAAGGTGAACAACCAAAGATCAAAGGTGCTATTTGTAATGTCCCTGTATGTGCTGATACAGTCAGTGAGTGTCTTCCACTCCCAGATAACATCAATGGTGTGATACCAGTGAAACTTAAGCGAAAACTTGCATTCAAAGGCCATATTCATTTTGAAGATGTTGACCCTGAGCGTGTGAAAAGTGCACTACAGTATTTGAAGACCAACAATCCATTCTACTCAAATATTTTAATAAGGATTGATAACATAAACAAAGAATTGTTATTGTTAACAGATATTGATGCAATTGTAGAGCAAGATGTATTTCCTATTGATATTGAAGATTCGGAAGAGGAAAATCCCCTGAATAATGATCGAATAAATAGTGATGAAATGGTTATTATTCCTAATATTTACAGTGAGAATGAAAACCTTTTGAATATTGCACCAGGAGAAAACAAAATACCGGAATCATTTTTTAATGATGATTTTTGTGAAGAGCAAGCGTTCCCTTATCTACTACCTAAAGGAAAATTTGGGTAAAAAGTTCTTAGATCTGTTCAATTGTCTCCAGTGAAATATTTTAACCAGCGGCTGCTTAATTACTCACAAAGATTCTCCTCCAATGCAGATTTTATATTTTTCGGACACTACGTTGATCAACAGATAAATCTTTACAATCAAATGAATATCGCCACATCCAAAGTTAGTGGAACCTTAAATACTGGACAGTTACAAAATAACTATAAAGAGACAATTCGTTCTTTTATTTCAGAAGACAAAGGTTTCACATTCATGAAATCTGTCAAAGGCACCCCTGCATACTGGAAGAACTTCTTATATGTTGTATTAGCAATGGTTAAACAGCTAGGTCTACCTACATTTTTTGTCACTTTATCATGTGCTGATTTGAAATGGGCTGAATTGATATCAATTATTGATAAACTAAATTGTCTTGTTACACACGGGGAATTGAACTACTTTGAAAAATGCAAAAGATTAAATGCCAACCCTGTTCTTACTGCCAGGCATTTTCAATTTCGAGTGGAAACCTTCTTCAAAGTAATTATTTTGCATAAAGACGGTCCATTAGGAAAAGTAGAATTTTACGTCATTAAAGTAGAATTTCAATTTCGAGGCTCCCCACATGTTCATTCATTTGTTTGGGTGAAAGATCCACCTGTACTGACACTTGAGACTAAAGATACGTATTTAGAATTCATCGATTCTATTGTCAGGGCAGATTTGCCCGATGAGCTAAATGAACCTCATTTATATGAACTAGTTAGTCAATATCAAATTCATAAGCACTCAAAATCCTGTCGAAAGTATAAGAATGTTCCATGCAGATTTCATTATGGCCGATTTTTAACTGATAGAACAATTTGTGTTGAATCGTTAGAGGGATCATTACCTGACACTGATAAATTCGGAATCTTATCGGAGCGAGCAAAGATTTTGAAAAAAGTGAAAAATTACATTGATGAATATTTAGACCCTCACAAACATTCCTATGTAAGTCACTTATCCATTTCAGAAATTTTGAATTCCCTTGACATAAATGAAGAAGATTATTATCGCATGCTTTCCATTTCTTCTGGGGAAGATTTTGAAATTCACTTACGGCGACCACCAAACTCTTGCTTTGTTAATAATTATTTTGCGATGGGATTAGAGGCGTGGGAAGCTAATATGGATATCCAACCAGTTTTTAACTATTACAAGGCTGTTTCGTATATGTGCTCCTATTTTTCAAAAGCTGAAACGGATTCATCTGTTGCAATGAAAAAGGCAGCAGAAGAAAGCGAAAACTTGAATTTTAAAATAAAATAAAATGAAGAAATTAGCTATTGCATTTTTATCTCACAGACAATGTTCTTTGCAAGAGGCAGTTTACCAACTTATGCCGGAGTTATGGTTGAGAAAAACATTTCCTGTGGTTACCTTTGCAAATAGTAATTTGCCTGACAAAAGATATAGAATTTGCAAAAGTGAACAAGAGCTAAGTGAGCTACCAGAAGATAGCACAAACATATTCAAACGTAACAATTTAGACCGTTACATGGAAAGACCAGATAAGAACTTCAAAGGTGGTAAATACGGTGTTCTCGATACTATTTGCTATGCTGAATTTTTAGCTTTTTATGTATTAGACACAAAACCCATGTTTGATGAAAATGATTCTCAACCAGAAGTACTTCATGATGATTCCGGTGAAGTACCATGCAATTACCCAAAATCGATACCGCTCATGTCATCCAAAGAGAAAATGAAATGTCGTGGTATTAGAAAAGTTATTAGGTATCATACTCCAAACCGTGTTACTCAGCCTGAAGCATATGCCCACCACTTACTACTTTTATTTTACCCCTTTCGTAATGAAAGTGAGCTTCTATGTTGTGAAACTAAGACCTACACTGCTAAGCTAAATCAGACACACGTTTCAGAGATTGTAAACCAAAAAAAACTCCGGTATGAACCTTGGGGTGACCTAGTTGATGCAGTTTTAATAAATCATACTTTAAGACCAAGAACTGATGCATTTGCTGAACAAGAAAATGATGATCTCTTAGTTGAAAATGCATCTGTTGAAGAAGAAGATGAAACTAATTCAGATGAAATCATAGATTTTCAGATCCAAAATGATAGCTATCCTAGTAATTTGAATTCATCTAACGCAGGGCTTGACACGACAACTGACGAAGAAATCAACCATTTAATTTCAACGCTTAATAATAAACAGCAAGAAGTTTTTAATATTGTTAATTCATGGGCCAGACGCAAAGTAGTATGTAATTTCTGTAAAGATATCAATGAGGTAGAACCCTTGCAGTTGTTTATAACTGGTGGTGCTGGTACTGGTAAATCACATCTAATAAAAACTGTAGCTGCAATGCTTATGAAAACTTTGAACTACCGTTCATTGAATCCAGAAAAACCTAAAGTTTTGATGCTAGCACCAACAGGAGTTGCTGCCGTTCAAATAGCTGGAAATACAATTCATTCTGCACTTGGAATACCTGTTGATTGTAGAGGCTTACAAGTTCCAAAACTTCCAGATAAAAAAAGATGCTCATTGCGGCTGAAATTAGAGGAGCTTAAGGTAATAACTATAGATGAAATATCTATGGTAGCCAATAAACTATTATTACATATTCATCAGAGGTTATTAGATATTTTTGGCTACTCTGGAAATTCCATGAAACCTTTTGCTGGCCTAACAATTATTGTTGTTGGAGATTTGTATCAGCTCCCGCCTGTGATACAGCGTCCTGTGTTCGCTGATTATCACAATGAAATGTATAACATCTATCATCTGTGGAGGGTGTTCAAAATGTGTGAGCTTATAGAAGTAATGCGCCAACGTGGGGATAACACTCTTATTGACCTTTTGAACAATGTTCGGATAGGATGGATCACTTCCGACGATGAAGAAATCTTGCAATCAAGATTCATATCAAAAGAAAATGAGAACTACCCTAATGAAGCCCTTCATATATTTGCTGAAAATGAACCAGCCAGGCAACATAATCATGTAATGCTAGTGCAACTTGACTATACTCTTTTAACTGTACAAGCTGTAGACCAAGTTCCTAAGGGGGTTCCAAGTCACATATATGACCGAATATTGACTCTAAATCAAAGTCAAACGAATGGCCTAAGTTTCGAATTGAAAATTAAAGTTGGTGCAAGAGTGATGTTAACATCGAATTTAGATGTTTGTGATAAATTGATCAATAGCCAAATTGGTGCAATTAAGCACATCACGAGAGAAAACAATTCTGTAAAAACAATATACATAAAATTTGATGATTTAAAGGCTGGTCATTTAAAAAAGATTGCCGATGCCTTTGCTAGACAAATCGATGCAGTTCCTATTGAACGTATAACAACGGAAATAAAAAGCAGCCCTAAAAAAGAAGCATCACCAGTAGTAAAGAGGACATAATTCCCTCTAGCTTTAATATGGGCATGCACAGTGCACCAGGTCCAAGGATTAAGTTTGAACCAAGTTGTAATCAGTTTTGATTTACTAAAACAAAAGGCATTTAACCATGGTCAAATTTACGTTGCTCTTAGTCGAGTTACTTCCTTAGAAGGGTTATTTTTAACTGGGGAATTTAAAAGATCAGCAATATCAGCTGACCCACGAACTAGTAGAGAATATGAGTATTTAAGGGAGGATCAAGACCTTGGAAGGGAACTTGGTAACACTGATGATGATTCATTATCGTTAATTATATGTAACGTAAGGTCACTCAGAAAACATCTAGGTGACATAAAGGCAGATGTACATTTTATGAAAAGTGATATAATGCTTTTAACTGAAACCCAAATGACAAATGATGATAAAGTCTTATTAGAAGGATATACAGGATTGCATAACAACAGCCCCCACAAATATTCAAGTCTGGCTTGTCTTTTTGGTTGTGACCTCGGAATAATTGAAGAGTTTCGTTGCGAAGGACTTTCTTTTTATCGGTTCTTTTTAGAAAATCAGAGTTTTAAAATATTGCTTCTGTACAGGAGAAATGACACGGCTATGTCAACTTTTCGCGAACTTTTGGAATATGTGACTGCAGCTTATGAAATAGACATTCTAACTGGAGACTTCAATGTCAATCCAAATGACCATATAAGATCAATATTAGAAGACTACGATCAACTCGTATTAGAACCAACACATATAGGTGGCGCTATACTTGATCATCTGTACATCAAAAAAGCTTTCGTCCTAAATTATAATATTGCCGTTTCTGTTCACCACGTTCATTTTTCTGACCATGCTTCCATCAAAGTTTCCCTGGAGAAAGTAATCAAAGAATGACTCTCTGAAAGTCATTTGATGTCCTTCCATCGTAATGGAAGGATTTTTTTTTGTGTGTGGAAGTGGGACTTGGAGGTTGTGCTTTGGTACGATTAATCTACATTATCTGCCCTTTTTACACAGGCTAACAGCATTAACTTTCATGACGCAGCGTTGATCTTATGACTGAGAACTTTTGAACAATTGCGCTAGTAAGAGCCAGCGTGAAAAGGGCCAATAAGGTATATATTTTATAAATATTTTGTTATATATTTACTTACATTTATTTATTTATTTTAATATTGTAATGTACCTTTTTATATTCATTTTCATATGATAGGATATTGGAGACACTATTCTTCCGAACATTTACAATAAACAGTTGCCTTAATCCTTAAAGGTGTGTTAGTTTGATCGCCTAGTATTTTGTTAATGTTCACACCATAGCATAACCTCCTGTCAAAAAAATATTTCTGTTTGTGAATATTTTTACTTATTGTTGCTTCAATTTGAGCAAAACAGTTATTAACAGTGATACATTATAAATTTAGTTTATTAAAAATAATTATTGATGAATGAATTATGCAATTTTATGATTTTTTACACTATGTTCCTTTTTGATGTTCTGCATTCCGATTACTTCCTTTGACAATGTATAAGTTTAGCCTTTTTTCCTAATGTTTCCCAAAATAGCAGTTTTTAAAGAGAAGCCTCAAATTTTTAATACTTGAATGTTATTGTGTGGTAATAATTTCAATAATAATTGAATTAATTTAATAACTTGTATATACCAAAATGTATTTTTATTTTATTCACGTTTTCCAAGCTGTATGTTCTTTTACAAACTGAAGAAAATATTCTTAGTGTATTAAACGGACGACAAAAATGTTGAAAAAAACTTTATGCATTATGGACATAATGTACATATATCGCATCAACGATCGACAGCTAATGACTTTGAAATTTGAATGCAGAGAAATCAAAAATCCATTTGTTGCATTTCATGATAGTTCACACCTGTTCAAATCGTCGTTTTGGAAAACGAAATTGAAAGCATTCCAAATACCAAGATATTGCATTGAGCTGGAGTTTGAGCTGAAAATCATGTTGATCAATTAGTATAACCCCTATGAACACTTGTTCAGCTGATATACGTGACGAATCCATAACTCACAATTATTGCAGCAAATTAAAACTATGAAAACTTCTAGCATGTAAGCCCCTAATAATAATTGTCACTTTTGGATTGATGAAACTGGTCTGGTTTTGTCAAAAATGTAATATTGATGTCTTCTTTAGGCTGATCAATATGGTCGGTTTTCATATCGTTCGACGAATGGAATTCATATGAAAATTGTTTTGATATCGCTGAAAGAAGATTTATAACTGTTACGTTACTTATGGCGTTATATAACATGAGAAAGAGTAAAAGCATGTTGATATCGTTTCATTAATCCCAAATGTGGACGACAAGTAAAGATAGATGAAGTGCAATACATATTATCAACATTACCTCGAATTATCTCAGTGACATTGCAGTCTTTTCGTTCTGGTGAAAACTGGTTTAATAAAATATTGAATGAGAAATATTTTGCTGTGTTAACAAGTTAAAGAAATAACACAAACTGTTTATTTGTAAAATGCTTTCCACTTATTATTGCCCCATTTTTCTATGATCTTCAACTACTAAACACTTAATAGGGACCCTTCTAAGCAAATCCTAGCAGAAGAAGTTAAAATCTTGTCGGAAACAATTTCATCAGTTTCCTCCGTCGAAAATGTTGCCATATGGCTCTATTCTAAATGTTATTATGGTTGCAGCTAAAGCGAATATTAAAAACGTTCTTTTGCTGCTACCGTTTTGCGCCATCTGGCTCTTGTTCCTATTAGTTCATCAGCCAAAAAAAGTCACGTTCGATTGGTGTTGTAATGTATTTGCTTCGAACTCACGTCGCACACAAAAAAAGAAAAAATTTCGCTCACAGCTCAATCTACCATTTTGCGTGACTTACAAACAAACAAACAAACAAACAGACAGACAGAGAATCGGCTATTAATGTATAGATTTAGTGTGGACTTAATTTGGCACAATTTAGACTTCTTGGTCAAAATTCAGCTTATTTTTAGGCTAATTTGGAGTTTTTTTTAGAAAAATGGAATTTGGTGCAGAGTTAATTTGTTGCCGCTTCTAAAACATTAAATTTGGCATGGATTTAATTTGGCAATTTTGCACCAATTGCACCAAATTGTTTCTGCACCAAACTTTCTTCATTTAATATACCGTTACTTGTTTTTTTACATATTTTAAAATGTCCGGAGTAGTGTTATCAAAATTCGATGAGCATTTTGTTACATTTTCTTTAAGAATGAGAATAAAAGGATAAATTCTTGGAAATGTTATGAGTTCCATTTACGATGGTCATTCCAATGTATCCTCGCCAGCCAAAATCTCATACTACATCAATTTCCCGTGTAGATTCTGTAGAAGGCTTGTCTGCTGTCCGAGGAAAAATAGTTCATGTATGGAAGAAGAAATAAAGCCAGATAGCCTGAGACAGACAATGATAGGGCGGGTTAATTTTGATGATGGAACTTTAACTTTGCATGGAATTGAAGATTACAGAAATGACATCAATCGTTGTTGCAGAATACTTATCATTTGCGCTGCATCAAGTTATCATGTGTCACTTGCATGTCGACAAATCATTGAAGAGTTACTTGATTTACCTGTATTTGTGGAATTGTCAAGCAATGTTCTTGATCGAGATGTGCTGGTGTATAGAGATGATGTGTGCATACTCGTGAGCCAACCTGGGGAGAGAAGCTCTAATTTTATTTTTTTTATTTTATTTGGTATTGTTTAACGGGCTAGCCTCACTCAGTTGCTATTGCATCTGCTTTCCAGGAGGGGCCACGGCTTAGGTTGGAGGCTTCGAAGTATTTGACACTCTTATGAGTGACACAAACCCAATCAAGGGCCTGTGCTCTTCTGGATGAGCTCCTGCAACACCCGATGCATCATCTACCCAATTTCCCTCACGTGGCATGGGTCGACCCGGCGCTATGGTACATTCACTCGCACAAGGTGAATCACCGCCAAAGGGAATTGAACCCCGACCTCACGTATGAATTAAGAGAGTGATAACCACTATACTACGGCGGCATTTTGTCAGCGCCTGCAATTATTGTAAGAAAAAGGATTCTCTAGAAATGGGCATAACACAACTCAATCTACCATTTTGCGTGACTTACAAACAAACAAACAAACAAACAAACAGACGGAGAATTGGCTATTAATATATAGAAAAAAACTCGCTTTTACCGTGCTAACCTAGTATATCTTCTTTATTTTACGCATGGTAATATGTCTATTATATATCTATTATATACTTCGCGCTAGTCTAGCCGTAAAACGAGAAATCGATGACATCTGTTTTCTCGATAATTCCCGACAAAATTAACAGACTTTTCTACTACAGAACAAAGTTGTGAAATCGAGGCAAGTACAATGGTGTGTGTGCCACCCGCTCTCTTGTTTTTCTTAGTTCTAAGTTGGCGCCAAAAACCATCCACGAAGAGTTTGTTATGGTTTCTTCTTAGTTCTGGTTGCTTTTGTGGTTTCTGTTCATGTCTATAACAGCATTTGGTATTTGATTCTTCAAATCTCCATAGTAATGTAGTTTAGAGATTTTAGGGAGCTTTGCTTAAAAGCCACTTACTTTTCAGTTTGATTATTTAATTTTGGTTTCGCTGGCAAGATCTGGACTACATGACTTATAGATGATAGCTAGAGTATTAGGGCCTGCTACTTGATTATTTTGAATAGAAATGTTTTACTCAAGGTTTCTGATTAATTTTGTTGTATCACCAGAGTGTTTTGCTTTGTTAACGTATGAAAGCACAAAATGTCTGTTCTATGGACACATCTCAGCTGGAAAATAGATATCTGTTCTAGCATGGATTTCCATTGATTTTCATTTATTGCAGTTTGCTGTAACCACAGACATTCGTTTAACACCTTCACTTATATTTGTTTCTTTTCTTCTATTAGGCATGCGTAAATAATGACATAAAGATATACTTTTCTTGTCAATTAAAGATAAATATCAACTTCTATGACTATTCGCTGTTTTCGTCATTTTTCTTACTTTGTTGGGATGGACACCGGCATTTGTTTAAAATGACTTCAAAAGTCATTACAATGTTATAACATTTTGATGTTGTTAATACAACGTAGATTAACGAAATTTAACGTTGTCCTGATGTAACTTTCTAACGTTATGCTAACGTAAGTATTTAACGTTATATTAATTAAAAAAAGACTTCCATTCTAAGCAACCACTAACGTTACCACAACGGAAACAATAACGTAACACTAACGTAAGTATAACGTTTGGTGCCTGCTGGGTTGTAGAGAATTTTCTAAAATAACATTACGGGGGAGCGACAATTTGTTAATTTCGCACTGTGTTTAGCTTTGGAAAATCACTTTCTTCGTGACATCGATTTAACCATAGGGTAGTTTCTATGAACAAGCTTGCTTTTGAGTTATATCCCAAACATCTGCGCACATGAGGACCATCAGCATGGCATCTCAGATAGCGACCAATATGCCACAGAAGGAGAAAAGCATAACACTGATTATGATCACGATGCGTTCCTTGGCAAAGGACATGGGCACGACTTTGACGGTCTGGAGACCGAGGAAGCGAAGAGAAGACTCCAGCTAATGGTTTTAAAGGTACAAGCATAAAAATTGAAAATACATTAGTATTTCAATTACTGCCTGAAACGTTGTGCGCGAAACGAAATATAACGTTTATTTAAAGTTATCGTATCGTATTTCTGTTCAAGCAATCCTTCAAACTTTTTGAACCTGTTATAGAAGATTTAGCTAGACTTTAATTTTAACATTTCAGGTTGATACTAGTGGTGATGGACTTGTTACTTTCGTGGAATTAAGAACTTCGATTGATCATCAGCGGACTGCGCATATATGTGGGAAAACATTCATATGATCATAAGGAAAGATGACGACGATAAGGATAGCGAAAGGTCTTCTTGAAGATTTCAACTCTTCTAAAACACCTTTTTTATGCCGGCCCGGACAGTGACTGGACCAACAACCTGCACGTTCAATCTTGTATATATCGGATGTCATTGTTTTAGAAAGTGCGTGAAAAAATCGAAAAAGCAAAGCGTAAGTTCGAATCAGCAGATACCAATAAAAATAGTAAACTAAGCCGTGAAGAGTATGTCTACTTCCGCCATCCGGAAGAAAGCAGCAAAATCATTCTAAACGAGATCGTTGTCGATGAAGTGATCGAAGAAATGGACCAAGATAGAAGTAAGTATGAAGTTTTATCGAAACGGATAACATTTTACATCACTGGCAGTGAAGTGAATGTTTACTTTGTACTCTCAGTGATGAAAAGCAATAAGTTCGTCTAACAAATCGTTGCCACCAGACTTTTATAGTGTCTAGGTTAGTGAAGATAAGGTTCACGATTTGTTTTGATCGTATTAATCAGAGGCGTAGTCAGGGTCAGTCAAAAAAAGTGGAGGAGTTCAACATTATGATATTTCTTTTCAGTCTTAAGTGGCGATTAGGTTACTTGCACGCTTTCCTTTTCTACCCTAAATGACTTAACTCTCCTCCACAAATTTTGACTGACCTCTGGCTACGCCTCTGTTAATGGTAACGATTTGTCAGATAAACATACTCCAAGCACAGAATTGAATCACACATATTAACTTCTTCATTTCCTTATAAGTTTTTGATTTTGAAATTTGAAACATTCTGCCATTTAATTTTTTTTGTGAACATACATTTGATTTCTAATAATTCTTTATCCTCTCCATTGAAACGCTTCTTACTTTTTCAGTTTGATAGACTTGGACGAATTTCTTGGTCAATACGTGGACGATGATGGTGACCCACCAACTTGGATTCTCGAGGATCGAAAGCATTTTGTAGACACACTCGATCACGATAAAAGCGGTTTTCTCGAACGAAATGAAATGCGCGAATGGGTTCTCCCTAATAAAAACGAAACACGAACGGAAGCAGAACACTTGATAAATGATGCAGATGATGACGGAGATAAAAGGCTGAGCTTGCAAGAAATATTAGATCATTACGAGCTATTTGTCGGCAGCACAGCTACAGATCATGGAAGGGCGCTAAGAGAAGAACTGTGAAGAAATACGTGAGTTGTGGACCAACATTAAGCCTGTACCAACACTGTTAATAAACTTATTCATTTCTGAAATATTGTCAGACTTCCGAAAATTCACAGTGTAGCCATTTTAAAGGTAGCGATAAAACACCACTGTTGTATCTAACACGCATATAAGAAATTCGGAAACCAAATTTCTTATTTCTAATCCGTATTATAATTTGACCATCTTAATATATTTTACCAAGTGTCTAAATGTTAAGTTCATTTTCATATAAAAACAGCTATGATAAACGTTAGACATCTCTTAACACAGACTCGTCCATTGTTAGTTTCTGTCTGCTTCAAATATGGATTCAAATATCACGTGACTTTCTTTCTTCTCGCCTGCTTTTGTTTATCCATGACGATTTTCATCTTCTTAGTCATGAAGTAAGGCTTTTCTAGTGAACCATTGTTTCGCTCCAAATCTTCCACTAAGAAAAAGAAGATAGGCTACAAACAACATAAGGTATTGATGAACCAAGTTGGTTTACATTTGAAATCTAATGCTGATATATCTATGACGTCATAAAACCATTTGATATTAAATAAAAATCATGCTTAAACCTTTCCACCATTTCATCAAGGGACTTCAAAAATTTCAACACACTTACAGTAACATAAGAACAGCGTATCGATCCCCATATCATATACTTTGAAAAAAATAGAAGTTATAAGATAAGCTCCAACAAAGCAAATCTAATAAAGAAAATATATATTATAGTGTAAATAGAGCCTTAGAAATTTTTTTTTTCTTAGGTCTTGAAAAGAAAGATCCGGTTAATATTTTTCTTACCAAAATTGGAACGTAACTGTAATTCAATCTCTTTCTTTGAAATGCATTGTATTGGTCAAACACGAAAAAACTAGCAACCCCTACAAATACAAAATATTTATCTTGTTAAGTGTGTCCAAATGAGCGGATGCCAATGATTCGAAATTTTGACGTGTTGAAATTACCAGCACGCTGTAGTAATAATGACACCTACCAATTCCGCCAGCTATCACCAATTTCCCAAGAAATAACACAAAAATGCTAATCCCATTTACAGCAATTGTTCTACGAAGAAGTATGAATAGTCGGTTTTCTAGAATAGATGTTTTTGTGAAAATAATTACGCCACAGAATTATTTTACCGAACAGGATTGCGAAGCAGTAGTCGAAAAGCTTCTTTTGCGGACCAACAAAAACTTCCTCCATACACTGCAATCTGGAAATAAACATGGCTGTTTATACATAACAAACTCTTGTATAGTTAGTGGATTGTCGGTGATAAATCGTAATCGTGATCGTAATAGCTAGTGTCCAAATGGAGTAGTGCTTTTTGTTCAAATGAAATCACTTTCATACCACAATGTATGCAGCTTTATTGATGAACTTGATGCAAATTTCCAGTATCCAAAAACAGCATCTGAAACATCTAAATTCATAATTTGTGTAACAATCCATAAAAGAGTGCGTTTACATGAAGGCCGTACTGAACTCAGTACGGGTTGAATTTTCAATCCTCCCGTATCGAGTTTCAATACGGGTTTTTATTTCAGTACGGTTCCTGGTCAAACCTTCAGCGGTGTTTACATGATAACGGCCGTACTGAAATTTAACCCGTGATGATTTCAAACCTATTTCTCAAATAGGTTTGAAATTTCGATACGGCTTGGAAAGGTGTGAAAGTTTTCACATTTCATTGTTTTATCATAAAATGTGTTAACAAGCATGCGCATATTAATTAAATTTTGCTGACACCTATGAAACAAAATACAGAATGTGCTAAATTTATTTCATTGTGCACAGAAAATATTTCTACCCGTACTGAAATCTCAAACATGTGTGATTTCAGTACGGCTCTCATGTAAATGCGCTCGTAGAGAGAACTAGAAACTAGTAAAATCTATTGTTTCGATTGTTACTCGCGAACACTCGCCAAGACCGTATCGAAATTTCTCATGTAAACAGAATGTCAATTTCAAACCGGTTGAAATCTCAAACCGGTTTGAGTTCAGTACGGGCCTCATGTAAACGCACTCAAGTCATCCTTAATCATCAGTAACAATATATCAACAAAATGTCATTCATTACGTTGCCACAACTTTGAAGAACGAACTTTGTGGATGTGCTAAAGATAAGGAGAAGAAGTTCAAGTGCAAAGAGGTTTAGGCTAGAGGTTGGTTCTTGTCGTTAAAACACCCCCGGAAGAAATCTATGAAATGATGATTCAAGATTTCCTGAATATTACTCACCTTTGATCCTGTTACGAACAAATTCCAGTATCACTCGAATAAACGTAACCACACTTAAAATGGCAGAACCAAGAGCTAAAGAGCCGGTATGATATCTAAAAGCAGTCCAGAAGTGATAATGCTCTCACCTGTCCGTTCCGGGTTATCTTTTGAAGGGCGTAATTACACACAGGGCATACGTTTAAGGCGTTTTAGGGTGCAATGATATATAGAATACAGAAAAATGTTTTTTAAGAAAATGATTGGCTGACGAGCTAGATTCATCAGTTGAGATACATTTGAGAGAAACACAACTCAACCTTCGAAAAGCTTCATCAAGTTACATATACCTAACAGCCTTTTGCATAGCTGATAGAACAGGAAACCGTGGTATATCCTGAAATGAAAACAATAAAAACAGTAGCTCAACCAATGAAAAATAATGATAACAGTAGCTTAACCAATGAAAATAATGATAAAAATAGCTCAACCAATGAAAATAATGATAACAGTAGCTCGACCAATAAAAAAGACAGCTTCACTTCGTTTCACTGTAACAGTAAACTCTGGCACATCGATAATTCAAATAATAATAAGGACCTTCTCGAGCAAAAGAAATTCATCATTGGTTAAGTGTGTGTTGTTTCTTTCTCTAGTCAAATCAATTGTTCAAGAAACATTCTACTTTTTCATCTATAAAGAATTTTCACTCACTTGTGGCTTGCGTGTCGACCAATAATACGAAGCAAAGGCACCTGCCAAACTGATCTCAGTGAAAGCTACGAGAAATTTGCAGCCCCAAAGCCAACCAAACGCGACGAAAACACTCATTTCCGCAACAAACGCATTCGAATTATATCTTGCGAAGTCACATGTTGCACTCGTGTTTGGATATAGCTCAGTAAATGTTTTCTTGTTGCAGAAGTCTCCAGTTGTTAAGTTGAATTGAGGATCAGAGACTGAGACCTGGTATTCTGCTTTAACACTTGATACCAAATACCTGGAAAGGTTTATAAATCATCCTTTTGCTATTTGAAGTAACCATTTATGTTTCCAACAAAAACAGAAGACGTGGCAAGAGGATTCTACATCTACAGTTACACGTTGACATCATTGAAAAAGAATCCCGCCATTACACAGTGGCGTAAAAAACTGAAGGTTGTTTTCAACGAATTGAATATCTCAGAAAGTGTTTGCAAGATGTTTGTGAAGTGTCTTTGTAAGTTTTCTGCGATAATATACCCCATTACTTTTAAGAGGAAACACACAATTTCCAGAATTCTAGTGTTCCAAATTTTGTTGAAAAATCACTGCGAATGAGTGCATTTCTATAGAAACATACACACTATTTCAATAAAACTGCTCTTGATCGCAGTGATTTTTTGAAGATTTTGCCCACCAAATTAGGCAGTTAAATAATCGTATCAGAAAACGTACAGTAGGACAGCAGCGCATAACCCAAACCATATTAATTGAAGTAACCATGGTAGCAGTGGAAAGATTAATGAAGAAGGCATTTGACAAACAGCTCTAAAAGCAACATAGGAAAACATCATCATCTCGTTTCAATATTGTTGTTACTTTTGCAATTTCACTTACCTGCTAGCTTCAGCAATCAATGCACACGCAATACGGATGCGAAACCACAAGTAAATCACAATGAAGAACAAAACCAGAAACACAACACTCAGTAAGAGGCCTGTACATAAACGCACAGGAGTAAGACACCTGTACATAGCAGTGGTAAAAATGAATACAGTGTGTCTTTATTCTTTTGGAAAAAAAACTGAAATGGTCGGCTGTCGGAGTCAAACAAAATCACACCTTTTGGTGGCAGATGAAGAGAGAGATCTGATCGGTTATGGCGGATTTTGATAGAGTTTTTAATACATAAACAAGAAGCCGCTTGGTTTTAAGACTTCAGAGCACACAACGATACACATCTAATCTCAAAACTACATCATCGCCAAATATTTTGGTCAAACCTGATAAAATGACTGCCAAATTCAAAATCATCGTCTTCCAATTGTGCTTTGTGAATTTTTTTTAATGAAAATCGGAGAAGTTTCGAAATTTGGTCAAATACTGGCCAGAATTACCCAAATGTGAGAAAACCTAAGAGAATAACTGTCAAATTCGAAATCAGCACCTTTCAAATGTGATCTGTACAAAATTTTATGAAATTTAAGAACTTTCGAAATTTGGTCCAAATTTGGCCCGAATTACCCAATTCTGGTCAAATCTGACAAAACGACTGTCAAATTCAAAATCAGCACCTTTCAATTGCGCTTTGTGCAAATTTTTGTGAATATTGGAAAACTTTCGTAATTTGGCCCAAATTGTCCAGTTTTAGTCAAATTCGAAATCAGCGCCTTTCAATTATGTTGAAAATTTTTATGAAAATTGGTCAACTGAAATTCCAAATTTGGCCGAAATGTCATGAAGCGATGTCATGCCATGAGGAAGAGGAGGAGAAGAAACCACGGATTAGACTTTACTCCACCACGGGTTCCTAAAGTCAATAATGAAGAACTATTGCAAATGATCGGTTTAACGCTCTGTATTGAAAAACCATTTGATAAGGACGTATATAATCCGTCGATTGAAATGTTTCTTCATTCATGCATTAAAATCTCTAATAGTCCTGACCTCACACGTTGGCAAACAATCAGTTTTTGTCATAAATGGAAGTTGAAAAAGAAATGAATCGTACATAAAACCAACCACGTGATTTTATTATTGGTGAATTCAGCAAAGGACCAATTCCAAGTAATGTCCACACTTGTGTTAGTGTCATTCAAATACTTGTACTTGTTACCCATGTAATATATACCTAAGGAATGATATCAACGTTATTCAAGACTGTTATTGTATTTGCCACAGAAATCTTTCTATATTTAGATACGTCTGTATATATACTGTACTACGTTTACTTTAAACCAGTGTAAAATAAACGAAACCATCACATATGAGCAATCATAAGGTGCACATGTCGTGAACTGAAAATCACTATGTTCGCAAGCAAAAGTTTTGATGACAATATTGTCAGGCTAACTATTTCACCTGTGGAAAACCTCCGTTTGGATATGTTTGAAAGTTTTTTTTTCAATTTTCAGGAAAAGTGCACTTGGTCTCCTTCACTACCCATATAGCTTGAAAAGTTGATCAAAACAATGTATGGGATCAGATCGTAACGATGAACGATAAAGATATTGCTTCAAGTCAAGTCCAAAAAAGTAGATAAAATGCAGACCAAAAATACTTCAGTTGTACCCAAAGATGGTTTTTAACGAGATGTTTTCCCTTTAATGTCGTGTTCTTATTGGTGTAGTGGTTGCTATTGAAAATCACAATGCAATGTCCAAACTACCTTATCGGCCCTTTTTACGCCGGTCCTAATGTGGCGTTAATTTTGGTGGGCGGCGTTAAAAGGGCCGGCGTAAAAAGGGCCGGCGTAAAAAGGGCCAAAAAAATGGAAATTTTTCAAAAAATCGGCGTTATTTTTTAAAGTTGAAATTTAGATTTGAAAAAATGAAACAAACTATAGATGTGAAAGAACTCTTTGGAGACAATGAAGAGTCAGATGAAGGGGAAGTTGAAGCCGAAATAGAATCAGTTGACGATGAGGGAATTAGAGAAAATAATAAAAGCATTAATGAAAAAGAGGACGAAATAACTGTAATAGATTAAGTCTTACGATGTATTAGATGATATATATTAGAAGACATTTGTAGTATAAGTTAAAATTTGAACAGAAAAAGTGAAAAATAGTGCTGAAAAAATTTTTTTTCTTTTTTACTTTTGAGGCGTAAATAACGGCCCTAAGTGGCGTTAAGGCAAAATCTTGGGGTGGCGGAATAAGGGCCGGCGTAAAAAGGGCCGGCGTTAAATTAAGGCCGGCGTAAAAAGGGCCGATAAGGTAATTTGGTAAATTTTTCATTCTTGTTGATATTTTGTCATGTGAGACTACTAATCGTCAGGGAAAGAAACAAAGCAAGGTGTTTGGCAAATTTGAATCTTGGTAAATATTCAAAAAACGTTACAGGAATTTGTGGAGCTGCGTTTTTTTTTGCGTTACTGGTGAATGTCCTCCAGCTGTCAAGACTACACAAAGGAACTTTACCTGTACCATAAAATAACAATATGATTGATAGTGCTTCCAATTGTTGGAAAGTTAGTGTTAGTGTATCGACAACAATGTTTTGATAGAGAGTCACCTCTTTACTTACATTGCTTACATTACATCACAATACTTACAAGTAATGATGTTCTTACCGTATCCAAGAGAAGCAAGAACACCGAGCTCTGTCAAAATGATCAGAGGAAACGTCATCCATCTGAAAGGGAAAAAACTTGAGCTAGAATCTCACACTCTGCATTGTTGAATCCTCTTATAGGGAACAAAAAATTTAAAATCATAAACCTAGAGACGAAGGTTTAAAAACATAGGCAAAGATTTGTATCGTTGTATTGAAAGACCGTTTCATAAGCATTTTCAATGTTTGAGTCATCAATTAAGCCAGGAAGAAAAAACGAAAAAATAACAATAGTTGATAACTGTTACCTTGCCAACACTATGTAGAAGATGGAAATGAACACAGCAGCTGAAAGGAGACTAAGGTGAAATTTATTTTTTAAAATTTCTGAAAACATTTGACCAAGCAACATGCAACTTTAATAAATGCCATATAGTCAACTAAAATATAATGATTATTAGTTGAAATATTTGACAACTATTTGAAACACATGAAGTTCGCTGCGAAATCTTGAAAAACAAACTGGTAACCAAGCAACAGTAAAATAAATACATTGTAATCCACAACCACGTGACGTTTAAATCTTCCAATATCTACAAAAACAATCATGCTCAGTATCTTACTGATAATTCAGTTGTGATGATAAACTGTTAAGAATTAAACTGAGGGTTGCAGTGTGCTGGTGTCAACAGTACGAATGTCACAATAAGAAAGGAAACTATTAGCTGGCTTGTGTAAAGATGGCGAAAAAAATGAGATAACCAAATGCTCGTGGAGATTCTCTGATGATTTTAGTTTTCTCCCAACCTTCAGTCTATGATCTTTAAATTAAAGAATTCAAACGCTTAGGAACGTTAATGAACGTTTATTCTGTGATATCTTTCAGCATACCTTCATTGATACATTTTGAGTTTGAACTAAAAGTTCAATGGCACTAAAATGAAATAAAAAGCACAAACTGTCGATAACTTATGGTCAAACATACCAAGATGTACTTCATATACACATCAAAGGATTGAATTCCTGTAAGTACAACTTCGTACCAAAAGGTTATCTGGCCATCTTGCATAAGATCTGTCTAAGCCATTCCCCACGTGAAAAACTACTGTTGCATAGTACCTCTACCCCTATTGTCCATGAACATGTATATTAACATATTCTTCTGTTTATATTTTAGAGTAGAACATTGATTTCTAGTGATAAATATACCACAGTCGTGAATCAATGAGGTTTTCTCTATGTTCTACTCCTTTACCTATTGATCAGTGACATTGAGTTAATGTTTGACACTACGCTTGAAAGATGGCCACAATCGACTTAAAGTGCCCATTTCCAGACTGTTTGTACTCAACGGGCCCACACGAGGCAGTAGCTGCTGCAGCTCTCCTCAATGCTCATACATTGGCCCACCAGTTAGCCCCTTCACAGTCTTCAACTGCTGCTCGTGCTCCTAAGCTGATTCGACCGAAGGTGAATCCAAATATAACTGGTTGCTTATTTTCTGTCCACTTTACTTTTGTAACGTCTATGTGTCCATGGACTGATCATTTTTATGATTTCACAATCTGCAATCTTATAAAATATACATAAAAGCTTGTCGTTTTGCCGCGTAGCAGGTATCTCATACGCATCGAAAACATTTGCGCGATATGTATGATGCACAATTGATATGCGAAAGTAGTTGCCAATAGCAACATATAGAGCACTGTAATTGTCTTCAATTTCCTAATTTCTTAATTTCTCTGATGATGTAAATGAGCTATCAGTTATTCCTAGTTAAACAAAACATTTCATTCAAAGACGTTTTTTGAAAAAGGATGAGGAAAACTTGAGAATGTTTGAAAAAATGGGTATCCTACTAACTCTTCTCCATTGTCAATATCTTCACTGGTTAAATATTGACCGTCAGTGTTGATGATATGTAGAGAGCTGATGTTGTCAGCATTGTCAGGTAGACATCTGTAGAATACTAAGAGAAGAAGAAGAAATAACTAAAGGATAATGCGTGCGTTTGTTGCATCAACGGAAAACACTTCGTACCTGACGAACTTTGAAGGTAGTAAGGTGCACACAATTCTTCCTTGATCAGTTTTTCTTTTTCAGCCTGTAGAAAAAGTAAAAGTTTTAATCTGAATTGTTGTGAACGGAAGTTTATTATGTTTCAGCTTAACGCCATGATGAATAATAAAGATTTTGGTTGTTGAAAACTGCTGTTGTCAATACAGGAATTTTCTTCGTCGCCCAATCATGGTGACATTAAAGAAGGCCCCCAGATGAAAACCGGCACCGCGATCCCTGCAATACACAACAGTTTGGCTTGACTACCTTGGAATCTGCTTTTGAAACAACGACACCTTGCACACAAACCGTTTCATTCCATGATGCTTCAGTCCCATTCTTGTTTTCTTTCGTGCATTCAGTGACACAAACCTATGATAAATAACTCACTACTCATCAATCATGACTAAAGTGAAGGATATTCAGAAAGGCAAATTATTATTTTTTTCTACTTGTGGTGTGGGACAGGTCAATCCATGCTTTACCCAAGCAAGTGGATTATTGGTCTTCGCACTAGTGCAAGTCGTCAAATCAAAATAATGAAGGTAATTCTTGCTGGGGCTGAAATTAAAAAGTAGGAAGGCTGAATTTTTTTTTTTTTTTCATCAAATTGGGATCCATACAAGACTATATGGTTCTTCTCCCTCTAGAACATAAATTTTCAAATAAAAATATTAAAAATATTTTTTATTTAATAACTTAAACGATAAAATTGTGTAAGGGGAGACAAAAAGAAAGGAAAAGTGAGCCAGTGCACTAACGAGACTATGGAGAAAAATTCGGACGGATTGAAGAGAAATTGTAATTGATACACCGAGAGAAAATTGAAAATGAAAGTGTAAAACGATAAGCAGACAAAAAAAGGATTAAATACTTTATATTCTAATACATAAAAATGTAGAAAAGAGAGAAAGACTACGACGACAGGACTCTAGCGCCAGAGCTCTGTAATTTTAAAGAAACTAAACAATCTGAAGCTGATGTAGATCAAAACAATGTAGAAACAAAGACAGTGACTTACTAGTCAACTCCACAAACCTTTCCTAAAAAAGAAAACGTTTTTCATCTTTTGTGAATATTCAACGAAAAACTCGAACTTTTAAAATGGTTTTACCATCAGAATCTGTTGGATATATTAACCTTCTGGGATCGCCTCGGACAAAAGCTGAAAATTTAACGAAAATAATGATAATAATTGAATTAGAATTTGTTTGGATCTTTTGACTGGTAAAAGTGTTGTTGTAGTTTGTATCTTAGTGGGCAAAATCTCCAAAAATCACTTCGGTAAAGAGCATTTTTACTGAACAAGTGTGTATATTTCCATAGAAATGCACTCGTTCGTAGTGGTTTTTCAGCAAATTTGTCCACCAGATATGGCTGTTGTTATAGTGCAATGAACTGTTCCGTAGCAGTTGTGATTAGATACAATGTACAGTGCGTTTCAAAAAAGTGGTAATAATGTATAATGTATGCATATACAATACAATACAAACTGCCATTAATGTAAGAAGAAAAACTGGAATAATAAAAGGAATAATAAAAGGCCACAACGAATATTCTCACAGCTAGCTATACAGAACAGTGTTTCATCGCAAAGGAGACGTCATATGACGACATGGAAAAATAAAGAGTTACTCTGCAACACTCCTGTGTGTCTTTTGGCGCGTCTTAAAAGTTCTTTTTATCGATCAAAAGTCACAAAAGTGTCTGTATTTCTGCCGAGTAGAGTCTATGAAGTTAATTCAACGCTAAGACCTCGTAATCAAGTCATCCAGTTATAGATGATGATGCGTTATTTAAAATATATTGGTCTTCATATCAAGACTTTCGTGTGTTCTCTGACTAAGATCGTTGGTGAATCACTTATTTGGAATCTGGCTTTAAAACGATACAGTTGCTACGTATATGTATACGAAGTCATAGTGTAAATGTGAGGCCCACAGTTTCATAGTATAAAGACAAAGGATCAAATCAATTCTTACAAGCAATCAAAAGTAACTCAAAGAAAAGAAATCGTTCTTACAGTTACCTCCTCACCCATACCCATGCAGCATGGAATTACTTGTAAACACGAGAAACCTATATACAAGCCCATGCAACATGAAACTACTTGTAAACACGACAAACAGGTAAAGACATCAGGACTTCTGTTTTCGTGCATGAACTAGCCTCAATTTAGAGAAGCTGGCAACGAGGCTGCAACGCTTGATTTTCTGAACTGA
Source organism: Turritopsis dohrnii (assembly GCA_027922465.2). NCBI lineage: Eukaryota > Metazoa > Cnidaria > Hydrozoa > Anthoathecata > Oceaniidae > Turritopsis > Turritopsis dohrnii. The sequence goes on from BQMF02000019.1 coordinate 23,619, forward strand.
CTAAACATTTTAAACGGCTAATCTACTGAAGTACCATGAATTACGTAACATCTATATATAGTAACTTCTAAAATGCAGAAATTGAAAAGCGAGTGACCACCTACAGCGAATTAACTTCCATATGAGTCTACGAGAAATGATAAACGAGGAATATGAACTAGAAAAAGAAATAAAAAGAAAACAGTTTTACCTATGACACATACGAAAGCCACACCCAGTAAATATACGGAGAAAACTGCACAGCATATCACATCTGTGCATTTACTAAACAAAGGAACGTAAATGTCGAATAATACTGAAATCATCAAATTTTTTTTTTTTTTTTTTTGCAAGAAGAATTTTTACCGATTGTTGTTTGCTTGTTGGAAATCTGGATGGAATTTCTTCGAGGGACCTGACAAACATAAATACATTTCAGCGCTTAGAAGTTTTCTTATTCCTTTTTTCAAGATCTAAGACTATGTTGACCAATCCTGTCAGTAACCATGGTAACCATGCACATCGAAGACTTTTGTATTCAATAACTTGATCAAAAGTTAACAATTTTTAAAAGAGATTACGTCGAAACCCTTTAAGAACTTTCCTAAGCAACTTCTTAGCAACCGTAACATTTGTCGAAAGAACTTAAGGATTTATATAAGAATTGTCGAGTATAGTCCGGTGGCGGTCTTTGGTCACCCATACAATTAGTATATATGGGTTTTTATTTTATGTTCTCATTCTGTGGTTCCTTGGGACTTTAAAGCCGGTTTTTGCCAAGCTGGCAAAGCTGGGAAAAATTTTTTATAGGGTTTTGAATTGGGTAGGCCCTATCTGATGGTGCAATCAGTTTTAGCTTAATAAGAACTTCGAAAAGTTTTTGATGAGAAAATGAGAAAATAAAACAAAAACCCATATATACTAATTGTACGGGTGCAAGAAAAATACCCCATTTCGTCACCAGACTAGTATTGTCATCAACTTCAATACAGCAACGTGTTAATTGCAGCTAAGTCTATGATGCCATGTAAGGAACTCACGTATTGTTTTTATGAGTGGAGTCGTTTCTTCGACCTTCACCACCATCCTTCAGTCGTTGTATGTCGTTACTTTACTTTTCTGTTTGAACACTAAATTTCAAAGAAGCAGTAACAGGAACTAATTTGTTTTGCTCATGAAGGAAAAAATGAGATTGAGAAGGAACAAAAAAAAAAGAGAGTTGCAATGATTGTGGTCAAGATTTTGCTCGTATGGATAGACGAACTTTCAACGTCATGGAAATATTGTAGCTATAAGTTTGTTAGATGATCGAACCATGAAACAAATTGTCGGTTTTTACATCTTTTCAAAGAACGAGTAAAGAAATTTCAACAAAACTCACGATGTAGTCTCGATTTTGTGAACCCTTGATATAATATCGTTACCAAGCCCCTCATTATCATCCTTCTCAAGTGCAGCACTCATAAAGTCCTCTTTACACTACATTGTTATTTCAATAGCTCATTGTGTTACTGCAAAATGGGCGATAAAACTTAAATAAGCTATCTAAATCTAGATCCTGTTATCACTTTACCACTTCTGATAATTTTGGATATTTTCGGAAAGATGAATTTTCACTCATGCCATTCTTTGGAAAATCATCTCGATTATCTGGCTGGTCAATCTATTTTCATAACTGCACTGGGTCAAACTTTAGAAGGATATAAATTCACTTTTGTCTTTGCTCAAAATATTCGACGGACCAAACATTCCGGTGATTTCTGAAAATATTCGTCTCACTTTGAGCGTTTTATCAGCCTGATCACTTCAAACCACTGATCGCAGCTTTAAAAAGCTCAGATGATAGCCCAAATTTGAAGGATTGAGTCACGCTTAAGGCTCAGACAAGTATCAAAACAACACTTACGTACGTCATCACTCGATCTCATAGAAAAGGTATAAGCTCCTGTGGGCAAATTTTGTTGAAAAACCACTGCGAAGGAGTGCATTTCTATAGAAATACACGCACTATTTCTGTAAAAATGCTCTTCATAGCAATGACATTTTGACGATTATGTCCAATGGGAGGTTGGAAAGATGACATTACGCACGTATAATTCGGATAATTAAGCATTCCGATTGAGCATGATCGTTTACCAAATCTATTTGGAGGGACGTGAGGAAAGGATGAAACTTCAGTATTCAGTATCAATAATCGATAATCTTTTTACAACGTACGAGAATTGGTTCATTGAACCTAAAAATATAAAATAAAAACTTTTAAAAATATAAAACTTAGTCCAGAAATCGCTGAGCAAGCAAAATAAAAGAATGACCTGGAAGAAAATATGAAAGAGACATATTTCAAACCCACCATTAGCCTGCAAGATAACCGGCCACTAAATTGGAAGATGTTACATTAAAACCACCATATGATGAAATATTTACAACAATTGAATAAAAGATAGGGTAAGTATAATACATCACTAGAAGTAAGGCTTGGTATATACAGAAGGAAATTCATGAATGTCATCTCGTTAGAAAGTCGTATCTAGCATTAACTATTAAACCGCTGGTCAAGTCACGACCGTTCACGTGAAATTCAGTGTTACCAAAGTGCACATCTACAGCCACTTTTCTGGTTTTGTTGCCAGATGTGTTAGGCATAGGCACAACTAAAGAACCAACCTTGACCACGCTATCTTGATCGCAGTAAGCTATCCCTTCGATATCAGAAGCATATAGAACGATATTCATCTCAGTTTGTTTATTATAAACGGGAAAGTAATTCCGACTAATTGTTTGGCCGACGCCGATCTCTTGATTAACCGACACTAATTTATCAAAAATCATTCTGCATTTTACCACTCCTTCGTCGTCAACAAATCTCAGTCTAGCCGGATCTTCGTTTTCTTTGAAATCGGACACCATTGAAATGCCATATGTTTTTTTGCTGCGACGGCTTGTTATTACATTGGGTTTCCATCCAAATATAACAGCTCCTTTCAAGACAGCCAGTTCAGCGTCTTCAGGTACAATGACAGGTATGGAGCCAGCTATTGATTTAACCTGTTCAACAAGAATGGGCGAATTCGAAAAACCGCCCACCAAGTTGATGAAGTCAATGCCCCTGACTTCGTTCAACTGTAACAAGCCTCTTGTGTGGGCTTTCACGTGCTTGGCTGTGCTCTCGATCATTTCTGTTATGACGCTACGAGGAATTTGCAATCTCCCCCTACCACGTAACGTTGCACCGCGGCTACTAATGTTATTCCTGAACGCCTCTACTAAGTCCACGCCCATGACTTCTTGATAAACTTCGCGGACGCAAGGAGAGAGAACAAATGGAACAAAGTCGTTCGTAGATTCGCGATTGATGCTGCGTTTCGTCTGTTCGAAGTCTCGCATCATGCTCACCCAATCACACGGAAATTCTTGCTTGATTTTATTCACAACTGTTGTGGAAAACATCTTCGTTAAGTAGTCCTCAAACAGCCGATCGACCTTGGTGCCACCCCAGTCACCGCCGGTGGCTTTGTGTAACTCTTTAACCCCACCACCGACTAAGATTTGATGGACGGTAACATCAATGGTACCACCTGCGAGAGAAGGGACATGAAATTTCAACATGATGGTAATCAAAGTAGAAAAACATCGAGCACTACAGATACTATGGGAAAACGCATAATTGCTCCTTGTTAATCCTGGTCATCAAGTTCGTCATTGCTTTTATTGTGTCGACAAATGAAATATGACTGACCATATTGCAATAGTAGACCGACTAATCTCCCTTGCCACAAAACGTCTTAATCAAAATTATAAAATCAAAATTATTATAGAATCGGCTTTACTTTGTACTGTAAAACTGCCAATAACTTAGACCCGCAGATAAAATTAGGCAACCACTCGTGCACTCACAGAAGTATACTTTTACAATCAAAGCAATGCGGTTACGTAACGTAAGCTTTACACAGGAACCAATCATTGTTTTGATACAAATCAACTCCATCCCTTCCAATTATTCAAAGGTAATTACGTTAGATACGTTAGGGTACGTTACATGCTTTTTCTTCACCCCTACCATCATGCAACATATCCCTTTCCTTTTAAATAAACAAAAATGTCCCCAAACCATTTCAATTATTTTGTGAAATTTTCGTTTTTAAGAATTGGTTGCTCAAGTGAGAATGTTTTAAACTGAAACTTTGATCACATCTTTTCGTGAAAACCGAGACTTATATATGACCAATCGCATAAATTTCAGGTCAGTTCGACTGTCAACTATCATCCTCTACATCCTCTACAGAACTGCTAACCTAATTCAATAATATCAAATGACTATCCATTTTGATTATCTAGCTGCTGTCAATATTTATCATATGAATGGACAAATTACGCTTGCATAACAGTCAGTCTTCAGTGTATAAAGTTCTTATACCTTAAAGTTCCAGTTTTATGTTAGATCGGAACACCAAGAAAACATAACATCAAGTACCTCCATTATCAAGTACCAAATACTTTGCACCTGCCTTTTTAACATTTGCGCTGAGTAATTTTTCATCGGGCAACGATTGGATATGCAAGGATGCACATTCTGGTTCAAGGGCAATTACAAGGCACTCACCAGGAATGTTAGCCTAAATATCAAAAACACATAGATAATAATGAAATTGTCTGTTTAAATCGCACACAATTCCGTTACCTTTACGGCAGCTTCTCTCATAAACTGCTTAGCTGGGTCAGTCCAAATGGCAGGAACAGTCAACACCCATCTAATCTTCTCAACTGAAATTTGATTTCCAGAGTTTCTAATGTTTAGCGTATTGATCAGGTGGTCCTTCAGGTACTTGATGGCACTGGCAAATACATCAATTGCTTTCATAGTTTTTCCATTGGCAGCAGTCAAAACTGAATCACGAGTAATAACCTAAACAGCAACCAATCATTAATCAATTAGAACTGTTAAACAGGTAAACTTTGAATATGATGGGAAATGTGAGTTAAGAAGGTGTGTCACAACATATTGTTAATAGCAAAATCTCAAATATGATTACCCGCTTTACTATGAATGAAATAATGGTTAGGACAAAATGAGAACTTTGGACTATCGAGAGACTTAAAAATAGGACTAGTATTGATTAACAAGTTTTTCTCCACAAATTATATAAGGATAACAAATCTACATGTCTAACTGAATCTCTTCCCAAAAAAGATCATCAGCTTGTTCTTCATTATTATCATCGTCTTCATCATCAGTTTCCACAAAACCCGTTATCACATGCAGTTACCATGACGACTTAATTAGTAATGAATCTGTTAAAGATCTATATTAGCGAAGTGTTATTTCCTTTTAACCACTCTTGGAATGTATTTTCAGAATATCCAGGGCTGCATATTCATAATCTTTGAAATAAGAGCATACCATAAGTACATACCAACATCTTGAGCACATATCAAATTGTGTAAAACTGTTGTTATACACAGGTTGTAAGCCAATATTTCTGGTTTATTGTTTGTATATCCTGTTTGATTTAAACATTTCCCATTTTGAAGTGTAGAATTAACCCTAGCTTGTGCTATAATTTTGATTCTCCAAAAAAAGCTTGCCTGGACAAATTTTGTTGTATTGCAATCAATCACTACCTCTTATGTAAGATGTCCCATTTCTTTTCACAAACAGACAGGATAGCAAATGGTGTATAACCTCTCCATTGCTGAGGTAAAAAGGAGAGAGACGTATGGGGGATAATTGAATATGTTAATCCCAAACACAAAAGATAATTAGCCTTTATTCAATATTAGATGAAGTTAGCATAATGACTAGTATATAAACTTATCTTTGCCTGTGGTTTCAATAGTTCAAATTTTACGTCAATCATTTTATGCATGAGTTAAGGATTAATTTTATGTATTGACTTTTATGTTAAGTCATTCATTTGGGTATTGAAAGTTATTTTTTAAATTTCTTTTGATAATACAGACATGTTTCTACAAAGGAAATTGCTAATTTGCTCTGCAATTTCCTCCTCACCGTGTAATCTATGTTACAAAACCAAATAACATAGCTCCATACCTGAAAACAACCCCTGGAAAACCTACTCTCACACAAAACATTAGTTGGAGAAACCTGAAAATACAAAGTTTAAGTTTAGCTACGGTTTCATGAAACCAAATCGATACTAAAGACATAAAATCATTAACAGGGGTAATACAGGATTTGAATTTGGGTGGCGCTAGTGACATGTGCGTGTCGCTTGCAAGACGTACTATGGCAGGTATCTGGGGGGTCTGGGTGGTGGGCGCTGAAAATTTTAGATTTGGGGCCCTATATTGGCCTAGAATCGTTATGTTCGTATCATCAGCATTCAGTATTCTAATAATGATGTAATGCGCGCAGACTGTCTGTTGTGTATTTTTAGCTCTTATTGTGTATTCTTAAATAGAGCTTGTCTCGAGAGACTTCTTTTGTTACGCATCTGGTCTCCGCGTTCCGATCATGTGTGTTAAGAGAGAAACGATAATTTCATTCATGCATATAATAAGAGAAACTTTCATATCCATGATTCATTGAATAAACAAAAGTTCAAACATGAAGAAATAAGATTGAATTTGGGTGCCGAGTTTCGACGCCCAACAGCGTATTGCGTTATGGTTTTTAACCTGTATTACCCCCTGATTAAAAGTAACCGATCCTGATAAATTTCAGTATCTACCACCCTAACAGTAGCCTGAATTAATTCTGAAGTAGTGATACACAAAGTAGTTTCCATACAGATCAACAACCATCACTTGAAGGAGAACAGCTGTTCAGGTAATTAAAGCTGGTAAAACAGAAATTGTCATCTATGGAACTCAACCATCAAGTAATCTCAGTTTGTCAATAACTAATGTTGGAATCGCCAAATCCTAACTCTGTCAGAAGAAGAGTTTGTTTACAAGTAAAATCAGAAGCACTTAAAACTGTATACAAATCAATGATTGATCCAATAATGTTATCCTGTGCACCAATCCCTGCTGGCATCCTTGCATTTCATACCGGAGGGAAAACAATTGAGAAAAAAGCTTTTCAAAATTATTGATAAAGGCTAATGAATAAAATCAAACAAAATCGAAGAACAAAAATTTATATTTCCATTTCGAATATTTATATATATCTTCAGACCTCCCAGAGCAAAATCAAGTAATTTTTTTATGAATTTAGGACAATTTTAGATAGTATTTTTGGACATTTTAGGGCAAAATTTAAGAAAATTTAGGACAAAGACTAAAACGTTAGGACAACTTTAGGACAATTCCCAAATTATGGACCTGTTACAGTAAACATATCTTTATTTAAGCATATCATTAAATTAAACCATCAAAAGAAAATCAAGATTAGATATATATAATAACGAAGAACAACATAAAGTTTCCCTTGGCTTCGACTTTTAATGAGTGTAAATAAGCATAAACAACAAAGCTAGTTCTTTAGCTTCCTGTTCATTATCAATCCATGTAGTCTTGTTTTGTTCAATGTAAAGTCTACTAGATAACTCAATGGTATAATCAAAAGTGATACAAAAGAAACTCATTAACTTCAACTGTTAAAAATACTGGAGTAATATAGTTAACTCAAAAGCTAAATGAAAACAAAAACTCTCAAAAACTATTGACACTTGAAACGAGATCTATTCAAGTTCTTTTTTCCGAAACAGATTTCAAAACTAAATTTCTCATATCTTCTAGTAACAGATCTTTCAAATAAGGATACATTCCAAACAGAGAATAGTGTATTCTGTTTTACAAATTCGCAATTTCTGAATCCGGAAACATCTTCATTAGTTGAAGAGAATAAAAAGTTAGACTCAACACATTTTAAAGCCGGAACAATCTCTGTTTTCCTGGTTAATTCAACTCTAGTCAATGTTATTTATGGACATTTTAATTTGAATGCATTGTCACTGTCCTGTCTCAAGTGGTATTTTCTCTTTCCCTCCTTCTCACTGGTACAATGCAGCTTGCTACTTGTAAGACTCCTGATTTGTGATATACCACTTCTATTAACTGAGAAGACCTTTTGGCATTTTCCGTATTCCACTGAAAAAATATCTCCTTTACAAGGTTGTATTCAGTCAAAAATCAGAATGATAGTAGATAATTCAATGAAAGCCGAAACAAAATATACTCAAAATATATAATGTATTTTCAATCTCAATATCTCAATAACTACACTCAAAAACAGGAATTGTTTTTTTTTTCATTTGAACTTTATCCTAAATTTTATGACATTTAGGACAATATACCAAAAGTTAGGACAATTTAGGACAAAATTACTAAAATTTATAATTTTAGGACATTTTAGGATTTTAGGACACTCTGGGAGGTCTGTATCTTATATATAATAGTGAGTGTGTGTCACACTTTTATTTTGGAGAGTGATAAATTTTGTTGAATTTTACGGTCAAAATCTTCTTAATCATGGTCATATTTTTCGTTAGGTCATGCGTTTTTTTACGATTATTATATAGTAGCAAGTGCTGTGACGTCAGTTTTTCAATCTACCACGGGAAATCTTTGCATTGCATCCCCAAATCGAATGCGACGTTTTTGAGGAAATAACTCGAGACCCAATAGGGAAAACTGACGTTTTTTAGGGTCCACGATACGGGTGATGGGGTCACGCAACATTTGGGCCTAAATTATTTTTGGTATTGCGGCTATGACGTCATCAAAATATTTGATTGGTGATATCTTTGCAACGGTTGGTCGTAACGAAACGATTCCATACACTTTTTTGATCAGTTTTTCAAGATTTACAACATGGATACGCTTTCCGGCTGCGGTTGTGTGATTTAATTTTTTGTCACGGGGTTTGCACACGGGAAAAGCAAACTTGACTAAAAATTTTTACCCGGGTTGCTATCTTATATATAATAGCCTGTGTGCATCCCACTTTTATTTTAGAGAGTGATATATATTTAGTTTAAATTTATGGACAAGTTCATCTTAGTTGTGCGTAAAACCACGCAGAGGCACAATGTGGATTCGCCACATAATTTCACACAAAATATAAAAAACCTATAATCAAAATTTTCGTCACGGGGGGAACATGGTATTTGACAAAATCGTTTTCTATGTTAAACTTGGTAAAAGTTTTTACCCGGGTTACTAGTTTCCATATAATTATAAATATTTCCATGGTATCAAACCAAAAAACTCTCACTTTCAAATGATTTATCACAAAATTAAATCAAAGATAAATAGAAACCAATTGACTATCCCAACCTGTTGTAATGAAGCTGGTAGGAGACCCTTTACTACATAAGGGACATCAATTTTTAACCAAATATCATTTGTAAAGAGATCTATTTCAAATTTAAAGATCAGATTTCAATTTTGTCTGCTTATCTGCTAATTCAGTCTATTATATACTTATAATTATACTAAACATATTTCCATTAATTTTTGCATGCATGTTACTTTGGTCTGTCAATTTTTATGCACCTGTAAAAGAAAACCTTTTCTCTCCTATATTATGCGGGGCGAATTCATGAAGTCTCAAAATTCATCTTTTTTTAACACGGTTTTCTATAAAAAAATATGTCATTTTTTATTAAAAGGGTTGAAACTTTGGATTATTGTTTCATTCAAATACGGAATCAGATAAAATAAAGAGAATTTGTCTTTGCTGTACATTTTATACTACACAAAATCCATTACAACATCATCTTGGAATATATAATAACAATCTATCTATACAGTCTCTTCCTTCTAAAGAAATCGTACCAAATGCACAAACCAAACCGATACCAGAAACCCAGGATATTGGTAATACAGACAGGGGGTTATACACAATAAATTTTTGGGTGTTGGCAGCAAAACTAAACAGGGAGGGCTACGGAAATTTTGAGCTGTTTAAAGTGTTTAAATAGGCTTAAAATGCCTCCAAATGCTACATAGCACTATGAATTGAGCAATGGATGAAGATCCTTTAATTTCTCATTATTTAACAGAAGATAGCGAAATATGATAAGTTACAACAGTTTTGTTGTTATCCTATTTTTGAGATGACTATTATTTGCAAGTGAACATTTTATTTTGGCCGCTGTTTTTTTACGCCCCAAAGCAGTTATCAATGTGAAAATCGGTCTGTATTAGCCCCCTGACAGAAGTGTTATATAGGAAACACATGACGTAATTACTATTGAAAATTGAGTGATTTTGTATGGTCAATTATGTTGCTTGTCCACAATGTATTTTTTTGACATTGATTGTTATCATATTATTCTCTCTTTACCCATTTACCCACGACCTAAGGAAAGAACAAGGTTCTGAATAAGGTTTTTACAGCAATTTGACTATTGCGCATAGGTGTTGTATTATTATTATTATAGGTATTACCATTTTGATACCATATTGATTTTATTGCACAGCAAAAAAGGGCACAAAAATTAATGGAATTAGGTACACTGCCTATTTTCTGTCTTTTGAATTCAATTTTGACTAAACTTTTCACACCTAACTGATTTTAGTCTTGATTTTCTTAATTTCTTTTTATCTATTTATGTTATCAGGTCCTTCATTGATAGCAGGAACTTATTTTCTCACAATGTCAACAACCTGCATAAATATGTGTTTAATAGTAATAATGATTAATAATATTAATGTATTAGACAAAAGACATTTACCTTTTTGTACAGTGTCATTTTGAAACGATGAAAGAAATAGTAATCGTGCTCTTCAGCAGTCTCAGCAAAACCACTATACTGATTTTCAGCCTCTTCTCCAAAAGCTAAAAACTTTCCAGATTTATCAAATAATATTGCCGTTGGTACTTTCCAAAGTGAACATCCATTTGACCAGTTGGAGTTGACATGCACCGTGTCCTTATCGTAACGATACGAATAGGAATATCCACTAAATGTAGTGCCAAAATCAATGGCAGCAGCCATTTCAAATTTTAGAGCGACAGGCATACTGATCAAGTTTATCTTAACGAAATATTCCACTTTCGTGGTTTTAATTTTAGGGATTTTCCACAACTATGGGAAAAACATACGACTGTCATACCAGAGCTGCCACGGTATCAATTAACAGACCATTTTCGGATTACTTATATCCCAATTAACTAAAATGTTTCTTTCTGTTTCATTTAAAAAATTGTAATAAATTAAATTATTTAATTAATTCTTGCGTTAAAAATATTTATAGTTTTTCTTTAATAGCTTTAAAATTAGTAACGTAAGCAAAAATATGTAGGTCTGCACAATGTGCATCTTTAGAACATTAATCTCGATGTAGGGGTAAATGTAATACAAGACAAATATTATTAATAATTCATCTTATACAAAGTTGATCAATATTCGTATTTTTGATTATAAAGAAATTTTCAAAATTCTAAATTATCTATATCATATGCTTCACTTTCAGTTTAATGATAATATTAATGATACTGAGTTGAGTTTTGACCCCCTGATCAGTTTTCCTAAAAAATTCTTAGAATTTTTGATCTGGCGAAAACTTGACCAGTCTTGTGAGAGAATTATAGCCGAGTAGGGGGGAGAAGATTTATCGTTTACTTTCTCTTTCATGTTTTTCTTCTGTATCATCTAGCTTGTCCACGTAACCAGAAATACTCCAAGAATGTGAATTATTAAGGTAAGATGCTGTGTGAAGCACTTTCTTTTTTCTTATTAGAAGAAGAAAATCTATTATATTCACTGACGACTGTAGCACAGTTGGAGACCCGAGGATAGTCTAGGCTTAGTCTGGAATTTTTTTGAGTGTGATTATTACAGGAAGTTGTTCTAAGAGCCCTATTTTGTAAGGAAATGATTCTTTTGCCCCATATTTGATGCCCATTCTGTGTTCTGATGTTTTGTGACATCATTTTATGACAGGAACCATTTGTGACGATTCAAAGGAAAATCACTACAAGCGATAATAGTGCCTCACATCGAGCGCTAAATTTATCGCTAACATTGACGAAATTAGTAATAAATATAAGCAGCACAAAAAGCGCTTTCTTGTTTAATTATTTGAGAATAATTAATTTGTTGCTAATATATTCTTATATTATTCATCTTTCTGTGTTTTCTATACGTTTTTCAAATTATGGTTTTGAATTTTACTTGTGTGTGCAAAGACAACTTTCAGACAATCTTTCACATAAACTTCACGAAAAGCTGAAGGAAACAGGTGTTATTTTATTTAAACGAAGGTGAGTATTTCAAAAGAGAACTTTCGCAACTCGTCAAGCCGACGTTAAAATGTTTTCATTTTTTCCTTCCTACATTCATACTTTATCCTAATGTTGAACCTAAAGACATTATTGATGCAATGACAGGGATTTTTCCAAGCACTTTCCAACTACCGTTTACCGATAGTTAAAACTCAATCTTGAATTGAGTTTAGAAACTCAATCATTCATTGTCAATTACACATTTTTTAGCTCTCTAATGCATAGTATTTAAAAACATGTTTTGAGAAAGTAATTAGGCCATTATTCACCAATTATTCTGTTGCTAGGGAGCAGGACCACCGTTGCTAAGGTAATTTTGAAATTTCCTTTGTTGCATTCATTTCTTCATCTTACGAAATAGAATGAAAACAAAAGTTGTATATGCCAGTAGGACTCGTTTTCATGTTATTCAATCAAATTAAAAAGCATCTTAGTTTCCAACTCCTTCCTTCGTATGCCTCTCATGACAAGGCCTGTTTGTGTAGATTGAAATCTCTAAAATTGTGGAGCTTCCCCGACTGTAAAACTCAATCTTCTCTACAAAAAACGGTAGTGTCCAAAAGTGCTTGGAAAAGTCCCTGAATGACAAAAGTCAATAATGATCACTAAAAATGTTGTGATCAATTAAATTAAGGATACATCTCCACCCAGTGCAAGTGAAATGTCTTTCAAAAGAATAATAATAAAGGTTTTGCTATCGAAAAAATTTTTAATGCAATGTGTCTTTAATATTATAAAAGTTTTTTCCCAAGAGCTTATAGAATGGTGATCGAACAATTTAGAAAAAAGAATTATCGCAGATGGTTGCTACTTGTGGTTGCTTTCGAACTAACTTTTGTATCTTCAATCTCCAACTGAATATAAGAACCAGTCAATTAAGTTCAATCTAGTACGCAAACAGGTGCTACCTGTAAATGTACGTTTCAAAATAATACATTACCAAATCGAATAACACAATATTATAAATTGGCTTTCAGATTTGTGCTGAAGGTGCCGGAATAACAAATAAAATAAAATGCTTTTCGGAAACTTTTTATTTCTAGAATAATTATATGGTTGATTACATTTAGCTTAGACTTGTAAGGGAAGAGCAGGGGGATTAACTGTAATAACCCTGATTTTTGTAATCACTCTGATTTTTGTAATCTCCCCTTACAAGTCTAAGCTAAATGTAATCAACCATATAATTAACAATCACTACTTTCGGGCTATTTTGAAATTTTTTCAATGAACCTCTGGGCTATTAATCCCAAATCACACTCGAAACCATGTTATTACTAGTACAAATATGTCCGCTTGTCTGTTCAGCATAACTGAATGAATCAGAGTTTATCATGTCAAAACAAGCGAGTGTAGGCTGTGTTTTACAGCGAGTTTGTTTTTTATTTATTGGTATTTGGCGAAACAATAATTAAATCATTGTTGTTTGAGAACTTCATAAAACAACACATGCATAATGTGAAATGTATAAGCAAACGACTTGAACAAAACTTTTTAACGATAATAACGGTATATAATTAGTGCCCTTAGGATATTAATGATATTAACGATTTCACTTTTATCTCATTCAATATTCTGTCAGTTTGATATAATTAATTGAACCAACATTATTATTATATGAAGAATTTAGTGATAAATCAAATACTTATCGCTAAAATTTAGCACTTTTTCGTAAAGAGCAATATTTATAAGCGATAATAGTGATAATGATAATAGTCAAGCGCTAAATTTATCACTAATATTGTTACTACATTTGTAAGTAAGAACAAATTAGTTCTAAAACCCATTGTTCTTTTAGCGCTATTATCACTTGGTATAAAGCGCTATTATCGCGCTATTATCGCTTTTTTATGAAAATGCGATAACATGTGGGGATGAAAAGCAACCAAGGAAGGCAATGAAAACAAAGCGAAGAACTTTTGAAAATTTGTCGTCGTTCAGGCAATGAACATTCATATCGCCGTAGTGGGGACCAAGCTTTAGAGGATAATCAACAACAGTAAAAAATTACAAGCTTTGTTTTATTTATTGCATTCATTGCGAACTACGCAAAAAAACTAAAGCAAAAAAATAATACAGAAGTCAGCAACGAGATGTGTGGAACCATCATCATTACAGCCAAAGTAGTGAGGTTTTACTATTTGAAATTTAAATTAGTAACGTAAGTTGGAACACCGAATATATTAAATGTGATGTTTGGTAGGAAATCTCTGGAATCATTAGATCCAAGTGCAGATAAAATTGCAACCTCTTCATCTCCATCTTAATGTAGGAGCCAGAGAAATAAGTAAAATAATGCAATGTCGAAAGGTCATCACTAGAGAACCGATTAGAAAATCTTGCTAATTTCTTTGACTTTGATGATCTTTCTATTGAAGACACTGATTGTGTGTGTATCTGACTTTTGTGTTAAAGTAGTTATAAAATAAATAAGAGTCCGAATAAATTTATTCTATTTAAATCTTGAAGTGAGATTATAAATAAAACAAAAATGAGTTTGTTGTTATAACTTATATTTCGACTTTCACGAAGTCATCATCAAAGTAACATACAAGCAAAATTACAAGCGTATATATGCTAAAAAAGTTCCAGTTCCTTAGAGGCAATGATATATAAGCGAAGCGCTAGATGTCTGACTCGGCATTTTTAAGTGAGGCATTGGTAGCCATCTTTAATAGTGGCAAAACATTAAAAACGAAAGTGAATTCACACTGAAACGTTGCTCAGCAGATGGATGTATAAACTGTTTTGATAAAAATAACAACGACCAATTCCATAAATTTGCCATATATGATCAAGAATTGTATGCCAGATTGTTGCTTTCCATGAAAAATGAAGTGTAGCCCCTTCCATTTTCATTTTTGCGAGAAATTCATTAAAAAAAGTTTCAAGAAAGTCATCAATTAAAAGACTCTATGCTCAAAAGCCCACAACCTCAACTTATGCATCATCATCACAGCAAACCCCAGTTAAAAAAACATAAAACTTTGCCAAAAACCTCAACAAAAAGGTAGTTACAGCAGAAGCTTAGGAGTAAGGGCTAAAAAATTTCAAAGACAAAAAGTTACTTTCAGAAGACTCAGTCCCAGGTAACTGAAAATACATTCTGAATTGAGTAGCCACACTAAAGTACTGATATGAAAATGCTATATTGATAAGATTCTGCCTTCAGTGGACTGTACCTTTAGCCCAAGGTAGTTTAAATTTACCAATTATGTTATTTTCATTCCCGATGTGTGCCACAAGTGAAAGCTTGCAAGAAATGCATTTGCAGATAAAAAGAATTGTTGGACTCTGGGGTATTAAAATAATAGAAACATATTCAATTACTAAATGATCTTCAAGATAAAAAAGCATTAAAATTTTGAAATAACATTTCCAACAGTCATGTAGAATTAAAATATAAATTAACAAGAAAAATTAAAATATTAAAACTTAGCAGTTTTGTAGCTGGATGCAATATAATTTTTGATGAATTCAGGTTATCCAGATTTTGCAGATGTTTGTAGCACTATAAAGTCCATTAGAAATCTTGTCTGTTGATGTTTTAATGTGTAAAAGTGCTCTCGTAAGGTTAGAAAAAGCTTTAACAATAATCCTGGTTTCAGAAAATTCAAATCAAGTCTTAACAAATTTTGATATGCAACGCAATAACCGGATCAGAGGAAGCCAATTGTTTGACATTCCAACCTCATTCTTGTGTGGATCTGTTTTCCCTCAACAAATGGAAATGACGAAATGCTCAATAATGAATGAAAAATCTTTGAATTCTTGATATCACATCAAAGTTCCACACAACTCCCAATGCACATGTATAAGGTATCGTATCGATCTTGGGATATATACATTACTAGTTAAATCATTCATAAGATTTCAAAACAAAGGTATAGAGAATGCTTCAATCAATGCACCACCTAATTTTAATCAACAATCACTGTCTAACCATTCCATAACTTTCATTTACCAATCATAAGGATTTTTTAAACCATCCCTTTCTGTCCACAAAATTGGTCATGAAGAAGCGAAAGGTCATCACAGTTACATATATGGCTGTTTCACATTATATCTAAAATCAACAAAAACAATCTAGTGTATCAAATCAATCAATAATGGCCAGAAAAAGATAGAAAACTTATTCCTAGAATTGGCATATATGAGTAATCAATACAGGAGAGAAGACTTTTCAGCCTTTTAGTGTTCTGTTTGCTTGTTTAAGTGTTAAAAACAGATCTTATTTTATGTTGTTTTGGCACAGTTGTAACCAATAAACTATCCCTATAATAATAAAATGAAAGCATTTTTCCTTGTTTAGGAAATTTAGCAACAATTAAACAAATAAACAACAATAAACAACAAATTTCGTTCATTTCGTGTGTAATTTCCCCTACACCAAAAGACTTTTTGCCACTATTAAAAATGGCTACCATGCCTCACTTCTGTAAGCGTGCTTTTACGGGAGTTAGACATCTAGCGCTTCGCTTATATATCATTGCTTAGAGGCCATTAGACCACTGTTCAGAAGAGGTTTCTTTTGTTTAATATTTAAAGCTTCTTTTATCAACAACGTATTCCAATTAGTAGCACGACCGAGAATTCAAACATTTGATTGCGTAAGAGCAATGTAAAGAGAGCGAACATCGGATCTAGTCGGCATGACGTCATCACGTAAATATAATAAACCTTTAATATGGTTAATACCAGCGCAATTATCTATGTGGGTACGTATGGCACTATTCTTATCACTCCAACCATGTTCAACAGTTCTTTCAAATAACGTGCGTTCAGTTTTACCAATATAACTAGCGGAGCAGCCTGGACATGTAAATTCATAAACCACGAAAGAATTGGCTAATAGAGGAACTCTGTCCTTGGTGTTCGTAAAAAATTCAAGCTTGGTTGTATCATAAAGAATTTTAAACTTGATAGGTTTGTCATGTTTACAGTTTTTGCGAATTTTGCGAATACAAGATTGGACAAGATTAGAGCCTTTATCACCTAAGTAGGGTAAACGAAACCATATTATTACAGTGTCCTCATTTTCAATAGATGTTGTGGGAGTAGATGTTTTGTTGAGTAATTTATGTATGATTGAATTAGATACATATTTTGGAAAGTCATTCCATGAGGCAAAAAGCTTGATTAATTTGATTTCACTGGACAATTTCATTGGAGAGCAAATTTTGATAGCACGATTAACAAGGCTTCTTATCCATGCAACACGGAAATGCCACGGAACAAAACTGTTGTAATTTGTATAAAGACCAGTGTTTGTGTCCTTTCGAAAAATTGATAAACCATCTGTAGCAAGCTTTACAGCTGGAATAGGAAAAGGACCCGACCTTTACTCGTCTTTCCTCCTTGCAGTCATATCTTCGTAAACTTCATAAATCGAAAGAACTCTCTGATACTGATTACAAACTCGTTCGACCGCAAAATGCCAAACCTGCTCGTGCTCATGGTCTTCCAAAGATTCATAAACCTTTTAATACATTACCGAAATTCAGACCTATTATAGACACCACTGGTTCTGCTCATTATTACCTTGGCAAATATCTATCAAGCTTATTGAGTCCTTTGAGTGTAAATGAATTTACCCTCCCTGATACTTTCGATGCTGTGAAGAAGATACGTGCTATTCCAACAGAATTGTTTGATGAAGGTTATGTTTATGTTTCGTTTGATGTCGAATCACTCTTTACTAATGTTCCACTGAAAAGGACCATTGATATAATCATGAAAAGGATCTACAAGGATAAATTGATTAAAACATCCATTAAAGAAACCTCATTACGAAAATTAATTATTGACACGTGCACCAAAACATCGTTTACGTGCAATAACGAATTCTATGACCAAATTGATGGTGTCAGCATGGGCTCTTCGTGAGGTCCCGTTTTGTCTAACATAATCATGACAGAACTCAAAGAAGTTTTCATTCGACAACTAGTTAACAATGGTACAATTAAGTTTTATGGTAGATATGTTGATGATACCCTTTTGGTAATGAAAAAGGAAGATATTCCAGCTGTACATCAACTTCTTAACAGTTTTGATATTAACTTGAATTTCACCGTTGACACCTTTGAAAATGTTGTTCCTCATTTCCTTGATTTTGAGCTTGCTACAGATGGTATATATATATAGTGGTTAGTATAGTGGTTAGTACCTTTGAATCACCCCTTCCATAAATCACATAAACGTCCAAGCAAATGTTACGTGGAGGAATTACTCATATTGCTGTTGATATTATGTTTTATTAAAGATAAAGGAAGGTGCACAAGGGCGAAAACATGTGATTGTCAATTCATATTTTGGAGCTAAAGCCATTTGCATGTATCAGTATAAGAATGGAAGAAAAAATCATGTTATCTTTCATGCTGGAACCAACAAAACACTCCAATGGAACAACATTAGATGCATTTTTCCCTAAAATCAAGTTTCAAATGGAAAGTTGTGATATTTGGACACAATAGCTTGTGATGACTTTCCACCAACCACCAAGACAACCTTTATATAAAATATTTTTAGGAACAAAAAATAGGATAATAAGTTAATGCGGAATCTTCCATAAAAAAACATACCTTAGGCCAATTTTCTGCAACTTTAATTTAGCAAAAATATGCTCATTCGCTAAAATAAGGCAACACAAAAAAAAGTTGGCCTAAGGTAATCATTATAATGAGACTAAGACTTGCGGGATTTAACGGAATCTAATTTTAGTGAATGGCCACTTAATTAGGGAGTGTGAAATTAAGGTAAACAAGCAAAAAAACATGATTTTCAAAAAACTTCACAGAGTTATATTCTTATGGATCTTTGTATATACAAATGTATCCTTTCTCAGTTTTGTTTAGTACTCCCATTATTCCCGATGTCGATGTAAGACATCGAAGATGAGGAGCTAGAAGGCGATGAGTAGCAAGTTGATCAGGCCATGTTATAGATAAGAAATATACATCATTAAAGTTTTTTCTATTCTTATAATCTCTAAGAATCATCATCGGATCACTGCTCTGTCAAGTTGCTTGTGGATAAAACAAACCAATGAATTCGGTCTGGGGAAACGTTTTGCCAAATTTAAATTTTCTGCAACTTTAATTTAGCGAAAATATGCTCATTCGCTAAAATAAGGCAACGCAAAAAAAAGTTGGCCTAAGGTAATCCTAATAACGAGACTAAGACTTGCCGGAAATCAGTATCAATCAAGGTTTCTTAAAGGAAACAATAAGCCCTGTGTATCAAGGATTTCATGTCAAGAAAACATTGCTCTGAGATACAGGGATCTGTTAAATTAGGCTTCTTCATAAAACCCAAGTAAACCTTGTGGTTGGTATGAATCACAAAGCTACTTTGCTTGTGGGCACTGATATCAAAACTGAATGTAGAGGGTTTTGGACTGCTTGTAAACCTGTCTTTACTGAGAAAACTTTAAGAGTAATGCTTGTTGAAGCTGACAAGATGCAGTATTAGAAAGTAGACCATCTTTTAAGTAAATCATAATAATGATGGTCCCTTTCACCTAGCTATAGATAACTTCAAAGACAAGGCCTAAAATGGTAGATAATAATTTATGAATAAGAGCATACTAAAAATACTATTGACAGAAAAGTGTAAACACAGTTTTCGCATTTTCGTAATCTGCAATTAAACCAATCCTCAAAAGTAATGTTGTGTAAATATAGTATTGTGTAATAAGTCAAGAAAAAAAACGATTTGTATAAGGTTATGAGTTTTACTCTTCATCAGGACCAACAAGTTCAACTGACAAAGAGTAAAACTCCGAAGCTTGCACAAAAATGCTTTTTCATTAACTTATTATATCTTTGTTATAAAGAAACATATTATTATGTATTGTGTATTATCTTGTTACTAGTAACCCGGGTAAAAACTTTTTACCGAACTTAACTTCGAAAACATTAGGTCCCGTGTATGTACCTCATGACGAAAGAATAAATCATAGAATCGCAACTCAAAAGTGTGCCCATGTTGTAGAGCTCGGAAAACTGATAAAAAAAGTGTATGGGATCGTTTCGCTACGAGCAACCTTTGCAGAGATATCGTCGATTAAAGATTTTGATGACGTCATAGCCGCAGTACCAAATAAACTTTAGGTCCAAATTTTGCGTCACCCCTTCACCCGTATGGCTAACCCTAAAAAACGTCCATTATCCCTATTGGTTCTGGAGATATTTCCCAAAATAGGTTGCGTTTGCTTGGGGATGCAATGCAATGATTCCCCGTGATCATAAAAAAACTGACGTCAAATGCCACATGCTTTTGGAATGATCGTGAAAAAATTGTCTCTCGCCTCTATTTTTTGTATACCAACATTAATTTATTAATTTGCACCATCATGATATGGGTAGATGAATATTTCATCAACAACCACATTTTTTTATAGTATGATAAAAGATTTAAAAACTCTTGTATGTACAGTACTGCCATCAGGAAGCCTTACATCGTGAGCGTGTATCCTGCATGACACTAACGATTCACGATCCAATCGTGACAATCATGATTGTGAATTAAACACTATTATAATCATGATTGATCGTGGTCATCATGATAGGTTCATGGTGATCACGATGCATCAGGAAATTCATTAAAATCTCGATACTTTCACGATTAAAGTTTAATTTCTTACAAATTCTGTTTATATTGTAACTCATGGCCGCAGTTCTCTTTTTAAAAATGAAATTTACAAATCCATGCATGTTCAGTAAGAGAAAACGTTCTTGCGATCGCATTTTTACACAACATAAGGATCGCGGTATTCCTTCACTACGTAATTATACATGAAATAGTTATATCGTGAGTGTTTGTTAATGATTAATTTATCAATTCAATAATTTTTTGTACATTATTTACAACGTCGAAAACTTAGAGAAGGGCACGCCTGGTGATGTATAAATGTTTTTTAAAGGTGGGTTTCCACTTCATTCGCTGTGCTGGCGTGAACGAGCAAACTGCTTTTCGATTTAATAGTTCAGATGATTTGAACTACCAGGCGAATGAGATTGCGTCAGCCAATCAAAAAGCAGTTCGCTCGTTCGCGCGACCACAGCGAATGAAGTGGAAACCCACCTTAAAAAGAAAGACTTTAAATGCGGGATTTCACATGAAATTGGTTACGCGGGCAGCCTAGTGGAAATTGATAGAAATTGGCGCTCTTTTAAAAAACTGCTAACAATGAATCTGAATGTCTCGAGAAGGAGTTTGCTGGCGGTTTAAAAAATTAAAACGTTTTTATTTAGAAATCTTTTTCGTTATAACCAATACCAAGAGGCTGTTTGTGGATTTGCCTGTGTATGACATGTTGTATTGAAAAAAAAATTATGTTTGTGTTATTCATTGTACTATTATTTCCTGATTACCTCGGCTACCGGTGAAATGGAAATATACACAACTGACCAACTCGTGAGCGGTAACTAACAAACCGAATACTTTGACAAACTGAAAAATATCCATAAAACATTCTTGACAGTGAAAACTAAATAGTTTTTCCAACAGCCGGTACTTTTGACGAATAATTACCAAAATTATCCATCACAATTTAATAATTTTAACAAAAAAAGTTATTGATCAGAGTGATGTATTTCCGCCTTTGAAATAACTTACATGATGAGACCGCGCTCGTATAAATAGCTCATATCTTGCAACGTATTATCTTGAGTAGCTTTTACATTAAAATCTAAACATGGCGCCTCAGCTTAGCTGCTATATAAAACAAAGAATTGTAAACATGGCTGAAAAAGGAAAATCTTACACTAATATTTCAAAAATAATTTTGGCGGAAGATCAGTTAAATGTATCAAGACAAGCAATATCTGCAGTATATGCACGGTACAAACAAACTGGTTCATTTACTTCAAAACGCAAATCTGGAAAAAAGAAAAAGTTAGAGATCGCACATTACGATTATATAGATGAATGCTACGAGAATAATGATGAACTTACTTCCGTTGGTAAGAAAAAATGATTTTTTCACTACTTAGAGCACATCAACATGCCTTTTGCCTTTCGGTATAATGTATGATATATTGTATTAAATCAGTAGGATGAATTAAACATAGGATAATTAAACGAAAAACAATCAGCAATCACTAAGCATCATCATTTTATTTAGATCTTCAAAAGCTTCTTAAAGAACGATTCAACCTATCAGTTTGTACAAGCACAATAAGGGAAACCAGGAAAAAATTGGGATGGATCTTGACTGGTCCCAGGTATTGCCAACTAATTCGAGAACAAAATAAAATACAGAGGTTGGAATTTTGCCGAAAAATACAACATGAACAAGATCAATTCGATAACGTTATTTTCACCGATGAATCGACAATTATGTTGGACAAGCATGGGAAAATATGCTTTCGAAGAAAAGATCATCTTCCAAGGTTAAAGCCAGCACCAAAACACCCATATAAAGTTCATGTATGGGCTGGGATATCAAAACGTGGACCAACGGAAATTGCCATTTTTTCCAGTATTATGAGAAAAGAATTTTATGTAGAAATTCTTAGAGATACACTGATACCGTTTATCAGAAAAGTTTATCCAGATGGACATAGGTTTCAACAAGACAACGATCCAAAACATAAAAGTGCGTTTATACATATATATATATACATACATACAACTTGTGTTTCAAACTTTGATCTGATTATAATTGTATCTTCCTTTAACATTTCAGGTGCTTACACTTTGAAGTTTATTGAAGAGAATGGAATAAATTATTGGCCAACACCAGCAGAAAGCCCAGATCTCAATCCAATTGAAATGCTCTGGCATGAATTGAAGCACCACATCAGAAAAAGGGTAAAGCCTTCGGTTAAAGAAGAACTTGTCAATGGCATATGCGAGTTTTGGGCTACTGTGGATTGGAAAAAATGTACGAGATACATTGACCACATACAGAAAGTTATTCCAATTGTGATAGAACGTGGAGGAAAAGCTTCAGGACACTGATCTTTCTATGTTTTTCGTTGTTTGTGAAAACTATTAATTGTAACTAATATAATTGGGTTTTTCAAAAGAAAAAAGATTTTGTCTTCTTTAAAACATTCATCATCCTCCGAACTCCCATTATATTTGATCATTATAGTGATGAGCGATCAAAGAAACGTTTTTCACATGAGTCAAAGTAATCAGTAAGTCGAGTATTGAGTTGCGTATCATTCCATTTTACCGGTTACCGAGAGAATCAGTGAATGATGCGAACATGACCTGATCTTTTTTCACGCTTACATAAAAAATAGGTACCTTATGAATTATTGAGGCTTGTAGTTACTTTGACTATCTAAAGCTACTTATTCGGAAATAAGGTATGTTACCATAAGTAAAGCTCTATTAGTTCTAACGTTAAACTTAAACTTTAAACTTTTCAAACTTTAATTATCTTTCTCGTTCTTAACTGTCTTTTTACAAGATTACAAAAGCAGTTATTTCGAATAGTTTTTTAATTTCACGAAGCCTTTATCATTGCGTTTCTCTTACATATGCTCTTATAACTTTTTAAATGAAAATATTCAGCTCATGCATGTATGTTTCTTTTGTATTAAATTAACTTGCTGGTGTTTCCTAATACGACCCGGTTTACATGTAATAGCAGATCAGGAGATAAAGTCATTAAATCTGTCTCTAAGGCGAATTTTATGTTTACTTTTGCGAAGCATTACTTAGATTTACAAAGGTTTTTGTAAAAGAATGCAAATTGAATTTAAATATATAATTGCGATAAAAAAATGTTTGTTTTCCTGAATGTATCTCACCGTTTCGAATAACGAAGATGTTTTCTTGACCTTTTCTTCCCTCAAACACATTAAAATTTGTATTTCTGATGTCAAAGGAAGTTGCTTTGAAATTATATTCTGTCTGGTCTTTTCAAAATATTCTTGTTTACAAAAGTATGCATAATAAATTAGTTTTTCTTCTTACTATTTTGTGAGTAAAATTGGCAAGCATGACGAATTCATGAAAATTTCTTTTTCAATGTACGCACGATTTGTTGAGATGCGAAGTATTTCTCTATACGAAATCACAAGCTGTCATAGAAAAAACATATACACCACAGGCGTCTTGTTTTTATTGTGGGAATCTCAGGTTAATGACATACTCCCATTATTCAGCCTTTTTCCCTTCTCATTTGGTTTTCGCTCACTTATTGTTGCACCCAAAGCTTGACAATATGCCATTGTAAATTACAATTATACAAAAAATGTTTTGAAATATGCATGAAAAAAAACCAAAAAACACGAAGCAACGAAAAGGGAGTTGTGACGTCATTTTTAAACAAACTTGGAAATTTTAAAAACCTTATAACTTCTTCAATATTCATCCAAACAAGCTCAAATTTTCACAAGATGTTTTATTCAACAAATACTTTTGATTTTTGTTGGTTTCTTAAGAAGTGTTTTTTTGGGTTAATTATCAGGGAAAAACTGAAATCGTGCTTGGGAGGGTATTGACTATCCTTAAAGTACACTAAGCTTTCAAAAGCATTTGTATAACAGGTGAATTACAGCCTACTGCTACCGTTTTGCACCGTCTGGCTTTCGTAATTATCTTGTTTCGAAAAGTCTCTTGTTTTCACAAGCAAACGATTTCCATTTGGGATTTTTAGTTTTCTTGAATACAAAGTAAATATGTAAGAAAAATTTTCACACCTTGCTATGTTTTAAAAAATGAGAATTTCAAAACAAAGCCTTTTGATGTTCATATTCTTAGCGCATGTTTTTAAGTTTCAAAGCCTTATTTTCTTATACACTTTGATCTTTTAAAAAGTAAAGCGTCTACCGTCTAAAAAGAGTCTGGGGTTACTGAGTTTAACTTGCTGATTATCCACACTCTTTATGAGCCGTTGTAAATATATATCAAATAAATGAAAAAAAAAAAAAAAATAGCGGTCTATCTATCTGTCGTTTCAGAAAAGTGGTTTATTTATAAATAAACGTTTCCTTGTTATTACAGATTAATTGTGATTTTTTATTGTATGAATTAATATTAATATTAATATTATAATATTAATATTATGATATAATATAATATTAATATTATAATATTATAGTCAAAATGATAATAGCCTATTTTCGCCACTACAAAATCTTCTATTAACACCACTCGATAGCCGATAAAAAATGATTTCTAGTGATACATGATTGAGCAAACATTGTGAAAAAATCGAATTTTTAATAACTTTGCTCATAACTATGTTCTAAAAATGTCACAAATAAATTCGGCAGTTTGTGTTAGGTAAACCATAGAAATGCAAGAAAAAACATAACACCTTCAGATATTTTGAAGTGAAGCGCCCTAATTACATTACATTATCATACCGTCACTCTAGGAAAGTGTCAAAAATTTTATTCATAAATATTCTCTGTTTATTGTCGGTAGACTTGCTGTGAGATTTTAACGCTATGGTTTTTCGCATTTATAAGCATTGCTTGTACCCAGGTCACGGCTATGTTCTTCTTTGTATCGGAAAAATATCTGAAGTGTTATTTCTCATATTTCTACAGTTCACTTACAGCAATCCAGCAAGCAAAATCTTAAATTATCAATTATCATATTCACAAAAGAGTTTACGAACAGTTATTTTCATAACTAACCATGTCTGTCAGACAATTATTGAAATCGTACCGTTATGGTCTTTTTTATTTTAAATGTGATAAAACTTTAATGATTTTACCAATGAAATTGGTGAAGAATGGTTGCCAGCAGATTGGGTTGGAGGTAGAAGTAAAGTTGGATAAAAAAATCGAATTTGGCGAGATTATAGAATTAAGTGGTAAGTGTAACCTATTAGACAGTAGAGTTTTTCACAATTTTTTTGCGTTTCTTCAATATCAATTAATAAATTAAATAA
Source organism: Turritopsis dohrnii (assembly GCA_027922465.2). NCBI lineage: Eukaryota > Metazoa > Cnidaria > Hydrozoa > Anthoathecata > Oceaniidae > Turritopsis > Turritopsis dohrnii. The sequence goes on from BQMF02000019.1 coordinate 49,661, forward strand.
TTTTGATTTTCTTATTTTAGATAACAAAATCTATCTAGAAGAAAAGCTGGACGAGTACTTCTCTGACCCTCAAAACAGTAATAAATTTAACGAAAAGGAAAGCGATGATGATGAGGATGATGAGGCTTTGAAGAAAATAATGAACATCGGGAAAAAAAGAAAGAAACAAACGAAAGACACAAAAACAAGACAAAAAAAGCGAAAAACCGATGTTAAACATACTCCACAAAAACAAAAAACGTCGAAAGGGACCGTAGTTAAAGAGCTGGTAAGAACCATAACGACTCTGTATTTTTATTATTTTTCGCCAGGATCTCAAACGTTGTTTGATTCGTTTGAAAGCAATATATATTTTTTTCCCTGAAAATACTTTTTTTTAGATATCTTTAATGTTCACTTTAATCTTGTCTTGACATATGTTATGATCTTCCTGGTGTTATAAAATGTTTAACATAGCTTAATTTGATTTATTTAATAGGCGTCAATGATTGTTCATGGAAAGGTCGGTGAAAACGCTATAAATATCAATAACAGTCATGAATCGGCCGTGCAGAATGACGATATCGAGTGTTGGACGAACGAAGAAATTTCACCCGACAACAACTGCCAAGACAATGAAAGATCGTCTGAAAAATTTGCTTTAGAAAGTGATATAACTACCGACAGCCATGAACTTAATAATGTTGAAATGGTGGATAATCTCCTTGGAAAAGAAAGTTATTTAAGCGAATTACTGGAGGATGATTTAAGTAAAACTCCGTTACTTGAAACTCCTAAAGAATGTTCGATAGATTTTTCTGTAAGTCTTTTTTTCTAAATGTACTGGCTATCTTGCAGATCTGATTTTCTCTTGGGCAATTTGATGAAACGAAATTTATTTATTTTTCAGGTTGAATCTGAACAACCACAGAAAATCGCGCAAATCCAAAATAACACCAACTGGATGGTATCTGTACTGGTGCAACAAAATGCTCGGCTAAAAGAAAGAATAGATGAAATTCAAGCGAACAATATTTATTTACAAGGAGTGCTTCATCAACTTGTGGGAAATCAAGAACGAATAATAGGGAAGTTAACTCTCTTGGATGCAAACAAAGTTGTTTACGCCTCACCGCCAAAACGCTTCCTCCCCCCTAAGAAGATAGACTTTATAACTTCATCACCCGCCAAAACAACAACGACAACAACAACAACAACTGCAAATCCTATTTCCTTCGCAAGCCACACACAAATATCTTCGCCTGATGATCCAAGTCTTTCCTTCCGTAGCAAGTCTCATCTTCCAATAAGCGAAGAAATATCTTCGCTATCTAGCGATGTCGGAAACTGGAACCTTTCATATGCAGATGTTCAAAAAATCTCGTACAAATCATTGTCTGTGATGAACTTTGCAAAAAATCTTGCTGTGGCAGTCTTCAGTGAAGAGGAACTGGCGGAAAGTAATTGTACTGGAACCAAAGGAAAAAAAGCTTTGGATCCAGAAAAGCTTTCCAAGATACGAGAGCAAGTGTTTCAGTGGAATGCCATGAGTGCAAAAGACGAGGAGCAGGCCTGGAAACGATGTAAAGAAGCCATTAACGAAGTCGGTCGAAGAAAGAAAAGTAGTAATTTGTAAATATTTTTGTGAATAGATTTTGTAAATAGTTTTTATAAATAGTTTTTGTAAATATTTTCTAGTCAAATAATGTGTGTGAAATAAAGCAAGCTCTGGGAACAGAATTGTTTTCATACATTTATATTTTTCCCAAAAATGTTCCAAACAATCTGTAAGAAATGAATCGAACTTTTAAAACTAAAAACTCATTATTTCGGAAGTAAGAAAAGTTTAGAACTAAACCCTTCGCTAGTAATTGATTTTCGATAAACACATCAAAATTTTCAAATAGTTCTGTTGTGTATGCGAACACAAAAACCTTCGACACATAAAAACGTAGAGTTACAATTATTATGGAGATAACATTTATTAAGGAAACGGCTCGAACAAACAACAACAATTTCAAAGTCGGTTTTCCACTAATCGAAATGTTCAGCGCGGGAGGGCTATGTGTTCTCTTCATGATCATTTGAATCCATCAGTTGTTTTTCTCAGAATGTATTTAAAAATAAAAACAATGAAAGACACTGGTAAAATTTAAAAAGTAATAACAATTTTGTTAGTGTGTTTAAAATTTTTCATCTTCTTAAGGCTGCCGATTCCATAAAAACACAACGTCCCAACTAACCAGTTAAAAATGTTAAAAACCCAAAACGTTTGCAAACTTTCCAGACTTTTTCATCTTACTGTTAGTTAATTTTAATTTAATTCCCATTATCAGCGAAGATTTTTTATATATAAATCAATCGCGTGAAAAAGATTTTTTTTTTTACGAATTACAAAAAGAACAATAAAAACAATTAATGTGTTATTGTAAGGCATCATGAACCACACGATAATGTTTCGTGATTATCACGATCGGATTGTACATGATTTATCGTGGAGCACACGATACATGAAAATTTTTATTTCATGATGATATCAGGGATCGTGCGTGACACGCATGATACACGATACACGATGTTAGGCTACCTGATGGCAGTACTGTATAACTATAAGATTTTAACAATTTTTTTATCATTTTACGCACTGGAGATGGAATAAAATTTTCCAAAAAGCTTTTGATTATAATAAACTGTTAAACATAATAAACATGAAATTAAGTTGAAATGAATAAAAGTAAATTTATGTGCTTATTCCAATAGCAATATTGTGTACCTCAGTAGTTATTTATATAATATTTGCTTTTCAGTCTTTTTAGAATTTATGCAATTGTGAAACTACTATCAACAGTTACATTCTCGTAATGTTTCTAATTTCTTCATGAGTCCAAAAATGTCTTATTAATAATTAAAGAAAGACCCCCAAACTATTTTTCCCTCTGAGTGTTCAGATTTTGGGACAAGAAGTGGTGAATGTAATTTCTAAACCTTTGTCTGCCATTGTACTATCAGTATGAGAGATTGTATTTCTTTTATGTATTATAGATTTTTAGTACAAAACCTCTTGACAATGTGGGGTCAGGATAGCGCCAAAAGTAGTTTTTTTCCTCAAAAACACAAACGTGACCCACAGTTTGAAGTAACAATGGCATCTTTCTCAAAGACTAACTTAGAAGTGAATGGGATAGTATCGAAACTCAGAAATAATGGATTCTTTGAAGATGCACAAACATTAGACCGGTGTCTTAATTCATATGTTGCCTTACAAGCAATATTTGCTACAAGCAATCCCAGGTAACTGATTTTATTAATCACACCTGTTGAAACTCATTGAATAAACTCATTGATATAATAGATCAGAATTAATCTATAAGTTCTTGTCAGCTCATCTTTCACTTCCATGTAAGAAATTATTTAGTTTGACTTTTTGTCATTAATTTATAGGTCTACTGCTCATCAAGAAGAAGTTTCATATAAAGGCGAAATGTAAGTACTGGCTTACTTCAAGCATGACACTCATTATCTAATTTCTTGGTTTCAGAAATCAAAACCAACTTTACTTGATTCTACATTCATTAAAGATAATAAATTGTCGTAAAGGTCATGAGAAAAAAAGTCAAGGGAATCTCCAAAAGACAGCCAATCATTTGTTACCTCATTTGCTTGCCATTTTAATATTTGTCAGCTGTTCGTTTCCAGACCCGTTCTTTATTGTTTTAACAAGAAATCACCACTGTTGGCAGCATGCTACAATCCACAATCTACTTATAACAGTTCATCTTATTTTATAAATTCTAAAATTCATTTATACTTATCAAATCAAATTGAGGATAAACATGCATACGTGTAAGCACGTAATCCTTATACGATCATCTGAGTAATATGTATTCTAGAGATATAACAAAAGCCAGAGTCCTTTTGCATTTTGTGTGGATTTAATTCAGGTAATCATAGATGGTTATTAAAACATGTTTGTTCAAATATTGCAGTTTTATACAAGACAAACACCTGGCTTCCAACTTCTGTACAGCATTGATTATGTTGCAAAATGAGCAGCTTAGATTGCCAAATATTTGATATCATGCATAGATTAAGTTTAAGAAATCAAAAGTGAATTCTCTGATGGTGTTTTTGCTACCTGGATTGAAAAACATTTCAAAATTTACGAAATAGAACTCTCCCCACCAAATTTGACAAGCAACCTATTTTTTTTAGATGTATATACCAATTTTGTTATTACAGTTTAGCTTAAATGAGAATATACTACAAAGATTTTCTCTGGCTCTGTTTTACCTTGATCCATCGTCACATTTTTCAACAACTTTTAAATGTGAAAGGCTAACTAACATGCTCGTTTTAGCCAATCTAGAAGGAACAAAATTAAAAAATTTTCTGCCTCCCTTAGACACATAATCTGACCCAACCCATCTTACGAAAGCTCTAATTATTTCAACTTTTAATGATGACATGTCTATTAAAATATAATAAGTTTTAATATTGTATTTTTCAGAATTCAAACATACAAGAAACAAAATGAAGAGCTACAAGAAAAAAACACCCAGCTGTCAGTTTCAGTGGAAGAACTGAGAACCAGGTAGAAAATTTATTGATGTATGCAGTTAATACTCTTTGTCACTCCTAAGAATAGCTCAGAAATGAATGCACAAACATTGGAGTGGTGCCTTTATTCGTATCTTTCCATGCAAGCACTACTTGCTACAGGCAGTGGCAGGTAACTGATTTTATTAATCACACCTGTTGACACTCATTGAGTATACTAAGCTTCACTATACTATACTATAGCTTCACTATACTATGCTTATGATAAGAATAATCTACAAAAATTTTCTCTGTTTTATCTTGATCCATCGTCACAATTTTGGACAACTTTTAAAAATGAAAGCGAACTAACATGCTTGTTTTAGCTAATCTAGAAGGAACAAAATTAAAAAATTTTCTGCCTCTCTTAGACACATAATCTGACCGAACCCATCTTACAAATCTCTAATCGTTTCAACTATTAATGATGAAATATCTATTAAAAGAAATTATAATAAGTTTCAATATTGTATTTTTTAGAATTCAAACATACAAGAAACAAAATGAAGAGCTACAAGAAAAATACACCCAGCTGTCAGTTTCAGTGGAAGAACTGAGAACCAGGTAGAAAATTTATTGATGTATGCAGTTAATATCTTTGTCAATCCTAGGAATAGCTCAGAAATGAATGCACAGACATTGGAGTGGTGCCTTTATTTGTATCTTTCCATGCAAGCACTACTTGCTACAGGCAGTGGCAGGTAACTGATTTTATTAATCACACCTGTTGACACTCATTGAGTATAGATAAGAATAATCTACAAAAATTTTCTCTGTTTTATCTTGATCCATCGTCACAATTTTGGACAACTTTTAAAAATGAAAGGCGAACTAACATGCTTGTTTTAGCTAATCTAGAAGGAACAAAATTAAAAAATTTTCTGCCTCTCTTAGACACATAATCTGACCGAACCCATCTTACAAATCTCTAATCGTTTCAACTATTAATGATGAAATGTCTATTAAAAGAAATTATAATAAGTTTCAATATTGTATTTTTTAGAATTCAAACGTACAAGAAACAAAATGAAGAGCTACAAGAAAAATACACCCAGCTGTCAGTTTCAGTGGAAGAACTGAGAACCAGGTAGAAAATTTATTGATGTATGCAGTTAATATCTTTGTCAATCCTAAGAATAGCTCAGAAATGAATGCACAGACATTGGAGTGGTGCCTTTATTCGTATCTTTCCATGCAAGCACTACTTGTTACAGGCAATGGCAGGTAACGACAGGTGATTTTATTAATCACACCTGTTGACACTCATTGAGTATAGATCAGAATTAATCTACAAATTCTTATCAGCTCTTCTTTCACTTCCATGTAAAAAATAATTTAAGGTGATTTGTTGTCATTAATTTATAGGTCTACTGCTCATCAAGAGGAAGTTAAATATAAAGATGAAATGTAAGTACTGGCTTACTTCAAGCAAAAGGTTTGACACTCATTATCAAGTATCTTGGTTTCAAAAATCAAAACCACCTTTACTTGATTCTACATTCATTAAAGATAATGATTTTTCTGATAAAAACATCAGCAGATTTCTGCAAGGGAATCTCCACAAGAGAGCTAACTATTTGTTTATCTTGTTTGTTTATCATTTTGATATTTGTCAGCTGTTCATTTTCCGGACTCATTCCTTATTGTTTTAACAAGAGATCACCACTGTTGGTAGCATCACTGCAAAATTTCATTTTTAAGTAATAGCAAAAAAAAATACTTATTGTAAGTAAATATTTTCTTGGTAAAAGGAATATAGTAGTTTGTTATAAATATGTCCAAGTCCTGTAAATCGAGTAACTGTTACATTAAGCTTTCTTCGAAAAAATCTTGTGCAACAAAATATGCTCATTGATAGTGAATAAAACAATTTTACTGAGTTTCTTTAAAAGCCAAGTACTTTTGCATCATCTCGTCTAATGTGTCGAGTTTCTCTTTCGGGCAACTTTTATCATTGAAAATGATGTGTTGCATAAAGCACAATCCCAATTCTATTTGTGACGGATAATCAATGTCAAACAAATAGAATAATGAAAGCACTGCAATTATTGCTTTGTCTATTTCTTCTATTGCTGAAATGATTATATCATCCTTATAGAGGTAGTAACATCGAGTTTGTGTGTCGAACAATATTAACGGCTGTTTTGTCCTCAATCGTTTAGATACATCATCGTGACCCTGATATAAACAAAACGGAAACCTTAGAAGTAATACACCTTCCCGAGAGAACTTATTTTCAAAGTTGGGCGTTTTCAAGTAATGTTCAATGTAAACGTTAGCCATCGCTTTTTGCTCCATTCATTGATTACTTTGACATATATGCAAAGATATATGTATGTAATACAACGGGAAAGTCCATTTTTAGGGGATGCACGAAAACTTGAGGGGCGCAAAAATTAAGGGAGTTAAGGTATCCAAAAATTTTTTGGATCACAGAATCCTTTTAACAGTATTCTTACCTCAACTATAGGTTTTGCACCTTTATTTTTCTTTTTCTTTTCTTGGAAGATTTGATGGAAGTTCTTCAAGAGACAAACCAATCTATTTTCTAAGATAAAAGTGAAATTTTCATTTTTTGAGTCAATACGGGTCATATTATCTGGTGCGACATACCAAATCTATTTATACTTTCCTCGAAGGAGAAGTCCCTGCCCCATCCTCAGACTAATGTCCACTGCATGTCCTTCCTGAATTTTCTCCACACATGAATACATGATACCAAAAATACTTACTCTCTGCCATCACAGTTTTAGCTTGAACCAAATTTTCATCCATCGCAAAAAACAGTAATGTTTCTACTTCTTCATTTAAACGTTGTTTGCAGTTTTTCATGAAGTCTACATCATTCGTTCCTATGACTCTCTGGGCCTCCTCAACAATCTGAAAAAATCAATATGTTTACAGGACTACTTTTTCCTCATTTTGAATTATAATCAGTACAAAAATTTGAGAATGTTAGCTGGAATAAATGTAAAGTTATTACAGTATTGGCACTTAAAAATATTTTTCCAAAATAGGGGAAAAAACATGATTTTCACGAAAATTGTTCAAAGTATCTATGGTCATTTTTAAAGTCATCAAAGTCAATATTTTTTCCAAATAATAAAGCAAAGGTGAAAAAACAAATACACAAAATGTCATTGATATTCGTCAAAAAAAGATCATAGCTTATGCATTTTATTCAAAATTCTATATAAGGCTTAGTGTTTTATAAGCAAGTCTTTTTCTCTCTAGTAAGCTTATTGGAGAGGGGTGCTTTGTGAAAATATGTTTGACTTGATGGGGGCTAGAGGGACACCACATAGGGAGAATACGGTAATTAAAAATTCCTGAGAAGTTCAAAATATCAAATTTCAATTAAAATTTTTCAATAAAAACAAAACTCCATCTTATGGTATGCAAGTAGTCTTGACAAGATTACCACCTAAATGATAGATTATCAGCAAAAATAAAAGATGACAGTACACATACATGGTTGTGATCCTTGAACAGTGGATATTTGTCCAATAACTTCTTTGCTCTGTCACTAGAATCAAGGCTTTTAATAAATTTTCGTCTGCTGTCAAAATCCAAGTGAAGGTAAAATGACAATGTCTCTTTATTAGGTTTTTTCTTATTTTGTTCTTTGTTCAGGAATGCGAAGTATCATTCTTGAACATTCTTGTCGTCTACTTGTTTGCTTTGAACATGACCAGCTGAAAGTTTAAACAAAATTAACATCACTTCGTTGTCAGAAATTTTAACAAGAACATTTCACTACTTTATTTATGGGTAGAAACTTTTTTGAAAAAATTGAAATCTTTGTTTTCAGTTAGCCTCTTGCTATTAGAAAGTGCAAGGAAAGAAAACATGGAGAATACATACAAATAAAGTGGAAACTCAACTTATGGTGTCTTCATTTATTACGAAACATGTATGAAACATATAAGGCTCAAAAAGTCTAAACAACATTTTTAAGAACTTTCAAACTTGCTTTGAAAACATGTTTCATAGAAAGGAAAACGTGTATTTTAAGTTATTAAAATGCCTACCCTCTATACAATAGTCAATTGTGTCCATTGAATTGGTATCTGATTCCAACCCTTCTGTTTCAACAAGAGGTTCCATATCGATAAGAGGTTCCATTTCAATAAGAGGTTCCATTTCGACAAGAGGTTCTAGTTTTTTTGGTTTTTCCTCATTTACCTTGCTTTTCGACCTATCATCTGGCCGGTTTTCCTTAGTAGCTTTAGCCAATTTGTAGTTGTTGTTGTAAATTTTCTTCATTAACCGCTTGCGAAATTCTTTCTAAAAAGAAGAAGAAAAATAAGGATGTTATTGTAAACATTTAAATGACAGGAATTTTCATGGGAAGAAAATCTTGTATTCTTCAGGCTTTAAGTCTGTAGAAAAATATCAAGCTTTTTGTGGACAACAAAATCCTTTTGACTCAGAACAGTTACATTGAATTTTGAGCTCTTCATTAGGACATAACTAGAAAAAGAAAACAAATACTACTACCTCAGCTTGTGGTCCAGTCCCAATTGTGGGATAAACTTTGAAAATGCTTTTTGTCATTTCCTTGACTTCGTTTTGTGATGGTGGTTTCCTGGCAATGTTGTGTTCCACAGCTGTCATATTAATGACAGTGCAGCTTATTAAATGGCACTGAAGTTGCGCTGGCATTGGCTTTTCGTTGTTGCTAAATAATAGTCTCGGTACACAGAGTATATTGGTGCCCCAGTAGGTGCACACAACAAGGAGTCTTCAATCATTGATGGACTTCGCGAAGGTTTTGGACTGACAGTTTTAGATGAGGTACTTGAAGAAGTTGATGAGGCTTGGGAAACAGGTTTTGGACTGACAGTTGAAGACAAACTACTTGATGAAGTCGAGTAGGTTTGAGGAACAGGTTTTGGAAGATGAGCTTCTCGAAGCTGGTTCATGAGGTTTGACTAAAGGACACAGTTCATCGTCAAAGGACACCTTCCTTCTCTTCAAAGGTGGCGTGTCTGCAAATTGACCTTTATGTTTCTAAGGTGTAAAGATTTACAAAATCTTGATAACAGTGAAATTTTTGTTTTAAATGTTAGATAATTTTGTGTGTAGACTTAATTTGGCACATTTAGACTGTTTGGTCAAAATTCACTTTATTGTAAGCTCTATCCCCAAATTCAAAAGCAGTCAAATCATGAGATAATGGATAGACAAAGGGTTAACTTACTTTAATAACTTTTCAAACTTTCGACCTCCTCACAACAAGCATTCCCGGATTGCCCTCTTGAATGACTTCTAACATGCTTTCATAAATCAAGTCTGCAAACATTGAATCTTTGAATTCATGCTCTGATAACAAGAAAATTAATTATAATTTGATTGACATCACCTGCACTTATCGTGTTTTATCGAAAACTTTTTCAAGTTAAGCAAACTCTAAAATTTTAAGTTTTCAATTGTCATTCCCATATAGATAAACAAAACTGCCAAATTTTAGCTTTATATAAGTGTTTTTCATTGCTGAGTTTTAACGAAGAACACTTAAACTAAAATTTGACAGTTTTGTTTATCTGTATGAGAATGACAACTGGACCAACTTTAGCAAAAAATCTGATATTGTCCTATTTTGATATATGGAATAACCCCTAACTTAAAGATTGCAAGCCCCTATTTATTGTAAGGATAAGCCCAAAATCTCTTGAACGACCCATTAATATTCAGAAAAACCTGACAAATAAACCTCTAGCTCACCACCTGAAAAAAGAAAAGAGAGAACTATACTCACCTTCAAACCATGCAGCTGCTTCTCCATCTGCTTCTTTTATTTTTCGTATAATATATCCCTCTTCCATTTGCTTGTATATAATTTTGTAAGAAAATGTTCGATGCCTTTCTGCTCTCCTTTCTGTCTCTGTCCACATGCGTGTGTGTGCAGGCCCGCCAAAAAGCAGGCATGCTTTGCGTGCTAGTAAAAGAAAGTAGACATTAGACCGGTGAGCTAAATAAAATCAAATCAGAATCACATGCAAATTCTGTCAAAACTTCTATGCGAAGTGTTTTAAAAAAAGGTTTATAATGTTGGCTTTTGTATTATAAAAGTTAAATTTTATTTTTTTCTATGATTTCCAATGATAATCGCATTTGCTCCGCAATATCTTGAAGCCAAATGCTTGAATCCACAAAAAAATGTTGCAAAAACATGCAATCGACTTCAAGGCTTCAAGGTTTTGCATGTAAATGTTGCAATAACTTCAAGTCGCTTTACCTCAAAGATCTGGTTAATCACTATTATATCGTCCACAGCTCTGATTTGAGTTTTAATGTTGTATGTGATGTTGAAGATTGTCCAATGAGGTTTAAAAAGTTTGATTCATTGTATAAACATATCAAGAGACATCATGAGAAGGTTTATACCAGTACAACTTCACCTACTGTTTTTAACCTAATTGAAGTTGAAGAAGACAGTGATTTAGAAATTGGAGATGGTGACGACTCTTTAAACAACGATGCAGAAGGAATAGAAGGAGAAGAAGATCAAGAACAAGGAGATCAAGAAGAGGACTGGCAACAACAACAATATTCTGAAGAAAATGATGACGATGAAGATCTTAATTTATCAGAAGGAGAACCTGATGAAAATAATGAAGACGTATGAAATGTTTTCACATATTATATTTTTTTATATGACCAAAAACAAGGTCAATAAATTTTATCAGAAAATTTTATGATTTACTGAACTTTTTTTTTTTGCATAAATAGTCCTAATTACTTATAAAATAGAAGCTTATTAAAAGACAAATACACATTTTCTTCAGATACTGGAAAAAAGTGCAGCTTCGTTCATCCTGACAACCAAGGAAAAGAATGGTTTGACACAGGTCAGTACAAGTGTTCAGATTTAACATATCCAGATGTAAACAGAAAAATGTTAAATTTTCTCCCTATAAAGAATATTCTTAATCATGTTTACAAGGTATTTCATAGAAATTCTGTTAGGTGAGTACTACATGTTTCAAAATGCATTTTTTCTAGTGAGAACAAATAATTTCCCCCTATTTTTAACATGGAATTTTCAATCTGCAAGGAGAACAAGAATGCTTATCAAGCCATTAAAATCAAAATACACTCCTGAAAGAAATCAATAGTCGTGAATTTCCAGTTTCTTTGAGAAAATTATTAAACTTGTGATGACAAATTTCAAAGCAACACTAGGTAATCCTTTGTCATTTTCTTTTATTTTCAGGTTTCTACTGATAGTATTGTAGAGAACGTGCGACATCTTATCAACAAATTTTTCTCTAAACTGAGACAAAATCTAGATGCAGGTCTCAGTACCTGTAACACTGACCATTCAGCCTTGATTAATGATGTTTTTGAAAACTTTCAAGACCCCTTTTCAACATTGTCGACAGCTGCTCTCCAAGAATCATACGTTAAAAAGCATTTTTCTTATGTGACTCCTATTGAAATTGAACTTGGAAAAGTCATTTCAAGAAAAAGATCAAGAGGTAAAAGATTCCTTTATGAAAAATCAGAAACATTTGTACAGTACTGGTAAAAGGTCTCTTAACATCGTGGATCGTGTAACGAGGCGGCCACGCACGTTTCCACGATGTTCATGATGTCTTCAAACACGCTGAAATGTGGAAGACACGATATATACTCGTTACATCTGGTCGTGTTTCCCCGGTTGGAAAATGCACAGATAAGAATCTTGTAATTAATTCATTAAAGAATATTCACAAAACTTCTTGCATCAGGGAGTTCTTAGAAATTTATTTTAAGATTAATTCAAAATTTTTAAATATAGCGTAATTAAACAAGTAAGAAATTTTCCGGAAGCGACGAAACTTTTGTTCCACAAAAATAAATGAAACTGTTGAAGTGTGATTTTTCGTTGGATGTAATTTTATCCGACGAAAAATTTAGTCCGATAAGGCAGGTCATTAAAAAAAAAAAATTAGAAACGAAAAGTCTGAATTTAAAATAAAGTGGGTGGGATGGAAACAGAACTTTTTGTCGGTGTTTTACATCGCTATTGAAGTCCCGGCATAACAGGATATTAATCAAGTTGGTAATGATATCAAAGTGTCACCTGACATCTCGGAAGTGATCACACACAATGGTTAGTAACTGGAGGCCATAGAGTACTACTTGGAAGTGTATTTGCCATTAACTTAAATCAACCTCTTTGAGGAGTGTTTGGTTTAAGCTTGGAAAAGGTTAAGATTCTAACGGATAAGAAGTTTTGTTTTTTACCTTTTTCCATGAGAAAGAAGCGCGTAACATGCTTTTTAAATGAATGAAACTTTCATTGAAAGTTTACACCTGACGTGTTGATCTTTTTTATAATCACATAAAAAAAAACATTCAATAACATTTTAATATTTCATATAACGCTATAACCGCCCAACCTGTCGCTCATGCATATGAAATTTTTATAATACGTATCTCGTATTGATTGTGAAAAATATCTTTTACATGCGAAGAACTTTTCTCAAACTTAATAGTTTCGGGTAGAATTCACTAAAATTAATTTGTATGATCTGTTTTAATTCATAAAAAGTATATGTGACCGTCCATGGGAAAAAAAGTGCATTCGTTTTACCGGTAAAATATACCGGTATTTTTACCGTTAAAGTTGTAGTATCGATATTTTTACCGGTAAAATGAAAATTTTACCGGTAAACTAATTATATTATCGGTAATTACCGGTAAGCAAATTGATCAATTCCTTTATCGGTAAATTTACCGGTAAATCTAAATCGATCCAATTTTATTGGTAAAGTGTGAACTATGGTAGTTTTTAAAACGATAAAAGAGCTAGCTTTAAGAGTTATTATGCCTAAGTTATCATTTATATATGGTGTTATACGTTACCGTAGCATAATAATTTGAAAATCATTTTACCTCCGGGATACTTAAAAGTCGTCAAAGAATTCACATCGAATGTTCAGTAATGGAATGTTTTTAGATGAATATGCAATGATGCAAAGAAAATAAACGATCTTCCTAATGTTTTCTCGTATACATGTTTTTGTAGTAGCATGAAGCCAAATTTTAGCATTTAGTTCCGAGGATCTTTCGACTAAAATATTAATGCTATTGCAGTATAGGTCTTCAAAAGGTTGTGCAAGGAAAATTACGTCGGTTCCATCACTTCATGCTAACACTCTTATGCTCGACTGTTGTATGACAATGAGACTCGAACGGACAGAGGAACTACCATTTGGAACCTTGCCACAAGTTTTCCAACTGTCCATCATCAACATTGACTACTGCGAGAAGAGTGCGCACCCACGCAAGCTTTACAGCCAGGACATGGGAGAGTTTTGGAGCCCTGTGTATACACAGCTTTCAGACAATCTTCCACGTAAACCTTATGATAAAAAACTGAATGAAACAGGTAGTATTAATGTTTAAACGAAGGTGAGTATTTCAAAAGAGAACTTTTGCAACTCGTCAAGCCGACGTTAAAATGTTTTCATTTGTCTTTTCCCAAATTCACTCTTTATCGGAATATTATCTGAATAAAGTTAAAAAAGTCAATAAAGATCACTAAAAACATTGCGATATGATCGATTCTTTAAGGACACATCTCCGTTGAAGGCGAAATATCTGTTGAATAAAAATAAGTCTCAGCTGACTTTCCCTGAGGAAAATAAAAATAAACGTTTTTGTCATGGGATTTACAAAAATAACTTAATAGAATTAGAGCGGACGGTTTTTATTATTGCCAAATTTCGAACAAACTGTTGTATCTCTTATTTTCAGCTGAATGAGAACCAGGTAACGAGTTGATTTTGATACATAAAAGAATGCTACCTTATACATGAAAAGAGTATAGATTACCGAAGGGCTGTTAGAAAAATTTCCCTGTTTATTATAATAATTGAATAACACAGTCATTTTGAATGGAAGATTTAAACCTATGAAGAAAAAAATCATTAATAAATTTTCGACACATCATCCTTTCTTTTAAAAGATCTTTCAATTCATTTTTAATTCATGAGCAGGTGATTTGTTTTGTTTCAGAGTTTAATTACTTCATCATGAATAAAAACAAGAAAGAAACATATTTGAACAACCAACGATTAGGTAATTTATGACTTGACCGGGTCTTAAAAATGGCGGAATTAGTATAAACAAACATTAACATTTTCGAAAACATGTTATCGCTATCGATTAGCCACTTTACCTTACGTCTGAGACGCTACCGGTAAATCACATTAGGTAATTTTTACATTACATTACTTTACCGGTAATTACCGGTAAAGCGGTAAATTTATCGATAAAAAATTATAATTACCGGTAATCTCTAAAAAAATCTTAAGTTACCGGTAAAATTACCGGTAATTTGCGCATATCGGTAAATCGAATGTACTTTTTTTCCCATGGACAGTCACATATACTACAAGAAAGATAAAAACATTATAATTTAATCTTTTTTGGTTGTCTGCAAGCTTCGTTGATTGCGTCTCTGCATTTTGACCTCATTGATTCCCTTTCAGCCGTCGTCATTTCATAAACACTGAACACGTAATCCTTCAGTTTACATAGCTTTTCTTCATTAAACTTTTTCTTACCTTTCAGTCCTGAACAGTTGCATTCTTTGCGCTCCTCGTCTGAAAATATTTTAAATGCCAAATTCTTGGCGAAGTTAGGAACTGATGAGGACTGATAAGAAATTTTAGTAAGTTCCGAAAAGCTTAATTCTACACCATCGGAACGTGACGGTTCAGCGTTTACTGGTATGCAATCATTTTCGCCATGGCTTATGAAGGTTGCTTTGGCGATTTTGGTTCTACAACATAATCTAATTTTTTGGCTGTGGTAGAAGTTTTTGACTGTCGCTGAAATTTTTTGGTTTGAGAACTGTACATCAATCTTGCTCCAGCATCGATGTGATCCTGCAGAGTTGGTCTTGAATGAAGACTTGATTCCCAATTTGTGCTTGAAGCTGGTTCTCGATAGCCTCCTGTCAGGTCTGAAGTTCTTGTTGTTGTTGGACTAAAGTTTCCATTTTATCCATTATCAACAACAGAGCTTGTGCTTGTTTTTGAATCTAGAATAAGTGAAATCACGAGTTTATGTAAACATTAGCATGAAGAAAAACTGAAATGTACACAAAGGCAAAAAAATTGTGAAAAAAAATTTTTTTTTTGTCACTGAGGCTGTCATAATGTCCAATTTATTCTTTTGAAGAATTGTTTGAAATTGTATCAAATAAATAAAGAAAAGACAAATTTTAAAATGAAGCAGAAGCTTTTCGTTAAAATAACATCATCAGTGCTATGTTACAAGTTATATGAAAAATGTACAAGTAAAAAATCTAAAAAGAGAAAAATGAGAAATCGCAGTAATTTTCATGGGAGCAACGGCAGAATGATAATTATCACGATTTCCATTCATAATGACATTACATTATCTACGTCACTCCATTACGAAAAAGTCGTAGAACCTTTGTCTCGAGATTATTGTTCAAGCTTGGGCGTTTGAGGGCAATTAACGATGCCTCCAAATTCTTCCGAGTTCTATTATTCAAAGGCGCACTCATCAATACTTTCCACGCGAATTCGTGCTGCGTGTTCGCCTGCAGGTGTTTTGAAGGCTCTGACACTCCAGTTGGTGAATTATGCTCTCTCCATGGCACTTCTACATTTCGTACCGTTTCACCGATATATGTTTGACCACAGGAACATTCCCCACTATAGATTTTGCACGCCGGGTGAGTATTCGGGCTTTTCAATTTAAAAAGCTGCTTGACCTTTTTCAAATTCCATTTGATCATTACCTCATATTCATTGCTAGTAAAGTCCTTGAATTTTTCAGGAAAACTTTTAGCAACATCTTCATTTTTTGGACAATATGGCAATTCCAGTACTACGTACTTTTTTGGTGGATCAAAAAAGTTCTCAGGAATAATCATTTCAGCGTCGTTGATCTCGTCACGTCGTTTCGTTTCAAATTGTCGTACGACACTGTCAATAAACCTTCGTGGAAAACCAGCTTTTGAAAACTTTTTCATGATGACATCTTTTTCTTGATTTAGATTTGATGAGATTTTTTCAGCTCTGTGGAGATCAGCATTAATTGCATTACGTTTATACTTCTTTGGAATATTGGAGCTCCAGTGAACAGGGATCTTGTTTTCACTTCGATAAACAGCTGTTTTAATTTCGTTGGCGTTGTACGTTATTTCTGTATCCAAGAATTTAATTGGTGCGATTTCGATGGTAAAATTGATCTTGTGGTGGTAGTTGTTGAGGTTCATGAATAACTCATCAGGTTCGTTCTTTTTCCTTCGATTGATACTGTCATCAACAAACCGTCTGTAGAATATTGGTTTAAGGGGCACTACGATGTCCTTTTCCATTTTTGTCATAAATATGTTAGAAAATATAACGGAAAGGGGACCTCCCATTGTGCAGCCATCCACCTGTTTGTAGAACTTTCCATTGAAAATGAAAGTATTTTCAGTGACTAATTTTAGCAGCAATTTTTTGAAAATCAACTTTGTAGCAATTACTTTAAGTTTCTTTTCACTATAGATTTGTTTGATGATGTAATCTATAGTTTCTCACACAGGAACGTTTGTAAATAAACTCTCAACATCATAAGAAACATATTCCTCGTCATCTCCTAAGGGTGGTAAACTTTTAAGCATATCTGGAAATTTCTGAGTATTGTCCAGCATGTATTGGTTTTCAGAACTGTTTGAAATTGACAGCCCACGTTTGGCTTCTTTAATAATGTGAGTCCTTTTTTAGACATATTGCTTTTTCCGATTTCAAAGCACTAAGTAAATATGTGAAGACACCTGGACACATGGAACATGCAATTTAGCAGAAATATTCATTGATATCACTATAGAATGAATTGGTAGAAACAGGAATAGAAACAGACCGGCTGGGTGTACTTCTGGAAAGATATTTCATCATAACGTTTCAACATAATACATTTTCACACTTAGATTTCCTTTACGTAAATAGTGTTCAAAGAATTCTTAAGAATATTATTTAAAAATGAAAAACCATTTATCTGATCTAAAAAGTCTCCAATAGAAAAGTTAATTTATGTCTGCTATGCTTCAGTATTTCTGAAAAAATGCATTACTACCATGATTATCACCGCAAACGCATAGGAAACCTTTTTTTGAAAAACAAAAAGTAACAGAAATAGTGGAAATACTACGAGACGAAGATGACATCACAGTCACTCGTCAAACTGTCAGTAAATACATAAATAGATTTAAAGAAAGTGGGACAGCATACCTGAAGAAAAAAAGTGGACGAATACTGAAGGTGACTGGTGAAATAAAAAATTTCATCGACAAATGTTACGAAGATAATGATGAATTATCATCATCAAGTAAGTACATAAAACATCATTTTTGAGTTTTTACAAATTGAAATTATGATAATCATAATTGTATTCATTTAGGCTTGCAAAAAATCATTCATGAAAAATTTGACATGAACTTTTCAACAAGTACGATTCGCAAAGCGCAGAAAAAGTTGGGATGGACCATGAGAGGGTCTAAATACGGTAGTATTACTGATACGGATACCGAACCATATAAAAAGATTAGAATTTGCTTCTAAATGCATCGCAGATGAAGAAAATTTTGATAATGTAATATTTACAGACGAGTCAACAATCATGTTGGACAGACATGGGATAATTTCTTTTAGGAAAAAAGGACAGCAACCAAAGCTAAAACCAAAACCTAAACACCCCTATAATGTGCATGTGTGGGCAGGGATATCAAAACGTGGACCAACAAACTTAAAAATTTTTTGCGGTATAATGAGGAAGGAGTTTTACGTCAATGAAATACTGAAAACAGAATTGCTACCCTTCATAAAGGATGTTTACCCGGATGGTCACCCTTTTCAGCAAGACAATGATGCTAAGCTCACCAGTAAGAAATCATTGTTTTGCATGTGTTAATTTTCAAACAAAAAGGATTTGTAACATTTAATTATACTGACTTTATCTTTAAGGTAAACTTGCTCAGTACTTCATGCTCAATAATGGCATTAATCATTGGCCA
The DNA here is from genome assembly GCA_027922465.2 of Turritopsis dohrnii. NCBI lineage: Eukaryota > Metazoa > Cnidaria > Hydrozoa > Anthoathecata > Oceaniidae > Turritopsis > Turritopsis dohrnii. The sequence continues at coordinate 68,268 of BQMF02000019.1, forward strand.
ACACCGCCAGAAAGTCCAGACTTGAATCCGATTGAGATGCTGTGGAATGAGTTGAAAAACTATATTCGCCCAAGAATTAAACCAACCCATAAAGGAGGAGCTGGTCGGAGGGCTGAATGATTTTTCAGCTTCTGGACATTAATTAAAATGCCTCAGACGCTTTTCAATTTTAACTGATGTTTTCTTTCAACCTATAAAGCGCTATTTCCACTACCACACTTTTGTTCGAATTATTTCGATGGAGAAAAAAATTGAGCATGCGCATTAAATATTTTTGCTTTTCGAGCAATAAATTTTTTTCTCTGCTGTGCGAATGTGAGTTAAAATAATTTCAACTCCCTTTCGAAATGGCTTTGTGAAAAAATATTATCTAATCAAAATCGTGCAGAATGTGTTGACACTGTGTATTAAATTGAGCTATAGAATGGCAATCCTGCCGAACAATTTAGAAAAAAAAGAATTATGGCAGATGGTTTCCACTTGTGGTTGCTTTCAAAATAACTTCAGTATCTTTAATCTCCAACTGAATATGAGAACCAGCTAATTAAGTTCTATCTTTTTATGTGGAATTCTATTATCGAAATATTTCTACCAGAAAATGTTTCATTTGTGTAAGTCATTCGTGAGTAAACAAAAAAGCATGATTTTTTATATCCTTAATTTCAGTGTAAATACTGTTTATTTCTGTACCAAACTAGAAGAACCAAGAATCTGCTCTATCAGAAAATGTCGAAATTATTTCGAAATATAATAATAATTACAGGTTTTTGAGGCCAATAGAAAAAGGCTGTGTATTTTATATTTGAAGCTTCATTTTCAAAACGGCTGAAGCTACACTTATACTTTTTGGCGTTTTCAAATCATAAGATGTCAATCTAAAAACAAGTTTTTTTCTGTTTTCCTAAAACTGTATTTTTGAAGATATTTTCACTTATTATTTACAGCTTATTTTTTCAAAGTTATTTTTTCAAAGCTTATTTTTTCAAGAGTTAGATCAATTATTCAGCTTGCTAGATTTCCACCTCAGAGCTCTTTTCGTTCTGACATTGGGGATTCAAATGTATGTGTAAAGTCACTCTCTTAAAAAATGAACAAGGCGAAGAAGCGCTTTCAGTTTGTATAGAATTTATAACTAGACATGCAGAGTATTTAATCACTATGGCAACTATTTACTGGTATTTTGACTTTAACATGAATAATGTGTATTTAATTTTATTTGATAAAAAGCCCTATTTACATGAGATAAAAGAATTATACATGCATGAGCTGTGTATAACATTATGTTTTTTTCTTTGAAAAAACTTGTTTTTTTTAATTATAATTACTTGAAACCAAAAATGAATTCGAACAAATAACTGCCTTTTTGAACTAGATCTTTGAAAGCCTTAAGGCAATAGGAAGGTCTGAACCGAGCTTTACTAACAAGAAAAACATCTATTTTAAAGTACCACAACATCAACAGAACATCTGCTACAAGCAACGTATTTGAATTTTAGCGGAACTAAAACACGATTCAAAACAAATGGACGAATTACAGAGATACTAATTTTCTTTAATTTCAAACATGTCGAATAAATTACGAAGTGGTGTTCAAAAACTTATAATTGCATCAGTTTCGCTGACTCGCCAGACATTACGTCGTTGCCAACACTGAGGGTGAACTTCAGTGAATTTAGTTCTGTTTTTACATTTGTTGAACCGAATACCGTATTAACCGTAATAACCGATGACAGTATTGTTTATGATTTGCAAAATCAAATTCTCATTAATAAAATCTCTTCTCTCGTTTATCATTTAAATTTGGATAATCATTTTCTTTTGATGTCACTCATATGTATCAAGTGTCATAAAATCCATTTTATAACTCATCATATCAGTGTTTTATAATGAAGCGTATATCATGTTGCATGTCGCGTTTGCTTTGTGGAGTACACTATGTTCGGGTGAAACACGATATAGACACGTTGCATCGTGGAGGATCGAGGATAAAAAGCAGTTTTTAAAAATATTACTATTATGTCCAAAAGACAATTTCTGAAATTGAAAGGTTTCCTTTGATGTTTCTGGATGTAACTAATGTATTTGTATGTGGAGCTGTTAATAATGGTTTGGTTGTTGTAAAACTGTAGCTTTCTGGTAATGTTTACTTAGAGTTTGTTTCTCCTGAATTCATTTAATTAACTTTGCACTACTTAAAAGAACATAATTCATTGTATTATGATACTACCATGATAGCTTTCCAAATAACTTTCTAGATTTTGTCAAAGAGTACCACTGAAGATTGAATACACATGGTGGGACACGAAATTGATTTTGGACACAATTGCATTGATTGATCTTAAACTATGGGTCCATCATTAAGTTGTTTCGTTCAGCTGTAACACAAAAAGTTGGATTTCATACCCAAGATGAAAAACATGTTGTGTGTGACTCATGTAGTACTATACAACTGGAATCACAGTGCATGACAACATCTGGTATTTTGGTGACCATAGCAACCGAAACACAGGAAATGCAAAGATAAATTTTGAAATACTACGAAAAACCAGACAGTATTGGAAATGTGTGTGCCAGCTCTTTCTTGAGCCTTCAATGGACTGACACTTCCTTTTAAGCTTTTGTTTTTAATTTTTTAGGTTACAGAGATTTTTGCTGTTGTTTTGCTATTGTTTCTTTTTAATTGATGTTCCAATAACTTGGAAGTTATGAAAATCACTTTGTATAATTCTTAAATTTATATATGGTACCTTCTGTTATTATCTTTGGAGATGAATAAAATTTTTTGTTATATTCTAATAATTAGTACAATTAACTTCCACACTGTCAGGCTTTATCATTTGTATATACTAGCCACCAAGGCGGCGTCGCTTGCCGCCCATGTCCACCTGCTCTGTATCACTGTATCAATAAACGTCAAATTTCCTTATAAAAGGCTCGTACAACTTATGTTCAGCCAGAAGCAGATGCGAAGTCACAACCCCTGGTGCGCAGTCAGTGTTACATCAGTGTTACATCAACTATTTTTCAGGTTTTTCATGGTGTGTTACTTATTTATTTTTTAAAACCAATCGTTGATCAGTACAACAATACACTCAAAACATAGTGAGAAAAAACTTCAACTTTTTATTAGCTTTTGTTTTAAAAAAGTTACACGCTCTAACATGGGTGCTATCAAACACGGGTAAAATGGTTTCTCTTCTTAAAAAGATCACACGGGAGGAGAGAAAAAAGGCACGTGCTAAATGAATAAAGAGAATAAAAAAAAACGTTCGGTCAGAAGCACTTAACAATTAAAAGAAATTAAAATTATTAAAAGAAAAGCAACAAACATTTTGTTTCATGATAATAATAATAAATGATAATAGTAATATTATTAATATTAATATTATCATGATAATAATAAAAACGAAACGTTATTCCTATTAGTTCATCAGCCAAAAAAAGTCACATTCGATTGGGGTTGCAATGTATTTGCTTCGAACTCACATCGCACACAAGAAAAAGAAATAATTTCGCTCACAACTCAATCTACCATTTTGCGTGACTTACAAACAAACAAACAGACGGAGAATCAGGTATTAATATAATAGACAATTCTTCAGTTTTCCATAAGCTTACTTTGATTTCATGCTTTGGCGCAGTATAGTAAATCATCAAGGTGGTTGTTTTCACCATATGTTTTGTTTATTGTTCAATCTTAATCTCAAAATGTGCAGATTGGGTTAAAGAACAAATTTTTGATTAAGACACTGATTTTTCGGTCTGTGATGAAACCTGAGTCGAATAATTCAAAGATTTTCACCTTTGCTTGTAAGTTTTCCTAACATGATGCCATCATTCTGAGTTGGTCAGGAATTTGTTATTTGTGTAAATGAGTTGAACAAGCAAATTATGAATATCTTTATTCTTCTAAAAGAATAAAAGAACTTTGTAATATTGTAATAATATCACCTTAAGTTACTGATACAAACGTCAAGATGAATGAGGAGATGAAGGTCATGAATTTATAGATACGAGCGTGGATGTTTCCCGTTTTTCCATTTAAACGCTGCGTTGTGGTCGAGATATCAATTCTAACGAAAAGGCTATGGCTAAAACATTTCTAGGACAATTCAATGATTGTCATTTGAAACAGTATTCAGTGCACCTTATATGAATAGGTAGTTCCTGTGAATTAAGTAGGACAACAGGCTACGGTCTCATAACACCACTGCTGAAAGCGTCCTCAAAAGGAATGATAAAGTTGAACCATGTGACTCTGAAAAATGATAGCAGTCGCCGCAAGGTATTTTCCAGCTATAGTGGAAAACCGCTGCGGCTATACATTGAAAACATGGAAAATTTTCCGTTACGTGATTTGTTCAAATGCACAGCGTTTCTTGTTTTACTTGATTTAAAAACTCATGTATAGCTATAAGATTTTAATAAATTCAAACAAACTGTTATAACTTTATAATAACTTTAAGTTTTTAACAAATCTTTTATCATTTTATACACTGAAGATGGAATAAAGTTTTCCAAAGAGCATTTGTTATTAAATATTCATTTACTCACAAAATGAATTTTAGTTGAATAGAAATAAAATCATGTGCTTATACTAATAATGATATTGTGCACCTCAGTTATTTAACTACTTTCTAAAAATTTCCCATGTGGTTATCTATAAACATTTGCTTTTCAGTCTTTTTAGAATTTGATGAAGTTGTGAAACTACTTTCCACAGTTAGAATCTCTTTATGTTTCTAATTTCTTTACAAGTCTAAAAATATTTTCTTGATAACTAAAGAAAGATTCCCAAGATATTTCCAATGCCTGAGTGTTCTGATTTTGGGACAAAAAGTAGTAAATGTAATTTCTGAACCTTTGTCTGCCATTGTACTATCAGTATGAGAAATTGTGTTTCCTTTATGTATTATAGATTTCTAGTAAAAAACCTCTTGATAATGTGGGGTCATCGGGATAGCTCCAAAAGTTGTTTTTTTTCTCATGAACACAAACATGAACCACAGTTTGAAGAAACAATGGCTTACTTGTCAAAGAATGGCTCAGAAATGAATGATATAGTTTCAAAACTCAAAAAGCATGGATTTCATGAAGATGCACAAACATTAGACCGGTGTCTTAATTCATATGCTGCCTTACAAGCAATATTAGCTACAGGCAATGGCAGGTAGCTGGTTTTCTTAATCACACCTGTTGAAACTCATTGAATAAACTCATTCACATAATAGATCAGAATTAATCTGCAAGTTCCTATCAGCTCATCTTTCACTTCCATGTAAGAAATAATTTAAAGTGATTTTTTGTCATTAATTTATAGGTCTACTGCTCATCAAGAGGAAGTTAAATATAAAGATGAAATGTAAGTACTGGCTTACTTCAAGCAAAAGGTTTGACACTCATTATCAAGTTTTGTGGTTTCAGAAATCGAAACCACCTTTACTTGATTCTACATTCATTAAAGATTAAAATGTCAGCAGATTTCTACAAGGGAACCACCATCAGAGAGCCAACCATTTGTTTATCTCGTTTGTTTATCATTTTGATATTTATCAGCGGCTTGTTTCCGGACTCATTCCTTATTGTTTTAACAAGAGATCACCACTGTTGGTAGGATGCTACAATCTGCAGTTCTACTTGTAACAGTTCATGTTATTTTATAAATTCTAAAATTCATTTATACTTACACAATCAAATTTATAGGATAGACACACATAGGTGTAAGCACGAAATCCTGATGTGATACTGTGAGTAATTATCTTCAAGAGATAACAGAAGCCAGAATCCTTGTGCATTTTGTATAGATTTGTCTTGGCAAATCATAGATGGTTATTAAAATGTGTGAATTCAATTTTGAGTTTTATAAGAGGGAGTGCACTGTCTAGCAACTTTTGTGTAGCTTAGATTGCCAAATATTTGATGTCAGGCATAGATTAAGTTTAAAAAATCAAAAGTCAATTCCCTGATGGTGTTTTTGCTGCCTGGATTTAATGAAAAACATTTCAAAATTCTAGAAATAGAACTCTCACTGACAAATTTGTCAAACAAGGTATTTTTTCAGATTTATATACAGTGTGTATCAAAATGTCTTATCCACCAACTTTCAAGGCGTATATCTCATTACATGTCTGATAAAATATTGTGAATTTTATATCGCAAGAAAGAGCTTTTCATGCTCTATTTATTAATATAAAATGTTTGCCAAAATATTTGTTCTTCGAAAAGATATTGAAGAAAAACTCAACGATTTGGTTCATTAAATTCTTAAAAGTCAATTAACTGACATGCTAATGAATTTTTAATGGTGTAATTTTCTTTTGTTGTGCTGATGAAACCTTTAGAAAATTTTAAGTATACCTTTGCGTATTAATTTCCCATAACAACTGATCTAAAAAATTTCAAATAAAAATTTTTTACTGTGTGATGATTTTTAATTTTTTTATTGTGTTTACAAATGGCATTTATTGTAAATTGAGTTAATTGACTTTTAAGAATTTAATGAACCAAATCGTTGAGTTTTTCTTTCATATCTTTTCGAAAAACAAATATTTTGGCAAACATTTTATATTTATGGATAGAGCATGAAAAGCTCTTTCTTGTGATATAAAATTCACAATATTTTATCAGACATGTAATGAGATATAAGCCTTGAAAGTTGGTGGATAAGACATTTTGATACACACTGTACCAATTTTGTTATTTCAGTTTAGCTAATTAAGTATAATCCATTGTAATTAAAACATGTGATTTCAAATATATATATAAGAATAGACTTTTTTTGCGTTGCCTTATTTTAGCGATTTTAACGAATGAACATATTTTCGCTAAATTAAAGTTGCGGAAAATTTAGATTTTGCAAAACTTTACCCCAGACCACATCCATTGCTTCGTTTCATGCATGAGAGCAACTTGACAGAGTGGATCATTCTTACAGGGCATAAGAATAGAAAAAAACTGTAAATTTTATTTCTCATCTATAACATGGCCTCATCATCTTGCGGCTTGTCGCCTACTCGCTTCTCATCTTCGATGTCTTATATCAAAATCGGGAATAATGGGAGTACTAAACAAAACTGAGAAACGATCCATGTGTATACACAAGGATTTGTAAGAATATAACTCTATGAAGTTTTCTGAAAATCATGTTTGTTTGTTTTTTTTTACCTTATGGCAATTCTCCGTAATTTTGCACTCACTAATTTAGGGTCCATTCCCTAAAATTAGATTGCGTTAAATCTGCGTCCATCCATTTTCGCAAAATATTTTACTTACGCAAAAAAAAGTCGGACTAAGGAATATAAGAATATACTACAAAAATTTTCCCTGTTTTATCTTGATTCATTGTCACATTTTTCGACAACTTTTATAATATGAAAGGTGAACTAACATGCTCATTTTAACCAATCTAGAAGGAACGAAATTTAAAAATTCTTTAGCTCCCTTAGACACATAATCTGACCGAACACATCTTTAAAAAGCTCTTATTTTTTCAACTTTTATAATGAAAAATCTATTAAAAGAAATCTAATAAGTTTCAATATTGTATTTTTTAGAATTCAAACATACAAGAAACAAAATGAAGAGTTACATGAAAAAAACACCCAGCTGTCAGTTTCAATGGAAGAACTCACAACCAGGTAGTTAATTTATTGATGTATGCAGCTAATACTCTTTGTCAATTTTAAGAATAGCTCAGAAATGAATGAGATAAATTTGAAACTACAAAAATATGGATTCCATGAAGATGCACAAACATTGGAGTGGTGCCTTAATTTGTATGTTTCCATGCAAGCACTACTTGCTACAGGCAATGGCAGGTAACTGATTTTATTAATCACACCTGTTGACACCCATTGAGTAAACTCATTGACATAGTAGATAAGAACTAATCTGCGAGTACTTATCAGCTCATCTTTCACTTCCATGTAAGAAATAATTTAAAGTGATTTTTTGTCATTATTATATAGATGAAATGTAAGTATTGGCTTACTTCAAGCAAAAGGTTTGACACTTATTATCAAATTTTTGGTTTCAGAAATCGATACCACTTTTACTTGATTCTACATTCATTAAAGATAATGAACTCTCAGATAAAAACGTCGGCGTCTGTGCCAAAAAGACTTGTCATGCCCGCTGTACAACTCGCAGACCACAGTTTCTATACAGAAGGCCTCAAGTTAAATATTACTGATAGCAGAAGAAAAAAGTTCCCACTCATAACCTGATCCCTTTGTTTGTAAATTGGGTCTAAAGTTCCAGTTATTGGGTGTATTGTTTTGCTTTGTGTGTGTACGATTCTAAATGTTATGTTCTAATGCATATTTTACAGACTTATCTTTCCGTGGCACTTGCAATTTAAATATGCTTATATTTCAGGTCTGTAAAATAATATGGGTAAAAAAAACTAAAAATGTTAACTTTGGTTATGATAAATAGTATTGTTCCCCACGTTGTTAGGATAGTTTGAAGATGTAATTCTCTCTTCATTTTCATGGGAACAATAATGAAGAAACAGTAAACAAAATATCGCAGATGCTTAATGCTTTTTCAAATGCACATGAACAGTAGTTAGCATCATCAGAGTAACTGGTTCAGCATGTTGTAGGTTTGTTGTTTATCCATTCTCTCCTCTCTCTGAGGTTGGCTGTGGTTTGAATATTTCTAAATATTACAATCGAAAAATACGAAAGCCTAAACAATAGCGCTACTTTACGAGGGTTTAGGCACCCAAAAATCGTTATAATTGAAACAAACCAACTAATATATAGCTGTATAAAGTTACAGAATAAAGTAACAGAAGTCAATGCAAATCGCTAGAAATGGTGAACATACATCTTTATGAAAACAAAGATATAAACGTTTTCCACAAGGGATAATCGAACAACTTAAAATAGAATTAAGGCAGACAGTTTCTATTCGTAGTAACTTTCGAAATAACTGGTTGTATGTTTTATCTTTACTGAATGAGAACAAGGTAAAAACGTTTGCGAACATCAGTGAAAAATACAATGGTTGACAATGTTTACATGTGTGTGCAACAAAAGATTAAATTTGCACCTAAACTCCCAAGATGGTTTTTAAATGTAAATAACAGTGTATTTTATTTGAATTTTTAGTTTTTAAGAATTATAGTGCCTGAAGATGTAAAAGTATTTTACGAAAAGCTTCACAGCAATAAATTAATATGAATATTGTTTCTTCATTTTACTATCAATCTATGGCTTCGTTATTTATATCCAATTACAATAAGGTAAATATATTTTTCAAGGTATTAGCACAAGATATTTACATGATAAAAACTACTCTCTTGCGAAATATATTATATAATAATAATGGCTATACGCTTGAAGGTAGGCCAATGAGAGGAGTGTTAGCAAAAGTTTCATGACCAACTTTCTGGCTAATTTAACAGATTGATTAACTAAAGAAAAGATGGTGTAGTTTGTTAAGAACAGGGGAGCATTTAATTGATTCACTTCAACATTTTGTTGAATGCATCTGAAATGCAAAAATGTTTCAAAAGTGTTAATCTAGCATTCATGATGAATGCTTCTTTCTGGTCAAAACTTTCAAGCGTGTTAAATGCATTGATCATCAATGCTCATGAACCTTGTTCAATGCATCATCAACGCCATAGAACACTTAACTGTTGACGATCATAAGTCAAAGAATATCATTTATTGATCAATCTTGTAGCGTATCATGAAGACATTGGTAGATTCTTTCAGTTATCCGAATACTAAAATGGGAGATCGCAGATTGGGCATTGTTTGGATAAAATACATTTTCAAAGAAAGATAGGAGAGAAAAGCATTTTCCAGAGTCACCTGATTCTCCGAACGTATGTCTCCAAGGGATATGTGTTTCATTGGAAACTTTTAAAAGTCTGTGTTAATAGTAAAAATGAAAGACAAATTTGTTTCGTGCATTCATTTAATAGAATAAACTTAAATATGCATAGGTAAAGCTGTCCTTACCGAAAAGAATGAGTGAGTTTTCAGATACCGCTATATAAAAACTGTGCTTAAGTCAATGAATGCACAGGTGAAACTATTAGGTCCCCTTATTCTCTCACGTTTATGATGATCTTGTTTTTAAAACAAAGAAATATTTTTACATTTTTCACTTTCTGTTGAAAATTCGAAAATTATGATCGCATAAAATTAAGGCCTCTTTTACACGACAGTGATTAAAATATTTTAACACTTTCGAATTCATCAAAAAGATATTTGAAGATAATTCTGTATTTCACCAAGTTCATAAATAAATACAATGTGATGCAAACCACTCATAAACCTCCTCATTAAAATCTTGAAAACTGTTGTGAAAAGTTCAAGCGATAGCAGAAATCATTATCAAATTATTGATATTTTTCAGAAAACAAAGATTCAAAAGACACATTTAAGTATACTTGCAAACAGAGGTATGAAAGGAACTTCACAAATAGCTAAAATGATTCCTTATATAAATCAAAATGTTGCTTAACCTTTTCGTAATCTTCCACTTGAAAATGCATTCTTTCACGTCATAGACATACTTTTTGAAGGATGTCATAGCATTTGTCATAGGTTTTCCAGGGTTTCCCCTTTTTATATGCTAATAATCCTTCCTTATTGCATAATTTGTAATAAGTTATTTTGCAGCACAGGTCTCCTTCATTGTCAGCCCTTGGATCGCACGTCACATAACCAAATTCCAGCTTGTTGAACGCTATTGCCACATTATGGCCTTCTTTTAACCCAGCAGTTGGGTATTCCGTGGCATCGAGCTGGGCGTCTATTTCCATTGGTGTTAATGATCCAGAAGGTTCTATGGGCATTAATGCTCTGGTGACAGCAGTTTCGTTTGCCGCTACTTTTACTGGCAGAACTTCTGTCTCGAAGGTAGGCACCGTTGGTGGTGGACTGTTAGTTTTGTTGGGCGTCGATAGTACGGAAAAGTCTGGATCGATCGTGGGCGCCACTGTTGTGGAAATGGCGTGTGAATGTGCGTCATTCAACTTTCTGCGATTTTGTAGCATTTGGCTATTGCTGATTCCATCAATTGCAGCTATTTCACTATAACACAGAAAATAACATTAAAAATAAAAAGTTAAAGTTTTCATGAAAATTTAAGATGGGAATGACAGAAAGGTTAGTACCTTATGTTTTTGTAAAATCGCCCAGAGCGGATCTTCCTAGACAACCGTTTCCGTATTTCGTTACGATTGGTGTCATTATTGGATATCTGTAAAGTTCTAACAACCTGAAAAAATCAAAATCTACTTATAATAATCCACAATCGTGTGCAACACATTTAACTTAGAGAGTGTTTGTTTTTGTTTTTTTCAACGGTCAAAATCTTCTTAATCGTGGTCATATAGCGGCAGTTAGACCACGCAAGACACATTCACGATTAGTATAATAGCACACGGGGCATCTAACGTCAGTTATTTTTAAGCCAATCAAAACGCAAGAAATTTTTTTTTTGCCGTTTTGATTGGTTGCCGACGGAATCCGTTAGTAAATCCCGTAGTCTACAGACAGTTTAGCACGAAGCAGACGAAGGTGAAAGGTGAAAGGTTTACTACACTTACTGGAAAGAAAAGAAAGTTTACAGAGGTATTTAGTGTATGTTTATAGTAGAAAATCTTCTGCAAAATAGAGAAAATTACCTCACATAAGCATAAAAGCAGTTTTTCCAAACGAAGAAAGTAGTTTTATGTTTTTCAGTGTATAAATATGGTAGCGTAATTTCAGTGGAAAAAGAAATAGCAGAAGAAAGTGTTTTAAGTGTATGTTTACAGTAGGAAAGTGTGCTGGAAAGTAGTAGTTTAAATTAGTAGTAGTTTAAAGTATTATTATTTTGTTTTCAGATATGAAATATGGAAAGTAAAGAGTTTATAAGTGTCTGAAAATGGCTGCAGAAGATGTTGTTGTTTACCAACACGATGATGTGAATTAGTATGGATAGGTATATTCTCTTTGTTTGAAGTTAAACCAAAGTTAAAATATTATAGATCTATTAAGTTAGAACACAGTTTATTTATCCAGCATTTTTGTTGTTTTCCTGTACGCACAATTTATTTTTACTACTATCATGAAAGATGTATTATGAATATTTTGATGTGTGTCAGATGTTCCGATTAAAAAGTTGATAGTGAACTAAAAATGCTTTAGCTGGAATACCTAGAGTTTCTTAATTATAAGGGTGAGAAGTGTTTTTTTCGTATTGACATTAGATTTTTCATCACGGGCAACCATTGCATTGCATCTTCAATCGATACATTTTATTTTACAAAGTGAAAAAAGCCGATGCACACGCAGCGCGTATTTTTATTTTTGATGGGTTTAAGATCTTCCAAGTAAAACGACTGTTCTGCGCTCCTATATCTAAAGTTTAAAGTACTTACAGCACTGATACCCTTTCTGTTCGTCATGCTGTGATTTAATTTTTCGAAACCATTTTTGAGACGTCACTTTCAGAATTAAAACCCGTAAAAAATTTTTACACGGGATACTAGTATCATTTATAACTGAAAGCATAATGAATAAATCTGGACCCAGAAAGAGTTATCAATTTTTACTCACTGATGTAGTAGCTTCTTCTCGCAAACGCTGGGCTGTTTTCCTTGAGCATTTCATTTCCAGCTCCTTTTAATGTATTTCATCATCTATTACTAACTAAAAAAATATAAACAAGTTTAAAGATCCAGCAAATGAAGGCAAATCCTTGTTGCAGATTCTTTCTAACTTACCATCAAACTTCTATGCACACCACAGTTTTTTTTTGAAGGAGTCTGGAGACTTGTAAAGTGCAGACATTTGTGCTCGGTGTGGTGGGTTGTGTAAAGTGCTTTCCATGTGCTTTTTTTGTTCGTTTTCAATGAAATATGTTTTTAAAAATTCAGAAATTTCTCGTTTGTGCGGTTGAAGTGGCAACAGATTCTGTTGTGGTGGCATTTGAAACAAATCGTTTTCATGCATATAAAGATGTAATAAATTCAAAAATTCTTCTGTCAACTGATTTGAAGCCATTTTTTTTTTGCCAGTTTTCACTTATGAACTGTTGATTGACTGATTGCATTTTATCCAAATGCCTTATTTATAGGGTTAGCTGAGCTATTCTTAGATCAGAAATCTCAAATTTTCCCAAATACTAGTTCTTAGTCCCTCGCTGAAATTGAGTTATTTTTAGAATGAGAATCTACCATTTCTCCATAACAGGCCTGGGTCAACTTATTATTATACTTACAACTCTCCAATTGAACTCAGTCTCTAGTGAAGGTGAAGATAGAAAAGTGAAATGCACTAATCCTGAACATGGTAAAAAATTATTCTAGCAATGAAAATAAGTAATTTTTTTTTATTTTTTTTATTTCTGAACTCATAATCAAGTTCCTACTCATCATCGCCTCCTTCTAGTTATTGCTTTGTATTTGTAAAGATCAATCAAAAAGGAGATGAAGATTGCATTTTATCAATAGAACAGGAAAAGTTTTACAACTGTGTAACTGCGAGAACTCAAAATTGAACTTCATAAAGCTCTGCAGCTTTAGAAATCAAAGTTTCGACATTGAACAGTAAGCAACACCTGGCAAATAAGCGTCGAAATGAGTGTCAACATGAGTTTACAACGAATGAGTTGCAGTTGCTCAAAGGTTGTTTGGACCTCACTGCACATCATCAATGCACCAAGCTTAAGTCGCTTACAGTTGATAATGATTTTGGCGAAGAAGATTCGTATACTCCTGGTACCTTCATTGAAATTCAAGATGAAGGCTTCGGTTGTATTTGTTCGATATTCAGATATGCCAAAAAATGTTTTATAAAGATACTTGTACTGTATAACTCTTCTTTATCCCATATTTTGCAGGTGTTACAAAAAGGGAGAAGCAAAAATCGTTTTGAAAGTGGATATGTTGACAGTTGCAACAGATTTGGAATCAGGACTCAGTACACACTTGTTAATAGTGGAAAGCAACAAATAACGTTAGAAAAGTCGCAATTTACTTGCAGCGTAATTACTGCGGTGGAGAACGATATCATATAGCTGATATCTGTTAAGCCTGATCTACATTTCACCTGGATGGATGAACATGTCAAGTGCTGATCAGAGATTGATTGATTCTCTTGTCTCTTTTCTTATACACAATATGTAGTTGGCAATCTTTTTATAGCGTTTCTGATTTGATTGTAATAAATAAAATTGTTCATATAATAAGGAAACAAAAGGCATTAAGTGCTATTTCCACGACCACGTTTGTCAAAATTTTTCGAGCAAAAATTTTAGAGGAGAACAATTTCTGCTAGGAATATTTTGATCATAGAGTTCCACATAAAAAACTGGAGTTAATTAGCTGTTTTTCATATTCAGTAGGAGATTAAAGATACAGAAGTTAGTTCAAAAGCAACCACAAGTAGAAACCATCTGCTATAATTCTTTTTTCTAAATTGTTCCACAGGATTGAATACAAAAGTGTTAACGCATTTTGCACGATTTTCATTGAGTGAATATTTTTTCACAAAGCGATTTTGATAGGGAGTTGAAATTATTTGAACTTACATTCGCACAGTAGAGAAAAGAAATTTTTCGCTTGAAAACTAGAAAATATTAAATGTGCATGCTCAATTTTTTTCTCCGTCGAAGTATTTCGATCAAAAGTGGTTGTGTTAAGGATACAGTATACGTTTTGAGCATAGTTTTTTAAAATTCAATTTTTTTGCCAACTATGAATAAATATTTGCTATATTATTATATATCACTGAAAAGCATTTTTTATAAGCTATCAAATGATATTAATATTATTTGAAAATTTTGTACTAGTAAAAATGTAGAAGGCTTGGAAATTTTACACCCCGTCTTCACAAAAGCAACTCCATTTACAAAACTACTTAGTTTCCAGTTAGTGCTCATTCCACTCTTATCAGAATCACAAAAGATGTGGGTAAAAACGTTTTTTCTTTATTTTTTGAAAAAGCCTCATTTTCAAGTTACTTCATTTTTCCTGAAAAGTGAATTTTTTCCGTCCAAACTTTAACTTTATTAACTAATAACTTGGGAATGGTTCACTTTTCGGAAAAAAAACAAAAACCGTTTTTAGAAAAATCTATATGCTTGAACATGGTGGCAGTCTCCTTAGCAGAGCTTTTTTAGTTTTGTTAATGGGACTCAAAATGTAGTAGGAACCGTGCTAAAAAACGAACACTGCGAAAAAGCGTTTTAAAAGTTTTGCAAAAGATCACACCTTCAACATGATCATGACATAGATTAACACCTTGGCTGGTGATACTATTATTAACAATGTTTTAATATTTAAATTATGATGTTCATTCAAACAAAAAATTAAAAAACACATGTTTACAAAAAATGTGCGAAAGATCAATCGAAGAAAATCACAATTAATGAATGAGAAAAACTTTTATTTGGAAATAAACAACTTTTCTGTAAAAAAATCATAAAATCAACTTTACCGCTGAAAAATTCAGACTTTTTTAGGTAGATTGCTGAAAGAAACTTTTTTTTGGTTTTTTTGATGTATAGAACGTATACTGTATCCTTAAAAGCGTTTTAGTTTTGTATATAGCACACATGGTGGGTATCGCTATCTGAATGATTTATAGCCTAGTGTGAGTAATTTATGCATGGTCTCCACTTTACCAGAATATAGCTGTCTTTAGATTTCCGTGAATGATTGTAATTTATAAGAATATAACTCTGTGAAGTTTTTTGAAAATCATGTTTGTTTTTTACCTTCTGGCAATTCTCCGTGATTTCGAATCGCTAATTAAGTGGTCATTCGCCAAAATTAGTGTTCATCTATTTTCGCAAAATTTTACTGATGCAAAAAAAGGCATCCTAAGGTAAGATCACAAGCTTTAATAGATAGGTCACTGTTGCATTCACAGAAAAATAATATTCAATCTTCAAAAAGTCAAGGAAGTCTATTTTTTCGCAGTTTTAAACTGATTTCAACTGAAACTTTAAAAATTTAATTTAATTCTACGGTTTTGTAACAACTAACTAAAGATTGTTTGATTCTCCTACTATAAGTGTTTTAAAAGCGTTGATAAGAGACTAAAAGTCTCCTGTTTTTGTACTGTTTCACATAAACCGATCATCAACGGTTAAGTGTTCTATGGCATTGATAATCCATTGAACAAGGTTATACATATGTTCATGAGCATTGATGATCAATGCATTTAACACGCTTGAAAGTTTTGACCAAAAATAAGCATTCATCATGAATGCTAGATTAACACTTTTAAAACGTTTTTGCATTTCAGGTGCATTCAACAAACGTTGAAGTGAATCAATTAAATGCTTGTTTCGCTCCGATCAACCGTTGCAGAGATATCGTAGATCAAAGATTATGATGACTTCATAGCTGCAGCACCAAATAAAATTTAGGCCCAAATGTTGCGTGACCCGATCACCTGTATTGCGGACCGTAAGAAGCATCAGTTATCCCTATTGGTTCTTGAGATATTTCCCCAAAAATGTGTCGTGCGTGATCTAACCGCCGCTATATGACCACGATTAAAAAGATTTTGACCATAAATTTAAAAAAAAAAACAACACTCTCTAAATTAGATGTGTTGCACACACATGCAGATTAGTATATACAGCAACTCGCGTAAAAGTTTTTGCGGCTTAAATTTCGAGAAGGATGTGTGAAATATGCCTCTCCCGTGTGCAAACGTCGTGACAAAAATTTCAATTTGAGGCCCTAAAAAACGTCAGTTGTCCCTATTTATTGTCGAGATATTTCCCCCAAAATGTCGCGTTCGATTAGAGATGCAATGCAATGATTCCCCATGATCATAAAAAAACTGACGTCAAACGCCACGTGCTTTTGGAATAATCGTGAAAAAAGTGTCTCTCACCTCTACGTGGTTTTGCACAGACATAAGAAGACGTTCACTGTAAATTTAAATTAAACATATCACTCTCTAAAATAAAAGTGGGATGCACACTACACAATTATTTTAATAAGACTAGCCGCCAAGGGGGCGTCGCTCTCCACCCATGTTCAGCTTGCGTTGTGTCGACGCCGCTCGCAATCAAGATGCATTCCTGGCAAAACATTCCTTACCAGTTTTTATTTCGAAAATGATTCCTTTATTCAAATCCCATGCAAGCGTATAAAAGTTGTTGTATGTAATGATGAAAAAAACTGACATCAAATCAATGATCTGACGTCATTACAGAGAAAAAAACATTCTCGCCTCTACGTCCAGCAGATATTTCAACGTTGTATCAACGTTGTGTTGAAGTTGATGTCCAACGTTGAACAAACGTTGATTCACAGTTGAAAGTGAAACAAAATCCGACGTCAGATTTTCAACGTTGAAACCATGTCAGATTACAACGTTATTTCAACGTTGATAATGCTAAAATCCAGATTAAAATAGCTTCATTTCACTTTATTGTTTGAACTGGTAGCGGAGTAGATGATTCCTAATTTAATGTTGTTATTGGCACAGATTTCCCTCTTTAACAAAGTGGATAGTGGCTAACCCAAGGAACTAACCGACACATAAAAAACATCTTATTATGTTATTATCTTGCTGAAATTCTTTTATAAGAACATATTCACAATAATACTTAATTCATCTTTTTCCACATCATACAATAAAAGGAAGGTAACCGCTCGTTCTATTAGTTACACAGACCCAGTTCGAAGGAAAACTCCGAACCAGGCGGGATTTGAACCCACGACCTAGGAATTCTAGTCCTATCGCTCTACCAACTGAGCTACCGGTTCATGGTATTCAATCCTCATTATCGATATCTAACTAGTGTTGCAGAGAAATCCATCTCCGACGTGATGTTATTGTGATTCGTGTTGGAATCCACCAACTACTACGATCACGAGATAACTTGGAGCATACGAGCATCGAATCAGTGATACAAGGTTTCGCTCCTTCATAGTATGAAAGGAAGGTAACCGCTCGTTCTATTAGTTACACAGACCCAGTTCGAAGGAAAACTCCGAACCAGGTGGGATTTGAACCCACGACATAGGAATTCTAGTCCTATCGCTCTACCAACTGAGCTACCGGTTCATGGTATTCAATCCTCATTATCGATATGTAAAAATAAATAAATAAATAAATAAATAAATAGATAAATAGATGAAAAAAATTTAATCATCTTGTAAATTGTCGTCATCGATGTCATTTCCCGCATCATCTCCTTCATTATTTGGAGCCTTATCTGATATGGATTGCTGTGTCTTTCAGCCTCCACCGTCCATGCAGTCTGGTGCATATTTCAGTTGGTCCATAATCACAAGACGAACTTATGCTTCGGTAACTTCCTTGAAAGTATCCATTACAGCGGCTAAAACAAGAGTACTTTTTACTGATGCAGTCCAATTCATAATACGGTCATTCAGATCGATAATTTTTTACCTTCCCTTATACCTTAAATCATTGAAAGTTAATGAATCTCACTTGTAATCGCATCATATAATTAGTTTTAGGATTAGGATTCTTTTTTGTCCGTCTTTCGTTTAGACCACACTAAGAGCATTTTTATTGAAATAATGTGTATATTTCTATTGAAATGCACTTCTTCGCAGTGCTTTTTCAACAAATTTGCCCACTTTTTTCTAAATTGTTCGACAGGATCCCTTTTGAACAATTTAGAAAAAAGAATTATAGCAGACAGTTTCTACTTGTAGTTGCTTTCGAACTAACGTCTGTATCTTTAATCTTCAACTGAATATGAAAACCAGCTAAGTAGTTTTAAATTTTTTTATGTGGAATTCTATGATCAAAATATTTCTAGCAGAAATTGTTCTCCTCTAAAATTTTCAATCAAAAAGGTTCTATTAAAAGTGATCGTGGAAATAGCACTGTAGTTATTGTGTTCTGCAAAAAAACTACTCAGTTGTATAATAGGAAATATAAGAATAAGTATAAATGAAACCCAAGTTGCATTTGGGTCTCAAAAATTGTAAGGGGAATCTTATAATTTGACCATGAACATCTTCAAAAACAAAAAAGTTCTTTTGTGGTATTAAACGCAATTCTCTCCTGCTTAAGGACAAAATCTATCTGAGTATCAGGTTGATGATAGTTATAACATTGTAGTTATTTAATGATACATTTTCCTTATGGTTATCAATGTACACACAATAATAAAATTTCACAACTTTATAGGGAAATAGTTGCATATTTTTGTGAATCCTGTTAAACATTTTATCTAAAATATACACAGTGATGCCTTCACGACAACTGAAACACAAAAATTACTGTAGTGGAATTTTTTTTTTTGTAAAAATTTCTCTACTTCAGGTCTATTCTTCTCAAAAGTAATTTTAAGGTATATTTTAAGTTTTCCTGAAACCTTTTCATTTACTTGCAATATCTCTTGTTCTGAAAAAGTGTATAAGAATCTTAGTGCAAACAAATTCAAATTTCAAAAATTCTCTAAATGTCAAATGTTTGTTATCAGATGCCACCAACAAAATATATGCATAATTAATTAGGATTCATCGATATGGAAAACATATATATACTTTATGTTTTTGTTTTGTGTTTTCTTTTATAATGAAGCACGGCAACCTGCTTAGCACCGACAATGATAGCTCTCCTAGCATATTCAACATCAATTCTTAATTTGAAACAAAATTTACAAAAGATAGATACCACACATTCATGAGCCTTGCTGCTTGGTGAATCTTTCCTGCAGTGTGTGTGTGCAATATTTTTCTCGTTCAATTCAATTCGATTTCATTGGATTATTTCATAAACAACCAAAAAATCGCGCGCACATCGAAAAGTACATCAACAATCAAAAACAAAATGTAAAGCTATAGAAAGTTTAGGGAAAGATGTACAAGCGAAAAATATCTCCTTTATAGAAATTATAGACAATAAAAATATGTGATAAAAAGGAAAATCGTTTTTTCTAAAAAAGATCGGCTTGCCTTGCCACTTCCACTCATCTTAAAGACATGAAATCTCTACCCTCTCGAAAGTCTTTCGGGGAGTATAAAAACACAAGTCTTCAGCAATGACTAAAACGAACGTTGATCTAACGTTGCTTGATCAACATCAGAAAACCGACGTTACTTCAACGTTATTCTAATGTCATTTATCCAACATTGGAATTCCAACGTTACTGCAACATTGTTATAACGTTATCCAACGTTGCAACTTCCAACCAACGTTGATACAACGTTGAAATGTCTGCTGGGTAGTTTCTACTGTTTCTGTTTCTGTGATATGTAAAGAATTTATAATTGATTTTAACTTATTTACTCTGAAAGAATACCCATTTCTTTTCAATATTCGTTTTCTAATTTTTTTGCCCTGGTACGACTTGAAGGCCACTAAGGTGTTCTTACTGTGCTCTGTGAAATGTAAATTTTGTTTAAAGACGTCTTTGAAACGTCTTTTAGACGACTTACTCTCGTATATCGAAGAAAAAAAAAGTCATGTGGTGTTCAGAAATGAACATTGATTGATCATTGAAGAGTATACTAGAACAAAAAGTACCAGTAAAAGTGACACAGAAAGTGAATGTGAATCCCATCAAGAAGAACATTTCAACAAGTATGTCAACCAGCTTCAAACCCATGTAGTGCAGCTTTAGAAATCAAAGGAGTTTGAAAAGAAATTCCAGAAATGAGTTGTTTGTGGCCACTCAAATCATCAGAGTTGTTATTAAAGAATTGTTTCAATACTCCTAAACTTTTAAACCTTTTTGTCTTGATGTCTTGATCTTTCTGATGACACTACATTAGATAATATGTGGACATTAAGGAGGAGTTTAAACCAACAGTTTTGATTGTCAAACCAAGATGTGATATTTACATCATCAAAGGGCGAAAAAGAACTTCTCTTTGAGCATAGCAAGAAGGCAGGCTCTAAAAAGTTAATTCAAATGCTGAATGGCTTTGGGGATGGTGTTTCCCTTTCTGATGGTAGATATAATGAAACAGCACTTGCTAAAATGAATATGATCTCTGAAATAGCTCTAGGATCAGTCCAAATCAGCATTTCCCAGTAGTGTGTTCACAACTTTTGTTTGAGATAACATTAACTTCAGAGAAGAAACAAGATCAGGTAAAGTTTCAACACATATGGTCAATGGTATCATAATTCAAAGAAGCAGTGAAGAATCTGCATCAAATGTGGGATTCCAACCAGTAAAGAAAAGTGAGAGATCTTTGAAAAAACCCATCAATAACATTTCACACTTTGTATTGGAGAGAAAGGAATCTGTGCAACTTATTGCACAGTAAAGATTAAGTCTTTTTTGTTTGAATGAACAGGAATTTCTCCCGGAACAACTTATTCTAAGATCAATAGATTTCATAATTCTCTTTTAAATGTATTTGAAAATACATCTTGCATCTTACCTAGTTGGACAGGATTTAATACCTTACATTAACACCTGTGGTTAATGTTCCTGCCAGGCATCTCTATCTTTTACAAAATACTCACCAGAACTTTTGCTGATTAAATATTATCTTGTTTGATGAGGCCTTGCACTAAGAGGTACGAGGGAAATCTAAAGAATGTAAAAGACAGAATAGCTGTTTAATTAGGTAATTTCAAAGCGGGTGCAAACTGCCCTGACCTTTGAAAATTCTTCGACTGCTGCAACAAGAAGGTCAATGATGTTACGGATGATATAAGAAATGAGCAAAAAGGCGTTGAGGATTACAATGATGATTATCACGAAGACGATATGATACATGCTTGTTTGTCGACTATTAATCTTTTACTTTCTGCGTTTTTGCCTTATAGTTAAATTTAAATTTCACTAAGTAGTTTACAGTGATTGAAAAGGTTATGTCTTAAACGTTTCCTTTCACATGTTTGCAAATAACTGTGTGCGAACTGTCATGAAAGTTAGGCAACCTAGTAGTACCACGCACCTGCTGAAAGGGTGGTAAAATTTGATAGTGGTCTTTGTCCCATAGATAGCCTACAATACATTTTCAGATATATGTTTGGTAGAAAACTTTCCTCTGCATTAAATTTTCTATACAATGATGTATGAAGAAGCTTTTTTCGTCATTTTGAATTTTTCTTCTTATGACGTCACAAAATGTTGTTTGTGCTATTATGTCATAACGGACCAGCGAGTTTGTGGGAGCCTTTTTGTTTCATAACCACTATACACCCCTTAATATTATTCCAGCATAAAAGTGTGGTCTGCAAGTTGTACAACGGAGTATTTTTTCAGAGCATCTTTTTGTTACTCTCTGGCCTACCAAAGACAGCCAATCATTTGTTACCTCATTTGTTTGCCATTTTGATATTTGTCAGCTGTTCGTTTCCAGACCCGTTCCTTATTGTTTTAACACGAGATCACCACTGTTAGCAGCATGCTACAATCTGCAATCTACTTATTACAGTTCATCTTATTTTATGAATTCTAAAATTCATTTATACTTATCAAATCAAATTGAGGATAGACATGCATACCTGTAAACACGAAGTCCTTATACGATCATCTGAGTAACATGTGTTTCAGAGATAACAAAAGTCAGAATCCTTTTGTATATTATATGGATTTAATTTGGCTAATGATAGATGGTTATTACAATATGTGAGTTCAAATATTGCAGTTTATACAAGACAAACTACTGGCTTCCAACTTCTGTGCAGCATTGATTATGTTGCAAAATGAGTGGCTTAGATTGCCAAATGTTTGGCATAATCCATAGAGTAAGTATAAGAAATCGAAAGTCAATTCCCTGATGGTGTTTTTGCTGCCTGAACTTTGTGAGAAATGTTTCGAAATTCTAGAATTAGAACTCTCCCTGACAAATTTGACAAAGAAAGTATCTATATATTAATAGCCGATTCTCCGTCTGTCTGTTTGTTTGTTTGTTTGTTTGTAAGTCACGCAAAATGGTAGATGTGAACTGCGAAAGAGAGTCAGCAATGTAAGATCACACATAAATTATTTCTTTTCTTGTGCGCGACGTCAGTGTGAAACCATTGTATTGAGACCCTAATCGAATGCGACGTTTAGGGAAAATTATCTCGATAACCAATAGGGATAACTGACGTTTTTTGGGGTCCGCGATACAGGCGATAGGGTGTCGAGAAATTTGGGTATAATTTTTTTGGAGGACGGGTCTGTGACGTCATCAAAATTTTTGATCGACGATATCTCCGTTACGGTTGGTCGTAGCAAAACGTTCCCATACATTTTTTTTATCAGTTTTTCGAGCTCTACAACATGGGCACACTTATTATTGCCAATTACTTAATTTTATTTTTCGTGAAATCTGAAGATGACACAACACATGCTGAACATGGGCGGCGAGCGACGCCGCCTTGGCGGCTAGTTTTTTTGATTTATATACTTCAATTTTGTTATTAAAGTTTAGCTTCAATAAGAATATACTACAAACATTTTCCCCGTTTTATCTTGATCGATCGTTACATTTTTTGACAACTTTTAAAAATGAAGGACGAACTAACAGCCAATCTAAAACGAACAAACTTAAAAAATTTTCTGCCTCCCTTAGACACATAATCTGATCCAACCCATGGTTAAAAGCTCTAATTACTTCAACTTTTATAATGAAATATCTATTAAAAGAAATCTAATAAGCTTCAATATTGTATTTTTTAGAATTCAAACATACAAGAAACAAAATGAAGAGCTACACGAAAAAAACACCCAGCTGTCAGTTTCAGTAAAAGAACTCACAACCAGGTAGATAATTTATTGATGTATGCAGCTAATACTCTTTGTCAATCCTAAGAATAGCTCAGAAATGAATGAGATAGTTTTGAAACTACAAAAATATGGATTCCATGAAGATACACAAACATTGGAGTGGTGCCTTAATTTGTATGTTTCCATGCAAGCACTGGCAGGTAACTGATTTTATTAATCACATCTGTTGACACTCATTGAGTAAACTCATTGACAAAGTAGATAAGAACTAATCTACGAGTACTTATCAGCTCATCTTTCACTTCCATGTAAGAAATAATTTCAGAAGATTCAAAAAGCGAATAAGGTATCGGCCTCATTAATAAACTTCGTAACTTCATACCATGAAACTCATCTCACAAATTTCAAGACTTTCGTTAGACCTCATTTAGTCTATGGAGGTATCATATATGACAATCCAGGTAATTCCGCACTCTCCCAAAAGCTAAAGTTGCCTTAGGCTCCAGGCTCCGAAGTATTTGTCACCTAATCAAGAGCCTGTGCTCCTCTGGGTGAACTCCTGCAACACCCGATGTATCATCTACTCAATTTCCCTCACATGGCATTGGTCGACCCAGCGCTGTATGGTACATTCACTCACGCATAGTGAATCCCCGCCAATGGGAATTGAACCTCGATCTCTTGCATGAATTACGAGAGTGATAACCACTATACTACGGCGCCATATATCTCATGGAAGTACATACTGAACGCTACCATAATTCTTTTTTTCTCGTTCTGTATTAGTCAGTAGAATAGCCTGGATAGTCGTATAAGAGATCTTCCCTCAATCTCCAGATTCAAATGTGCGATCCTCGATTTTGTCCATCCAAAGGCTTCATCAATTTTATGGGTAAAATGTTTCAAACTTCTAGAAATATAACTGCTATTTTTCTAATTTTGTAATGAAATATCTCTCAAAGAAATGTAAAGGTAGTTTTTAATATTATATATTTAGAATTCAAACATATAAGAAAAAAAATGAAGAGCTACAAGAAAAAAACACCCAGCTGTCAGTTTCAGCAGTGGAAGAACTCACAACGAGATTGATGTATGCAGCTAATACTCTTTGTCAATCCTAAACTGTTCAAAGGCAATTTTCTATTCACTGCACATAACAAGAAATTCCCAAAGGACATTCTTTTTAGAATTTCCCAGATCATGAGTAGTCAAGAAAAAGATAGAACAGATGCTCCTGAAAGCTTAATGGATAAAAGTCAACCTAGTGTAATTCTTGTGAAATTCAGGGAATTGTATACAGGTTATTATGGCGAATTATCGGCTGAGTTGCAAGACCTTAGCTTCACAGATGAATATATTGCAAAGTACTTGTTGTCCATATTGATGGTATTGACAATATTTCCTATACTTTGTTAAAAATTTTTGTTGGATTTATTGTTCCAATGTTTCGAAGTTTCACGTTAAGTTTTGATGAGCACTATTTTCTTTTGGTTTTGAAAAAAACAACGCATTTTTTCTTATGAACTGACTTTTAAGTTGAATTAAACATATGCCAAACGATAAAGTTTGTCGATATCAATTTCAGGAAACCAATTTGATCCTATGTTGTCTACTTAATTCTTCAAGTCGGACTAAACAGGTCATATTCAAGATGTTTTAAAATAATCAAATATTTGACTTTTCCACCATTATAATGTTCTTCTGTTGAATTGAATTACAAACAAAATAATCTTGCAATATCTGGTACAACATTTATTTCTAGAAATGTATGAAAACAACAAAAACGCGTGTGGAGGAAGCCAAATGTGTTACAATTTTTAAAATACAAGAAATTCTTGAACAGGTGTGAAACCTATTTACATTATCAAGTTAAAGTTAGTATTTTGTCCTCGCACTTCTTTAATTCTTCATTGATCAATTTACATTAGAGTCCATTTGCTAAGCAAGAGAAGAAAGGCACATTATCGAAACATTTGATGGATGATGTTTGCCAGGTATTACGAGAATCTCCTGACCAAAATATCATTAAGAAATTACAAGCAGTAAGTCTATTTTCATCTTCACCATACCATTTTGTTATCTCTTTATTGTCATGTGATAAAAAACGTTTGCCTATTAACTAGAACAACAACAAATTAACAAGAGGTCGTTATGATGGACTTCTAGGCCACAGAATTTTCTATAATGTGTTGGTGTATTTAGAAATTATTCTCCTAATTTCCAGATTAATTTTTCTCCAACCATTTTACACTTTGCGGCCGTTTCATGCTATGGTCTATTATGATAAAGGAAGAAGTATTTTCAAGTTCTTTATTATTTTTTTTGGCAATTTTTCAAATTCATTCCTGAGCAAAATTTCAAAACGAAATGAAATTTACGTCCGATTTTTTTTGTCACAATTTCTTTTGTAGCCCATTTGTTGTTGTATTTGTCAAAGCTGAATCGTTTTATTTGCACAGTGCGAGACTGATAAGAAAGAAAATCTTACCACCGTAAAAGTTTATGCTCGCCGAAAATTGCAAAGAGGGTCATTCGAGGGAGTTTATTCTTGCAAAACATATCAAAACGTACCTTGTGTGAAAGATTTTTCCTTAAATTTCTCCTGTTTTTCAACAGGTGAAAGTTTCTTCCTTTAACGTTTCGACTCCAGAATATTCACCTGTTCAAATTGTTTGAGGTTCTGTTTGTTCGATATGAAAATCATACCTAATTTTTAAATTTACTTTTGCCAGGATATCTGTCAACGTTACCCGATGGACACTTTCGGACGTGCTTGTAGGATTCATTTGGAGAATTACATAAATGAATGTATCGAAGTGACATGGTTAATGAATGCTTGTAACCCAGCCATGTATTTACATTATGATAATGGGGATGACATCAACTACAGCTCTGATAGACATTCAAAGTATAGTGGCTCTGGACAGAAGATTGATTATTTTCTGTGGCCGTGTGTATATTTTTCTGAAGATGTGTTTCTTAAGAACGGCAATGTAATGGCCAAAAGTGTTGTTGCTTTAAAAAGACACAGTAAACTTAAAAGTAAGTCGACTGCAACAGATTTAAATGCAAATGCAAATCAGGACAAAGGTTTCATGCGAAAATCTAACCAGGGAGTGATGACAACGAAACGCTTTATGTCCAATGATACTGACAGTGACAAAGAAGCATGGGAAAAACAACCTGATCAAAGGACAATGCATTGTATTGAGCGACATAATCCGAATGCAAAATACAATGTTGAGGTGGTAGCAACAAAGGCGTCGAAAACACAAGGTATGTTTCCTAGTATTTACGCCAAACATACCACATCAATTAATATGCAAACATACAACACACATCCACAGTACCAAACGTCAGGGGATCTATTGGATCGGGATGTTGGCGAGGGTTTGACAAGTTCATACGATGTTATTGAAAGCACAAGTAACGCAGGCAATAACCTTTTAAACAGTAACTCAAATAGGAGGATGGTGTCTGGGAGATCAACAGCCTGCCCTATACACAATCCACACCTGACATTTTACACTCAGAATTCCATTTGTACTTGTACAGACTAGATTACCTTCACAATGTAAATTGTGGACAATTGTGACAATGACGAACAACCAATATTGTAAATATTATTCTTGTTACAATGGGTATACATTATTATATTGGTCATTTATATGATGTGGACTGTCTAGAATGCCAAGTTGGTTATTTTTGGTTGTTTTCGATGCTCTTAAAATTTTATTCAGATCACTTTTTACTACTTACTGTTGATATTCGATCCATCTATGAAATGTCTTCCCATATTAAGCTGTAGTTGGAAAGTCGTACGATTCAAAAGGCAAGTTTTTGGAAAACAAAGAGGCACATTTGGTTGAATGGTCATTAGAGTTTATGGTCATAATCTCTAATTTCTTATGAGCTTTTGAGGTTCTTGCAGATGTTTGTAGTTTCCATTCACTTTACATTTATTTTAGGTTTTCACACCAAAGGGGAGTTTTAGTCACGAAAAGTTAAAAATAGTAAAAATTTATTGTCTGATTGTCTGATTGAAAAGTGAATTTTGAAGAATCTTTACACCTTCCATGGAAGCAATGTGTGTTCAGTGTTATGTTATCCTGTTTGTCTTTTAGTTTTAACATGAATTTCTAATTTGTGCCATAACATGATGTGGGTAAATGAATATTTGAACAAAAACCATAGTTTATTATAGCATGAAAAAAAACTCTTGTTTATATATCTTTACATAACTTTAAGTTTTTAACAAATCTTTAATCATTTTATGCACTGAAGATGGAATAAAGTTTTCCAAAGAGCGTTTGTTATTGACTTTAGGACACCCGTGGTGAAGTAAAGTATTTAAAATACCCGTGGTTTCTCCTCTTCCTACTACTACTACTACTCCAAGTTATGAACGTTTTTGTGCAGCGTTTACATGACATCGTTGCCGAATTCGCAAATGATTGACAATGATTTTGCCAGGTTTTACTAAAATTGGGCAATTTAGGTCAAATTTGGACCAAGTTTAGAAAGTTCTTCAAATTTCAAAAAATTTTGCACAGATCACATTTGAAAGGTGCTGATTTCGAATTTGACAGTCATTTTGTCAGATTTGACCAGAAAAGGGTAATTCGGGCCAAAGTTGGATCAAACTTAGAAAGTTCTAAAATATCCATAAAGATTTGTACAACGCACAATTAGAAGTTGCTAATTTTGAATTTGCCAGTCATTTTATTAGATTTGGACAGAATTTGCCAATTCGGCAATGTTGTATTTTTGAGACTAAATATGCATCGTTGTGTTACGTCCCGAAGTCTTCAAGCCAAGCGGCTTCTTGTTAAATATTCATTTACCCACAATACGAATTTTAGTTGAAATGAATAGAAATAAAATCATGTGCTTATACTAATAATGATGTTGTGCACCTTAGGTAATTTAACTACTTTCTAAAAATTTCCCATGTGGTTATCTATAAAACATTTGCTTTTCAGTCTTTTTAGAACTTGATGAAGTTGTGAAACTACTTTCCACAGTTAGAATCTCTTTATGTTTCTAATTTATTCATTGGTCCAATAATGTCTTCTTGATAATTAAAGAAAGATCCCCAGGATATTTCCAATGTCTGAGTGTTCTGATTTTGGGACAAAAGTGGTAAATGTAAATGTATGAGAAATTGTGTTTCCTTTGTGTATTATAGATTTCTAGTAAAAAATCTCTTGATGATGTGGGGTCATCAGGATAGCTCCAAAAGTCGTTTTTTTTCTCAAAAATACAAACATGAACCACAGTTTGAAGAAACAATGGCATCTTTCTCAAAGAATAACTCAGAATTGAGTGGGATAGTATCGAAACTCGAAAATAATGGATTAGTTGAAGATGCACAAATATTAGACCGGTGTCTTAATTCATATGTTACCTTACAAGCAATAGTAGCCACTAGCAATCCCAGGTAACTGGTTTTATTTATCACACTTGTTGAAACTCATTGAATAAACTCATTGACATAATAGATAAGAATTAATCTGCAAGTTCCTATCAGCTCATCTTTCACTTCCATGTAAGAAATAATTTAAGGTGATTTTTTGTCATTAATTCATAGGTCTACTCCTCATCAAGAGGAAGTTTCATATAAAGATGAAATGTGAGTACTGGTTTACTTCAAGCATATTATCGAATTTCTTGGTTTCAGAAATCAAAACCACATTTACTTGATTCTACATTCATTAAAGATAATGAACTCTCAGATAAAAAAGTCAGCAGATTTCTACAAGGGAATCTCCACAAGAGAGCTAAAGTATTTGTTTATCTTGTTTGTTTATCATTTTGATATTTGTCAGCTGTTCATTTTCCGGACTCATTCCTTATTGTTTTAACAAGAGATCACCACTGTTGGTAGCATGCTACAATCTGCAGTTCTACTTATAACAGTTCATGTTATTTTATTAATTCTAGAATTCATTTATAGTTACACAATCAAATTTAGAATAGACACACATACCTGTAAACTTTTGATATCATGCATAAAATAAGTGTTAGAAATCAAAAATCAGTTCCCTTCTGGTGTTTTTGCTACTTGGATTTAATGGAAAATGTTTCAAGATTTTGAAAAATACAATTGTAATTGTTATCTCTCAAAGAAATATAAATAAATATATATAAAGTAATTTTCAATATGTAATACACAAGGTCAAGGGTTGCTAAAAACATGTCTTATTAGTAAACACAATGTATACAAGAAGGTCGTGGTTATATTATACTCTGATACAAATCTATACTCTACACAATATTGTATTTTTTAGAATTCAAACATATAAGAAACAAAATGAGGAGCTACGAGAAAAAAACATCCAGTTGTCAGTTTCAGTGGAAGAACTCACAACAAGGTAAAAAATGTATTGATGCAAGGATGTAGAATTGTTGCTTTTTTTGTCAATTTTGAGGAATTTTTTTTTGCCTTTCCTAAAAATTTCTTATCTTTTGTCTCATTTCTGGTGCAATGTCAAAAAAGTCTCAAAAAGACATTGGTGTTGGGTTACCATAATCTTAATCTTAATTAGGTTAAAGAGGCATTGGCCAGCTTGAAATGTAAATATTATTCTCACGTGATCAAAACCATCAAAATCAAAACTTTTAATAATAATAGAAATACACCTGATACATGTATCTTGTGACATATTATTCAATATGAAGACAGAAATAATATTTTACACAAGCTTTAAATTTCGATTTTTGATACTTTTTTTAATTCTGTTCCTTCCTATAAGAACGTAGTGGGGACGGGAAGAGACAAGATAACAACAACAGTTCAATTTGCCAAAATAATGTTTTTTCTCAGATTGAATCAGTGTTCTTCTTTCTTCATGATGCACAAAATGAAATCAGCCATGGTCATATTAGAAATCATGCATGTTAATGAATCGAAGAGACAGATGTTTATAAACTAAACCATGCATGAAGTAATCATTAAGAATATGATCATTAACTTTCATATCCAGTGAGCAATCAACTGCCCAAAAATGACAAAAACAAAATAAATACAATTTCAAATAACTGAAACCAATGTGCTGTATATTTTAAGTATGTCACTAAACAATTTCCAAATGTTTAATAGAAAATGATTATCAATGATTATCCAGATGCAATGTATAAACATGAAAAATTGATCAGCCACAGAAGTGACTCCAGGCAGAAATAACGGATATGTCATTCTGACAAAATCAAGATTTGTGTTCTTATAAAAATTTTGGAAACAGAAAAAAAATAACCGTAATGAAAATTAAGGAGAGAAAAACAATTTAAAAACAAAATTTTTCCATATACAGTGTTAAATGTTGGAACATATTTCAGCTATGGTGTACGAATATGTCAAAGTAGATTCAAAAGTTTGCAATTGAAGTCATGCAGTAATGAAAAGTTCTAATCCACTGGCATATATTTTTTTGTGGTTGCCAGAAAGCAATTAGGTTTTCTTTTACATTTTATTTTGGTTTTCTAGAGAGGAAAGGCAAAATAAGTTCTCATGAAATAACTCAAAATCAAAACTTATGGACCATGGCCACAAAACATGCCACAAAAATGAAAGTAATTTCAAGAATCTTTAATGATCTTCAGGTAGGAATACCTAGCAAGCTAACAACAAAAATGTTACCCAAGAAGGCAATTCAAACGACCTCTCCATGTTCCTCTAAATTATCTGTAGGGTAGGACTCAGCAAAATCAAAAGCAATAATCCAAGTTATATACAATAGCAAATTTAAACTTATTTTGTATAAACTATGTAGAGATGTGAATGTAGAGATTTCACCCGGCACTCACGAATCCGTGTATGTCTTTAAAATAACAAATACTTTCGTTCAATAACTAACACAGAAATATTCCTTAATAAATTCATGATAACTTCGTATCAATATTTAATACCATATTTTAATTTACGCCCATAGACAAGACATTAAAAAAAATAATTCTGACAGCAATGAAAATCTTCCGTCCTCTTTGCCATGATGTTTACAAAGTGTCTCGATCATTCTAATTTTTTAATCCTCAAATCACATGGCAGATTTGAATAACCAAGAGTAACTCAAATTCTTTTGGTTTTAGCCGGCCAATGCCTCTTTAAAATAATCTTAAATTTATAATAATAATAATAATAATGATATATTTCACAAATCTCCAAAATTTTACAATTGGCTCTTCACCTGGAAATTGAGAAAATTATGTATATGCAGCGTCTAAAAAATATTGTATATTAAAAAAATACTGGCAGAAATTAGAGACACAGTCGTAGTATAGGACGTGGCTAGGTCTGCATAAGGTGAAGATAGAGTAAAAGGCCCAGACAGTGATTCTTTTAAAAGAAACTGTATATATCTTGATGCTGCTTTTTGATTTTGAAGTTGTATAAAGTTTTGATGTTTTTGTGTTCAGAGAACACAAAGTAGGGTGGGTAAGGTAAAAAAAAGGTAAAATTTGAAAAATTTTCTTGGCCCTAATTAGTCAGTCGGCCTCAGGGGCCTCTTTCGATAATACAGATTTATTGAGCTCAATCCCATCCCACCCGAAAAATCAAAATGTGTTGCTACGTCTATGTGATGTATGCAACTAATACTCTTTGTTAATACTAGACTATTTAAAAACAATCTTCTATTCACCATACAAAACTCCCTGATTTGTGTCAACAAAGCACATTCTTTTTAGAATTTCCCAAATCATGAGTAGTCAAGAAAAAGATAGAACAGATGCTCATGAAAGCTTAATGGATAGAAGTCGACCTAGTGTAATCCTTGTGAAATTCAGGGAATTGTATACAGGTTATTATGGTGAAATATCGGCTGAGTTGCAAGACCTTCGCTACACAGATGAACATATTGCAAAGTACTTGTTGTCCATATTGATGGTATTGACAATACTTCCTATACTTTGTTAAAAATTTTTGTTGGATTTATTGTTCCACTGTTTCGAAGTTTCGCGTTAAGTTTTGATGAGCAATATTTTCTTTTGGTTTTGAAAAAAACAACGAATTTTTCTTTTGAACTGACTTTTAAGTTGAATTAAACATATGCCAAACGATAAAGTTTGTCGATATCAATTTCAGTAAACCAATTTGATCCTATGTTGTCTACTTAATTCTTCCAGTCGGACTAAGTTGAAAAGCCTTATCAAAAAAGTGTATATTCAAACTGTTTTAAGAAAAATAGTCAAATATTTGACTTTACCACCATTATATAAATTCTTCTGTTGGCTATATTAAACCATACTGCATTGGATTACAAACAAAATAATCTTGTAATATCTGGTACAAAATTTACTTTTAGAAATGTACGATTGCAACAAAAACGTGTGTGGACAAAGCCAAAAGCGATACAATTTTTAAAGTACAAGAAATTCTTGAACAGGTGTGAGACCTATTTACTACCAGGGTAAAGTTGATATTTTTTTGTTCTCGCACTTCTTTACTTCTTCGTTGATCAATTTACATTAGAGTCCATTTGCTAAGCAAGAGAAGAAAGGCACATTATCGAAGCATTTGTTGGATGATGTTTGTAAGGTATTACGAGAATCTCCTGACCAAAATATCATTAAGAAATTACAAGCAGTAAGTCTATTCTCATCTTCACCATATCATTTTGTTATCTCTTTATTGTCATGTGATAAAAAACGTTTGCCTATTAACTAGAACAACAAAAAATTAACAAGAGGTCGTTATGATGGACTTCTAGGCCACAGAATTTTCTATAATGTGATGGTGTATTTAGAAATTATTCTCCTAATTTCCAGATTAATTTTTCTCAAGCCATTTTTCGCTTTGCAGCCGTTTCATGCTATGGTCTATTATGATAAAGGAAGTTCAAATTCTTGATTTTTTTTTTGACAATTTCTCAAATTCATTCCTGAGCAAAATTTCAAAACGAAATGAAATTTACGTCGGATTTTTTTTGCCACAATTTCTTTTGTAGCCCTATTGTTGTTGTATTTATCAAAACTGAATCGCTTTTTAAGTTTTTGCACTGTGCATATATTGCGAGACTGATAAGAAAGAAAATCTTATTTCTGTAAACGTTTATGCTTGCCAAAAATTGCGAAGAGGGTCATTCGAGGAAATTTATTCTTGCAAAACATATCAAAACGTACCTTGGGTAAAAGAGTTTTCCTTAAATTTCTCCTGTTTTTCAACAGGTGAAAGTTTCTTCCTTTAACTTCTCGACTCCAGGATTTTCACCTGTTCAAACTATTTGAGGTTCTGTTTGTTCGATATGAAAATCATGCCTAATTTTTAAATTTACTTTTGCCAGGATATCTGTCAACGTTATCCGATTGACACTTTCGGACCTGCTTGTAGGATTCATTTGGAGAATTACATAAATGAATGTATCAAAGTGACATGGTTAATGAATGCTTGTAACCCAGCCATGTATTTGCATTATGATAATGGGGATGACATCAACTACAGCTCTGATAGACATTCAAAGTATAGTGGCTCTGGACAGAAGATTGATTATTTTCTGTGGCCGTGTGTATATTTTTCTGAAGATGTGTTTCTTAAGAACGGCAATGTAATGGCCAAAAGTGTTGTTGCTTTAAAAAGACACAGTAAACTTAAAAGTAAGTCGACTGCAACAGATTTAAATGCAAATGCAAATCAGGACAAAGGTTTCATGCGGAAATCTAACCAGGGAGTGATGACAACGAAACGCTTTATGTCCAATGATACTGACAGTGACAAAGAAGCATGGGAAAAACAACCTGATCAAAGGACAATGCATTGTATTGAGCGACATAATCCGAATGCAAAATACAATGTTGAGGTGGTAGCAACAAAGGCGTCGAAAACACAAGGTATGTTTCCTAGTATTTACGCCAAACATACCACATCAATTAATATGCAAACATACAACACACATCCACAGTACCAAACGTCAGGGGATCTATTGGATCGGGATGTTGGCGAGGGTTTGACAAGTTCATACGATGTTATTGAAAGCACAAGTAACGCAGGCAATAACCTTTTAAACAGTAACTCAAATAGGAGGATGGTGTCTGGGAGATCAACAGCCTGCCCTATACACAATCCACACCTGACATTTTACACTCAGAATTCCATTTGTACTTGTACAGACTAGATTACCTTCACAATGTAAATTGTGGACAATTGTGACAATGACGAACAACAAATATTATAAATATTATTCTTTTTACAATGGATATACTTTTTTATATTTGGCCATTTAAATGATGTGCACTGTTTAGAATACCCAGTTTGTATATTTTAGTTGTTTTTCACGGTCTTAAATTTTTTTGAGAAACTTTTATTACTCAGATCGCTTCATTGCCTTTTACTTACTGTTGATATTCAATCCGTCTATGAAACGTCCTCCCATTTTAAACTGTAGTTGAAAAGTCATACGAAAGTCTTATGATTCGAAGATTTCGAAAACAAAGAAGAAGTGACACTTTAGTTGAGGGAACGTCATTAGAATTTATGGTAAGATCTCTACTTTTCTTTTTCGAGTTTCTAAAGGGGGGTTTACACGTAGAGATTCTTGAAAAAATTTTTCTTTTAAGCTGGTGTTTTAATGCTTTAAATTTAAATTGACATCAAAACGTCAAGTTTCAGCGTCTCAACTCATTATTATTCATGACCGTGTTGACTTTTTGATGTAAAATTTAAATTTAAAGCCTTAAAACGCAAGCTTAAAAGAAAAATTAACAGATGGTTATAGTTTCCGTTCACTTGACAATGATTGAAGCAATCTAGTGAAGAACTGCGTAAGAGAATTTAATAATAACGCCCATCAGCGCAATTTTCTCTTGAAACAAACAGCCATTTTAACACCGCCTTTATAACGCCAACGGGTGGAAAATAACTCCATTAAGGGCCGGTGTAAGAAGGATCACCAAGGTGGGATAGGATTCGCAAAAAAGGTGAGTGAACTACTAGGAAACGTAGATATTATTTCGATCTATTTTAAGTGCTTTGGGGACACGCTTGTTAAATTCTTACAAAGTAAGTTTCATATCGAACAAAATAGAAATTACTGGTCACGGCTTTTGACGTAGGAATAAGGTCAAAATTTTCCACACAATTGCTTTATTAGTTTTTAGTTTTCGCAGGTACATATTTTCGTGAATTTCATACGAGCGAAACTCAAATCTTCTTTGAAGATAGAAGAAGAAGAATTGGACCATTTAACAGACGAAAAGTCGGATGATGACGTCATATGCATTAAGTTTTTTGTTTTCTATTGTAGTACTTTCAGACGCGATAACTTTGTATCAAAGAAATCTTACGAAAGTGTGAACGGAGGACGATTTTTTTTCCTTTCTTTTTTTTATATATTTCCCCGTAGGGCGAAATATATGTTAAAATCGGCTTTTTCCTTCTTCTTCTCCTGAGTTCACTTTTATAGCCGCAGTTCAGTATCAAACTCTGGCCTAGCCAAGATAGATAAGAATAGAGGCTAGTCTTCAGTAAAGCAGTACGCCATCTTTTTTTAGTCAGTGCAGGGTTAGCAGATTTAAGTAAGATCCAAAATGAGGGGGCGTTCGATCACGTCATCAAACGCCCTTTCATCTTTATCCCGCCAGTGTTTTAGTGTGCGAATGATACAAAAAGTGCGCGAGAAAAAAATACACTTATACACAACCTCGTACCCAGGGTTTCTTGGCTTTACGATGTACGAACGGCGGCGAAGCTTCTTCAGTAGTGCGTACTCGTCAGGTTTTTGATAACCGAGCTTCGATTATCCGCCGAATATGATGCCAGATTGTGTTTTGTGTTTTTTGGGTTTTTTTCGATCTTTTTTCAAATAAACTTGTAGTAACATTCTCAAAGATTGTGTAAAAAAGTTTGATGAAAAACGATTTAATTTATCGGTTTTCACAAAGCAGGGTTTCATTTATGCTCAAGTAGAACAATGAGGATATATTAGAATCTGGGGACCAAATAAAAGGTATTTCATAACTTGGAATTATCCGACATTTTTGATTATCTGAACTGGCTTTCAAGTTCCCGCTAGTTCAAATAAGTGAGGACACACTAAATGGCCTTGACATCACGAGAGGAGCGCAAGAAGTAATTGAAAGTATTTGCAGTTATTGGTAGAATCAATTGTTATTTTAATGTAGTTATTATTCAAATCTACATTATTTACAAAGAATTTTGAGAACATATAACAACAACAAAATTATTATCTTCACTTTTAATGTTGACTTCTTTATCCTTAGAGAATTTGAAATATATATCTTCCTCATATTCGGCATATCATCAGATCCTTCATCTATAAAAACAACCACAACAAAAAGGAAAAAACGTAGAAATGAAAATTTTTCGCACATTTCAAATTAAACATATAATATATAATTTTACGTTTTTGGCTTATGTTAAAAACAAAAAAAGGCAACAATTTTTTTTAAAGTAAAGTTTGTGATGTTCCATCGAACTTTTTCGTAAAAAAAACCCTTCTTCGTTCCTTCCTCGCAAAATATTTGCGTTTAAAAAACCAAAAATGAGGCTACCAAAATCGAAATCTCATCGTCATTAAATATTGTCATTATCGTAAATATACATCACAAAATCATTACCTTCTTCACTACTGCATGATATGATTCATCAAAATCTTGCATATTCAATCCGAAATGTAATGTGCCAAAAAAGTATCGCAACGATATAATTCCACATGTAATGTAATGTGCAACCGCTATAAACACCATTTTTGTATCCACCCTCATATTGGCGTCCCTGATTTTATATCCGCCATCATCTCAGCGCCCCCTCATTTCGGATCTTACTTAAATCTGCTAACCACATACTCCACTGTCCGTCAGTCACGTGACTTCTTCTTTTCATAAGCTTCTGCTCGGTCGGAAAACAGCTATTTTGCGTTTGTTCGGCAAAGTAATAAAACACTCTACGGTGGAGTTCACTTGAAACTTTCTTTAGCATTTAAATTTGCCGCAAATGCGCCCTACGGCGGAGTGTTTTCTCCTTTTTTTCTGAGCAAGAGCAGAACACCTTTTTTTGATGAAAACCCTCGACCTTTCTGCTTCTGTCTTGTGAATCATACACGTGGGACTGCTTTGAGAGCTTAACTCATGCCGTAACTCATGCCGTAACTTTGATCACAATGCGAGATACTTCTCCTTGCGAACGCCTTTGAGTAAGAACGCCTTTGAGCAAGTGCTGAAAAACTTTGGACTTCCCAGAACTACATTTGTCGGGATATTTAAAGCAAGTATTGATAGTAAGCCCCACATCAACCAAAAATATATTTTTATGTTGACGATGAAGATAACGAGTTTGTCATCGTATTTCGCGCTTTATAAAAGACGAAAGCCTTTACCAGAGCTAATTGGAGTAGCGTTGGAAATGAAAACCATATCAAAGCAACCTTGGACTTCGCTCCTACTCCTCTTCCGACCGACATGACAGTTTAGTCTACGATTTAAAGTCTGCGAAATTCCCTTTAAGAACATTTTCATTAATAATCAAAATATAAAAATTTTAAAGAACGTATACAGACTAGGTATTTTTTGGATATTTTACTACATCAATGAAAAGTGTATTCCCGTTATTTCTAATTCCAAGTAAAATTTTGTTTTAGCAATCTTTCGTTTTTCGAAGATCGCCTAAAAAGAAGAAATTTCATTTTTTATTTTCTTTCAGTTTTCTTATGAATTCTATGGGTTTGTTTCGGATAATAATGCCCCGAATTTTTAAACGCAAGAATAATTATCTCCAGAACCAATCAATGAACTCAAAATGATACGTGCTAATACCTGTATCAAAATACGTAAGTGGAAATCCTGCATTATCAGAAAAGTAAAAAGAACTAAAGTACGTTTCAAATGAACTTGCACAGTTGTTATAAATGCTTGGCAAATTTGAAGGTTATGAGATATTTCAAAAATTCTTTTTGCGCTGTGTCAAGCTTAAAAAGCACTTATTCATGATATAAAAAATTTGGAAGATTTATGAAAATGAAAGAAGAAAAACGAAGATGAAAAAACGAGCTTTTTATAGAAAAGAGCAAAACAGCTCAATTTTTTGTGAGACAAACTTCAATCTTTGATCATTCAAAAGGCGAAATAATTTTTCAAAAAAGTAAAATAGATCGCAAGATATATTCCTTTAAGGTCTCATTTTTTAACACATTCACTCTGTTATGATTTCATTAATTTTCCGGGGGTAAGCAATGATCTTTCCACTAAACGGCTCCATTCAACAGAATAATTACACAATTAAACTTCCCGTGCAAAAGTCATGAATTTTTATATTAATCCCAAAGAGATACTTTTACAGTACACCGTATCGAGACAATGAATGCAATAACATACAAAGTTAAATGCTCACGTAGTCATTATATCTAACGTATTCTCAATTATATTAAATGTTAATTACCTTTGCAGTTGCAAAATCTATCACCTCCGGTTTTCATCAAATCCTTACAAGTTTGTAAACACGAGAAACATGCGACCGAAGTGACTTTAAAGGAATATATCTTGCGATCTATTTTACTTTTTTGAAAAATTAGTTCGCCTTTTGAATGATCAAAGATTGAAGTTTGTCTCACAAAAAATTGAGCTGTTTTGCTCTTTTCTATAAAAAGCTCGTTTTTTTTCATCTTCGTTTTTCTTCTTCCATTTTCATAAATCTTCCAAATTTTTTATATCATGAATAAGTGCTTTTTAAGCTTGACACAGCGCAAAAAGAATTTTTGAAATATCTCATAACCTTCAAATTTGCCAAGCATTTATAACAACTGTGCAAGTTCATTTGAAACGTACTTTAGACATGTTTTATGCTCACTGACGTAAGCAAATTTAGTTTCAGTGAGTTTTTTTTTGAGTTTTCATTAACTCTCACTGTCAGACGAACTTTAAGTTTATAAATCATTTCGAAACATTTTAAAAAAAATCAAATCTCAATATTTTGTATGGATAAAGTTTTTTTTATCTTTTTTTGCTTGTATCTCGTAGGTTAGTATTGTGACACTGGTAACGTTTTGTACCATATAGTACCTCATAGTTTTAGTTAACGCTAACAACGCACTGATTGTGTGACCTGTAACAACAACCTCCATATCTCAAGTCAACTAGAATAATCATAATGGAAGATCTACTGGCAGAAAACGTCGCAATCGGCAGTAAATATCGCAATTTTGCCATTAAATATCGCGAATTCGCTAGTAAGTGTCGTAAAATCACCAGTGTCGTAACCATTTTCAGTATTTTTGTTTATTAACATCAACATTCTTCAAAATCAACAGCGAAATGT
The DNA here is from genome assembly GCA_027922465.2 of Turritopsis dohrnii. NCBI lineage: Eukaryota > Metazoa > Cnidaria > Hydrozoa > Anthoathecata > Oceaniidae > Turritopsis > Turritopsis dohrnii. Next base: position 108,169 of record BQMF02000019.1, read on the forward strand.
CGCAAAATTTATCACTTCATATCGACACAAAATACTCATCAAAGACTAAAGGCGGATTCGCACGGGACGAATTCGCCAGCGAAGTCGCCACGAAGTGGATTTGAGCATGCGCATATTTGTTTGTTTGGAAAAGTTGAGGCGAATTCTTTCGCCGCGAAGAAGTAGAAGCCGTTTCTACTTTTTCTCGGCGAAATAACTCGTCATAAAAAATTACCCAATCAGAGATAAACTATTTATGCTGTGTGTGCAAAAATTGCAAAACACATTTTGCGTTCAAGATGGCGTTTTTTTTTATTTTAATTTGTTTTGATTCGTCAGCTAATATGTTTTCGTATGTAAATTTGCCGGCGAATTCGCATGCTCAAATCTACTTCGCGTTGACTTCGCTAGCGAATTCGTCCCGTGTGAATCCGCCTTAAGGGATTGTACACAAATGACCTTATCTAATCGAGTAGCATTTATATATTTTTATTTATTTTTTAAGAAAAAGAGAAGAACTGTTTTACAACAGTATTTGAATACAAAATGGTGGAGATATTGGCTAGAAATCGAAATTAAGAAGACATTTACTGGTAGTACAGGAGATATTGAACGCACTGAAAAGTGTTTCATTATTTTATCATAAGCCGTGAAAACGTTTAAAGCCAAAGCGATTTTCAAAAACATTTTTTCTAAAATATTCTTCAAATGATGCGAATGATGATGTTTTAGGAGGAAATTTCAGGGAAGAAATTATCACGAAAACGAAAAGAATTTAATTTCTTATGAAAAACCTTTCACGAATCGCAAATTCTATGATATGTTTGGTGAGTTATGTTTGAGGTTTTTATCATTTCCATAAATGAAGTTTTTGTATTATTTTCAATGGGAGAAATTTGATCTCATTTTCATCCCATCAAAAAATTACATTTAAATGTCCATAACGGGAATAACCTGATGCTTTATCCATGTATGCATGTTTTTAATTTGCGCATTTGTAGTTTTACTTCATTTTTCTCAAGGTATCATCTGTTGATCCAAATTTCTCCATTTACTGATGTAATTAGCAATGAATGTTTCTCCACAAAACTGGGAAAATGTTCGGTTTTTTTCTTCATAGAATGTCAATATTCAATGATTTATGAAAGTATCATCTTCGTCGAATCAAAAATTTTATTTTCGAGTTCACGAGGCGGTTTCTGTCAAATGAAACCAAACGCATTGGATAATCGAACACTATTTCCAATTCCTTTTCATAAATCACCGGTATGAAATAGCCTGGAAACGAAATATTTTGTTTGCAAGGAGGAGCAGGCGCAGTCATAAAAGTTCACAAGTTCCTATAATAACAGTAGGTTATAGCCCATTTGGATTGAAAATTAACTATAATTCTCTCTGAGATTTCACAACCTAGCTATTCATCTTTGTGCTTTTGAAACGAGACCATGTTTAGAATACATTCGAAGAATGACGCATTGTCTATTTCAACAAAACGTCAATTGTCGGTGATATTATGAAAGATATATGTTGATGTGCAGAAAGCATCATCTGCCTGAGACACAAATCAGAAATGTATTGGCGCCGTAGTATAGTGGTTATCACTCTCGTGATTCATGCGAGAGATCGGGGTTTAATTCCTCTTGGCGGCGATTCACCATACCCGGGTGAATGTACCATAGCGTCGGGTCGACCCATGCCCTAACAGATAATTGTCAATAAAACAATGATCCTTTGTTGTTTTTAGCATGTTTTAAAATTACGCAACATTTAAGCTAATGGTTTAAATGTTGTGTAATTTTAAAATTGTCCATGCATAATTAAAACTGTAAATGCTAAATTTAAAATCATTAACAGGGATATCCAAATTAGCACTTATCAAGTCATAAAATTATAATCGCCCTAGAAAACAGTATAAAAGCACCTTCATACCTCGAAGGGGAGCATCACTTTCCACCTAAAACAGCTAGAAGGTAGTCAAAGGAAGAATCAGTAAGTCTTGCACAAGTTATTCTTTTAAAATTAGAGAAAAGTAAGTACTGGGAGTTTGAGTCTGTGGGTATCTGACGGCTTGCAGCTAATAGTTGATTTACTTGTTATACAACATTCTTTTCTTATTTCAATTCTTGTTTTACTTTTGTTTTAAGAAATGAAACTTCTCGTCTGTTTCGGTTTGTTGCTGCTCTGCTTGGTTGTATATGCTGAAGAAAATAAGGATGAAATCAATGACGTTGTCGAAAACCAAGTGGTTGATGATCTTTTGCTAACTGGAGACTCTACTGATATAGACAATGTTGAAGATGAAGAAGCAAACGAAGCAGATTCAGCTGAGAGCGATCCTCTCTTCTGGAAGCGAAGAAGGAGGAGAAGGAGAAGAAGAAGTAGGAGGAGAAGAAGTAGGAGGAGAAGAAGTAGGAGGAGAAGGAGAAATCGAAGAGGACTGTTTTGTAAGTAAACAAGTTTGTACGTAGGTAAATCTTGAAGACAAACAAATGAATGCATTTTGGAATTTTCCATTGTTCATCTCTATTTTTGTATTATCAAATTATTACCAAACATCATTTGATATGATATCTTATCGCCAATTTCGAGCTTAACAAATGCCAAACATTAAAAATAATTTCATATCTAATGGAGTTTAATTTGCATTGCATTTGCATTGCTGAGTCGCAATCAAAATATATTTAATAAAGGGGAGATAGCCGACCTCTTAAGGTGTACAAGGAATAGACCTTTTAATCAACTACATCATTACAATCATCGCCCCGTCTCTGAGTTTATAATCATTACGTATACGATCTTCATGTTTTCCAAAACGATTAGCTGTTACAATTCATATCAATGATTAATCACCTTATGGTATAAGCAAATTTATGGAAAGAATGACGTGGGCGGATTCAGACGTTGATATGAATTTTCATTTGTGTTTATCATATTGTACTTGACACTTTTCATCGAATATAACTTTTTTCCTGTAGGTGGTGGCCGTTGGTACTATGGAGGACATTACTTCTGCCATCATAATCGAGCGTATCACATCCGATACTATGGAATATGTGGTGGACATGTTTACAATAAGCGAACACAGTATTGCCATGGACATTATATCTACTACATACATCATCATCACATATATTAAGTGAAATATGTAAAATGGTGTTGGGATTTCAAGAAATAAAATTTGCTAATGACTTATTTGAATTCTCCTTTCCGATTCTTTTAAATAAGAATTTCCCAAATCCCCTCAATCATCGAGGAACAAAAGTAACAACAAGTTCATAAGCAACACTAGTAAATTTTCTCAAAAAGCTAAGCAGCAGTACTACAAGAATCTTAATAATTTAGCAACATTAAATTTTGAAATGATGCACCACTAGCTACAGCACATTTTTGGAAATTGTTGCACTAGCTTGCAGTGTGCTGTATGCAATGGTTGAATGTTCTAGACTTAGATACCTTAATTAAACTTAAATACTAAGGGGTCTGTTTCAAAAGTGTTATAGTATTTAGTCCTTCCGACACGATAACTGTTTGTTTCAATATTTTTTGACTATCATCCTTGTGGAAATCATGTTTTGGAATTTTGTAAATTCTATTCTAGTATACTTTCGAAAAACGTTTGCTTGATATTGTATCATAAACGTGCTGTTTTTGGCCCTGGAGTATCCATTTGTCCGTCCGACATAACAAGTACTTTTGCAACAGACCCCTAGATACTTTAATTAAAGAACTAAAACCACACAAAGGTTTTCAAGACGGGACATATATTTATCATCGATTAATATTTAGTAACAAATTAAGTACTTTACTTACCAAAACATAATCATTTTTTAAGCAAAATTGCTACTAACGACTGACTTAGGTTGCTTATAAAGAAAACCGATTGATCAATGGCGTTTTATACGGCATTTGCTTAGAGTTAGATGGCGCGAATCGTAGCGTACTTTGTGTTGCTCAGTTGATGTAATACAGCGGTTGATACGATGTTTCCAAAGAAATTTCATCTAAACATTTGATGGATTGTTAGACTGAATGGAAACTAGCATGAACGGTTTTTTTTGAAAATTTTTTTGAAAATATTTCTTATTAAAAACATTTCCTCAATGAAAATGATAGTTGTGTTACATGCAATTGGCGATAGAGAAACTAAAAAATGGTGGCAAACCATTGAACAAATTAATTCTTAAAAAGAACCTAGCAAAAACTACCTTTTATCCAGGGAGAGTCGATTTTGTCGGGAATTTTTATTGATACAGGTAACAACTGTCTTCACACAAGACTCATTAGAAACAAAAGATGAATAGACTCACTGTCAAACAAAGTACGAATGAGAAATGTTGAGATTGATGTCCCCTCCCTCTAGTCGGTATCATTATGAGTATGTTCATCTGACAAATCGTTACCATTACATTAAAACGGTAAAAACACTTACCCTCGCTAACTCAGAAACATTTCACGAGGTTTACACCGTAAAGTCTGATGGTAATGAGTTGTCAGACGAATATATTGTTATCAATGGTATTGTATTATCATTGGACAAATATTATCTGTAAATGTTATCATAACAATTAATTATAGTGGGTCAAATGTGATTTAAAAGCATTTAATAAGGATCCGAGTTGCTATCACACCGATCGAAGTATTTACGACCTTATAAAAAATTCAAAAGTTGCTCTACTTAGAAATAAAAATTAACGCGTCTAATATTAAAGGTAAAGTTTTCAGTTGCTAGATTAATCGATTTGAAGTATTTACAGCAAAAGCTTGCCATTGAAAAATTTCATTTTACAAAAGTTTTATTATTATTTCCCTTTTGATTTTAGTAAGGATGGTTGAGACCTTGAGATGACGACGATTAAATAAAATTTAATCGTCGGAATCTTTAAAAAAGGTTCCAAGTAGTGATACGGCACCCTTTCTCCTTACAGCATGGAAGTTAGGCATTGTCAGGCCGGGATATTTCTAAGATGGGCACTGCATGACATGTCCGGTGACGTAGACGTTTAGCACTACATTAAAACAGTTAGTACAAGAAAAGAAAGAAATACAATTTGAAAAGGTCATTTCCAACTCCAATTTCTAATACAACAATGGATACATAAGTGTCTCGTCTGCACACGGAAATCAAGTATTGTTTTACCATGACCGTGCTTGGATTGACGACCTGGTGACGTTGGGTACTGTTGATCTCTTGTAACACTTGGTGTTCAAAAGTGGAAAACATCAACCTCGATCCCAGGGCTTCTTCTAAAGAAAGAAGGCCCTGGCATCGGCTGGTCTATTTCTGGATTCTGATTGGTTCCCGAAAAATCAGATGTTTTTGAGGGCCGCTTCAAATCTGGCGAGGATAGCGCGAGTGCAAAAGCGAGTGCGAATATAAACAAAAAATGGTAACAACGAAGTGACGAAGAGCAAGTATTTGAAAATTTCTCAACAACAATGAGAAAAGATGCTTACAATACTTATCTGTTTAAAAGACATTATCTCGGCTACTATGTACTAACTTAAACTTATATATAGATATTACCATACATAGAAATATTGGGAAATATCGATTGAAATTAGTTATACTCCCAACCATACCACGTGCGTGGTGCGCACCCACACACACTATCCACTTATCCACTAGTTAGTATAGGGAAAAAGGAAGAAAGTATAGCTAATTATATAGAAATGTTTTATTGTAAATATAAATGTTGATGAGTAAAAATGAACACAGAAGGGAATAAACAGAAAGGTAATGAAAAATTATTTGTGATTTCTATTCTTCTTCTTCTTGATCTATCTGTAAGCTAAAAATAGCTTAAAATAAAAAATAGCTTGTAATTACATTTTTTTGAAATAAGTTTAATTTTGCTTTTAGAAAAGGAGAATCCAACAAATTCGACTCCTTAGAAGGTATATTTGAAAAATCTTGGGGTTTATCAACATTGTAGATTATGCAGTGAGTTGAAAGAGCCGAAACGCCTTAGTAATATTTTTAACAAAAAAGGAAAAGAAAAGCACCTATCTGAGAAAATTTCTCATTGCTGTGGTTTGCAAGTGGAAGAAGATGACCCTTTACCAAATGTTATTTGCCTACCTTGTGAAACCTTTTTGAACAAGATGTACGCATTTCAACATACATCTCAACAAACACAAATAAAGCTACGACAAATGGTTTCAGTAAAACGACTTCATACATCCCCAAACAATAAATCAACAAAACTCCATAAAAATAATGAGTCAAATGAAAATATGCTAACACCTCGTAAAAAATTGTTTGAACAACAGAAATCTGCTATAGAAGTAAACAAGAAATTAATATTGAAAGAACTGAATGAGTCATGTGAGTAGTGTTTAGTTTTCATTTAGTATTTACAGATGATACAACAGTTGGTTTAATATGTAATGTGTAAAAATATACCATACTATAATGTATAAAAATACAATCTCATATTATAAAAAGCCTATTTTGAGTTACATGTAGTTAAAAATACATACCACATTTCCATGCAATGGGCTTCACCTATTACACAAGCAACAACACTTGTTTGATACACATCAGATTTTAATAATTTTCTACCCCGACTACTCAGCAAAGCTTCTGGGTGTGAAAATAAAATGTCAAGATCTGCATTAGTAATTTGATCAGGAATTTTAACATCCGCTACTAATTTGAATAGCCGTTCCACTGTATGCCCATGTTTAACTTCACACTGCAACATTGCAGTTGATATATCCCTGTATTCTAAAACTTTCATTTGATCTTCTATGATCGAGTTCAGTGGTGAAACTACAATTACTATATTTTTTTCGGTTTTGGTGGGCAACAAGTATGGCAGTAGCTGGTAAATTAAAGATTTTCCAAAACCAGTTGGTAAGACAGCTAGAACATCATCGCCATTTAACAAACTTTCAAAGCACTGGACTTGCTTGGGCTTTAACGTAATAGCATAACTAACGTTTCCTTTGTCAATCCATGGAGGTATAAAACAGAAGGAGAACGAACTCTTATTTTTCTATTATTCAGATAATGGCTATTCTATTCATTGCGGTATCACTTTGATGTCATCCGTGATGCGCTTTCGGCTGGTTGTCGGTGAAACGAATACTTTTTTAAAAATTAACGACAATTTAAAAACCAAATATCATCCATTATAACAACGGATCAACTTGCTGCATAGTGACAAGCAGATTATTAAACCTAAAGCTTCCTTGAGAAACAAATGAAAATCTATGCTTTTATACAGAGTTGAAGATATCGCGTAATTCATGTATAAGTTCCAATCTACATATCTTCTGACTTAAATGCGCCTCGATAGTGCCGCGGTACGTGCAAAAACTTAGGATTATTCTCTCTTCAAAAACTGAAGCTCGGCGAAACTGCTTGGGGGGATCACGAGATATATAGACCTAAAGTTGCAATGTTTTCGTTGCATATTTGTGACGTTTTTGCATAATTCTCCCAATTCCTACAGATTATGCATGCTAAGAACTTTACCCTAACGATCTTTAATCACATTGGAGAATTGATATGAACGAAATTTTCACGCAAGAACGCCAAAATTATAAAAATTATGCAAGATGATAGCAATTATATGTTATTACACACTGAGGACTTAAACAATGCAGCGCATCACGGATAGTACAATAGCAGATTTTGAGTTCGTTCTCCTTCTGTTTTATACCTCCATGGTCAATCGCATGTTGTATCCTCTTGAACAACTTCACTACAGATTCCATTATATATAATTTCAAAAAACGAACTGAATTATTATCGCTTTCAATCAAAACTAAGAAACTGTAAAGAATCACTGAAAATGCCAAAAGTAATATTTCCCAGAAAGCTATAGCTAGCTGCGCTATGCTTTGCTTTCTTTCTTTCTTCACATTTGTTTTGAAAATGTTACTCGCCGCTTATGAACAAATTTTGGTACTCTGTCTCGATTAGTTTAGGTAGAGCTTTCACTAAAGTAAAACTATCGAGGTAAGACCGCTTGTCGGGCCGATTTTAAAATCCCTTCATTTTTGAGGGATTTTAAGCAGCCGATGCCAGGGCCTTCTTTCTTTAGAAGAAGCCCTGGGATCGAGGTTGTGGAAAACATGTCATCTCAACAATAGCGGAAGGTCTTATAATCCCTACTACTTTAAGGACGAACAGCAATGAATGCATCCGTGCTGTATGATCAAAGACATTAAAATGTGTCGGGCCCTAATAGTGCATGTGCCATAGACAACTACTTGTATTATCAATTAAGAGTTAGAATCAGATTCAGGAGAAATGCATTTTTCAAAGAGCATCACCTATCAAAACCCGAATGCCTCTATATTTGATCATCTACTACTAAAACACAATGATTGCAGCTGTTGCCGGACCGGAAAAGTAACTGTATCAATTACCTAGCTGGTGCCATAGACTTCTTTCAGAGAATTGCATTTTGTGAAGGTCATCGACAAGCGAGACGGTTTCAAAACCTGAGTACCTCCGTGATTGATTGTCTCCTCCCACACCACAATGACTGCCCCGTACTTGTCAGATCATAGAAGTTAGACATTGCATGTCAGGGATAGTTCTTAAATGGGGGGGCCGCTTGACCTTGCCCTTTGATGCAGACATTCTATATTTTATCTTTAAATAGTTAGTACCAGAAAAGGAGAGACGCTATTTGCAAACACAATCTCTAAGAGGGAAATCTTCAAAAACTCTGCTATAGTTGATTCTCTAGGAAGAAACCATAATGAATTCACGCCTCCTCCTCACGGATGTTAAGTATTGCGAGATCAGGCAATTTATTCATCCAAAGCAGCTTAAAAGTGTAACAAGCTTTTCCAATTCTTAATGATGATTTTAGTCGACGAATGTCTTATCGTTTCGATGATAGCACAACCTACCTGACTTGATCTGTGGATTTTTTTTATTTTTACCAGCTTTTGTACTCTGATTTCTCATGTCATCTTACAGTCTCAACCGTAAAACTTTCAGAATTGAAGGGAAAGGATATTCTGCATCATATATAGTTTCAGGCCTCTCTCTATGGTCCGAAATTTTTGTAAAACTGTATACATCTAATACTGCATAACTTGTTGAAATTCGCATTTCATTCATTCATTCGTTCATTCATTCGCTGTAAGACCATTTGACGTTTTGAAACAGCAATGTTAGTAATTTCGTAAATGTAGTAATTCACATTTTTTCTAAGTCCTTTGGTTATGTACAAAGAGTGACAAATACAGATGCGTACGAACTCCTCACCCATTTAAACTAAAATCTAGTTAGATGATAAGAAGGGATTACATCAAATGCCTATATAAAGGATTGTAATAATGGAATTGAAAAGCATTAGAAGTGAGTTGCAAATCCTTCTTTTTGGTTTGGGTAATTTATTGTTGTTTTTAGTGCTCTTATATTTTCTCAATCTTTTTCACATTGTCGTGAGCAACATCGACAAACAGTTCCTAGTTGCACGAGCCTAGTGCATGCTTGCTGTGCAATATTTTTATTTCAATCTCGTTTTAAAATACTTAAGCCTCTTTTTCAATTGAAATACATTCGAAAGGAATTTACCTGTATATCACCAATACTGAGCCCGATTCGCCCCACAAAGAAACAACGAAATTTTCCTTAAAAAGCGTTTTGAACTTAGTAGGAGCTCATTTTAAATCCTAGCTCTAGTAAAATAACGTGCACATTGTTTTCTTATACGTGGGAGACGCAGTACTAAATTATTGATACAAGTGACAGTTCGATGCTGATCTAAAGAGAAATAATCATTAAGGTTCTCGAACATGTCACCATTCAGACATTTTACTTACCAACATACAGCCTCTTATTCGGTTTAAACTCTCAGTGTATAATAATAGCGTCGATTAGTCCTCTTCACCGATTGTTTTAATAGCGCGGTTGCGCAGTGATTTCAGCTGATGGAGATATGTTTCGGTCAAGTCAAGAAATGGGAATCCACAGTAGGTCAGGACCGGTTGGATCATAAACTGATGCAGGAGCTTGGATAATGCAGCATCTAGGTAGCATCTTAGTTTACCTATCAGCCTCAGTCGTCCACTGCGTTTGCGATAAGTCTTCTCAAAGTGTAAGTTCAGGTTTAGGGACCTGTCAATCTGGACCCCTAGGTACTTGTAGCTAATAGCTTATCGAGGCTTAATGTTGGCTTGGCTTTACAGAAAGAAACAAAAAAAGCGAGCAAGACATGATGGAAGATTTTAAATGAAGTTAAGAGTATCATGAAATAAAACCATCGATGTAACCATTGTATTTTGCAGACCAATAGGACGTGATTGTGATAGGCTTTAAGTAATAGCAACCCCCGTCTCCTTCTCAAAATTCGGTGGTCAATTGGATAGTTATGATTTGTCAGCAAAAATGGGATTATCACAATACCGTGTACTCTTCATGTGTGAATTCTATTATACGTGAAGAAAAGATTGTGTAACAAAAACATGGCGATTGTGGGAGGAAAGTTTCATAAAAAAAACTAAAAGACATTATGAATTATTGAAAACGTATTGCGAAACTTATAAAGAAACCTTTCCGTTTCTTTTCTTGTCGAAATTATGTAAAGTGAAAAAAAGTGAAGATGAAAACGATCATAAAAAAGAAAACACTTAAAAAAAATCCATCTTTTTTATGATGACACACAATTTTGGGAATTCAAATAAAGGTAAGATTTCTCGAGTTGGTTTGAAGAAGACTGCAGCCAGCATACAAACGCAACGGAAATTACCCAGGAGTTCGATCTCACCAACTACGAAGTTAGTAACGATATGCTTTCGTTACAGCGATCAACCGTTTGGTTGCCTTGCCGACACTGGATGTCCAATGAGATTTAGTACTTTAGAAATGCAAGCAGAACATCATTCTAAACGCCATGGCTGCAAACAACCATTTTATTGCTCGTCTTGTTCTGCAATTAACTGCGTGAAGAAATTTCGGAATGAAGAAGACCTGATGATTCATATGCAAGAAAGTGAGCATTTAAACAAAAGTCAAGAACCCCCAGAAAAAAACAAATGATTATAACAAAGAATCAAACTTCGTGTGATTGGATATAATATTCAATGATTAATCCTGTTTATTCTTTTTATTATACGTCCATTTTGTATTGATCAACGCACTAAAATCGATAGGATTTAGGTCAAAGAAAATTATTAAAGTTCTTTTTTCACTAGGCAGAAATTCAGCCATCCGAAATTCTCTCTGCTTATCTTCGTTGCAGAAAATATTCAGGCGAGGTATTTTCCGTCTAGTGGGAAACGGGTATAATGCATTACTACAAATTAACAGAAGAGGGGTTACTATTTACTTGTAATGGTTCAAAAAATACAGAATTATGTTCCACTTGATGAAATTGAGCAAAACAATGTTGGACGCCATTCGTTATTCACAAAGGCCACCATATCTATCATGTCTATCAACATTCTGCAAAATGCTTGTGATCTGTTTCAAGAAATCGCCATTTTTGTACAGTAAAAGAAATATGGCATCGATTACAATAACAATATCGTAACATGTTTCATCTGTAATACTAGTTACATGATTTTCTTCTTATTTTCGAGTTTCTCTTTTTCGTCCCCAATAACAATTCGTCCCTTTGCAATTCATGTTCTCAAGACCAGCCATATTTACCAAAAACAAGATGTTTATCATAAACGACTTTCATTTTCTTTCCCGCTTTACCAATAGAACGTCCTAGATTTTCTAGCAGAACTTTCTCAATATATCTCTGTTGTCTTCTTGGTGTGTATCCATCGCGTAACGAACGCGCTATCGTTAAAAACCTTGGTTGAGTGTTTTCATAAATGAAGTCGATCATTTTTTGAACATGCTTCGCTCGAGCATCGATTTCTTTTGTATTGCTTACGTAAATCTGGTTAAGATCATCTCCAGGAAATATAGTTCCATGACAGAGATGAAATTTGGGACTAACTTGTAGACGGGGGCTATTCATTAAACAAAACTCACTTTTCGACAGTGCTACGTTCTCTTCTTGACTCAGCTTTGCAAATTCATTTATTGATAACTCCAGCGATTCATCAGAAGGCTGTTTTTCGCACAAATATGGTTTTAGTAAACCAAAGAATTTCTTCTTGATGACATTCTTCTTCGTTTGGACATCCTCCGTCATTATAGTGCTAACAGATTTGAAAAACTCCTTCACCATTTTGTTTAGTCTTTGTTCCATGGTAACGGATGCGGGACAAAAGAGACGGGGGAATATTTCCCATATAAACATTAAAATTTCCATGGATACTCCAGCATCAATATTTTTTTGAACGCCACTTTCAACGCCGAAGTAGTCTTCGTCGATATCAATAAAAAGATTTTTGACTTTATTTAATCTAACGCGCTCAATAAATTTTTTTTCGCTGAGAGTTATGAACGTGAAAGATTTCAGCTTTTGACAAGATGCCATGGGAATTTCTTTCTCTATATCCTCCACCTTTTCAGCATTGCGATCAAGAATGAAACACTCCCATCTTAGTTTTCTCTTATACTTCTTCGAAACAATTTGTTTGCAATCGCAGAAAGTTTTTTGGCTGGTGTCTTTTGGTGTAGTCACTCCAACGAAAGCATGGTGGAGTAATGTATGTTCGCTGCCTTCGCTCCAAGAAGGTATAACCCACACCACATGACTTATTAAGCCATTACTAATGGCTGATGTGATGAAATTATCATTGGCTTGCATTAAGGGTAAATATGAACTTTCACGAGCGTTTTTGACGTAGTGAAATTTTCGAAGTAGATGGAAATCTTCTGGGGTAGCCATATCTGAATGCCCATCGATATGAATCTATGAAGAAAGTGATCTAGCCTTAACAAATTTGGAGACTACACATGATTGAAGATAGTTATACGCAGATTTTACTAGTAATTTGCCTTTGCTGGTTTTCACTAGTCTTTTATTGGTAGAGGATTCCTGGTCACATGAACCAGTATCCTTTTTGTTGGAAATTGCATAATGTGATATAAAGTATGTCTTAGAGTTAGGGCTGGCAAGTAGGGACGGTAACATGTAACTGTAAGTAAACTGTGAGTTCCAAGTATTATCGGGGATAATTTCGTCGGGGAAAATTTCGTCATTTTGCAAAATTTTACTAATACTTTCTTATAAATTTCACTTTTTCAAAATTTTCGTCGGGGAAAATGTTCGTCACAAAGGAAAAATTTCGTCACTTTTCCCCGACGAAATTATCCCCGATAATAAATATAGATCGTTTGGTAAACTATTGATTGTTATGAACGTCGACAAAACTGAAACAAAAACAACAACAACAACAACAACAACAACAACAACAACAACAAAATCAACAAGTAGTTTACATACCAGCGTATTATTGTATTGCTCTATAATTCCTTCATCCACAGCTTTGTACCAATAAGGGATAACTAAAGGCAATAGAAAGGTGAAAACCAAGTTGCTTCTATGGAATCAATATAAGCTTCAACATTATCGCCGCTTTATTTACCAATAAGAGAGTTTATACGGTCGAACTTTTGCCTTGACCTGCGATTAGAGTTTTCATAAGTACAGCTGTACTTATGAAAAGGTCAACTGATTTACATTAGACAAGGCAAAAGTTCAACCGTATAAACTACACTTAATCGATTAAAGAAAATATTAAAATAATGTATGTAATGACGTGTAACTACAGTCGAGTGACGCTATCTTGAACTCTCAATGGATCAGACAAAAAGTTCGAGCGCGACATTGATAGCGGGTTGGTAATGCTGACAGGACCAAGGCTTTTGTTCGAGATTGCGAGAAGATAGCGCATGTTCGAAACAACGATAGTCAACTATACTAATTCACCTATTCCCATACAATAGGTAATTGAACTTGTTTGTTCCAGTGACACCTTCCGTTACCAATGGTATCGCTCTGGTTCAGAGTACACGAAGGGGACCGACAACCACTCATTGAATCTATTTTCATAGGTAAGAACTCTTATGAATGCAAAGATATAGATGAAAGAGCAGTTATCTGAAGCCCCTCCAAAAAAATTGTTTTTAAAACACTAAAACCTAGAATTTGGAATGATTTTAGGAAAAATTGAAGTAAAGTATTAGGGAAAACTTAGCGTAAGGGGGCTCCGACCCCTAAAGCCCTGGCTGGTGGGCTTAGAGCAACCCCTGACCCCCTGCTCAAAATGCTCGATTTTTTTCAGCCTCCTCAATATATTCAAGTTGCGTGCACACACTTAAGATTAATTTATACTGACGATTACAGATGAAATGCAAAGAAAATGTCTATAAAGCAAGTCGTTTTGATTTTGAAAATAATAATAATAAAATTTGTGCTATTATGATTTATTATGAAGTACAAAGCACAAACTTGTGAAATGCCTATTAGATACACCCTGTCACTACCTACAATGTTTACCATCCCTCTCATCGATCGAAAATAGTTTTTTTTAACAACTTAACTGTAAATATTTGCAATTTACGAGTATATTGTTTAAATTTCAACCTCCTGTTATAATGATTTTTGTAAATTTTGCTGAATAATCTCTAATAATATCACTAACTTTTAATACAGGCATGAAAACACGAAAGCTTTTCACCGATCTCTCAATTAAATTGGAGACTCGAGACCTCCGAAAGCAAGCTAATATAGAGATTTGTCGAAAAAATCAGACAATTTCTGATGGCGGCCAAAAATCATACTTTAGATTCGAATTTATTTTGATTTTAATTGGCAGCTCCACACTAGAGGTACTTTACATGTACCTTCGTTATGTTCATCCACGATAGCGACCGGGACTTCATCTTTGTTTTCCCGGAGGACTGGAAACTGATCATCTCGTTCAACCAACATGTTTTCCTCAACATCGTCTTTAGTAAACTTCACATAACTGGAACCATCTTCAGATAACTTTCTGCTGGACAATCTTTCAATGGTTTCTATATCCTTTGTTTGTTGATAACTATGCATGTGGAGCACGACCAGAACTGCAGCCAATACAAGTAAACCAACGTATTTCCAGCTAGTTCTTCTATTCATCTTTGTGCGTGTGATAAGTTAGGTTTTGATGTACTTTTAAATAAACCTGACGATTTCGAAACAGAAACTTAACTTGGAAGTAAAGTTTAACAGTCACATTTACTTCTGATCTTTTTATGCCAAATGTTTTTTATGTAAAATGTCATCGAAAACTCTTCATCATGGGTGCAAAAATTAATAAGAAGGATATGTTTTGTGATAAAGTGATTTAAAATAGCGTAAGAGTGTTGTTCATTGTTTTAAGGCCTCCTTTACACGAAGAACTCATTTAAAATAACATATTTTCTATGTATTCATTTCACAATGTCAATATCTTTTGTTCGATCATGCTTTCCGCACTTTACATAATAATATATAAGTTGAACTTTGACCATATGTGCATATCTACTGATGTGAGTAAGACTAGAAAGTTTGACATGTTTATTGGATTCGTACTCGCCTCAAAAATAGATAAATAAGAAATAGACAAGAGTGATTAAATGAATTTTTAATTTCATTGCGAGGTTTTATCACACGAAAGTAAGAGGATGTGTTATTAAAATTTGCCAAATCACTTCCTCATGTTGTTTTTATGGTGCGGAAGTAACAGCACATGCACATAATAAATATTTGGCAATTTGATCCCGATATATTATACCGTGAACTTTCACGGATAGAATCGGAAATAAAACGGAAGAAGATTAGGAAAACCCGGTTGCAGTATCTTCTCCTACCTCATGCACATGTCATGTACATATCTGTTATCTCAAAAATAATATTCTCTCAAGAAATCGAGTGGAGCAGATAACAGAAACTGGGGACAAAGTTACCCAAACATTTTTATTGTGATATGATGTGCACATACAAAAGCGTGATTTGTACTCATTTGTACGTATATACTGTTTTGCAACCCCGTTCCCAATACTTTTTGCCCTTTCAGCGAATCTTAGGCAAGAAACTCTGGGAACGATGTTGACTGTTTTATGAAAACGACATTGCTGCTTCCATCCTTAATCTTGTTGTGATTAGCAGATACTTCCGACTTCTGAAGTCATACCATAAGGGATAAATAAGAGTTCTAGAGAAGTTTCTCTAAAGGCTTAGTATGGTGAATTGAAGTACATCTCATACTCTCCATAGTTCAGATTTTCGGATTTTCTGTATTGTTTCTTCGATGGTATTCGGTCGTCCAACGGAACAGAACTTGGTCTTTGTTGGAAAAACTTTGGCTGTGCTGGTTGCAGTTCAAAGTAACGCGATGGTTGCCGCTGGTGGTCTGGTATCGAACTGTTCAGCTCACTGACTGCTGGATATCGCTCGTAGTTTGGCGGGTATTGGTGTCTATTGTACGATGGTACTCTCACCTGTTTGGATGAAAAAATAATTGAAGTGATGTGTTATCTCCCAGTAGCTAACACTAGTCTGAGTTGAAGGGATGTGTTATGTCACAGCAACACTAGTCTGGGATATCTTGGTATGAGCAAACAGATTTAGGTTAGGTTTTCTTGCTTTAGTTCAAGTTCAAAGTTCAAAACTGACGTCATAATGGGTTGAAGACAGCATGTGAAGGTATCCATCACAAGCAGTTTGATCTTTTTGTTCACCTTTTTATTCCCTCTTTTAGTGCGAAAAATCTCTTACCTGTTGTCCACCAATCACAGCCGGTTGACGGTTCCCATATAAATCCCTGTGTAGTTCTCTGTAAGGTCGATACCCTTGATCGATGGTATAATCATATGGTGGTTCGCTTTGATAACCATGCTTTCTTCTTTCATTTCGGGAGGAATTTTGCTTTCTCGATCGATCTTGTGGATGTTCCATCCCTCGTGCGTACTGCTGCTGATAAGGATGTCTATATGTGTCCAGTTCTTGAGCCTTGTGTGGATAAACGGAATGATGGCGATGATTATTTAAAAGGTTGTGACCCCTTTGAGAGATTTCTCTTTCAATATCATATCTTTCATAATCATTTCCCTCCCTCTCAGCTCTCTCATTAGCCTGCTTATTTTTGGATGTTTTCACGTTTCCACTGCTGTTACTGAGTGTGTCACTGTTGTCGTCATCATCATCAGAAACAAATAAAAACACCGAGTAGAAGATCAATGCTAAAAATGCGGAGGAGGCCGCACCAATAGCGAAGTAGAACATCATTCCATGGTCAAACTTGGATGATCGATTAACAACTGTCATCCATGTTGGAACAAGCTTTACGGCTTCATCTTCTTCAGACGCGTATGCGATACATATCCCAAATAATACAGCTAGAACAATAAGAAGAATATTACTATCAAAAGTTTTGTATGCTGTAAAGAAATCGCAGATGTGTTTGGGGTTTTATGTAAAACATTTTTTTAAAAGCGAGGTAAGACACGACAACTCGGGTACAGTGCAGCGTTTAAACTGAACTTCAGGAAAGGTCAATTAGAATGAGCTTTGTCTGACAGATGTTTGTCGATGTAAGCTGCACACGGAGGTGTGATCTCAGCAGAGCAAGTCTCGCTTTTTTGTAAGTGTTCATCACGGAGGCTACGGAAACTCGTTTTGTTCCCAAGATGTTCACATATGGCTGACGAACATTTTGGATGAACCTTGGAGATCATGGTCGTGACAAAAAAATCCGTTTTGAGCAGATTAAATAGACAAAAACTTCGTGACTGCTTGTGGCGTCCGCTGCGACCACTGAACAAAGACATGAAATTAATAGGGACCTTACGAAATTGCATCAGCATCAAGGAAAGTGAGTAAAACAAAGCTTTTCTTCATTGACATGCTTATGAATGGAACTCTTCCCCTGCTATTGTTTTGAATTTTAAAAGTTGTTCATTTTGCTAATATCATTATCAGATTTTCACAAACGCCTGTGCCAATTTTTTATTGTTTTGTAGTTCATTGCATTATACTTATCTATACATCGTTTCCGTTGCCTTCGCAGTTTCCTAAGGTTTCTTACAACATTTAAAATACTGACCAGAAGCCAAAGATAACAGGCAGACGATGTATACCAGTGGTTTAAACAACTTTTTATCTCTTGCAATGGCGATGACGACAGTTGATATTGTAGCAACTCCTGCAATACTTGTCGCTGTTATCATGCAGATCTGAAGAACGTCCATTTCTAGAAACATAATTACAAAGTTATAGCAACAAACATTTGACTCATTGGATTAAATTAACTCCAGCCTAGAGGCCTTTAAAGGCGTCAGTATAATCGAGAAAAGCCTCATGGAGGACACTATACTTCTTCAAATAACATCAGCCGACCTTCCGTGTACCAATAGCAATGTGGTTAAAATCCTCTAGTGTGATCGAGTTGCAGCGATAGTTAACACTCAAACTGCTCCTTGATTATGCATCTAAGTGCCTTTGTAAAACTATGGATCAATTCGATCAATTCTAGATATTATAGCTGATAAAACAAGTCATTTTTCTTACAGTTGACTGTTTGAAGTCAGCAACATTTCAGCCTAAGAAAAACTCAAGCAACAAAAAATGATATTTTAACCTCTTTCTATCTTCTTTTTGATATAAAAATTACATAAAGTACATAATTTTATGGAGAGTTTGTGAAGAACAGCTATAAATAACTGACTTACTATCAAAAGGACTTTCGCTTTCCTTGTCGTTATCATAATCCTTACATTCCCAATCACCGTCTTTTGTCTTCTTAATACAACCTTGCCACAAACCCAATTGAATCCATTCATACTCAGGCGTAGCTGCTAACAAAAAGAATGTATAAAAAGGTTTATTGTAATGACTGTATAGGAACAACACGAGTTGACGCCCTTTTGACGACTGCAACGTCATGTAAAGCGATTAGATCAAATTGTATTTGACCGAAAGAAAAGCTTACAAGAATTCTCGTGATGGATTGACATTAAGTTGAATTTAAGTCATTGTTTTAATGATTTGGTCAAGAAAGGTATTTTTGGATCAAGCTTGAATCAAATTTCGAAGTTATTACAATTTTTATGGATTGTAAAAATTTGATAGTGCAGGTTTCACCATAGATGTTCAATTTTCAGAATACTCAGAAACTGGCAATATCGGCTTTTATGACTTATCATGTTGTAATCATATCACTTAGAACATCTGCTCCTATTAGCGACAAATAACAAACAGGTCCTCGAAATATTCCTTCAAATCTGGGATTAATACCTGCTTTTTGTGTCCACCACGGCCTCAATACGGTCGACGTGGCGCCTAAACTGCACGCGGCTGCGAGAAATATAAAGGGAAAAAGTAGCAGTGCTATTTGTCCTTTGCGACTTCGTCTCGTTTTTACAGGCTCCCTGGTGTAATATCTCTCTTCCACAGCAGAAAACTCTACTTGTGGATATTGATATTTGTGATAATCTTTCGACTGTCTTGGTTCGTAATCATCAAAATTGCGATTGTGATATGACATATCTACTTCTTTGTTTTAGCTTGCCTTTATACCACGAAATACGTCAATATGAGCGTGTGGTTTATTGATAGATAACTTGATGCTTGTTATATTTAACTAAAAACATAATAAAGAACGTATCTTGTTAGGTAAACTATTGTTAGTGTAAAACTCAATCTCGAACCCAGAGATTCATGTCTTTTCTTCGTCATCTGTGTATCGAAAAGGCTAGAAATCCTGGTTACGAGGTTGTGACAGGTCTGTAAAGCTTTTGATGTGAAGTTTTTGTTTGGGTCAATTCTCAGGAAAGAAATGATAAACCGAAAAAAAAACAACAAAAAAACAATACACAATAACACCATCTTCTGACACTTGAACTCTGACCATACCATAAGAATGGATTAGCACCCAGTTTGAGAACAGGATTGATGTTTCAGACTTGAACTCTGATCATCTAGTACGTCACTAGGTTGTGAGGGTGGGGTTTAAAACTTGACTGAGTCATACTATAGTCTGTTCAAAAAAAATGTGCACTAAGTTCAGTTATCATGTGGAAACCAGATTTAGCAAATTACATCAATTCCCTTGAGCCTGGTTTTTATATAAAAGCTGAAATTAGTGCACATTTTTTTTGAACAGACTTTAGTGACTATATCAGTGTGAATGGATTAGCACCCAGTTTGAGAACAGGATTGATGTTGAAGCTGGATGTCTAGTTAATCATTGGAGCAATACCGTACCTTCTTTCATGTCCTAGGACCTCATTCATAAGACTCTCATTGATAACAGTTCGATCAGAAGTGGCCGTCCTGTTTATAAGTAAAGAAATATGTCCGCTATAACGAACTTATTGTGGAGAGTTGCTGTGTATTTTTCTGCAGTAATACTAATTTTATGAGTACAGCAGTTCACAAAATAGTCAAAAACTCACCGCGACCGAGCTTCTTTTCATTACAATAGCGTGCATATTTACGTGCCTTTCAAATGACTCTTGCTAAGGACTCTTGCTAATGACTGTTGTTATAAAAGTTCATGTACTGATTTCAAACTACGATTGTGATACAAACCTTGTTAAATTTGTTTGAAATAGTATGGATAAGAGCAATATAGGTCTCGTTCAGTCAGACGATCTGAAGAAGTTTTTAACCAAATTGTGATATGGTAAGAAAGTCATTGTGAAGCCTTCTTTCCCAAAATCTCCTCTTACGGTTCGTAAATCAATAGTTTTCGTTTTTATCACTACAGTGTTCTGCTACCCGAAACGTTTGAAAGAAAGAACCTAACGCTCTTTTGCAAGAACAAATATTTATTAGAACACGTACCAAAGATTAGGCAAAGAGATAAGAGCAAAAAGGATTTAGGCTTTAATAATGAAAACATCCAACCAGAATCTATTCTGGTCCTCACAAAAAAACTTGTACATACATAGCATTAAACCGTGGTGACAATACAGTTGAAGACACTCACCTATGATTGATTGCTGTCGCTTAAATATCTTTTGATAAAAAAATAATAAAGCTAACCAGCTACATAAATCCATCAACTACATATACAAAAAAAACCTAAGTTTTATTTTAAAAGACCTGTTCTATATGAGTCATACATCTTCTTTCAATTCTCCTGACATAAATGCTAACTGTGTAAATTTCTTCTGCGTTAGTAAGACTAGACGATTTTACGCAATACTCTTTGAAGCGCTTATGGTAAGTTCAACCGGAATCATCTCATAAGGAATTATGCTAAAAATGCGATTTTTCCCTCACTCATTTGAATAATAATATCCTAGCTACTTACGAATCAGTAACACTAAACTATAATTAAATGGAGAAAAAAATTCACCAAACCATGTCAGAAAGTCTTTGGCATTTCGTTACTCACAATATCCATTTTTTGAATATTGATTTTTTTTTATTAAAAAGGTATTAAAATATTTGTATAGCTTTATCAAGTGAAAGATTGGTTCATAGGAAATTTCCATAGGATTACCAACAGATATTAAACATTAGTTCTTTTAACAGCAAGAAAGATCTTTAAGAAAATTAATTATTCTTTTAGGATTATAACGATTGCTTTCTCCATTGTCGTTTTTAGATTGTATTTTGTAATGGTTTCAGCAAACCATTTACTTGTTTTTTGAACTTTTACGTGACAAAACCATGCGTCATGTCCAGAAGTAGTTTCGATGATTTGATTAAGGTTCAAGGGATGTTTATGTATAGGGAGGATTGTGCAGTACTGTCATCTGCCACCATGGTTGATTAGTCATAATAGGGTCCCTTTATAGTGAAGCAAATGTAAAAACCGTACTATTGATATACCTACAATTATTGTTGATTATCATTCTTTATTTTATTTTAATCTAAAACGAATCTCTTCCATACCATTTTTGTCAGTCACTGTTCAAATATATCTTACTTCGTAGTAACCTGTTTACAACTGAAAAATAGTTCTGTCAAAATGACCATGGGCCAGGTAAAAACTATCTTCAACTAAACGTTCCTCAATCCCGTCATCATCTTTAGAATCATCTTTCTAAAGCTTAAAATAATTCTAAATTCTTGAAATTCTTTGCTGTTGACTATAATGAACTATAAACAAATTGAACAAACAAGACTATTGTCTCGCTTATTTCAGTGAGAAAACCCTTTTATCATTTGTAATAATTTTCTTCTCGTTGCATTGTGGGAGTATTAGGGAGATAATTACACTCCGAAAACAGTGACTTTTAAATTCCTTGTGTAGTGGAAAAACGATGTACTATTAAATGCTTCAGACGATAACACAATAGTTCGCCAAGCAAAGAATTTTAGGAGATAGGTTTAGTAGCGATTTTCTTAAAGATAATGAACTATTATATGTAAATCTGAGGGTTGCACTATGCTGATGTCAGTAGAAATAGAATAATTGAAAAATGGTCTGGGAACGAGCAGCTGT
Source organism: Turritopsis dohrnii (assembly GCA_027922465.2). Classification (NCBI taxonomy): domain Eukaryota; kingdom Metazoa; phylum Cnidaria; class Hydrozoa; order Anthoathecata; family Oceaniidae; genus Turritopsis; species Turritopsis dohrnii. The sequence continues at coordinate 130,444 of BQMF02000019.1, forward strand.
AAGTACTCAAACAAAAAATGATTGGCCTTCTCGTGGCGACAATCTTACAAGAAAACTGCTGATACAATTTTTTCTCGACCTTTGTCATTATCTGTAAAACAGATAAATTGGGAACCTAGGTGACGTCGCATTGAGGTCTAGAGATTAAAAAATTTTTGCTTGTGTGGTATTTGCTATTGCAAATATTGCTCCCAGTAAAGGGGCCTTTAGGTTACATGCGTTCCTATAGCTATATAGAATCATAGGCGGATCCAGGGTTAGGCAAAAAAAGTGGAGGAGTACAATGCTATTAATTTCTTTTCAGTGTTTAACTGTAATTAGTTAAAAGGCACGTTTTTCTATTCTTCTCCTAGATGACACAACGCTCCTCCTCAAATTTTGCCTAAGCTCTAGATCCGCCTATGAGAATACACCTCGTTAATCATCAATTAATTTGTTTGGGTCAGGGTATCGCTTTTAAATATTCTTTCAGACGTCTCTTGATCGAGACGTCAATCGTCTCAACCTAAACGTTTATTTGGTTAGTCGAGACATTTGTCTGATTAATCGAAACTGATGAATCAATAAATTTCTCTGGTTTAAAGTCGTTGGATGTATTCTCTACTTAACAGAAAAAATTTTTTACAATACATTCTTTTTGGTTGAAAACAGAGAAAATGTTGATAATTCATACGCACATACGAGGTCCTTGATATGATGCGCACTAGCATTGTATCGTACTAAAATGGCGCATCAACAATAACAGATGCCCACCATTTTAAATTAGAAATAACTTATAAGAGTAAATTTAAGAATTTTCAAGAAAATTACTGTCACCGATATCATCCTTGAATGATGTTTAAAAAGTCATGCGTGCACCGACATTCTGGTGATTGCCTCAGAGATTGTTCTTGCCTGGTCACACAGCAATGCACCTGACTGTTTAAACTTAAAGGAACAACACAGCTGGTCGGTGAATTCATGCAATGCATTACCGAGAATGGTGCTTCCGCCACATTGAGTCGGTCACGTGGACACTTCGTTGTTTCGTATGGCTTTTCGGAAAGTGAAGAAATCACCGGCACGCCGGAACATGACGTATCTTCCGCACACTTTTTCTGTAATGTCAAGTCCATTAAACGCATGGAAGGAGATACTTCTGCAACTTTCAATAAGGAATTATTAACAGGTGGTGACATTGGCGACGTGATTGTTTTTTGACGTCGGTATTTTGTGCGACGGTTTTGAAACCACGTCTTTACTTGTCGTTCACTTAAATCTAGATGTGCCGCCACTTTACTCCTTTCAATCAACGTCAAATATTTTTTAACACGAAATAATTCTTCCAAAAATTTCAACTGTGAAGCTGTGAACGTAGTCCTTTCACGAGGATATTTTCGTTTGATATTCGTTCTTGTCATATTGTCGGTGTCCATAACGTCGGTTTCATCTTCGATGCTGTTGTCAGTGTCTTCTTCATCTTGTTGTGTCGTTTGTTGTTCTTCTGAAAATATCCCCCCAAAAAATACACAATGTAGTCCCGTTATTTTGATCGTAGATAATATAAAAAAGATGTTTTTGAGAGGTGAAGCAGGGGGTTGCAGTTGTGTCTGAAGCCTAGTACAAAATCTGCACGAAGGTTTTGATATCAAACTGGGTTTGACCTACCTTTAAAACTTGGAGGATATAGACAAGTTAATTCTCGCTTAGTGAAATGTTTCACAAACATTTTAATGACAAACATCTCTATTATACAGCATCAGTAACAGTAGCGATTTTTAAAATTCCCATAAGATAACAAAAGTAAAGATAAATAATAAAGAGAATCAGAGAAAGAATACCTTCACAATTCTTATTACTGTCGCTACCAAGGATATCTCGAATGTAGAAGGATGTGAAGGCCTTGTGTTGAGGAGGTGTCATCCTAACCAAGTATAATGCTCTTGTGTTTACAAGTCCTTGATCATTCGCCGTCTGAGACGATTTATAATCTATACTTCGATAAACAAAGATGGTGCTGCCGAAGACGAGTGTTGAGCATCGATTCAAAATCGAGGTATGCTCAACTGTTCGCGTTTTATTTAGAAATTCTACAAAGAGGTGTTGATTTCTGTAGTAAAAATTATAGATTGTTGGCTTTGATATCAGGTCATTAAATTTCACTTAGTGCGTGAAAAAAGGTGGCAAGAAAATACGAACTGTTACTCATGTCGTGGTTACATTCACCTAACACGTCGTTTATCATAATTTCAAACGTTTAGAAACGCCAGTGTGATTGCCGAAAGGATTGTCTTAAGGATATTTTGCAGACTGTATCATTTCGCAGACTTTATTCCATTGATCAAGACAGATGACATGCAACGATACAACGTGTCTTGTGAAGGACTCAAGCAGCTACCTGGCCACTTGATTAAGTTTTGTTGTTATTGACATTGTAGAAGGTGAGCGATTAAAAATATTTGCAGTTAATTTCAAAAACACGTGACTTTTGTTTTCCTTCACACGAAATTTGACTTTTTCATTCAACTATAGCTGAGTCTATAGTGTAGTTGTGTGTTCATGATGCCAGGCTAACCACCTTGTACTGATTTATTTTCCCGTGAAAAAAATGATGTTGTATAAATAGAAAAAAAAAAATTCTTTATAAAAGTTTTGTGGACGGAGATTTTAAATGGAACTTAATTTGAACAGCTTAGCACCTCGTTCAAACACTCGAGACTAGTGCGTGATAAAACACAAGCTAACGACGAGCCAGCCAGGCTTTTAACACATACTTAAACATAACTCGTTACCAGTCTTAGTTTTCGAAGATGAAAAGAGACCGTTCACCACAAAGTATTTGCTCCGATGATTTCTTAAAGTATAAAGTTTAGAATCTGGCGAAAGCTAGACTTTATCGTAACGTTACAAAACTTTACATGCTTTTGATATGTTTAAATTTGAACGAGGCGCCGTAATGATAATGACCTGTAATACAATAAGCGATATCAAACTTGATGATTGAGATATGTTAAGTTTTTATGTGGCAGTCAGTCACAAACGGACAATGAATGAAGCGTCCATTTTACTTTTTTCGATTTGAAATTGACAATGACAAATTGCAGTATTATAAAATGTAATGTAGTTTTCAAAAAACATTTGTTAAAATTCATTAATTTTTTTTCTTGTTTTTTTTTTAACAACTTTCATCACCTAAACTCGAGGAAAAATAAAACAATCGTTTAGAGAAATAACAGTCAGTGAAGCAGGGATATGTAACAGCATATCTCTAGTAGAAACCATGTTAAGTTTCATTCAACATAAGGAACCTGTTTGTCAGAAAGACAGTGCTACCTTACCATGAAGGAAGAACATGTGTGGTCCTCATTAAAAATAACGAAGCAAAATTTATTACTGCCTGCTATACTTCAAATAGAAGGAATTTCTAGTCATGACCTAGAGTCGTGTTATAGCAGACTAGACATAAATACCACATCATAGCAAATGCGTCATCGTGATGGAAAAAGATTGGTTTTATGTGTTTTTTTGTATCTACCTCATACCTTTTCGGTATGCCTGTGTTTTCTATAAAATGTCAACAGCATATTTGATTTTTTTCTGAATGTCGAACCGATAACTGCAAATCTCGAATCCATTGTTTCTCAAAAAAAAAAAAAAAAATTATTCAAAAGACTTGACTTGAAGATGTGACTGCATAACATTTTTGGACAAAGGGTAGTATTATATGTAAAATGAAGTACCTAGGTAGATCGTTTCCTACACGCTTTTTTTTAAAGTCTTTTTTCAAGCAGTTTTTCTTCATCCTTGTTAATTTCAACCTGTAAGAACCGACCTCAAACTTACGGTTTCTTCTCTAATTGATATACGGACGTTATCAGAATGGCAGGAAAAACACTGACTTCGCGGTTGCATAAGAACATTACTGATGCATTGTATTTTTGTGTATTTTTTTTCAACAAGAGATATTAATTGCGAAAGGATAAAAGGACATTTACGAGATTACATTATTATCATTTTATTATTTGTTATTTTTTTCTATGAATTTTTCTAGTATTGTCTGTAGTTAGTTTTTAAGTGAACCGTTTCAGGTTCCCTCTGAAAACGAGGCTGAACTTGTTAATTAACTGTTGCTTAGTGACAAAATTTTAAGCAACTGTTAATTGCTTATAATTTCATCGATTCAAGTCTAGTGTTAGTTATCGTAAAGCACGTATGTCTGATGACGTAAATGTTCAGCAAAGTAAATCTTCTCCATCTTAGCCTAACAGTACTTTACGACCGGCTACAAATAATTCATTCCGTGTTTTTTGAAAACATGATAAAAAGCCAGATCTGGTCAAATGGAATACTTGTCTAAATTTTCCCTCCGTTCTTAACTGCGAACAAAAAATGCCGAGTTTGAAAGTACAGATGGAATGAAACGCAGTTCACGCGAACTACTGGGTAAATAATGAAATAATGTGTATAGAAAAATCGATATTCGTATACAGATTTATACAAAAGGCCAAATCAGAACGGAAATAAATATCCAACAATCATGCGCAAGTGATTAGGTGATAGACGATAACGTGGGAAGCTTGGGTAAGACATTTTTCCCGTTGACTAGTTCGTAGGTGGATTGACGTGGCGTTCCCTTGGCTAGTTGTTCATCTGTGTAAAATGTCGTCTGAAACGAAATAATTTATAAGAGATGGATTTCGAAATGTCTCCAAGTTGAAGCTAATACGTAATCGAATTGGTTAAGATGATACACGTTTTTTTATAAGCAACCAAGGTCAGACGTTAGTAGTGATGTTGCTTAAAAAATTGACCATTTTTAAGTAATAACGTCGCTTAATTTGTTGCTAAACATTAATCGAAAATATATATGTCCCGTCTTGAAAATCTTTATGTACGTTTTTTCAAGTATCTAAGTATAAAGTCTGGGACTTTCAAATCATGAAATAGAGCATAGAACCTAGTACTGCAACCTAGTGTAACAATTATAAAAATTGTGCTGTAGCTTTACTCGTAGTGCATCATTTTAAAACTTCATGTTGCTAATTTATGTAAGATCCTTGTAGTACTGTTGCTTAACTTTTTGAGAAAATATACTGGTGTTGCTTATAAACGTGTTGCTTATAAAAAAACGTGTAACGCATAAATAAATCAAGGAATAAAAAAGCTATAAGCGAAAAAATACTGGCGATTTTTCAAATCTATGGTAGGAAAGCTACAACGCTGAGAAAACTTACCAACTCCCTGTTCTTGATTTCTTTCTTCGTTTTGATTGGATTGAGATTAGAGGAACGTTGAGTTTTCGTCGGTCTTCCGCTAGGTATCAATCCCAAATCACCAAGCTTATAATGCGCAAGAGGCCTTGTAGGTGATGATCTTGAGCTCCGCGGACTTTTATCACTATAAAAACGAGAAAAATGATAATAAATTTGGCCTTCACTAACCTAGGAATAATAAATCCCAATGCTACAAATTCACAAAAATCAAATTTAAATCGTTAAAAACAAATTCTTACATTTTATTGGGCGAGGAAAGATTGATTAAATTCTTTCTCGGTTTCATTGTTTTCATATTAACGGCGAATTCTTCCGGTTTGATGCCAATGCCCATCTCGACAGCTAAGTTTAACACTTCGATCACTTTATAGATTAGGTTCGTGTTCTTCATCTCAGATATTGACTGATCGCAATCATCATTTTGCTGAAACAGGAAATGACATCAATAAAAGACCTGCAGGTATTGTGAAGAAACCATCTCGAAAGACCGTTCCCGAATTGTTACACTTACTGAATACAACAACCACCTGTGCAGAACAGCCACTTTTCTAACGGGCATACAGTGGTCATTTTACACAGCTTTGGTTGAATCTCAAAGACCGGCAAAATGGTTCAAAAATAGATCTCTTACTTGCAATGCATGCTTGATAACAGATGTAGCATCTGATAATATACCAACTAAATACGCCTTGTCTTCTTGCAGTTGTTGAATTTCACACTTCTGTTTGGAGCACGTTTCCTCCCTTTCAAATTTCTCACGTTCCATCTGGGTTTGGACTGTCTTCAGTTCATCAAAAGCATTCGTTAACGATTGTAGATCGATTTGCAAGGTCTTATAGTTTACGTCCTTTTGATCGTATTCATCTAACTTTTTTTCTTGCTGGCGAGCTTTTTCTGTTAGCATCCTGATCACCTAAACGTTCAATGTTTTAACAATTTACTTTTAAACAATTTTTAAGTTGGAAAAAAACCAAAAGTTATTGTTGATAAAGCTATCATATCAACCTGTGATCATAATCATTTTACCTTTTGATTCAATACGTTCTTCTTGATCAGTTCTTTTTCGTTATCTTCCAAAACATCAATTTGTTGTTTCAGTTTCTTTTCTTTCAATCGATTATCATCATTCTCAGTAATAAGTTCCATCGTTTTTTCAGACATTTTGGAAAGCTGAGACGTGATTAAGACATTCTCTCGAATGGTTCGTTTAGTTGTTTCAGCCATTTGTTTATTTGAAACTTTTCGAAATTCTGCAGCTACAGTATTCACCCTTAATATCATCTCTTTCTTCAATCTGAGAAAAATAAATAACAAATTGTAGAGTGGTATACTTTCTAGCAAATCATTTTGTAAAATGAAGGAAAAATTGTGGGACAGTCAAACAAAATAACAAAAACAAGTTAAGGTCTTCACACACTTCCATAAATGATTTCTATTCTTCTGGTGAATGCTGAAGTTTTGGAGGCATTGTAAAATTCAATATCATTATACTAAAAATAATGACGAAAAATTTGAAAAGCAAAAATTACAAACCTGTCTTTATCAACAACAGCTTTACGTTCAAGTTGGTAAATTTGCTCCTTGTGATTTTTTTCTTGGCTATCTAGTAATTCTTCCATTACTGAGAATTTATTGAGTAAGTCTTCCTTTTGAATGCGAAATTCTTCCAACGATGCTAATTTACCACCAAGAACCATGTTTTCACTTGTGAGTTGGTCCTTAATTTCCTGCATTTGGGTCCTTAATGTTGCTAAATCCACCTCGTATTTGTCTTTTTCCATTTCTTTACTTTGTTGCAAACTGATGAATTTTTCTTGTAAATCAGCAATCTCATCAGATCTTTGTTCCAGTTGTTTTTTTAAAAAAGATACGATTTCTTTCTTGTCAGATGATTGCTGTTCATAGCTAGTTTCCAGTTCTTTGTTTCTCAATTCTAATTTGTCACACTTATCTTGATACCTCACAATTTTCTGCTCTAGATCTCGAATTTGAACTAGATAGAATTCTTTAGAAACCTCATTAAATACATCTGTTAACTTCACTGCTGCGGAATTTGCAGTACTTCTTCGACCATTTTTCTTCTTTCCACTTCTTTTGCCACCTTTTTTCTTTTTGGGAGCCATTTTTTATCTATCCTAATATGATAATGAATTATAATCTACATTAAAATGCATTATAAAGTACTATATCAACAGAAATTATGTATTTACATAATAAATAATAAAGGTGAGGAAATAATAAATAATAATACAACGAAATAACAAGCAATCATTAGTGTACTTTGTAAATTCTAATTACGTTTCAAAAATGTTCAATCGGGCTAGTAACTTTTTTGCAAAAGAACCAAAGTCTAGCTCGAAGGGTTTTGGTTCATATAATGTGAATGTAGAGGCTGAATGGAAAGAAAATTATTATAGAAAATTATGTCTAAAATTTTTGTTCTTGACAGCCATTTTCTGTTTTTCTTTTCCTGTTTCTTTATTGGTAATATCCTGCTTACAAAAACACAAAAAAAACTCAGAGTATTTTATATCAGCAATTCATTACATGGCTACACTGTCCTAATTCATAAGCAAACTTTTTGAATGACAACTCAAAAAAAGTCTCAAAAAAATTGTTATAAATACAAGTAGTATCCCGCGTAAATGTTTTTAGGGTTTTGATTGCCATAATGATGACTCCAAAATCTGCGAAAAATAAAACCACAGAATTGCAATCAATCATTACCGAAATATGGTGAATCAAAGATTAAAAAAATTAGAGCCAAATTCTTATGCCATCTCTTTGGCAGTATCGTGGACTCCCAAAAATGTTGGTTTACATTAATAACTTATGACATGCATCTAAGCAGTTTCCAAAAAATCTTTGGTTCACATCTTTTTCATACCTTGGATTCCAGTTTAGCAAGTCATATGTTAGGTTTATGTTAGGTTTACCTCCAGTACACCTAACATGTACCTTTGACACATACAGCACAAACAAATGTACTGAACTGTACCCTTAAAATTCAGGTACATAAAAGGTACAACAAGCAAACTACGTAAAGTGCACCTACTATGTACCTAAAATATAGCTCAAGATCAGATACATTATGGGTACCTTAAGTGTATCTCAAGATCAGGTGCAGCATTGGTACAAAAAGTCACATACAGTTTAACTCATATAATTCAAACTCCTATAAATCGAATAATCATGTAAATCGAACAAAGTCTTCGTCCCGTCCGAGTTTACCCTTATAAGAAAACTCCTATAATCTGAAACTCATGTAATTCGAACAAATTTTGAATCCCCGTGGAGATTCAAATTACATGAGTTAAACTGTACTTAATACACATCTACTATGTACCTTAAATATACCTGAAAATCAGGCATTACAATGTCAAAACCTTGCATGCAAAAGCGATAAATTTAATGCCTAGAGTGTACCTAATTTGTACCTAAAATATACCTTTTTTGTTTCTCAAACATGGTGGTATTTGTGAAATCTACGAAAAGGAAAAGATGAACAGACTAACTCCAACAGGCTGCCCTTTATGAGAAATATTTTGACATTTTGTAATTGAAATGTTTATGACCCTTGAATTGTTGAAACATAACATAACACCAAAAGTTTTGGATTATTTCCCTGCTTTTAACAGGATTTCTTGTGGTGGGCTGGGGAAAAAAGCAGTGTGTTTCAGCAAGGAATTTTATAGTAAAGGGATTTTATATATATAATACAACTTGTTCTTCAAAATTACTGACATGATTAAATCTTATACAGTTGAAGGTGCATTAAATAATGTTCTGATTAACACTGATCCATGCCATATATCTAGTCATCCTTTACAATATCCAATTATACCGACAAATCTTAGTACAAAACACAGAATATAACATCTGGCAACCAAGATAGAAATCACTAACACTTATATTTTCGTGAACCAAGACAAACTCAATCCAGAAACAAGACGAATTTGCTCATGGCAGCTCAAGTTCAACTACCAACAATCACACAATTCCAACCCAATGAGATCCATCGTCCATAGGCAACATTAGAAGAAACGGAAGCAGGGGCTTTCTAAGCACTATTAGTTACTACTGTTTTCGGTAGAGCAGATTCAGTTATCCAGTCCAGGGCAGACCTTGGTGAGGTCCTAGGTCAACAAAGACCCTGGAAGTTCCGCAATTTTAGCCAGATATCCTAAAAACAGGCCTTGTCATGAGAGGCGATGAGCAAGACGTCTTAGACGTTTGATCAATCACACACGTGGATTTGTATGGGTTTTTTTCATGCTACTATACTCAGATGGTTGTTTCATTCGAAATTAAATAGAAACTATTATGTTATTTTAACAATTTCTCTTTGTGACAATTTCGGTTAAGCTTCCATTTCCCTGTGTTATGGTAAAGGAAGCTGGAAACTAAGAATGTTTTTTAATTTAATTGAATAACACGAAAATGAGAATATTTTGGTGAATAATGTCCTATATACCTCAGTTACTCTCTCAAAACCTAGAAAGTTTAAAGGGGAACTAAACTCAAAAAATCAAAATTGATATTTTTGTACCATTTGGAAGAATTTAAAAATGATGAAAGTCAGTTCCTGAATTTTAATCATTTTTCGATCCCGAGATATTGCCATTTAAAGTTTTTGCTCAAAACTTGGTCTCCATGGCAATGTGACATCACAATGTTCATTAAAAGAAATTGCTGACATACAAATATGTAAATAACTCAAGAAATTAGTGATACACTGCTAGGAATTTGTATGTGTATTGCTAGAAATAATTGTTGCCATAGTTACCCTGGGCTTGTTTCCAGGTCTCTTCTGTTTTTTGCTGACAAACCTATCTTATTATACTAATTCGCAATTGTGTGTCACACTTTTATTTTAGAGAGTGATATATTTAACTAAATTTTACGTAGGATTTCCTATATTGTCCGTGTAAAACCACGCAGCAGTGAGAATGTTTTTTTCTCTATAATGACGTCAGATTCTACTGTATCATTGATTTGACGTCAGTTTTTTTATCAGTACATACAACAACGTTCATACGCTTACACGGGACACGGGTTCATTTTCGAAATAAAAACCGGTAAGAAATGTTTTGCCTGAAATGTAGGTTGATTGTTGGCGGAGTGAGACGACGCCTTGGCGTCTAGTCTATATACTAATCACGAGTGTGCATCCGCTTTTTTCACGCTTTCACTCTCTAAAATTTCGGGTCGCTTTTGCGCTCACTTATTCATAATGGAGTGTCAGACCACGGCGGTTAATATTTTTCTACGATTAGTATAGGGGAAAACATTGCATTGCATTTAATCGTTTCAAATGTTTTGATTATTCGCGAGATCAAGAAACAATAGACAACAACGAAACTATTGCGCGAAGATTTATTAATGTTTTTAGGGTAAGTACGCTTTAGAACTTTTTTGTTTTGCTTTGTTTTTTCTTATAGTATTAATAGGGTTTCTGCGTCATTACTTTTCAAATAATACGCGATTGAAGAAATGAATATCATGGTTTTTAATCATGACGGTCTGGGTTCGTAAAGAAAATCGCAATTGTTTTTAATTCACATTTCGACACTTTTACGACTTTCGCGTTTGGCTTTTATTTACGTTGGGGTGTGGATTCCATGAACAGTTACAGCGATTTTAATCTTTTTGTTGTTTACCTGTACGCACAATTTATTTTTGCTACTGCATATATCGTATCGTGAAAGATTTATTATGAATATTTTGATTTGTTTCAGATCTTCTGATTAAAAAGTTTTTCTGTTCCTAACTACAGTGTTGAACTAAACATGCTTTAGCCGGAATACCTAGAGATCTTTAATCAAAAGAGTGAAGAGTTTTTCTGTACTGACGTTAGATATTTTTAATCATGGGGAACCATTGCATTGCATCTTCAATTTATACAATTTATGTAAAAAGTGAAAAAAGTGGACGCACAGCGCGTATTTTTTTTGATGAATGAAAACCTGTGTTCTACAGGCTGTTCAAAACGGGATACTACATTCTAAACACTTAAACTTTATCATACTAAAATTCATTATACTAAGCCTTTCTCTCTGTTCAGCTCACATTGATTAAAACCTGTAAAAAATTTTTACACGGGTTACTAATATATAAATGGAGATCTGGTCAGGTAAGGGAAAAGAAATTTTCGAAAATGAAACAGTTTTCACTGGACATAAGTTAAAGTGAAATTTGCGATAGTAACAGTGTTGGATGCTGAACCTTTTTTTTCGAGCAATCAAAATGTTTAAAAACCGAAGCTTTCCTTGCCCGACAGGTGAAAATGGTGTGTCAATGTTAGAGTGCGTAACTTTTTTAAAACAAAAGCTAATAAAAACTTGAAGTTTTTTCTCCCTACGTTTTGAGTGTATTGTTGTACTGATCAACGATTGGTTTTAAAAAATGAATAAGTAACGCATCATGAAAAACCTGAAAAATAAATGATGTATATAACACTGATATAACACTGATTGCACACCAGAGGTTGTGACTTCAAATCTGCTTCTGGCTGAACACAAGTTGTACGAGACGTTTATAAGGAAATTTGACGTTTATTGATACAGAGTAGGTGGATATGGGCGACGAGCAACGCCGCCTTGGCGGCTAGTTAATTTATTAAAAGACAAAAGAATTATACATGCCATGAGCTGTGTTAACATACATTTTTTTATAAGAGCTTGAAAAAACATAAGAAAAAAACATGTAGAAAAAAACATGCATTTCTTCGAAAAAGAAAATGTTTTTAATTATAATTTCATGAAACGAAAAATGAATTCGAACAAATAACTGCCGAAGGTAATAAGAAGGTCTGAACTGAGATTTTACTAACAAGATTAAATATTTTATTTTTATTTTATCATCGCCCCTGTTTAATGGAGCAGTCGCTTGTTTTTTTTAGTAAAAAAATGCAGGCTGAGCTGCTTCGCCATGACGATGATTTGTTTTTCATTTGATTTCACAATTTATCAATTATACAATGTCACGAAAGAATGAGTGTGCATCGCGTCGCTCTTCTCCACTAAAGTAACGATTATAATGATGTTTTTTGTCATACTTTTTTTTGTAACGACGAAGAGCAAACAATTTTCCTTGTAATACATTAACATCTACTTTGTTCGATGAATTCATTGAATATTGTTAGGAGTAATGTAATGACTTCCAGTGCACTAAAAGAAAATGCCATTCATTTTATTCCCGTACAAAAAAAATAAAAAATAATGTACGCGACCTAATATTTTATAAAATTCACGTACAAAATAATCGCTAGTTGGCATTCGTGCACGAACAAGTAATGTTTTTTCATCGTACGTTGACATCGAAAAAGTCCTAATATTTGTGTGTCACGTACGCATGTACACGATTTGTCAACCCCTGCGTTCGTTGTGATGTCACGTAGCCATGGAGATCATTTTTGGAAAAAACAGCAATATATATCTCAGGGACAAAAAATGATTCTTTGAAAATTCAAAAACTGACTTTCATCATTTTTAAAGCTGTTTCAAATAGTGCACAAAAATGAACTTGTGATTTTTTTTAGCTTGTGCCCCTTTTTTAATTGACAATGAATTATTGAATTATTGAAGTAAAACATTTCGCTAATGTAAATTTTCATACTGGTTCATCATCAATGTTGTTTGCGCAGGTTTGATGCCAAATAGAATATTGAAAAAACAAAAAGACAATAAAGATAATTTTATGATTACCTGATAAGTTTATGCCAAATTCAACTCCAATGTTGATGTTTTGATCCATATTCCGACTCGATTACTTGCGTAACTAATTCGAACTTAATGTGTAAAGTCAGGACCATAATTTTAAAAAACGAATCATGAAACCTGAATTAAATCAGTGAGTAAATTAGCAGTAAAGATTTTAAAAGAACATTGTTTTTAGAATCTTTAAATGATGGAGTTTTTGCAAAAGTTGTTTATACAAATGTTAAGTCAACACAAGAGAGTCATCTTGTGGTTCATTTTTGGGCTGTAGAATTTAATCTTTTTGATGGTTGCTAAGGTAATGAAGCAATAAGGGCAATCAAGGCAAACTCAATGGAGGTTAATCTGGATAGTGGTGCAAGATTCACACGCTTTGTTATGCAAGTTGTTTGATAGAGAAATGTTGAAAAGACTGATTAGATGATGACTTTTTCTGACACTTCTTCCTTGCACATACACATCAAAAGCCGTCTTTTCGTTTGTCACACATTATTATAAAAATTTAATTTACCCTTCTTTTCTGATCATGTTTTTATGTATTTTTTGATTGACATCTTCCCCAATGCATGTTCACAAACAACAACGGAAACGCCAAGCAAGCCAGTGCACACGTGACATCTGACAGTGTAAACAAACAACACCTGCAATTTTAACGAATGAATGTCCTGCTTAGAAAAAGTCAGAAATAAATCAGGTTCAGGTTTGGGACTACTGATGACATTTTTATTGCTTTTTACTGATATTACACACATATTTTATAATAAATAATGCTCTAAAGATATACGCTATACCAAACAAAAGAAAAGCCAAAAAGATAACTGTGGGAGGTTGATTCTGGTGTTATATATAATTCTCATAATCATTCAAGGAAAAAACATTTTATTTAGAAACCATTGTGAATGATGCTTGATCAAAAAATATATACAATGATGGGATATTACATGTTTCGGTAATGATTTTCCCTATTAGGGGAACATTTCATGTATATACAATTTTTGGATTAATTTTTTAAGCTCTTCAAAATATTCTTTGATTTTATATTTGTCACCTTTTGGACACTGGAACATATAAGAGCAAACAGAGCAATTTGTTGACTTACAAAATTATGGTAAAAGATTTTTAATTGTGGGGTATAAGTTATCATTAAACATCTGAAATTCAGAACGTTTTAATTGCAAGAATCCATTGTCATCCATGAGACACCAGAAATCAAAAGGAAAAGCAGTGGGAAAAATTCACAAACTATCTTAAACTAGCGAAAACTTGTGTTCTTCAGTGTCCAAAAGGTGACAAATATAAATCAAAGAATAGTGAACATAAAGTGTATTTATCCATTTTGTATAATATATACATTTTCTTCTTAAATGGTAGAAGTTGATTGATTGATTGATGTCATTTTCTAGGTTCTGTCTGTTTTCACTTTTTATACCAATCTGTTTTAGAAAAAGGAATGAATTCTAGAAAAACAATGATATGGTAGATGCTGTTTTAGGCTTGGTTGTATATACAGATTATTGTCAAAGATGAGGCTACTTATGTCAGAACTGATTCAACTTTCGAATAAAGTTTTAACTAACAGCTATCGAAAAATATATCAAAACAGTCTTTTGATTTTAAAAAAGGAAACAAGTGGGATTGATAGAAGTTTTCCCTTGTTTTCTGGATTTATTGTTGGATTTGGTTTTGCAAACTTTTCATGTGTCAAATGCAATGATCAAGATTGTCAAAATAACGTTGATGGAGAAAATAGTGATACCTGGACATTATATCAATATGCGACCTGCCCTTTTTGTAACAAAGTGCGGACATTTTTAGACTTTTATGGTATTGATTATAACGTTGTGGAAGTAAATCCTTTATTTCGAAATGAAATTAAATTCTCTGAATATCGGAAGGTGCCAATCCTAAAGAACGGTAGACATCAGGTAGAGTTTTAATTTTACTGATAATGACTTTGACCTAACATTTGAAGTTATTATATGGTCATTCCTAATACAGGGTTAGGTGAAGTTATTGTTTTCATTAGATGTTATGGTCAAGTTCCAATGTTAAGTTTATATAATCACAGAGTATTTTTCGTATTGTAGCTATTGATGTCAGTTTTTTGGTCACAGGGAAAAGTTGCATTGCATACTGAATCAAGCATAGCATTTTTGGGGATATATCTTGAGAACCAATCATTGGTTTTTTTTTAGGGTTTGCAGCATAGAGTAAATTCGGGTCAAAACATTTTTGGGCTGGGCTGTGACATCATACAACTAATGATAATGCTAGTGTGTTTTTAATATTGGTTTTATGACCTTCAATAGGCCATATAGGTTGCGGATAGGTTTTTGGGTATATATAACAACTTACTTTTGTCCATAGTCTTATATACTTGACATAGCAACAAAACTATGCGAGTTTTTTTTAGAAAAGGGAAGGCCCTAATCATTGCATATTTTGCTTTTCATGTGATATATAAGTGTTTTTAGTTTTTTATGTTTCATTTTTCAGCTTAATGATTCATCATTGATTATCAGTGTGTTGAAGTCTAACCTTCTGGAAAGGGGTGATATTGAGACGTTGCTTACTTATTATCCTGTTTTGGAATCAACTGAAAAACGTAAAAAGGTTGTTGAATATCAAAACCGTTACAACGTGATGTACCAGGCTGGTTTGCAACCTGAACAACATCAGTTAGTGAAGTAGGCCTTCATTAATTTATTTATTTATTTATATATTTATTTCGAATATTTATCCAGGATAAACTAATTCAGCATAAATGTTTGCTGTTTTACAATTAGGTCCTGAAAGTCCGGTATATATCTGGTATATATTTTTGGAGATTTCGTTAATATTCATTTCCAGACCTTGTGGATGTGTTTAGTTTGTGATGAGATAATTAATTTTTGTACTAGTAATAAAATGGTTTTGAGGGAAATTTTGGATTAATTTCCTGATGTTGTCCTGAGCATAGTAAGGGAGATCTCATAAATTTTGAAAAACAAACTAGGGAAATTTTTACTGAATTTCACCTATAGTCATGTTATTCCTATTTAATCACATGATTGGTTGAAAGTTCATTTGACGTTTTTGCTTGGTGGGAAATTTCAGATTTATTTCCTGAATACTGGAATTGAATTTCAACCAACTATGTGATTAGTGTAAACAAACTAAAAGTGTTCATGATTGGAAAATGTATGAGCAGAAAATCAAACAAAAATTGACAGACAACCCGATAATAACTTTTTGCTTTTTTCACTAAGTAAGAACTTGAAAAATCTTTTGTAAACACCCGCAAAAGAAACTTCACCTCTTAGTCTAGCTCAAAATTTCTCCTTTCTTTTTCATTGTAATCATTAGGGAGCTCTGATAAATAAATACCGCCCATTGAATAGCGGGCGCTAAGTTTCATGTAAGTAGGAGCTTAGCAGAAATTTCATCTGTTTCTTCCTGTAGAGAAGAGGCAAAATGGCGTCGCTGGGTGGACGATACGTTTGTACACACGCTTTCGCCGAATATTTACCGCACGATGAACGAGTCGTTGAAAGCAATGGATTATTTTACCCATGTTGGTAATTTTTCGTCTTTCCAAAGGTCACTGGTTTATTATTCTGGCGCAGTCGCGATGTATGTGATTGGTAAGCGACTTAAGAAAAGGTAAAGACTGTTAGTGTTCCCGTATTTTATTCAAATAATTCTAGCCTCCAATGCGGTGTAAGCAATAAGGATCCTGCAAATGAAGTAACAGCCTATTTGCACTACTGAAATTGCGAAAGTTCTTCTGCCGCTCAACAAGACAATCCGTTCGATTCTGTACACGGAAATTTATCGGAGAAGTCGGAACGAACTGTTATAGTCGGTAAAAGTATGTGGTGTCATGGGTTGTAGTCGATGTCGAAATCGTAACCAGTCTGTTGGTTATTTTAGTACGACTAAGTTTTCAGTTGCCTTTTCCTCTAGGTATCATCTCAAAGACGATGTTCGCGAAAGCATGTATGCTGAGGCTCGAATATGGATGAAGGGGATAGGAAAGAAAAGACAATTTATGGGTGGCGACAGACCTAATCTCGCTGATCTGGTATGAATCTAGTATTTGGTAGAGAGGTCATATAAAGTTTAGACAGTGAAAAAACACGGATGTAGTATTTCAAACCTTATTGAAAAACACAGGCTGTATTTTTGGCCATTTCCTATTCGACGAAATGCAGAGTATGGTATATAAAAGAAATAAATACATTCGTAACGGCAATGGTGGTATGTCACCGTACTCTGCTCGCATTGATGGTGGTATGTCACCGTACTCTGCTCGCAATGATGGTAGTTTTAATATAAACCTGTTATCACGAGTGTGTTGAAAGAGTGACGTTATGCAGTTGAATCCCAGTGGGCAAAATCGTCCAAAATCACTGCGATGAAGAGCATTATTATTGAAATAGTGGGTATATTTCTAAAGAAATGCACTCCTTCGCAGTGGTTTTTCAACAGATTTGCCCACTGGGATTAACCAGTTTTTTATTACCTTTTTCTAAAAGTCACATAACTCTTTTAGAACATGTACGGCGTCATTCATGCCATCGAAGGTTTGGAAGCGTTCGACGATCTGTTGAAAAACACTAGCATTGGTGTCTGGTACAAGAGAATGAAGCGACAAGTTGAAACACATGCTGGCAGAAACAACAACGATTGGTTGCTGGATGTGAAGTTGAAGTAGCTCATCGGCTCTATAAGCAGAAGTTTGTGTGTGGCGCATCTTTCTATGTTCCACCAATACGCCTTTTCTATGTAACGAACCAGCTGCTCGATTTACGCCCAGCCGAAAATGGCTAACGCATTTTTTTTCCTAACGCCCTACGAATTTGAATTACCCTGCTCCAAAATTCTCTGAACCAAAATGTCCGCAGGGACATGGTTCGTTGAAATGAGATTGGTTTAAAGTTTACCCATTGCAAAGTACAAAATTATATTTTCGTGAAAACTCCAGAGAAAATAATTTCGCTTGCTTGATGAAACCGTTCGAACTTTGTTCTTTATTGTTCTATGTTAAACCAATCAGGATTAAGGAAAAAGTCGTCGGCAAGTCTGCAGTTTTTCACCTCTACATACCTTTTCAGAACCCAGTTTGGCACATGGCTTTTTACGAAACACTTCTTGCAGGGAGATTCAAGAACGGTCATCCCTTCGTTCGTGGAACAACAGTTAAATGGAGACTCCTGCATTGTGTATTTTAAAGTATTATATCGTAGACTAGTGTAAGAAGAATACAATTTCTACATTTTAATTTCTGCAAATTTTTCACAAATCCTTTGATTAATTAATTCCCTTCCTTAAACGTTCAAGAGGTCAAAATGGTTTGTTTTTTTTAATATAACAAGAGCCATATGGCACAAAACGGTAGCAGCATTTCAACTCGCAATGTACAAAACGAAATAGATTCTAAATTAATTAGTCTGAAAGCCCCATGAAGCTTTGTCGACCTTTGTTTATCTCTTAGGCTTAAATTAAGGCAATTTTCATTTGAAAAAGTGTAAACAGGGCTTAAGTAAAACCACCAGAAAACTATTTGATACAAACAAAAGAAATATGCACAATACGCGAAACTACGTTTTTTTTATATCAGATTTTTTTTATAAAAAGAAAGCTGTAAGACCGAAAAGAGAAAAAAAACAAACGTCTTCTGAAAATATAAGAAACAAAGTAAAACCGTTTCAAACTTTAATCCAAGACATTTTTGTAGACAAGCAAACAAAATACACACGCACAAAATATAAAAAAAATGTAAAATGCTTTTAAAAAGTTTAAGTTCGATGAATTTCGATGAATCTTTGTAACTGCAAGAAGAAGAGAGCTTCGAACTTCGAAGCACAAGACGTTACCAAAAACAAAGCTTAAGTTTATTTTGACCGTGTTTCAAATTAGGTGCAACTAAAGTTCCCCACCGTGTTTTTAATAGGAAAATGTTTATTGGAAATGGCGAATCTATGGTAAAATACTAAAAGAACGTATAAAGAATGTTTTGATAGTTATAAAGATTATATTAGCCTCCGTTCTTAAGTTGCAATTTACGCAGTTTCGAAAGCGACATTGGTAGGCTGCACAGGCTAAACTGCCATTTCGGTCGGTAGTAGGAGGAGGAGGAGGAGGAGGAGGAGGAGGAGTAGTCCAAGGGTGTTTTAATACAGTATTCGCTTCGCTGCTACCGTAATAAACTGTATAAATACCCATTGAGTAGAATACCGAAATATATGCAAATATTTTAGATTAGGTTTCTCAGATAATAATGTAAGGTTATTTTGGAGCTCGCTATCCTTTTGTCAGGTATAAGCCCATGGAGCCAATGACTAGTCGTATAGCGCCTTCGAATTCTCAATAAGACAACAGTTTCGCCAGCTCAAACTCAGGTCGTCACAAGCTGATGGTGTTCATCTATTATGAACATCCTCGTTTCGTTAACTTTTTCGATTATCACAAAAGAGTTGTTGCTTCACCGGTGTTGATGTCGTTCCTGTGTAAGCAAAATGAGACCAATTTCCTCTGAATGGTTCTTACTTTTGTCCAGATCAACGAAAAAGCAAAGCGTCCTGTTAACGAGCTTGAAGCGAGACATTTAATATTTAGTAAAATGCAATAAACCCTCATGAGAACTCTCATAAAATTATTTGATAAACTCGATTACTATTACCTCCATTAACTAAAATTGGAATTACGATCAATAATAGACAATTACATTGCTTGGTTGATTTGAATCACATGATGTTCTAACGTCGAAAGTGTTCCCATTACTAATTTCCACCATAAGTTCGATGTATGGATAAAGAAAACTAAATAAAGATACGCAAGTGATACTTCTTTGTGGCTGTTCAAAATAAATTTAATTATTCCTGTATACCTTGTGCTGTTCTGTTCCAGGTGTATAGTGGCTGGTACTTTCGATGGTGATAAGATTTGATGATCCCTTTTTAACACCCACTTAGTCTCCACCTTTCTGCCCTAAGGTTAAGGGCTGTTTATGCATCCTTTTTCGGTGAGATGTGAAAATTAACGTCATGAAATGTACTGAAAGAACTGATTGAGTTCATAGCCAAACATTTCTTCTCTATCATGGACTTTTTCAGAAAGTTTTAGTGACTATGTTACAAAAATGTTTGCACGTATAAAATCTTCTATGGTGAATTTTGTTGTTTTTAAGTTCTGATTGTATTGTACAGTAGTCTATAAACCTCGTTCCCAGGACTTAAAGGCAGGAAACCCTGGGAACGAGGTTGAGTAGTCTACATCCATTTTATGCTGGCATTGACAAATACCATCCACAATATTATTTTTACGCATGTTTGTCTTCAGAGGCCTAGGTACGAGTTTGATTTCAAAAGACAAAGGATGGGTTATATTTTGCTGGTCCGTGTTGTAGTACCGATAAATATATTTGTACCACACGTGTTAGTTCTATCAACTCGTGATTAACGTCTTTGAGGGCTGAAATACATTATCATTTTAATGGATCAGTTTAAATTGTTTTAAGGCTGAAATACATTATACATTTAAATGATCAGTTTAAATTCTTTTAAATTGTTCTATTTATGACGGTTATGCCCACGGGGACTATATTTCTATTTAATTCGCTATATGTATCACGTTTTCTTTTATTTCTAATAATTTAAACTGATCCATTAAAATGATAATGTATTTCAGCCTTAAGAAACTTAATCCTTCAGTCTCTGCGTAGGAGAGCATTTTGTTGACAATTATGCTGGCTTACAATACGAAACCTATAATAAAAACATTCAATTGCTGAATTGTTTTTTATGCAAGCGAAAGTCTGTCTGCGATATATGACAGAATAAAAGTCAGAGTTTTCGGAAGTAAATTTATGGAGTCGAAATGAAAGGTTTGTACAACAGAAGCGATGGTTAGTACAGCTGTTACAGTCAAGAAGAAACATGTAGCAATCACGTGTATGCTATCAATGGTTGCTATTTTGTTTCTCTTGTATTCCTACCCAGCAAGGAATAAGCAACACGTGGGTAAAAGACAGAGTCGTTTGACGGGCGTTGATTACAAAGGCGCAGCTAGTTCCGACCGTCTAGCTTTTTTAGAAAAACCTCCTGACGTTGAAAGTCCGAACGTCATCGCCGCTGATGTAGATGAAGTAAAAATTATCGACGACAGGAACGACATTCCGGAACTCAAAAACGACGACATGGATGTACCGGTTGCTATTGTCGACGAGCATCAGGAAGGTATATCATCAGTTTCTTAAAAGAGTTTTCTTAATATGAATATGGTTGCCTCCATGCAAAGCATTTGAAAAATTGCAAACAATCAGTGCCAGTTTACACGAGGTCATAGTGAGAATTTTGAAATCTGAGTTTACACGGAAATTCCTTATGCAATTCACTGCTGTTATACAAAAACCTCACTGTAGCGCCCAAGCGCATCAAAACCAATCCGCAACTCCCATGTTACTGCACCCCTGTTTGTTCAGTAAGAGTATAGAAGCAGTTTTAAGTAACAAACGAATATCGTTCCATGTTAAATTTTATACGTGGTATTCAGATGAAGCTGTTCATATATATGCCAAGTTGGTAGTAGGATATTTTTAAGGATTAGAAACGAGGCACGCGTACCCTGGGGGAAAAGTGGATTTGGTCTGAGTTTGACTGAAAGAGCGAAAAACCACTTCATAATTTTGTAAGACGGGGGTTATCTGCTATGGACTGATCAAGCACTGATACCAGATACAATTAAAGGGACTGCTATAACAAACAATGGGTCGTAAGAATATCTCTCATTAGAAGAATAAGGATTGGGTCTGGAACAAACACGTGACTAGCATCAAAACGGTGACTAAACGAAAACTGCTGATTCAATGTCTTTGTCACCATTCTAACAGTCATTATCTTTAATGAAATTGAATGTATTTTAATCTCGATAGCAAGAAATACCCTAATGACTACGATCTAATTGTCTTCGAAACTTGACAACTTGACAACTTCCTCCTATATTACTCCTCAAGTACCATTTTCTATTCTCGTAAATTTCCTCATGCACAACGTGGATTGCAAATATTAACCAATCATATAGTTAATTACTTCCTTAAATGAACGTTAAGCTTCCAAACACCCAATGTTAAGAACACTTTTGGAGTATAACAGATTCAAGATTCGAGTAAAATACTCATTGTCAATTACTTAAGTAAGAATTGTCGTTTGATAGACCTATCATTAGTCATGTACAATACTTCTGCTCGTCAGTATACGAGCTGTCATATATACAGGTTTGTTTTAAATTCTATGAAAATTTGTCTGTATAAACTGCTTTTAAGCCCAGTAGATTTATAATGAAGGAGTACATTCCCCTAGCCAGCCTTCTTCCTATGCTTGAAATTATGGAGATTCTTAAAGCTGTGTTCATACTGTGCGATGAGAAACCACCATAAAGATCGCTAAAGATTCGGTGCTTAAATTTGATCTCTTCATGAACTGTTTCCTATACTGTTTCCCATATATTTCACTTAAGTTTATTATTCCCACTCAGGACCAATTAGAAAATAAACCGTAAAACTACCTCAGCATAAGATGATGTTTCGATGCATGAATAATGCATCCATTTACATAGTCTGTTTTATCTTATCTTATACCATATTTTCCTTTGATTGCATTGTTGACTTCAAACCCGTGACCGTGTTATCATTTTGATTACTTAGTTATTCCATATTGGTACAAGGCGGTCAGTGAGAAAATCATTAAAGAACATGGAAATACCTTGGTATGTACAAACCCTTATTTATGACCCCTTTCACACGAAAAGGTATATTTTCCGAATAGAAAGTGATGAAAATAATCCAACATTTCACAGTAAGAAAATTGTTGTGACATTCAAACAATGCTAAGGAAACCTCATTACTTACGGATGGCCAGCAAAAAATTCCATTGCACGTGTGAAAATATCTGCATCATGAATATCCACACATACAACAATGTCATCAAATTTCCATACTACACACGTTCGCGTTCTGTACCCTATCTACATTCTTTTTCGTTACTACTTAGATTCACATCGATGGCCATTCGGACATGGCAACTCCTGATGATTTTGAAATACTAAAAGACTTTCAACACGTTGACAACGCTCCCAGGCAATTCTACCTGCCGCTAATGCAGAGAAATGACGTTTTTATATTATCAGCCATAATGAAACAACTAATAAGTCACGTGGTTTGGATCAGGCCATCTTGGACTAATCATAGTCGATATACGTCGTTCTCGAAATCGTATGTCGGTACATATTTAAATGAGAGGATGCAGACTGTCGTTTGTGAATGTATGTCATATGTTTCTAAGCGACGAAATAAGACGACAGACCCACATTGTAGCGTCGCAAATCCCGACGCCGACGACATAAAAGATATACAGTTGAAAATTGACTCCAAGCAATGCACGAAACTCCAGGATTTTAACATGATCATAATAAGCGAAGAGAACTTTATAAGAAAAATCAATCTGAAGAAAGTGAATAATTTATTCGTAGATATTGATGAAGATTTTTTTGGCGTCGAAAGCGGAGTTCAAAAGTTCATTGATGAAGGTTTAAGCTTAAAAACAATACAACTAGTCGATTCTTTCTTGGAAATGTATTGCCCTGATTCGATAGATGCTGAAAATGAGCTCGCACAAAAAGTCAGGGAATTATTTAAATACTTGAATTCACTAGAAAATCTAAGTCTAGATGAAAGGACGAAAAAATTTAAAAACAAAGTACGTGATCTTACAAAAAAGAATATTTGTCCTCGTGTCCATCTTAACGATGACGTAATAAAAGCAATAGTAGCAATTGATGGAACTGAGGTGAAAGTTTTGTCAACAGTGAAATACTGTCGAGCAAATAGTCCTGTAATGATGTACGTGGAGGCAGGTTTCGAACTGTGTCATGGTACGATCTACCCAGAAGATACTCTCAATCAAATCTATGTTGGAGATGAAAAGGAAATCGAAACTCGTGGTAAACAATTATCAAACATGATTCAATTTATTTACAATCACACACAACCACGATTGTTCACCATTGCTCGATCATTACGTGACGGATATACACCTCGACGTCAACAAACATTCATAGAAAAGACCCTTCTCAAGAATTTAGACATTGCAATCAAAAAACAAGGAAAGAAAATGAATGTTATTTACGATGATAATTTGGTGTTTGGAAAACAAGGATGGACTTAATTAATTTTCAGATATTTGAAAGTGGGTCCGTTTATTCTCATTGAAATACCATTAAGTCATAAAATGCACTTCCAGACAATATGCAACGGTGCTTTCATTACCTCAATCTTGTTTCCTATTTATGGTCTAAGATTTTTCTCGCTTTTTGGCGCATATTTAATTTTTACGTATTCGCTTGCATTTTGCGAAAAGCAAATGGAGATAAATGTCATTTTTTTAACCATTAATATTCTCAACAAATTTACACTTGCAATTTTCAAAAAAATTTGAATCCTTGCTGAGAGTAAACCAAGCAAGTAACTGTGATATTCCTGAGAGAATGAAAACACCAAGCAATTAAGGATGCAATAGAATCATAGATGAGTAGGATATTAACCACTGGTGTTATCAAGTTTTTGAAAACAGTTTCAAATAACATGAGAAACATGATGTTTTGTCTTCCATTCTCATCAGAATAGTAAATATGGTAGGTAGAATTTTTGTAGTTGATGGTACTATAATAGTTCCATCTAAACCCTTGTACCAGAAAAGTTTGTGATGTTTAATTTTTCTTTCAGAATAAGATTACCTGTTGTTTCTAGATTTTGTAATGACTGGCGAAGGGAGTTTTTTTCCAGTTTTTTTCTCGCATAATCACAAATTTTACACTGCAATTAATTTTTTACCTACACTAATGATTTAGCAATAATTAGCAAGCATTAGTGACCTCGGGCCGTTAATAGAGGGAAGCGCTAAGCTGTAACTTCAAAAGGTAATTAACATTAAAATTTGATGGCAGTTAAATTTTATGTTTGTTTGAAAGAAAAGGTTTTGTATCCTGTTGTTTGAAAAAATACAATATATTTATTACTAGTATACTTTTGTATACATCCAATAAATATATTTATTACTAGGAGTGTACTTTTGTATACATCCAATAAACATATTTTTTTTGTAAATTAGAATTTTTTGATAAAGAAAAAAGTAGTTAAGGTGAGATTCAAAAATTTTGAGTCCTTGCTGAGAGTAAACCAAGGAAGTAACTGTGATATTCCTGAGAGAATGAAAGACACCAAGCAATTAAGGATGCAATAGAATTATAGATGAGTAGGTGGTAAGGTGAAATTTTACCTCTTTATTTCTCTTTTCCCACTTTTATGTTTGTGATATGAGATTTTACCTAAAACGTCTTGCTTGTGGGGCGAATGGATGTTATTGTATGTCCTCCAATTAAAGCTTAGGCTTTTTAAAAAATAATTCAGAATAAGATTACCTTTCGTTTCTAGATTTTATAACGACTAACAGTTTTTTTTCCTAATACTCACAATTTTTACGGTGTAAGGATGTGAACAATGATTAAACAATGATAGTTAAAGATCTATTGGTTTTAAAGAAAAATTTAGGCAACTTTTTGTAAGCGATATGATTAGGATCACGTAGATATAAGTTTCACAAGAAATGGATGAGGCTGAGGGGACTTGGAGCTCGAATAGCGTAGGAGAAGTGAAATTCGTTTGATAAATCTTTTCTTGTTTAGAGTTTATTTTTATCAAAATTAATGTGATAGATCGATAGAAAATTTATTTAGCTTTCATGTATGCATACTCTTGTAGTGGAGAAAATGAAAGTATCTGAGATAAAAAATCGAACGTGTGTTTAGAGGTTGGAGACTATCCTTAAATTTAATGTTTCTTTGAAAGAAAAATTTTTGTACCATGTTGTATACAAAAATACAGTATATTTACTGTACTATACTTTTGTATACATCCAATAAACATATTTTGTTTTTTTAAGTTAGAATATTTTTATTAATGAATTTTGTGATGACGAAACAAAAGTGGTTTAGGTGAGATTGCTTGTTTACAAATTTCTCTGTGGAGGTAACAACTTATCCATAAGCTTCAACACGTCTTTATTTGTCTTTATTAGTGATATATTTCAAATATATTTATTCAAATCACTAAGATGATGGAGAGTGGCAACTAATTAATACAGTTTTTGTTTCGCAATCCATTTAAATAGCAAGACATGTATCCCAGCCGGCACATTTGTTAAAAAATCTCTGCGAAGGAGTGCAGTTCTATATAAATATATACACAATTTAAATAAAAATGCTCTCCATGGCAGTGACTTTTTGACGGTTTTGCCCACTGGGATAGTTCCTTAATTTCCTTCCTTTGTTTCTTGTTAGCTTTTGTCACATCTTTCTTGAATTTCTTCTGAAATAACACGAATCTATGTCTCTGAAATTGCAGCGGATGATTATCAGTTAACATTTCAATCTTGTGCATCTTTCTCGTAAAAGGTTTGATAAGTATACAACAGCAATAAACTCACAAACAACACCACCAATCACAATGTTGGGCATTTCCAGAAGACTCCAAACAAAGCATGTGACATTGATTGGTTTGATAACATTCTTTGTGTTTATATTGATTTTGTTGCACCTATCTTTGTGGGAACCGTCACAAAGGATTACAACTGGTTTAACAATAGACGAACACTACCAAATGGTTGATACACGAACCCAAGATGAGACAATGACAGAATTTAATGATGGCTACCTATCATCCTATCGTAAAGAAACAGAAAGCAATCTCCCAACTTTGAAAAACGCAGAATTTGATGTCCCAGTTGTTATTGTCGATGAGCATCAGGAAGGTATAAAGTTATTTTGTGAAAAACGGATAATCCTTGAGTTTTTGTTAAAGTTTAAATGTTAATCCTCATCTTTCATAATAAATTCTTCAGCTCCACAGTGAGCATCAATTGTCAAAAAGTCACTGCGACAAAGAGCATTAGCATTGAGCTAGTGTGTATATTTCAATAAAATTAACACTCTTTCGCAGTGATTTTTAACATATTTGTCCACTGGGTTCACAGCTAAAATGTGTGATATGAACTCTGATGTTTACAGAAATATTTTTTCTGTAAAGAACATAAAGGAATGATCTCTTTGTTTAGTGGTTCCATATTGGTACAAAGCGGTGGACGAAAATCTTATGCTGGGTCGCGGAAATACCTTGGTATGGTTTCATTTTGACATTGCTGTTCCCAATAACTAACTGGCCCATATGTGGCCTAAAATTTAAATGGTCTATCGTTAAAAGAGTGTGCGTTCATCTGAAAGAATTTGCCATTAGACAGTTCAAAGATAACATCAATAAAAACCAGTAAAATAACAATTAAACTATGGTGTTGACTTATCTCGAAACATCAGTTTTTAACTGTAGATATAAACATTTGATCAGATTTTTTAATTTGCACAAGAGGTATTAAATGGTAATTAATCTTTTACAGTAACTTTGAAAAGCTGTCTTCACCAAGTTATCCCTTATTCATCCTTTATACCATGAAACCTTTATATTCATGAAAATAAAGATTGTTTTTGTAATCTATATTTAGATACACATTGATGGTCACTCTGACATGGCAAATCCCGATGATTACAATGCTTTACGAAGGTTTAGACACATTCCTTATGCTAAAAGAAGTTCCTATCTGCCAATGATGCAAAGGAATGATGTGTTCATTACGTCTGCAATTATTAAAGGGTTGATCAAACACGTGGTCTGGGTTACTCCGAACTGGTACGACGACAGTAAATACACAACATTCTCAAAGTCTTATTTAGGAGCAACTTTAAATAAAAAAAATACGACTATTTTGTGTGATTGTATGCAAAGAAAGAAGAAAGCACATAACAGTACGAGCAACATGTCCTGCACCATTGAGTATTTCGACGAAGAGTCAGAGGAAGAAGTCCAAAAAAACATAAAACCACAAGATTGTGTGAAAATTCGAGATTTTACATATGTTGTAGTGAGCGAGGAAAAGTTCATGCGTTTAGTGAATTTGAAGAAAGTGAAAAATCTTTTTGTTGATATTGATGAAGATTACTTTGGAGTTGAAAGCGGTGTGAAACAGCTTGTCGACAGGGGAATACGTTTGAAAAGCATCAATGCCGTTGATGACTTTCTCCAGATATACTGCCCAGATTCTGTCCAGTCGGAAAATCAACTGGCACAAAAAATTAGGAAATTATTCAAGTATGCATTGACAATAGATCTGAAAACGGAGAAAACGATGGACATGTTTATGAAGAGGTTAGTTCAACAGACAGGAGCCTATATTTGTCAAGATACTGATTTTGATGAAAGCGTTCTGGAAATCATCGCTTCATCGCAAAAGAAAGAGATTGAAATTTTGTCTGAGGCGAAATTTTGTCGAGCAAATAGTCCTGTAATGAAAAAAAGTCATCCCCAATTTGAACTGTGTCATGGTACGATCTACCCAGAAGATACTCTCAATCAAATCTATGTTGGAGATGAAAAGGAAATCGAAACTCGTGGTAAACAATTATCAAACATGATTCAATTTATTTACAATCACACACAACCACGATTGTTCACCATTGCTCGATCATTACGTGACGGATATACACCTCGACGTCAACAAACATTCATAGAAAAGACCCTTCTCAAGAATTTAGACATTGCAATCAAAAAACAAGGAAAGAAAATGAATGTTATTTACGATGATAATTTGGTGTTTGGAAAACAAGGATGGATTTAAGTAAATTTTCTGAACCGGGGTTTTTGTTTTCTAACCGAGAATGTCATCGCAGCTTTCTTTTCAAGTCCAAACACTGTGAATGAAATAAAAAACAATTTGTTCTGAATGATGCTTGCGTCACAAAGTTATTATATGAAAATCGAAAACGAGGCCAGGACTGAGAAAGAAAACAGCTTTTATTGAAGGCAAGATGAAGTAGGCTCCATCTTGCTTCTTTAAGAGCACTGATAATAATGAAATAGATACCAAGATTTTCTTAATGCTATCGTAGGAAGCAGGTAGGCTTTCTGAGACTGACACCATTACGTGGCCTTCCTTGCATATAATTTCTTTCTTTTAGTCCAGGAGCTCTCAACATATCTATCTACCTCATTTTCCTCAGAATGTTAACCCATCTAGCGGCAATAGGTATTTATTGAATAGCGTAAAACGCTCGGTCAGACGCGGTATTAGTGGTTCCTTCAGGTTCCAGGACCAAAACAAGTTAGGTAAAAAAGGACGTTTATCTACCTCATAAGCCTCAGACTTGAAACTTGGGATATATATTACTAAAAGTAAAAAGTACATGAAAATAATAAATCTGACCAAAATTTCTGGTTCCCTCCGAGGATCTGACCCCAAAATAATATAGGGCCAAATAGGTACTCTACCTCATAAGCCTCAGATCTGAAATTTTGCCCAAGTCTTAACAATGTATCAGGCATACCTAAAATCATAAATCTGACCAAAATTTCCGGTTCCTTCCAAGGATCTGACCCCAAAGAAGGTGCGGGGCAAAAAGGGCTGGATTTGTCCCTTCTTCTTTCTCAAACAGTTTTCGCCGGTCCCTCCGGTATACCAATCTAGGATAGGCTAACACACGTCCAATTAGGACCTCATTCGACCTAAACAACCTGTTATCTTATCTCGTTATCTTTAACCCCTTTAAATGATTTTCGAATTTCTTTATATAACATAATTCGATCAGAAAAACATCAGAACGTTCGAATTTCTCAAAGTTATCAGAGCATTTTGCAAGAAGCCAAAGGCGATTCGTTCGTGATTTTTAACTTGTTCAGTCGTTTGAATTGTTGTGATGAAGCTGTAACATTATGAACGTAAACGAATGTAAAGTAAATTCAAAGGAAGGTATGATAATTTCTTTATTCTAAAAATTTCTCGAGCTTCCTAAATCCTATTTACTTTGATTATTCCAGTTGTAAAGCTTCTACTCTAAAAGCAAATGAAATTAACATAAAATTCTAGCACTTTAAGATAACATACTGAATTTAGGTAAAGTTTGTGTGCTGCATGATGACGATGGTTTTAACGTTGGGCCTATCATTACATTCAATTCAAGCTCCCTGGAGAAATGTAAAAACATCCACAGAATTAGAGTTTCGAAACAACTGAAGTACAGCAACGTAGAACTGCCAGACAAGATAAATGATGTACAGAGATATCATATTACATGTTATAGAAAGTTTACAGCACTTGGAAAGAACGCTGAAAACCTTGAACCTATTTCGAACCCTCAAACTAAGGTTCCAAACACCAGATCACAATCAGAGATGATTCCTTCAACAGCCTCTGGAATTTTTCCTGTCATTTGTATATTTTGCGGCAAGAAAGATAAAAGCACAATGGTTGCAAACAAAAGCTGGTGATGGCTGAGACCGATGATTTTGAGGCGAAAATAAAGTCATACGCCACGTTGTTGAAAGATGAAAGAATGCAAACAAAACTAGGTGATGTTGATTTTGTTGCCAAAGAAATTCGATACCAAGGAATCTGTAGGACTAAGTATCAAACAGCAGCTGAACAAGTCGCCAAAAAGAAGTCAAATAAAGTTTCCACGGAAGATTGGCATTACAAAAGGAATGCTCATTCAGAAGCCTTCAAGAGTGTTTGCAAATTTGTTGATGAAAAGCTGATAGTTGGTGGTGATGTGACAACGTTGAAAGAGCTAAATCAAGATTATCTTTATGTCTTGGAAAAGATATCAAAAGAGGATGGAATTTATTCTTCTCCTCAAAGGTTAGAGGAAAAGTCAAAAGCCCATTTTAAAGACAAAATAGAAATATTCAAAAGGCAATCAAGAAAAGATGGTACTTTGGTTTTTCGAAGTGAGATGTCATATGATGAAGCTCTCAAAATTCAATGTATGAAAAAAGATAACCAAGAAAAATTGCTGAAGGATGCTGCATATCTTCTTAGAAGAGCAATACAGTATGCCGATTGCACTCCGTTACCAAGTTCTAAGATCGAACTCGAACAAATCTATGCCGGTGAAGTCGGAATTCCCACAGAGTTGGAACATTTCTTCACCTGTCTTGTAGGTGGCCCTGATGTAAGAATTAAAAAATCTTTGTCGAAAAAGAGAAATGTGGATTCGCTTTGCGCTGATACTGTTTTTGCTGTAACTTCTGGAAGAAAAAAGCCTGCAAAACACTTAAAGCTTGGGCTTGCTATGAAGAGTATGACGGGAAGTAAAAAGGTTCTCGAAGTACTCAACCAATATGGGCATTGCGCTAGTTACAGCACGATAGAAGAACTTGAAACTGAACTTACGTATTCCATCACTTCATCAAATAAGATAGCTCCGCCAGAAATGATTTTGGACTCAAACTCCTTTGTTGGATTAGCCTTCGACAATTTCGATCGATTCGTAGAGACACTAAGTGGCAAAGACACTCTTCATGACACTGTTGGGATTGCATTCCAGCGCATCACAGAACTCGGCCAAGATGAACAAACAAATGATACCTTTAATCAGGCAGAAGATCACTGCGAGAATGAATTCGAGTTAATTCCTATTTCATCATCCTCTAAGAAGAAAAGAAAAAGAACATGTGAAGCAATCGGGCTCTCAATTGAACCGTACCACAAGAACCCAAAAATTTTGTCTCGTAAGATGGTGGCAATGAACGATGCTAGAAGAAATGACGTTCCTATCTCCTACAGTCAAGCAGTAACGTGTGATTTCTTATGGATGGCAGATTTTGCTTTTTTTAATTCGGACACTCCAATATGGGTTGGCTGGAATTCAAAGAATCGTTCAGACACAAAAGCGACAGAAAAGCTATGGTATCTTCCTCAAATAAACCAGTCACCTACCTCATCTACTGTGGTTAGAGAAACTATAAAGAGAGCTCGGAGACTTTCCTTCGAATGCGGCAAGAAACAAATCGCAGAAGAAAGCAATGGAGATTCAATTCGAAGAAGCACCTCACTTTGACATCTTTGTAGCTCTTGGCCCGTTTCATATAGAAATGTCTTAGTTTGGAGTTCTCGGTAAATTCAAAGCTGAATCTGGGGGTCCATACATTCTTACTGAATCCCATATAATCGAGAGAGGATCATTGAACTGTTGAAAAGTTACAAGCGTTGCAAAAGAATTCATACCCTTTCGGCTTTGGCTATGGAGCTTGAGCACTTCAAAAGCTTTCAGTTATCTCTTGAAGAAGATGATTTGATATTCATTGCTGAATTACAACAGTATCGCACAGAGATGAGAAATAACAAAGAAGCCTCGAACTCTGCTGCAGAGTTACCTCCTAATCTCAAGATGTTGGAAAAGAAGTATCATGAATATACTGACAAAACGAGAAATGGTGAACACGGGATGTCTGCCTAGTTTTGAATTGGTTTTATTGAAATGTTCCACTTATATCATGAATTTTTGCGATGGTGATCTTCCACTAGTGGCTAGTTTACTTCCTGACGTTCAACCACCACAATTATGCCAGATGGCTTGTGGTTTATCACGACAACTTGCTAAAGTTGAAAAGCACACATCCTGAAGTGTTCAGAGAGTTTTCAAATGGATTTTTTGCATTGAAAAGAACCAAGAAGACATTTTCAAGAAGTCCTACTGATCTCACTCTCTAGAGCAGACCGTCAATGCGGACGCAACCAGTCAAAGAAGTGGCATTATCGCACATACAAACTCCATCTCTGAAGAACTGAAACCACATCGTGTAAAGAACAATAATGAACACTTGGCAACTATTTGTCAAACAATGAATCCGTTCAGTGCTGATATTAACAAAGAACACCTTTTTAACATTTCCACTGGCAAGGCTGCTTCTGATGAAACTGCAACTTTTCTTATCAATGTCAAATGTACTGGTTCTACTGCCCGTGATGCTTTCATTACAGACTGCAATGCTGACCCAATAAGTTACACTAAACCCATAAAGAAAAACAAAGTGAAAACCTTTGCGACTGAAAGTAGAAAGTATAGAATTTCATTAGGTGATCAAAAGATTGTTTCAGTATCACTGACACGAGATGTGTTTGGGAGCATACTCTTTCATGCTTTGCAAGCGAAGGTTGATATAGAGCATGTTTTGGAATACCCTCTCACACCTTTCCCTTTATCGTTTAGCCATGTTGATGGAAGAATGCAAACAACTCCGAAGTCGAAACTTCTGCAGGTGCTGGAGAAAGAGGCGATTACGTCCTTGCCAAGAGAAGTTGATGTGATGATAATTGATGGAATGTTCATGTTACATTTGCTGTATGATCCACCAGCAACATTCGGTGGTCTTGCAAGACATGTTCTCCAGATGGCCTGTAGACACAAGGTCAAAATATACATCTGGTTTTTGATAAAACAACCTCTCCGTCAATCAAAGATGCAGAAAGAAACAAACGATCGGACGTAAGAGAAAGCTCATATCAAATAACTTGACCTGAGCAAAAGCGTCCTGGTAACCTGGCTAGCTGCAATGGGTAAAGATCAGTTTAAAGAAGCACTTGTAACTTTTCTTGCAAACCAATGGAAAAGCGATATGGCTGCTCAAATCTTGGGAACAAAAAAACTTTACCTCAACGATAAAGATTTAAATCAGATGGTCAGACAGTACGTCGAGACTTAGAAGAACGATTTTGTAGCTCCCATGAAGAGGCAGATACAAGAACAGTTTACCATCTACACCAGATAGAGAATGCTTCCAAATTTGTTGTCAGAACCGTTGATACGGATGTTCTTGTGGTATTCCTGGGCTGTTTAGAGAAGCTGCCAACTAGAATTATTTGGGTCAAGACAAGTCTGCAATCAAAAAATACCCTCCGTTTTATCAATGTCAACAAAATTTACAAAACGTTCGGAGAAAACCTTTGCAAAGCGCTACCTGCTTATCACGCTTTTACTGGTTGTGACTATACAGATTCATTTAACCGGAAAGACGAGACCATTGAAACTGCTACAGCAGAATGAGCTCATTTGCGATACTTTTAGCAAGTTTGGAAATGGTACGAGCAAGGAGATTGTAGATGTGATCGAAACATTCGTAGAAGAGAATATCATCTGTCAATGAATGCCGAGTCAATATGTTTCTGAAGAAATACAAACCCAAAAAGCAAACTGATAAATTGGTGAACAATGTAAAAGGGATGGATTCCAGTTCAATGCCACCGTGTCGAAAAGTGTTGTTGGAGAAAATAAAACAATCGATATACGTGACACGTGTTTGGCAGAATACTGTTTACGAAACAGCACCCACGGATTCACCAACAAACTATGGGTGGATTCTAGATGAGGGACAATACAAAATCGAATGGTTCAATGGAGATGCAGCACCTTCAATCATTGATGTTCTTCAAACCGATTCTGCAGAAGAAAGTGGTATGAAAAGTTCGTTTATGAATAAGTATTAAATCACACCAAAAAAATTTCTACACAAATTAAATGTTTTCCTTTTAAAGAAGACGAAGAGGGTAATACAATCGAAAGCGATACGGAAGACGAGGACGATATTTCCGATAGAGAATAGCTAAACGACGTAAGTCAAGCATCTTTGATATTCTTATTTAAAAACTCCAATAAAATCTTTTAAGTCACATTATTATTCTTTTCTAGGAACCAATGGCACGATATGACGCAAAATAACAACGATGAACAATATTTAGAATTCTGTTTTTATGATAGAGTACATTTTTTAAAAGTTTATTCAATACTCGGTCAAAATTTCAAACCTGAGGCTTATGAGGTAGACAGAATCCCTTTTTAATTATTAATGAACATTTTTGGAGTCAGATTCTAGAAAGAAACTGGAAATTTGAGTCAGATTAATGATTTTAGGTGTGCCTGATACATTGTTAAGACTAAGGCAAAATTTCAGATCTGAGGCTTATGAGGTAGATAAAGTACCTATTTGGCCCTTGTATTATTTTGGGGTCAGATCCACAGAAGGAACCGAAAATTTTGGTCAGATTTATGAGTTTAGGTATCCCTGATACATTCTTAAGACTTGGGCAAAATTTCAGATCTGAAGCTTATGAGGTAGATAAAGTCCTTTTCTCGCATCTATAAATTTAGGTCAGTTTGGTCCCAGAACCAGAAAATATGGTCAGATTTATTATTTTCATGTACTTTTTACTTTTAGTTATATATATCCTAAGTTTCAAGTCTGAGGCTTATGAGGTAGATAAACGTCCCTTTTTATCTAACTTTTTTGGTCCTGGAACCTGAAGGAACTGCTAATATCCCGTCTGACCAAGCGTTTTACGCTATTCAATAAATACCTATTGCCGCTAGATTGGTTAAACTTCTGAGGAAAACGAGGTAGATAGACATGTTGAGAGCTCCTGGACTATTTATATTTACATTGACAGCTTTTTTGCAACCTCGTACGCATTCCTTCAATCACACACGGAGTTAATATTGACACTACAAACTTTTCAACTGTATCAATTAGAATGAGATTATAGGAGGGGCGCCGAAGTGAAAAATGCAATTCAAAAGCCTTTTTATCCTTTCGAGAAGTTGAGTTCATGAAATGAAATTGTCAATTTTTACGCTTAAACCTTACATCAACCAAATATCTTCGTCTAAAAGCATCGCTCACTAAACACTGCAGCCTATTAACTAATATTCTCTCTTGGTTGGTTAAGGAACTAAACAGATATATAGGATGGAAACTTTTATTCCTTGTAAAATTTCTGTTTAAAAAATTGTTACATTTATAATAATTACACCCAGAAAACTGCTTCGACACAAAGAATGTTTGTTGATTTGAAGTTCAGAAATTGTAATTTTAAGGTGTCGAGCAACATATTGAGACACAAAAGAAAAAAACCACCACCACCAAAACAACGCCGCAACTTTATTTTGATGCTACCGCCGTGTTTTTTTCTTCTGCTGATTCACATCAAATAACGTCATATCGTCATCATCGTCGTCATCAAGTTCCGACAGAGGACGCATTTCCATGTTGTCGTTAGTAGTTTCTCGTAACACACCGTACCTATTATAAAGCACCACAAAATTGCGCCCTTCTAAAATTATCATCCTTAAGGGGGGTTTACACGTAAAGATTCTTGAAAATTTTATTCTTTTTTAATATCTAGTGTCGTTATGGTCTGCGATCAATACGGAGTAACCATGGTCATGAGACTGTGTCGCTTGAATGTATGTAGGAAAAAAAGGTGTATTTAAAAATAATTTGATTTTGAGGTTAAAAACTCGCTGAAAAATCGATTGAAATTTACTTTCAAACTATTTTGTTATTTGATGGAAAAGACATGGTTGAATAAGGTATAGACTTTTCACAATGTACAAGTGACTAAATTATAGCAAATATTACACACAGCTTCGTAACCTACCTTCTTATTCTCCCCCTATTTCTGCGAGCACAAATACCACGAACCACAAAATATACTATAACCAACGCAGAAACCACAGAGACCTAAAAAAAAAAAATGGTTTATACACAAAGTCAAATGTTAAAGTTCTCCTATGAATCAGACTGCAATTAAAACAACAAAACTCACCACGTAAAAAGCTCGAAGGGCAATTTGTGGCACAGATCTTTTATATTCAACAACGTTACCTACTGAGGAAACAATAAATAAATAAGTACCAAACTCCTCTCTTAAACATTTACATACATTCAACACTTAACCTACTACACAAAACAGAGGGTGTATTCTGGTGTTGATTAAAGAAAATTCATAAGATTGAGGTCTGTTTTTCTGTACTCACAACATCAGATATTTCTAATCATATTACACCACCAATATTATAACTTCTAATAAGCTGTACAAAGGTCGACTCAGAATTCATAACATACATGAAACCATAGTAAACAAAACCATAGTAAACCATCCCAGCCGGCACATTTTTAAAAATATCTCTGCGAAAGAGTGCATTTCTATAGAAATATATACATAACTTCAATAAAAGTGCTCTCCGTCGCAGTTACTTTTTTAAGATTTTGCCCACTGGGATAGTAAAGATGATGACAACAAAGGGAAAAACAGTTCTAATATTGGCTGTTGATGCACACTTGTTGAAACATCATTATATGAGCCTTGCGTATTGGTTGGTAAACCGATACACACAAAAGGATACAATGACCAGTACATATCAGTGTACCATCATACCACAGTGTACCATCATACCATAAAATCCTGTTTATAGTCCCTATAGCCCTCTCTCTGTTATAATGTATACCTGTGTCATTCTTGGAGGGTGATATTGATGAACCTTTCGGTGGCGTTGAGATTTTTGGTGTTGTTGATGATAATAATGTTCCTTTGTCCAGGGATTCTGTACAACCGAAAAGAATAACAATCAACAATATTTGATATTTCCAATCCATAGATGCAATTTCATTCTATGGCTCTTCTTTGTTTTTTAAAGGTCTGGAACCTATCTAAAATAGTAAAAAAGTAGCCATCATAGAAATAAAAAGATTGACAGCGAACAGTAGCTCAAAAAACTTTTGCTGATGTTAAAAATAAATTTTATATAAATAAACATCTTTTCAGTTCCTATATCGATCTAATCAATCAATCAACCAATCACACCACATATATACTTTGTATACCAGAATAATTACAACAATGGGTTGGCAAATGAGCCAAATAAATCAGAAACGGCCAATCTAAAATGGAGACTGCCATAAATAGTCAAAGCTAGCTAGCCACAGTGTGATGAGCACCACAAACTACACAAAACTGCAGGATGTACAGGACAAGATATGCAGGCTGAAAAACAGATTTAACATCAATGGAAATGAAGGTGTTGGGATGAAGCAGATCAATAATGGAAATCAGTAGAAATTTAGAAAAGTGGGTTTCAAAGCAGATTTCAATTTTGACAAAGGTGAATCCATCAATTCGAGATCAGTGAAGAAATTATGACAAAATTGCCAAGATTGCACAGACTGATGTCTAACAGATTTGAGACTAAAACAGCAGGTTCGAACAAAACAGGAATTAACAAGACCTCTAGTAGAAGCTCATGTATTGTAAACATGAAAGAAATTAACTGCAAATGTGTCAAGTAAGGGTGAAGGTAGGTTATCAGGGTGTAATACAGGTCAAAAACCAAAGGGCAGCGGTGCTATTGGGCATCGGAATCTCGGCACCCAAATTCAAACCTCACTTCTTCACATTTGTACTTTTGTTTTATTCATCATGGATATAAAAGTTTCTCTTATTATATGCATAGATGAAAACATGTGTAAACAGAATGTAGAGACCGAATGCGTGACAAAAGAAGTCTTTTGAGACAAGCTCTATTTAAAAATACACAAAAAGAGCTATAAATACAAGTATCTATTCTCTCCCTTACAAAAATAAATACGTGCAAAAATGCTGACTATTAAGCTGTGTGGAAATTAATACATGTAGCAACAGGATAAATAGAAATACGAACATAACTTTGAGCGAGTTTAGGCCAATATTGTTCCCCAAATCGAAAATTTACAGTGCCCACCATCCAGACACCCCAGATAGATGCTAAGGTTTGTCTCGCAGGTGAGACTGACGTGAGTCTCAATATAATATATAAATCAGTACAGCATGATAGATCATGGCACTTAACTATCTTAAGGCACGCAATGTCACGGTTTTAAAACACTTTTTGGGAAACATTGTTACATTAAGAACCAAAAATTTCGGCTACTTTTTTTTCAGCGGAAATACTTCGACGGAAATAATTTCGGCGAGATTTTGGTCACTTCGGCAGAAAAAATTTCAGCAGGATTTCATTTATAACTTAATTTCGGAATATCCAAATTTTAAGCATTTTATCGACAGGGAAATGCAAAAAATTGGGTTTAAGAAAATATTTCATGTTTATAGTATTCTACTTAACTTAAGAGAAGAATTGTTTGCGGAAGAAATTTGTACGAAAATTTTTTTTGCGGAACTTCCGCAAAAATGAATTACGCAAAATTTTCCATTCGATTCACAAAAATTTTACTCCGTAAAAAACTTTCGAAAATTTTCACCCGTAAATAACTGACTTTTCACTTTGCTTTGCATATAAATGAAAGTCTGGTCTGTACATAACGTTTGCAAAATGAAACAGGGGGTTGAAAAAGGAAAGATATCGAGGTTATTGAATATCTAAGGATTTATTTATCACTCTTCGTCAAAAACAATACAAGCAGCACCAGCACTTGCAACAGGTTTTGTACTGTTGCTTTAACTTTGAGAAACGATCTTATGTCGGCGGCGAAGGCATGACAGTTTCTCGTTATTGTTTTTTGCTTTTTCCTTCATGGGAAATAGACCTAGACTGAGTAACATACTCAGTTGCATCCGTTACATTTACCTAAATAGGTACTAAATTAGGTCTTTTCCGACTTTTGATTTTACTAAATTTCTTGCATCTGCAAAAATTAGTTCCACAAAGTCTCGTTTGAGGTCGTCATCCACAAAAATTTCTTCCACAAAATATGGCGTTTTTGGGTCATTTATCCGCAAAAATTACTTCCGCAAACAATTTCTTCCCTCAAGGTATGCAACAATCTGTTGTTCCTAAATTTAAAAACAAAAAGCCGCTTGGCTTGAAGACTTCAGGACGAGTCACAACGACACATCCACTCTCAACAATGCAATTACATGATATTAGGTTTGAAAGTAATATTGATTGCTGAAAGGAATAAATCGGCCAAAAAAAGCATTTCATCGACCCTCATACAGCTTAAAACTCCAAATAAACAAAAAGATAAAATTCAAAAACATAACAAAGAACATTTTGCAGAAGGGTATTTTGTGGAAGTATACTGTTGCGATTTTGGCTCAATTGACACAATTGCAAAAGCACAGCTGTCACTTTTCCACATTCTAGTTTTACGCAAACACATTTTTCCTTGTTGAACTTTCTCAATGTATCCAGTCATACTTGTGGTACATAGACAAATTGCAAATGATCTTATGATGTTAATATTTATATATATCAAAATCTAGAACTATAACACAATATATACATGTGTAAAGGCCTTGAAAGTCATGGACATCTAAACCAGAGTTTTCATGTTAAAGGAGATTTAACGTCAAAATTAATATAAAGCTGTTTTTTTTCTCAATAATTCTATATATATAGAATTCCTAAAGAAGAACTCCTGTTCCAACTTTCTCTGTCATGCTGTCTCTGTCCATCTTATTATAATAATCGCATAGTGTGCATACCACTTTTATTTTAGAGAGGGATATATTTAGTTTAAATTTACAGTCAAGTTCTTCTTAGTTGCGCGTTAACCCTGTAGAAGCGAGAGACACTTTTTTCAGGATAAATATATCCTAACGCTTGTCTGACTGTCTGAGACGGGTGAACCTTTTTTTTAGAGCAATCAAAATGTTTAAAAACCGAGGCTTTCCTTGCCCGACTCAGACATGAAACAAAATATTTTTTTTTGCTTTTCTTTTAATTTAATTTAATTTAATTGTTATGCGCTTCTGATCGAACAGGTTTTTTATTCACTTCATTCATTTAGCATGTGCCTTTTTTCTCCTCCAGTATATATGATCTTTTTAAGAGAACCCATTTCCCCCTACTTTTGATAGCACCCATTAGAGCGCGTAACTTAAAGAAAAGCTAATGAAGTCTTTTCTCTCTATGTTTTCAGTGTATTGTTGAACTGATAATCAATTGGTTTTAAAAAGTAAATAAATAGCACATCATGAAATGTAGGTTTTTTGAACCAGTTGAATCAGTTTAAACTGATATTTGATTGGTTTAAAATGGACTGGGGCACTCTGAAAATAGGTAAGATTGAACACTGACTGCACACCAGAGGTTGCAATTTTGAATCTGCATCTGGCTGAACACAAGTTGTACGAGCCATTTATAAGGAAATATGACGTTTATTGGGGTCTGCGGGGGTGATACAGAGCAGGTGGACTCGCTGTGCTCACGGCACCTCCTTGGCGGCTAGTAAATGTCACTAAAATAACGATTAGTTGTGGAGCATAAATTAAAATGCTTCGGAGCGAAATAAAAATTTTTGACGAATTTTGATAAAACTGTTTTAATTAAAAAAAAAATCTTAGCCAAAGTTGAGAGATAATAGAGATTTATTTCCCAGTCTTCTTCATGCATATCTAGCACATTCTAATAATTTAATATATTTTATGTATAAAATATATATGTAAACTATTAATTTGGAGATTTTGGTGCATAATTATATATATTTTTCATATGACCAGAATTTACTGGCACCTTTTTCCCTACCAAATATTATATTTATAGTATTTATACAGAGCTTTCGTTTTTGTGTACTAGCTAATAATGTATTTTGTATTCCTATCTGGAAAATTACAATTTATACATATTGTCTGGTATTTTAACCTTTTAATGTTTGAATTAATTTATATGATTGACGCAATTATAACACTTCTAAAACAAGCATGGACAACTAGCTAGCTAAATTGTCCCCAGCAGCCCAAAAGGGCAAGGAAAAAATTGAGACGTTTTCAAACGATCTAGGAAATCTGTGCACTACTATTGTATTCTATCTGGGAAGAGAAACAGAAACTCTTTCTCTAAAAGGTACACGAAACTCACAAGCTGGAAGAGAGAACAGTGGAAAAAAAACAAGATAATACATTCAAATTATCAAAATTATGCCATGTCATATTCTGTACTCCCACTAAGTACTTTCAGGCTATGACTTTTTCCGAACTTCAGGGACCACTTGATCCTGGTTACGACTTGGTGTATACTACCATATGAGGGGGGTTTCGTGTCATAATGCCGTAGCAGGATGTCGTCGTCGCAGAGAGTACGGCGACCTTCGAGTGTCGCAGTCGCACGTTACGCCGACTCTCGAGTGTCGCAGTCGCATAAGATGTCGTTGCAGAAGTCACCGTCGTAGCCTCCCTTTGATTGTCTGGTCCTTATTTTACATGGCCTTCTCACGGTAGTTCGTCGTCGCACTTGTAGTTCGTCGTCGCACTTGTAGTTCGTCGTGGCTCTAAGAGTGGTTTTAAACCAACATCAGAACCAAACAAGAAAACCCAATTGCTCAAATGTTTTTATTTACATGAAAATTCAGGCTCAAAACAAGGCTCAAGTCCTTATAACATAAAAAGTGTGTACTTGCCAATTAAAAAAAGAGCATAAATTTTTAAGTTTTTTTCATAACAGACTTTCTCAGTGCTCAGTGCGCGACATCTTTGTGAAGAACTGACCATGTGCGCACTCTCTGCTGGAATAAATCGGAATAAATCGGAGTCTTTTTTGAAAACGAGTCTGCCACATACGAGGCTACGACGAACTACAAGAGCCACGACGAACTACAAGAGCCACGACGAACTACAAGTGCGACGACGAACTACAAGTGCGACGACGAACTACCGTGAGAAGGCCATGTAAAATAAGGACCAGGCAATCAAAGGGAGGCTACGACGGTGACTTCTGCAACGACATCTTATGCGACTGCGACACTCGAGAGTCGGCGTAACGTGTGACTGCGACACTCGGAGGTCGCCGTACTCTGCAACGACGACATCCTGCTACGGCATTATGACACGAAACCCTTCTCATACTACCATGAGAAAGACCCGCCGGCACATGCCTCCCCTCCCTCCTTCTTCGTGTCGAATTGGAAAAACCCCGTGTGTCGCTTAAGCTTAGGTCAAACGTGTCTTCATCAATCTTCATCATGGCGGCGTTACGATCGGACGCGCTCCGTGTTACTGTGGGATTGTTTATCATCGTTTGCTCTTTTTACCTCCACAAACCAAGATTCTTACAAAAGATGATGGAATCAGTGTAACTTTTAATAAATAAAGCTGGTTTATTCTCTGGATTGAAAGAAATTCATATTGTTAGCTGTTTGTTTGTATATGCTCAACGACGACATATGGTTTACGTTCGTATGAACAGTATGACAAATGTTTTGCTTATTTTGTTGTTGATATCTGGCGACATCGAAAGTTGTCCGGGACCATGGAGTTTTAGAAACAACGACTTTACAATCGGCCATCAAAATATTAGAGGCTTATTCGAAAAGAAGGAGTTGGTAGCAGATTTATTACATCAGAAAAATCTTAAAATATTTGCAACATCTGAGATGCTCTTACATTCTAACATCCCTAGCAGCTTCGTTAATATACAGGGGTACTCACTTGAACGAAAAGACCGTTGTAACAATGGAGGAGGTGTTGGAGTCTACGTCATTGATGGCATAGACTATATTCGACGTACCGACTTAGAATCACCGGAGGTTGAAGCAGTGTGGCTGGAGATTACTCATCCCCATACCAAATCGTTTCTTATCGGAAGTATATATCGATCCCCCGACAGCTCTAAACATTTACATCCAAACTTTTCTCAAGCGCTTTCAACTATGTTATCGACGATTAGCGCCTCTATTTTTTTATTTTTTATTTTTTTTTATTTATTTATTTATTTGTCTATAACTCGACGGGAGACCACACTCATAGAGTTAATCTAAACAAAGGAGGTGGTCCCCTATAAACTGTTACAAAGATAGAAAAAATTTATCGTAATTGACAAAACTTAATATGAAAAAACAGAAGCAGTAATTATCGGTGATTTGAACGTAAATTACTTGAAACAAAATGATCACAAACCATTGAAAGAGTTATTTCAATTACATGGTTATAAACAAACTATCAAAACTGCTACTCGGATTACAAAAGACTCAGAAACACTGATTGATTTGATTTTATCGAATGCAGAAAATAACATCTCGAATAGCGTTGCGATTACGTCATCATTAAGCGATCATGAAATGATTGTATGTAAAAGAAAAATTAACAACTTAAAACTTGCACCTAAAACCATTCAATGCCGTGATTACACGAAATATGATCCGACTGCCGTACAAAATCAATTATCGGAGAAAAATTGGGATAATATTTACCAATCTAACGATCCAAATACAGCCTGGGAGAGCTTACGATCAGATCTTGTCGAAGTACTTGATGTATACATGCACCTAAAATCACGAAAAGGGTAAAGGGAAAACGATCTTCTTGGTTAACAAGAGAATCAAAGCAGAAATGAACCACCGGGACAACCTTTTTAAAAAATTCAAAAAATCTAAAATGGAAAGTGATCACAACAACTATAAAATCGTTAGAAATCGAGTTAATAATATGATCCGTAGAGCACAGAGAAATCATCATCAAACACTTTTAAAAGATACAGAGAAAAATCCAGATAAGTTTTGGAGGACACTTAAAGACATCTTCCCAACAAAAGATAAATCGACGTGCCCGAGATCATTTCTTATAAACGGGAGACTTACATCAAACAAAAAGAATATAGCGACAAGTTTCTGCTCACATTTTACTTCCATTGCAAACAAGTTGAAAACAAAGAGTCTTCCATTTATCAACTTCGTGTGAAAACTACCGATCATTAACTTTGGTACAAAATCTAACCTCAAGTTTAAATTAAAACCAGTCACAGTCAATGCAATATTTATTCTACTAAAGAAACTCAAGAGGAAAAAATCCGCTGGTACCAGATTCGCTTCCTCCTGGATTCTTGAAGGACGTCGCGCAGCAAATAGCAGCCCCACTATGCCACATCATCAACCTTTCATTCGAAACCGGCATCGTTCCACGAGAATTCAAACATGGAATCATAACCCCAGTCTACAAAAGTGGTACCGATCACGGTACTCCCAATTTGTTCAAAGATCTTCGAGAAATGCATATACAAGCAGCTCATAACTCATCTTGAGTCTAATAAATTTCTTCCATCATACCAACATGGTTTCCGAGCTGGTAGGATTACCGAATCTGCTGTCACACTTTTTGTAGACGAAATCCGCCGAAATATGAACGAAGGAAGATTAACTGGTGCAGTCTTTATCGGTCTGAGTAAAGCGTTTGTAACTCTGTCGCATTAGTCAGATTCTTGCAAACCTATCAGCCGCTGGAGTACAGGATACAGAAAATGAACCTTTCACTAACTATCTTTTTAATCGTACCCAGACTGTCTGTTTTGAGGGCTCTCACAGTGAGTACCAACATGTTACCTGTGGTGTGCCTCAGGGCTCGATTTTAGG
The DNA here is from genome assembly GCA_027922465.2 of Turritopsis dohrnii. NCBI lineage: Eukaryota > Metazoa > Cnidaria > Hydrozoa > Anthoathecata > Oceaniidae > Turritopsis > Turritopsis dohrnii. The sequence goes on from BQMF02000019.1 coordinate 175,440, forward strand.
TCCTCTGTTATTCTTACTATCATACAATGGAGCTGGTGAAGTTATCAAAAATTCCAAGTTATTAACGTACGCTGATGACACAGTATTGTTCACATCTGCTAAGGCGTTAGGTGAACTTGAACAAATGCTGACCAAGGACTTCAGATGTATAACCACGTGGCTTGAATCCAACGAATTAATTGTCAACCTCAAAAAAGGAAAAACCGAGTGTATGCTCTTCGGTACGAAACAGCGACTGAAACAAAACAAACTTACCATCGAGTATCGAGGAAGTATCATAAGCTCTACCTCAAGTTTCAAGTATCTTGGAGTCCACCTTGATAATTCCGTTACTATGCAAGATCACTTAGATAATACCTACAAAAAGGTCTGTGGGAGATTACACTTACTGAAACGGTTGAGAGAAAAGTTGACACAGAATGCAGCGGAAACGATCTACAAAACCATGGTTATTCCTATTCTGACGTACTGTTTTACAGTCACTTGCAGCTACAACACCAGCTTCATGAAGAAACTTGTGAGTTTTGAAACCCGTGCATCCCTTATTATTGGAGGTAGCCAGTAGTAGAAATTATCGATTGAGAAGGAGATAAAGAAACGTCTGTGCACACAAGTGTTCGATTGCATTAATGGTAACGCGTGCGACTCATTGAAAAGTTACTTTAATATTATGGAAAACAATACTCGCAACAAAGGGACTTTGATTAGATTACCTAAAGCCAAATTAGAGGCTTATAAAAAGAGTTTCGAGTTTCACGGAGCGAAAGTTTTTAACAGCCTATCACTTGAATGCCGTTCAAGTAAATCAAAGGCTGATTTTATACGTTTAATAAATAAATAGTTTTAATTATTATAAATTTTACCACCTTACGTTCACATTCGTTATGTGTCAGTTCTAGTTCTTCTTTTCCCCTTGTGCTGTTTTTCGTTTTGTGTGGCTTACTAACCTTATCAACATTCTGGGACACGGGTGGGAAACAGGACCCATTGAAAACCAGTAGATTTTATGTATATATTGTATATATTGTACTGAATGGTGTAAATATCCTGTATAAATATTCGTAATAAATAAATAAATAAATAAATAAATAAAGTGTTCAACATTTCATCCAACACTTTCATCATCGTGTTGGACGTTTGTTGGATGGAAGTTGGATGAACATTTCGGAATGTGGAATGGGGAGAGATTGTAGCAAATTTTATCAGAGGTTCGCCGAAATGATTGCTGAGAAGAGAGGTATAACAGGTCGGTCGCCACGACTTTTGTTCGTAGTACGAAAATTTCTCGTTGTTACGATCTATGTTGCTATGTATACACGTGGACATCTCTAGTGTTGACGTTTCTCTCGTCACCTCAGAAGCACTAATCAAAGAGCTTTAATTAGTAGATTATAGTAAGTAAGTAAGTAAGTAACGGGAGTTTTTAGTCCTTGGGCTTCCATCCGTAATGGTTGGTTCTTCCACCCGCCGACTTGCAACTATTAGTTGACTTACCGCCAGAGATACGTATAGCATTGCTCTAACTTGCCCGAAGGCCAGTGTGCAGTCAGTCGATGGCTCCTAATGGGCTGATACGCTGCTTTTAAAGCGCATTGGAGTGGCGTAATGAGATACGACATGAATGGACTCGAACACAGGTCGCAGCGGTCGCACTCAAAGGTACTAACCACTACACCATCGCTGCATCAAAGATTATTTAATATATAGATAAAAAAAAATGCATTTATGTATTTATGTAAGATGACTCGCTCTGCCAAGAAGGAGATAAACCCTCAATGTTTAGATTAGAAAAAAATTAGATCCCACATCTGTTGGACCACACAAAACAGATCCGGCGTATGTCGAAATGCACAAAACAGATCCAACATGATTTGCACTGCACAAAACATGGTGGCGAGGTGGCAAGTTCGGAAATGATGAAAAAAACACTTGAGAATTTGGCGTGGCGAAATGATAATTGTGAAAGTTCCCCCAAAAATTCCAGCAATTAATGTTTTTAGAACGAGTTTAGAAATAATACTTCTTGATGGTATAGTATTTTGAAGCAAAGAAACCCCTTGAAGTCAGCCTACAACCTTTATAAAGTTCAATGAGGACATACGTATTTCTACGATCAGGAAGTATGCTTGATTTTTAAGTATTTATTGTTTGCTTTTTTAGCGGTCCCCCAATGGCATCAGCTCGCAGTGTTTTCTCTATGATAAACTGATGCAATTGCATGATAAATCGCGGAAGACATGTCTGTATTTTGGTAATGAATTTCTACAGTCCTTACTTTATTATGTCATTCCTTCGGGGGGCAGTACTTTGTCTCGTCGTAAAAGCCAATCGTGTGGCTTTTCCAACAGCATCAGGAAACTAAAAATAAACCAGACGATTACGAATTAAAGAAAGATACAACGATAACTTTCAAGGTGTCAATTGACTCCTAAAGCATACTCTTTGCGAAAAAACTCTCCCTAGAACGAAGGCGCCATTTAAAATTATCTTATGATGACTCCTTTTGCGGGAGTCACTTTTTAATCCTTGAGTATCGAAAAGGGGTTGCGTTAGTTTGAAAGGAGTCACATTTGACTCATCTCATTTGTGTTCAAGGATTGTTGCCGACAAGAAGAAGATGTTCTACATAATTCCCCGGCCGAGTCTTGCCAGTGACTATAACAGTGTGAATCACTCCACTCTGCTTAGCACTCAGCAAAAGAGTAGGAATGATGCCTAGGATGGTTATCTAGTTGAGCGATTTCTGTCGTTACAACTTCCGTAGCTCAAATGCGGGCCTTAAATTCGCAGGACCCTCATTGATAACAGTACCTTAAGGAACTGAAGAGGTTATCCTGGATAAACATTCGCGAAATAAATAAATAAAAATGTGGCACGAATTACTTTATACGGTAGCACAAAACCTGGTTTACATAACCTGTCCCTGGACGGTTGAAGTCGAACTAACGGGATGATCATATGAGAAAAATTAGCCCCGCAAAGCAAGCTGGCCGGCTTTGCCGAGATTCCACTTTTAGGAAAAACTTTCAGGAATTTATTTGTGTGATCACATGTTTTTAGTGCTGCCCCAACACCAAAGCTTTCGATGTTTTTAGTGCTGCTCCAACACCAAAGCTTTCGATGTTTTGACATGCAACTGCGAATTAGATTTCAGCTAGCTGCGGCCTCCAAGAAGTGAAATAATTCGGACCATAAACCACCTGCAAAGCTGCAGGCGTTTTGCTTGTAAAAACTAAATGAACAAATACATTACAAATATTATACATTTTTATAAAGTTATTTTCAAACCATATCAGAGTGTTACACTTTCAATTGTTACATAACAACACAGTGACAGCCGCGTCCATGGGAGAGCGCTGGGGCCACAGTTTTATTTCAGCTGCAGAACGTACATATGTCAAATTACCATTTGAAGAGGCGAAGAGACTATCGGCTCAATCCTTTACAAAAAATTAAAAAAAACATTCGAGAGTTAGTATGCTTAAAGAAATTATTGACAAACTTGACAAGTAGTCCGGGCGTGTAACTTCAATAGTTGCCATTTGTGGGAAAAATATATAACAAAGCTGACACTTTGCGAAATGCTCCACTATGATGTCTATGATTGTCTATTCCATTGATACTGTCACGTGACTGGTGTGTAATTTACAGACCAGTTTGTATTTTAATAAAAAAGTCATTACTGGCAAACCATAAAGGCTAATAACTCAAAACCTGGTACGAAGGGAGATATATATTTAAAAGCTACCATGTTGAGTAGTTACCACGTGATTTTCGTGTATTTTGCGGACTAGAATTACAAAACTTTGTTTTATGACAATGGGTCTGTAAAATATAATCCAATCACGTGGTAATCAAACTTTTTAATTTTTTAAATTTTTTTGTAGCTGAAATCCATTGGATTTCCAGAACAAGAGTTATTGAAAGTTTTAATAAATTACAAGCTGGTCTGTAAAATGTATGAAAATATTGCTTTTCTTTACCGACCTTCCATTGTCTTTCAAGATCTTCATTAAAAAATGAATACATGTAAACTGAATGAAAAGTGCAAGCTGAAAATGGATAAGTATACAAGCAAATCCTTTGTTTTGCCTCTTACAAATCCAATCATCATCGGTACAGCTAAAATAAAAACGTTTCTGCTGGATTTTTAAAGCTTGGTTCACATGGGGCATAAAGTTATGAAAAACTAGTTGAATATATTTACGATAAATACTTGAGCATAATTTGCGTAAGTACCTGTTGACGTTCACACTGGAAACTTCAAGACATAAAGTTATGAAAACAGATAAGATGGAGAATATCGCTTTGGGAACGCTTCTTCTAGTTCGCTCAAGGAAAAGGCGAAGAGATAATGAAAATGAAAAGTCAAAAAAAAGAAAGTGGGTGAGAAAAATATTTGAAAAGAGGGAGCAGTACGGAGACTACCATAAACTATTCCAAGAGATGAAGTTAGGTGATAGAGAATATTTTTTCAGGTATAGTTTTACTGTTTTGTTTGTTTGAGGATAAAGTGTATTAACATCTCATCTTATAAATACAACTCATCTTGGGAAAGAATCCTCTATAAAAATAAAAAAAACTGTTAGATTCTGAAATTCAGAAAAATGATGTAGACCAACTTTTCTTGTTATTATATAGGTACATCAGAATGTCACCTGAGAGATTTGAAAATCTTTTGAGGAAAGTCGGTCCTTTTATCCAAAAAGCAGACACTAATATGAGGAAATCAATATCCGCGGAAGAACGGCTGGTTGCAACCCTTCGATTTCTGGCAACTGGCGATGCTCAGCAATCAATTTGCTACTCATTTCGTATTGGTAAATCAACACTATCACAAATTATAAGTGAAACTTGTACGGCAATCTACGAAGTTTTGCTAGCAGAATACTTAACTCCGCCACAAACTGAAGACGACTGGTTAAAAATTGCGGAAAACTTTGAAAGTAGATGGGATATGCCACATGTAATCGGAGCGATTGATGGTAAACATGTACGAATTGAATGCCCAAAGCATACAGGCTCGCAGTATTTCAATTACAAAGGTTTCTTCAGCCTTGTTCTGCTTGCTGTTTGCGATGCAAACTATTGCTTTTCCATTTTTGACGTGGGACAGTACGGTAGTAACAACGATAGTGGTGTGCTTCTGCACTCACAGATGGGTCAGATGTTTGAAGATGATCTTCTCAATCTGCCAAGGAGTAAACCACACAATGGGTTCAATGAACCTTTACCATTTTACCTGCTAGGGGATGAAATATTTCCTCTGAAAAAATGGCTGATGAGACCATACCCTGGTCCATTATTAATGGAGGATGTAAAGGTCTATAACTATCGGCATTCTCGTGCAAGAAGAACGATAGAAAATGCTTTTGGTATCTTGTGTTCAAGATGGAGAATCTTTCACAAACCCATCAAGTCGTCAGTTGAAAATGCCGAGAAGTATGTTTTAGCATGTTTGGCCTTACATAACTACTTACGGCTGACAGATAATGCTTTTTATTCGCCGCAAGGATTCGTCGACTCGGAAGATTCTACCGGCAAAGTTAGACCTGGACATTGGAGATCTGACATTGAAAGTGAAGGAAAATTTTGCTGTTTTCAAAAGGTGCAAAACATAAGAGGATCCAGGTATACAGCTGACGCTATTCGTATGCGTGAAAATTTGAAAAGTTATGTAAACTCAGAAGAAGGAAGTTTGTCATGGCAGTTAGATCACGTCCGCCGTACAAAAAAAACTTAACTAAAGATAATTTATTTACAAATAGTATCAGGCTTGTGTTTGTTCTATCCATCTCTTATGTGCAGTAAGTTTACAGTAATGAATGAAAAAGTTATGAAAAAAAGTCTGTAAACTCATTGTTCCTTATTTTCATTTGTCTCTGCATCCCTCTTATATTGCATCAGCTCACTCATATATGGACCATAATGTTGGATTGGTGATAACGGGGAGGGGGAGTTTATAACGGGAGTGGCGCTCATAGTTGGTGAACTCATCGTAGGTCGTATACAAGGCCTTTCATAACCGCTGATATTGTATCTGAAAACTACCTGGCGAATGTCATTTATGGCTTTTAGCTGATCCAACTTAGGTAACTCTCTTATCTCTGCACCAAGTGATTTTAAAAACAAATCAACCATATCATCTTTATTAGTTTGCTGGTTCTCCAATGCCTTGTTTACATTTTTCATTAAAGCCAACTCTATTGCTCTTTCATCATCCTCTTGTTTGTTTGTTATTTTTCTTTTCTTTCCTGGTATTTTTGTGTCATAACTTTCGTGAGATTTCTTTTCCATTAAAATTGAAAGTTCATCGTCACATACATCATCATTATTATCAATTTTCTCCATATTCTCGCTTTCATCATCCTCACAATCTCTATAAGAATCAGTATCTGGTAAATTTGACTTCCCATCCCTAAGCGCCAAGAAATCATCTAACCAAGCTAAGTATCTATAAGTGGCCATCGAATTTTCTGCTCTTTGAACTTCGTGCAAGGAAGCTCCAGATCTTTTGGATTTTTTCAAGTCCTTCTTTTTTTTGTTGTACTTTTTTTTGAGATTTTCGAACAGCTGTTTAGCCTTGGTGCCTAGAAAAGCAAAAATATTATGTCATGAAAACAGCCTGTCAGCAAAAAATTCATCACATTTTGCCCACAACAATTTTAAAAGTAATGCATAACGTTATTATAAAAGTCAACTACCATTCTCAGCAAATTCTAACTTTGTTGCAACTGCTTCCCACGCATTCTGTACTACATCTCTTTCCCTATGAGCAGGGTCTGATTTATCGTATATAGCCGGGAAAAGCCTGACTTCCTCAGCTAGTTTTTCTTCCTCACTTGGCATAATATTTCGGCTTCTTTTCTTTCCTTCATCTGCCATTTTGAAAATAAAACTCGCTCAAAGTAAATTTTTCCTTATAAAATATTGACAAAACCCACTTTGGGTACAAAAGTTATTCTAGAATAAAATTTAAAATGAAAACTTTTTGATATCAAAAGTTATTCTAAAATTGTTCTAAAATCACTTTTCATAACTTTATTCGGTACCTGCTGACGTTCACACGGGAATAAACTTACGAAATTTCATTATGCGCAATACGATTAGAACAACTTTATGACTCGTGTGAACCACGCTTAAGAGAATATCATATACACGACATTATTTATTTAACATCTTGTTTATGGTTTAACAAATATATTATATCAATTGCAGTAGTGTACAATGACTACTTGCGTTATATGTCAAGATGGCAAAGGACAAATGAATTTAGTTGGAGAGAAAGGTTTGAGGACAATATTGGAACCATGTAACAAGAAGTAGGAGGAGGACTTGCATGATAAAATATGGCAGAAGAACAGATCGTAGTTCATGTTCATAATAGCTGCCGTCAAAAACTTATTAACCTTCGAAAGAAAAGTCTGGCAAAAGTGCCTTTACCTAAAAAACTTAGGTCATCTGTGGATGTAGGGTTCTGTTTTAAAAGTTGTTGCTTCCTTTGTGCCAAACCTGTTGACTTTCGATACAGAGCCCTCGTTCATCAAGTCCACACATTGCCAATGCATACAAGTACTCTCCGTTTGGCAGAGGAAAGAGACGATGATTGGGGTAAGGCAGTCTTGACACGACTTGGGGCATGCGTAGACCTAGTTGCAGAGGAAGCAATTTATCATTCTCGATGCAAGGCTGCGTTAAGTTTGAACGATAAAAAGAATGGTGGTGATAGAGGAAGACCATTCAATTCTGAAATGATTAAAGCTTTTGGAAACATCTGTGACTGATTAGAGAACACAGGTGAAAGTGAGATATAAGCCGTTAAAGAACTTTATGAAAAGATGATCGATCATTACAACAGCAATGTGTTTTGTATCAAAACTTTTCATGAGAAGTTGAAAACTTGGACCACGTGTACTTTGTCAACAGCTCTGGAAACAAAGGTGAATTGGTTTGTTTCAGGAGAATGACAGGTTACATTATGAGGATGCTAAAAGATCCTGATTCTTATCAGACAGAAGAAAAAGTTGTTAAAGTAGCAGGTGAGATAACCGAAGAAGAAATCAGAGAGATTTTATCCTAGGTAATGAGGCTGCGTTTAAACCTTTAAGTTCAAGCTTTGGCGTACAGATATGGTGTGAGTGCTAGCTTAGTATCCAAAAGCTTTACTGAAGTGATGGACTTTTTGTATGCCAATTTGAAGCAATTAGTATTTTGGCCCCATCGTGATGATTTGGTAATATCAATGCCATAGATTTTTCGTGAAAATTTTGGCTGGAAAGTGGCGGCTATAATTGATTGTTTTGAAGTGTTCATCGAACGTCCATCCAATCTTTATGCAAGAGCTCAAACATGGTCTAACTACAAACACTACAACACCATCAAATATCTTATCGGAATCACGCCACAGGGTTCTACTAGCTTTATATCAGATGGTTGGGGAGGCCGAGTAAGTGATAAGCAACTGGCAGGGAGTCCAAATTTGTCAGCAATCTACTACCGGGTGATGTTGTTCTGGCTGATCGTGGGTTTGATATTGACGAACTTGTTGCTACAGTTGGTGCAAGTGTTAAGATACCAGCTTTTACACGTGGAAAGCATCAACTGAGTGGGAAGGAAAGAGCTATTGGCAATGTACGAATTTATGTAGAACGAGTTATTGATGTAGTTAGACAAAAGTTTACCATGCTAGAAAGTACCATACCCATTCCCAGCAAACACGCAATTAGTTTAGTCATGAAAAGACCTGGACAAGATCTACCTATGTTGAATAAAATTACCACTGTGGCATGTGCTATCACTAACTTATGTCCTTCAGTTGTTCCTAATGAGTAACTGGTTTTTGGACAAACTACAACGGCTTTTTTTAAAGCCACATACGTAGAAGAAAACATTAATGGCAACTTACATAATTGATTGTGTCTTTTAGAAATCTTCTGTCTTCTGTTTACAGTTGCTGGTTAATTGGATCAAAGATTTCTAAAGAAAAAATGGCTACATATTAAAAAAACCCGATTATTTTGGCAACATTTTATCAAAAATCAAGTTGGTTGATGTTTGTCCTGACCAGGGATCGAACCTGGATTACTTGTGGTTAACACAAGGGTCTTACCAGTTAGACGACCAGGACGTAAGTATAGTAAGTATAAATAATAATAGATTTTTGCTGAATCCAGGGTAGATAAAACAGCAGGTTTAGTTGAAGAAATAGTTTGTAACAAATTGGAAAATTTGTCAACTGGTGCTTTCGGAACATATTTTTGCCCTTTATTTGATGATAAAGATGATGATGCAATAAAATAAAATCCTTCACTTTATTATGCAACATTTTTTTGAGTAGCAGATGAAGTGAAATCAATATTTTTGACTGCAGGATACTCAATAATTTTTTGATGATAAGCAGGTTCTTGGGTTACGTTTTTTTTTTCTTGCAATCTCACTGCAGCCTCAACAAAAAACATAATGGAAGCTACAAGGGAACAACTTTCACCCAGACCTGCCATACATGTACAATGGCAGCAGCAGATTTCTCCATCGCTGTTGCAAATTATCCAAGAAGACACCAGTTTCTCACTAAGGCGTTGACTATGAAGAACCCTTGCTCGAATAACAATGCAAGTTTTGTTTTCCGTGGTGTGTTGAAAAGTCTGAACCTTTTGAACCCATCTGGATAAGAAACTATCGTAGCATTCCAAACTTTTATAATTTTTGAAGTCTTTCATATTGTAAAAGGGGCTCGACCCAAGAACAAGATAATTCACCATATCAATGTAGGTGAGAGGAGGAAATGAATTAAGATCACAATTCCATTCTTCATCGGGGATTTGGTACGGATCTTGATTACCAATTAGTGAAATTTTCTCTTCGTACCTTTTGCGAGCAACAACAGGTAATGAATTGAAATAAGACGACATGATTATAAGAAAACTTTCAATCAATTTTACGTGACTACCAAGTTTTGTTTACAACACTGCGGGAGGTCTTCTAATTACTACCAAGATGGTGGATTTTCTTCATCGTGTTGCATTATCGTCCAAATCGTAAAAGCCTCTATTGATCCTGTATGAAGTTTTTGAACTTTGTAACGTCATTTTTTAAACTACCTTATCGGCCCTTTTTGCGCCGGCCCTAATTTAACGCCGGCCCTTATTCCGCCACCCCAAGATTTTGCCTTAACGCCACTTAGAGCCGTTACTTACGCCTCAAAAGTAAAAAAAAAAAAAAAAAAAAAAAAATTTTAAGCACTATTTGTCACTTTTTCTGTTCAAATTTTAACTAATTTTCTCTAATTCCCTCATCGTCATCTGATTCTACCTCTATTTCTGCTTCAACTTCCCCTTCATCTGACTCTTCATTGTCTCCAAAGGGTTCTTTCACATCTAAAGTTTGTTTCATTTTTTCAAATCTAAATTTCAACTTTAAAAAATAACGCCGATTTTTTGAAAAATTTCCATTTTTTTGGCCCTTTTAACGCCGCGCACCAAAATTAACGCCACATTAGGGCCGGCGTAAAAAGGGCCGATAAGGTAGTGCCAGTACAACATAAATTTAGCGGTCCGCTCAAAAATCGCTATTTGCGGCACGTATACGCGTCGTTAGAAACATGGAAGATTATGTTTTTGATACGTAAAAGTTTTATTTTTTATTTTTTATTTTTTTATGTAACTTAAGAAAATATTTTAAAAATTTATGTGATATTATTTTTTGTTAACTTCCCTTTTAAATTATTTAAGTGTTTGGCGAAAAACCACATTTTTAATCGTTAGAGGGTATCAAATCTATGATAAACAAGAAGCCGCTTGGCTTGAAGACTTCAGGACGTAACACAACGATACATATCTAGTCTCAAAAATACAACATTGCGGAATTGCCAAGTTTTGTTCAAATCTGACAGAATGGCTGCCAAATTCATAAGCAGCATCTTCTAATTGTGTTTTGTGCAAATTTTTTTGAAAATCGGAGAAGTTTCAAAATTTTTTTTCAAATATTGGCCAAATTATCTAATTCTGATCAAATCTGAAAAAACGACTATCAAATTCGAAATCAGCCCCTTTTAATTGTACTTTGTGTAAATGTTTATGAATATTGGAGAACTTTCGTAATTTGGTCCAAATTTGGCCCAAATTGTCCAATTTTGGAAATCAGCGCTTTTCAAATGTGATCCGTGCAGAGTTTTATAAAAATCTGGAATGTAAAGTGATCGTCGTCGTATGTCTGCACAATAGATTCAAAACTACGGATTAAGCTTAGTTAATATTCAAGCTGTGATTATTATTATGAAAGGTCAAAGGAGAATTTTGGATCAAGCATTCCAATGATTTTCATGAAAGAAAGAAAAGTTAAATTTCAGGTTTTCAGAAAATTTGCTCATTTCAACTCATTTCAACTCATTTCGACTATACATTTGCAACAAATCGTGAACAATTGAATCCAGGGTCCGATTTCGATATACGAACGACGATGAAATATCTGTTTTTGAACGCCTTTGAAACGTTTTAGTTGGCATGTTTTGACGACAGAAACCATAATGTGTATGAGAAAATTATTTTAATGAATGAAAGCTATTTATTTCCCTACATAAAATCTACATAACGAGCGAAAATCATGAAGTAGCTTCTGGCGAACACGTTTAAGCGTAAAAACATAAATGATAGCATTTGAAATAAAAGATACTGAAATCAATGAAAACAGCACAGTGAATTTCTTCCTCCTCTATGCTGATTAGTCAGGTAAATCAGCTTCGGTACGTAGACCAATAAAATGAACAATAAAACGATAAAAAATGGAACAAGAAATGTCAAAGTCAAGAAAAATGGCTTATCGTGTTGTTGGCTATTTCTTGTTGATTTAAGTTTTTTTTGACTTCTTCTTTTGATGTTAACGATATTTCCGTAAGTTACAGTTACGATTATAAACGAAACATCAATCAGTTACGATCATAAACGAAACATCAATGAATGGATGTCAGTATATTATACTAGTGCGCAAAATTGTCATGTATTCCAATTTGATCAAAGTCTGTGAAGTGATTCCTGCAGCAGCAATGATTCTCCATGAGGCAACAAACAACCGTCTTGAAACTTTCAACTGCATTCTTGCGTGATACGATAATCCCAAGCGCATAATCAACAGGCGATCAACTGTAACAAGAACTGTTGCTTTAGTTATTGCCAAATGACCAGCCGTCCACTGTTGCAGCATAGTGTAATTATCAGAAGCAAGATACTTAAAGTGACACAAAATTGTCCGTATGATTTCCGAGACACTCATGATCCATTCAACAGCGCTAAGATTCATCAAATACAAGCGTTGTGATTTGCTAAACTTGGCGGTTTTTAGTCGATAAAGTATCCTCAATCCGATCGAATGAAGAACAATCGGTATGACCAGCAATACAGAATATCCAATGGTATGTGTCAAACCCATATCTTCAGTAACCATTGAAAAAGCCAATTAAGGATTGGATTTGTAAGATTTATTACTTGTTATTTGCTATTGTTTAAGATGTTCCTAACATATGGTTTTAAACTGTCGAGGCTACACACATTACACACATTCTCATCAGCAGGAAGGGATTTTGTTTCCAAATGACCAAAAAGTCAAACCACTTTAGGCAAGAATAGAATATTATGTATATTAAAAAATGGAATATTATGTAATAATAATTGGGTATCTTTCCGAAAATTCTTAAAGAAAAAGACTTTTGATGATAGTCCGTATATCGAAAAGACAAGAATCCCTCCGCTCGAGGTTGTGAATAATACCCATTCTCTTCATGAATTAGAAATATTTTATTAAAATCGTATTTTCAAATGTTGCATATGTAAGATCTAAAAATTTGAAAACTGTGTTCCTGTTTTATTGTGTTCGCCAAGCAGTTGAGCAAATGGAGACTTTTAAAGGACAAAACAATGAAGAATTTAAGAAATAAATGAAGAAATAAAACTTTGTGAAAGTAAAAACTGCCTTCTTTTTATCGTTCCACATCATCTTACCAACAAGTCCCAACCTGTTAGGAATGAGCAAGCGGATTGCCGGTCTTAGTAATGAGAAATAAACAGAAAAAAATAGGAATGTGGGTTCAAACATTTAAAATTCTTTCCAATCTGCTAAAAGAATTTTTCTGAATGATGGATATTTTCCACATTTACGGAAAATTTACCATAGGCAGGAACGGGACTGAAAGTTTTCCATGAAAAAGACTTTTTTAAAAATTTTCTGAGCACATGATGTAAACACTACAGTATTGCCCCGATTTTTCAAACTTCCAAGGGACCGAGATAAAGGGTTTGAAAAATTGGGCTTCGGAAGATCGAAGGTTGCCCAAAATTTGATGAATATAAAAAAAAACGTAAGTCAAGTGTTAGCATGATATTTTTTCTTATTGATGTCAACAAATCACTAGGAATAGCACTTTGTTTTCGGTCCGAAGTGAAATCAACCAGCTTGCTAAGACTTTGATTTTCGGATTTTCATTGCGACTGTTTCATCTTGGAATAACAAATATGTTTCAAACACAGCTAGAGCTATTTGCGGTATGCAAAGACAGTTTTTTATTTCTAGCAAATTACTTTAACCAATGCAACGTTCGGGTGAGCGGAAAACAAACGACGGCTTAGGCATTAAAACACCCCGCATTCTTACGTTTAAAGGACACGTAGAATTTGTAGACATATAGTAAAGAGCTAAAAAAGCATACGTAACATTTATTACAGTATATAATGCTCTTACCTTTATCGTAATCACAAACATACATTTGTGATGATATTCTTTTTTTACTTTCCTAGTTAGTATTTCGAAATTTCGGAGTTATTGAAATTTCGAAGACTGTCTTAAATTAAGTTGAAAGGACCACAAGAAAGGTTTGAAAAATCGGGGAATTCGAAAAATCCGGTGTTCGAAAAATCGAGACTTAACTGTATTTGTGCGCGTACTCGGTAATCCATTTTATTCCAGTTCGGGAACGACTGAACTGAATTTTTTATTGACTTACACAATGCACAATACGTTTTCTTTACCTAACTTACAAGTTCGAAGTTTTTCAACGGAATATAAAAAAAACTGTGTAAGATTTTCCTATAAAACTTCGGGTCAATCAGCTTTACGTAAAAACAGTCTATGTATACAAGGAAATTTTGATTATAGCCGGTCAGGGAAACTTTTATCACGAACACATTCTTTCCTTATCAAAAGCCCTTTCAAATGGTTAAAACGGATCATAAAAGTTCTGTGACAACCAGTTATTGTGCGAAACAAACTATCAACAATTTCAAAGGACCTAACAACTTTTGTAATTTTTGATTAAACGGAATTTAAAAAATTTGGGATAATTTTAGTGTCCAAACAACTTTGAAATTATTGACAAATAATAGAAATCAGAAAATTAAACAATGTTTCCTAGACGTTTGCTCTAGATTTTGGATGTTGTGATATGAATGAATTTTGATTTTTCCTCTCAGGGATACTTTTCTTGGCAATTATTCAACTACATCGTGTAAAATGTTACACATTTTTTTTATAAGCAACCTCGATTTTAGGTTCAGGGCTGGAGTTGCCAAGCATTTTTAAGAATCCAGGGCTAAAGTTGCTTGTAAGGTTGCTTAAAAATTTTGAAATGATAGCTTTGTGTGTTTGTATTTTTCATAGATTTTGGTTGTACAGTATTTTATCAAACATTTGATTCTTCATTATTATTACTATTTCTATCAAAGAGTAAGAAAAATGCTTACAATGCACAAATTGACTCATTCTACCCATCTATCACTGGTAATTTTAGTCTGTCTTGATGGACAAAAAGAAATTTTATAAAGGTTTACAAGGCTCTCTTTAAACTTATGTGAATTTTTTTTTTTGATTTTGTAGATTAAAAAAAGTTGTTATGAAGATTTCAGGGCTTAGGGTTGCTAAGCAAGTTGCTTATTTTTTTGGCCATTTTGAGGGCTGAACCCTTAGCAACTCGGTTGCTTATAAAAAAAATGTGTAATCGAAAATTAGAATTTGTTTTGAGTTTTTGATACGTTAAAGTCACAAAAAGTCGCGAAAGTCGCTTCTTCAGGGTTCACCTTTCCGTAAATGAGAAAAAATAGCTGGAGAATTGCGAAATAGTTTTGTGAAAATATTTAAAAGTCGCGAGCAAAAAAAGTCGAAAATCCTGAAAAAGAAAAATGTCGCGTACACAAAACGTCGCAAAAGTCGCAAGAACTTGCTTACGAGAAATTGTGCTCCCAACATTTTGTATACTCGACTCTTTAAGGTAATTGAAAATTCAACGTTTCTTGCGAAAATCTTACACAGATCTCAAACCTTTCTTGTGGTCTCTTCAACTTAAATTAAGACAGTCTTACATTTTACCTCGGATTTTTATAGCTTTGATTTTTCGAACAATTTTTTCAGTCCCGAGAAGCCAATAACCCCGAAATTTCTAAATACTAACTAGGAAAGTCAAACAAAAAACATCATTATTGCAAATGTATGTTTGTGAATATGATAAAGGTAAGAACATTAAATACAGTGATAAATGTTATGTATGTCTTTAGCTCTTTATGTTACATTGTTACATTCGTTGAAGTTACTTTACATCATGTGCTGAGGAAATTTTATATCTTCTCCCACGGAAAACTAACAGTTCCGTTCTTGCCTATGGAAACTTTTCCGTAAATGTTAAAAAAAACCAAACAATTACGACATTATTTGGAGTATCGAAGAGTGTGCTGCTCATTACAGAAATGGGTCATGCTTGTGTGATTTCTCTCTCACAGAGAAATTTACGATCGTCCAAGCGGAACCCAAGGGGCTTCTCAATACAAGGACACAGCATCTTTTTTACAATATTTTTGCACACGTATTTAAAACTACCTTAAGGGAATAGATTTTTACAAGTTTTGTGAATTTTGAACAATTTTGCAATAATGCATGCAAATTCTATGAAAATGATATTGTTTCCATTTATTATTTTTTATTTATTCAATGCTATCATCAAATTATAATATATAATCACATTACATGGAAAATTAAAGGTGCCAATTAAACTATATACGTATGCAAAAACAAACGGTATTACAACAGCCACAACTTCACAACAATCGAAAGTTATTTTTTTAAATGAATATACCGAACTTATCTTATCTTAAAACTCATTTGATGCAATTATCAATAACTCCTCTTTATGGTCTTAGTGATATTGTCATACGTGCAAAGACAATCTCATCTACGTATTTCCAAAAGATCCTGTCGTATCCCGTAGCATGATATATTCCAGTTAATCTTGTTTCCAAATGGGTGCAATTGGCAAACCACCATCCGCCATTTTCAACACCATCTTTTTGACTGCAATTGAAATCGGGATCGGTATCGTTATCAACATCAAGAGTCGTAAATTTGTTGCCATTTTGCCTGCAGATCTGTTTTCCTTTCCAGTTTTCACCTGAAAGTGCAAGTTATCTAATATAGTAATGCAAGATAATAATAACTAAAAAAAAAACAGTCTTGCTCTTCTCTTCCTCTTTCACGTCCTGTGTAGCTCAAAATTTTAAAAATATATCCACACATTCATCACATAAGTATTATTCCTACTTTGGCAATTTTTCGAGAAAAACTAAACCTTACTTATATATAATTTAAAAAGGAGATATTTTGAAGGGAACTAATGATTATGTTGCGAGTAACAACATGTTTTTGTCCAAAGTCTCATAAATTAATGGTCAGATTAGTGGTTGCTCTAACGTTAACTCCTTGAACCTTTCTTTATCATTTTTTGTCGGTTATGTTCTGTATAGTTTTTTTCGTTTTGAATAAGAGTTCATTAAAGGACATTTTGCTTTTATCTTACTCTGTTGCTTATTATATTAGTTATATGAGCATGTTAGTTTCTTTCTTTTCGTTTTCATTTTTTGACATTCCATATAGTCAATCTGCTCGGTGCGAAATTCAAAAATCAAACAACCTTTTATAACTTTTTCTTTATTGTGATACACGTTTTTTATAAGCAACCAAGGTCAGACCTTAGTAATGTTGCTTAAAAAATGATCATTTTTTAGTAGTTATGTTGCTTAATTTGTTGTTAAAGATTAATTGAAAAAATATGTGTTTCAAGTCTTGAATACCTTTGCGTAGGCTTAAGTATTTAAATACAGAGTGTAGGGCATAGTGTTGTTAAGAAACTGTAGCTATGCTAAGTGCTGCATCATCTTCAAATTTCATGTTGCTAATTTATGTAAGATCCTTGTAGTACTGTTGCTTAACTTTTTGGGAAAATTCACTAGTGTTGCTTATAAACTCGTTGCTTATAAAAAAACAAACGTGTAAACATTATTAGCACTTTGAGGGGACAAGTTAATCAGATGAAAGACTGATGCGATTCAATTATCATCTTACAAGAACCTCCTGAAATCTGAAGCTCGTAACCTTCTGCTTCACTACCAATACGAAAATGTGAATATTGGAAAACATATTGAACACCATCGCTTTTTTCCAAAGTTACTCTTAATTGAATTTCAAAATGATTTGTTAACAAGTGCATCTTTTCAGTTCCAAGCCAATGTTCGCCATCCAGCTCACCAAAACCATGTTTATAGTCATTCCAATGCTTATTGAATGGTACTGATCCATCTTTCCTTTCCATAATCGTCAACCAACCTGAAACAAAGCACGCTCTGTATTATTAGTTGTTGAACTGTTTCTAGTATCTTGATTTAAATGGTTCAATCTGTACGACATATGTTGTTTCCCTTTCCTAAATCTCCTTGCAGCATTAAATAAGCTATTCGAGAAATGATCTGTAATCTTACCTTCATCACACATTCCTTGAAAAGCAGGTGCATTTTCTGTTATAATATTCACAATTTCTCTTGTAGATTTCGTCATAGTACATAATGTTGAGCTACAGCCATTATGTGGACATTTCTAAAAGCAGATAATTTGGTAGACCTGCATAAAGTTGTTTACTCGTGGTTCTCACAACTCCTTAAACTATAGTCCCGTTTGTTGCAACCTCAAGATATTTTTGTTGTCCTACACGGTATTTTCGAATGAATTTCAAAACTAGGAAATATAGCCCATAGTTTGGTTCTAATGTCAAACGAATTCTTTAAATTCCCCGAGCCTGAATATCTAACAACTAATGCCACAATTCTAATTTTGCACTCTACTAGCCAAGGTAGGAGTCTCTCAGAAAACATTTATAGGACAAATGCTCTTATGAATGTGTGAGAACTTTGTAAAACGAGCCAACCTGTGTTGAAATTAGGATCTTCTTAGTTGCAAACACATCCTAGTGTGAATATATGACAAAATAACAAATTAAATCTTTTACACAATCTTGTTCAACAGAATTCTCCGGAATCTTGCATTCACATGTAAAGGAATTATTACTGTACTGCGGTATGCATTTGTAACGATCTCTAGGACAGTTGGTCTCATCTGTACATGGATTCTATAATTGAAAGAATTATACTTTTAAATCTGGCTTTATGTATTAGGGATAAATTGTAAAAAATTAAAGTTTGTAAACTTGAATAAATATGTTTAACGATAATGAACTGTAAGAATGTCTGTGAAAGTACTAAATTAGCATTTTTCTTTCAGGGAATCCCCATGCTAAAGCCAATCATTTTATTAGCTATTTTAGTTTCAGTTAACTGCTATTTCCAGATCCACTAATCTAATGAACTTTACAATGGTTCATAACATTTAAAAAATTTTTAAGAACATTACTTCTCAATTAAAGACTTTCACCTGAATTGCAAGATGTGTTGAATAATTTTGAGGGACAATTTTGTCTGGATATCGAAATTTGTCTGTCTCCAGGACTTCACACTTATTTCCTTCTTCAGTTCTTTTGAAATTTGCGCTTTGACATTTATACTGCGTAGTTACACACACTGCAGCACATTCTTTTGTTGTGTTTACTTCTTTTATTTCAGCAGGTGCGACATCCAACGTAGCATTTTCATAATACTTGACATTCATCCATCCTAGTTGACCAGGATAGTTCATACTGTCTTTCAAATATTGGATATTTGGTGAACTTCCACCAACAATAGTTGTAAACATTACAACAAAACAGAACATCAACATTTCCAACAATTTTTGTATTGTGTATACCATTGATAACTAACAATATTTGGTTTTTAAAGTTTCAGCTGCTGTGTTACCTTGGGTCTTCCCCTAAAAAAACACTTTTGACCATTTCTCTTGTTTGGGATCTCTCTGCGATTCAATAAAGATCTTTTCGCTTATTTCTTTAGTATATTATTGATAGAGCAAACGAATAGGTGAATGGTGAATCAATCTTGTTTAGTAATTTTACTTTTGTATTAACGTTGCCGTGTAGGTTGTTACTGTTAAAATATTTAAAACTAGATGTTTTCTTATTCATTCTCATTCATCCTTAGTTTTACTACGGTTTATGCAAAGACGAATTTAAAAGAAGGTACAACAACCACAAAAGTCGTTCCGACACGAGAAATATCGGAATAAAACGGTGTCAGGACAATTCCCCCTAGAAAATTGCCCCCGGATGATTTCCACCCTGGAAAATTCACCCACCCCCTGGAGGATTGCCCCCCGGATAATTACCCCCGAATAATTGCCCCCCATTCAATTTAGGGTTAGGGTAAGGGTTAAGGTTAGGGTAACGGCTACTTACGTGAGGGGGGGGGGGGGGGGGGGGGGGAATTTTCCGGGGAGTAATTATCCGGGGGGCAATCCTCCGAGGAGGGGCGGGGGATTTTCCAGGGGGAAATCATCCGAGGGGGCAATTTTCCAGGGGGAGGGGATTGGCCTAGAACCGAATAAAATTGAGCTGTCGAAGTTGATCTGGAAGTTGAAAGAAGATGGAACAGACTATGAGATCTTATGGAGTATTGAAAAACATACAATGCCGTACAAGACAGGGATGCGAACGTGTGACCTGTGTCTTACAGTAAAAGTAGCAATTGTTAGAACTGAAAGGGGTTATGAAATAAAGGAACAGAGCTAATTAGCAAATGTCGCCATCGTAACAAATTCACTTTGAAATCGTGGAAGTGATCTGAAACGAATTATGTATTCATGTTTAATTATATATTGAGTTGGGATAATTCAAAATAACATTATTATGGTACTGACAGTTTCATGTTACCAATCTTTAGCTATACATGTAATTTTCTCTAAATAAGGCGTGAGTA
This sequence comes from Turritopsis dohrnii, assembly GCA_027922465.2. Lineage (NCBI taxonomy): Eukaryota > Metazoa > Cnidaria > Hydrozoa > Anthoathecata > Oceaniidae > Turritopsis > Turritopsis dohrnii. Next base: position 195,602 of record BQMF02000019.1, read on the forward strand.
AAAAGGAAAGCATGATTTTTGACTTTAGGACATCCATGCTGGAGTAAATTATCTAAAATACCCGTGGTTTCTCCTAATCCTACTACTCCAAGTCATGAACGATTCCGTGCAACGTTTACATGACATTTTTAAACAGACAACAGACTAAAATTGGGCAATTTAGGCCTTTTAATTTTCAGGAAATTTTGCACAAACCGCATTTCTAATTTGACAGTCATTTCATTTCATTAGATTTGAATAACTTAGACAATTGAGCCAAATTACGAAAGTTCTCCAGTATTCAAAAAATTTTGCAAAAAGCACAATTAAAAGGTGCTGATGTCGAATTTGACCGTTATTTTCTTAGATGTGACTACAACTGGTTATTTCGGGTCAATATTTGACCAAATTTCGAAAGTTCTCTGATTTTCATAAACATTTGCACAAAGAACTAGTGGCAGACGTTGATTTTGAATTTGGCAGTCATTTTGTCAAGTTTGATCAAAATTCGGCAAGTCGGCAATGTTGTATTTTTAGAAAACCAAAAATGTGCTCTAAAATTTCAAAATTACCTTGAAATGAAAATAATTTCAGTTTTCGAGGCAAATAAAAAAGGATGTGTGTTTTACATTTGAAGTTTCATTGTCGAAACTTACAATTGAGTAGATTTCTGGGAAATGCACGATGAGAATAAACACCATCTTTAATCGTCTACTATTAAAGTCCTTTTCAAAGGTCAATTCTTCAGACAAATCACGGCTGTAAAATGAAAGGACACCTATCAGTTACCTTTTTGGATATCTTTATGACTAAATTTAACGAGGATGCAATTACGCTGAAAACTCCCACAAACGCTTTGTTGATGGCTGGTTCAGTAAACAAGCGGAAAACTTCAATAATGCTATCTTCAAGTACATAAATAACTAATAAAGAACTAACACTTCAGAAAAAAGCTAAACTATCAGTTGTCATAAAAAAAAGAAAGATGCCATTAAACTAAATAGAGTTAAAATCACATATACTCTATGATACAAAAAAAAAAAAAAAAAAAGAAATAAAGAAGAAATAAAGTTAATATTATTAAAACAAGTTTCGCAAAAATGCGACTAAAAAGTTGCAAAACTTTTATCAATTATTGTGTGTACATTGATAACCATATGAAAAATGTATCATTAAAATGATTACAATGATATAATTACCATCAATGTCATACTCAAGTAAAAATGTTTCCCTTACTAATCATGGTTGAATTGAATTTAATACTTCATGATCAATTGATAAGGTTTCTCTTACAACTTTTGCTGAGTAGTTAAAAAGTGACTGAAAAGTTACTATGGACACACCAATGATATATAAATATAAATATAGAGAAAACATAGAAAACACAGATATTATCAATCACAATATTTCGACCAACTATGTGTCTTTATCAAGTGTGAAATATATATATACTCCCGTAAAATCACACTTACTGAAGTGAGGCATTGGTACCCATTTTTAATAGTGGCAAAAAGTCCTTCGGTGTAGGGGAAATTACACACGAACTGAAGAAAAATTTGTTGTTTATTATGTGTAGAACTGTTGCTAAATTTCCTAAATAAGAAAGAAGGAAAAATACTTTCATTTTATTACTATAGGGATGGCTTAAAATAAAATAAAATTTGTTTTTAACACTTAAACAAGCAAACAGAACACTAAAAGTCTGAAAACTCTTCTTTCCTGTATTGATTACTCATATATGCAATTCTGGGAACAAGTTTTCATCTTTTTCTGGCCATTATTGATTGATTTGATATACCGTTTGATATATTGTTGATTTTAGATATATAATGTGAAACAGCCATGTAGTAACTCTGATGACATTATTTGCTTCTTCATTATCAATTTTGTGGACAGAAAGGGATGGCTTAAAAAACCTTTTGATTGATAAATGAAAGATATGGAATGGTAGACAGTGATTGTTGATTAAAACTAGGTGGTGCATTGAAGCATTCTCTATACCTTTGTTTTGAAATCTTATGAATGATTTAACCAGCAATGTATATATCACAAGATCGATGCCTTATACATTGGGCAACTTCTTTGATGCGATATCAAGAATTCAAAGATTTTTCATTCATTATGTTGCATTTCGTCATTTCCATTTGTTGAGGGAAAACACAGATCCACAAGAATGAGGTTCGAATGTCAAACAATTGGCTTCCTCCGATCCGGTTATTGTGCTGCATATCAAAATTTGTTTAAGACTTGATTTTAATTATCTGATACCTGGATTATTGTTAAAACTTTTTCTAACCTTACCAGTGCACTTTTACACATTGAAACATCAACAGACAAGATTTCTAATGGACTTTATAGTGCTGCAAACATCTGCAAAATCTGGATGACCTGAATTCATCAAAAATTATATTGCCTCCAGCTACAAAACTGCTCAATTTTAATATTTATTTGTGACAATGGAATTCTACATGACTGTTGGAAATGTTATTCCAAAATTTTAATGCTTTTTTTATCATGAAGATCATTTAATAATTGAATATGTTTCCATTTATTTTAATACCCCAATTCCTTTTATATCTGCAAGTGCATTTCTTGCTTTAACTTGTAGCACAAATCAGGAATGAAAACAACGTAATTCGTAAATTTAAACTAGCTTGGGCTGAAGGTACAGTCGACTGAAGGCAGAATCTTATCAATATAGCATTTTTCTATCAGTACTTTAGGGTGGCTACTCAATTCAGAAAGTATTTTCAGTTAATTGGGAGTGAGTCTTCTGAAAGTAACTTTTTGTCTTTGAAATTTTTGAGTCCTTACTCCTGAGCTTCTGCTGTAACTACCTTTTTGTTGAGGTTTTGACAAAGTTTTACGTTCTTTCTTAACTGGGGTTTGCTGTGATGATGATGTTGATGATGATGAAACTTTTTTTAATGAATTTTTCGCGAAAATGAAAATGGAAGGGGCTACAGTAGAACCTCCAATTAGCGGACACTCCAAAAGGCGGACACTCAATTAGCGGACACCTCCATTTAGCGGACAAAAATTTTTGCACGGAATGGTCAAAAACCTATTTTTTCAGCAACATAAACATACCACATCTCGTTTGCAACCCCTAGATGCTGGAATTATTCAAAGCTTCAAATGTAAATATCGTAAGAAATTAATAGGTTTTGTAATCACACGTTCAAAAGATGATGTTCTCGCTTCTGAAATTACCAAGCAAGTCGATGTTTTGCAAGCTATTGAATGGATAGCGAAAGTTTGGGGAGAGATTTCTGTAGATACCATTAAAAACTGCTTCAAGAAGTGTGGGTTTGATGAGAATTCGTACCAAATTGATGATGATGAAAAAGTTTTGGATGAAGAGTTTAAAGCCTTGTTTGATGAACTTGCTGATTCATCAATGAAAAAAGAGGAATATATCGATTTTGATATCGAAGTGTGCACTTCATACCCCGAGATAAATTCCGATGAAGTTGACTGGAAAGTAAGCTCCGTGAATAAATGTGTTAGCGAGTATTTAAATAAAGAGTCTGGAAATGAAGAAAACCACAATCTGACCCAGAAATGAAGTTCAAGAAATTGAACAGGAGGAAATTACACCACACGATGCCCTCATTTTCATTGACAAGTTGATTAATTTAAAAGAACTTAATGATAATGAAAGGTCTACTATATCTTCGCTAAAAGACAGACTTGAGGTTGTCAGAATTAACAACAAAAAGCAATCAAGTATTTTTTTAAACAATAAAAGTACCAATTTCAGCTCATAACGCTTTCTTTTTCTTTTCTGATGTTGATTTTGTTAATTTTAGTATTTTTTGACTTTTCTTGTACGATTCACAAAAAGTAGTTTGTTGTGTTTAAATGTGTTTAAATAATTTTTCTTTCCTTCCATGTTCCTGTGTCTTTAGGAAAATGCCTACGACCGTAATTTTATGTTTGCGACACCCTAGTACGGTTTAATTCCGAAATTTGAGCCCGACATTCAAAACCCTCCAAAAGGCGGACACCTCTAATTAGCGGACACTGATCCGTTTCCCCGATGGTGTCCACTAATTAGAGGTTCCACTGTATACCATTGTGACACACACATAATAATGTAGGTTAAAATGTAAAATGCAACTAATATCTCCACTTAAACAACTGAATTTCAACAACCACATCAATGTGTAAGGCAATTTCATCATAATAAATGTATTTTATTTCTGCAGAAGTTTGACATCCCAGCGGGCGTCTTTGAGACTTCTCATTTTAATCGTAATGAAATTTACGAATTAAATTTAATTAGATCGCTCTTATTGTTTTAAAGCGCTAAGTCCATACGAATTTGGACCAAATTCGCCAAAGTTAATACCCGCCGATATTTTGAAAAATCGCTATTAGCCAAATTAAACCCCCGCCAAATTTAACATAATTTCCCCTTCTCCAAACTAAATTCCTTTGCCGAAAAACGAAAAAAAGAGGGTTTTTCCCCGAAAACTATACATTTCCTTTACATTTTGAGAATTTTTTTTTCAATAAGAAGAATACTTTCACATCATATAAAATTAATCGATACATGATGGATGGAAAGCAGCTGGCATCTATGACGCCTTGAAAATGGGGACAGCCAATCTACCTTCTCTTGATCCATTTCCAGATATCTTTTTTTTTTTTTTTTTATAATAAATAAAGTAACAAACATATAGGACAAAAGGCTTGAACACCTCCAAAGCACCTGAAGGTGAGATCGCCAGGTATTCAGCCTAAAAAGTAACACAGAATAAATGCCATATAAAAGCATGGAGTTCGATCTCTAAAAAACAGTATCACTGAAAAGTGATTGACTGAAACGCTCATTCCCCTTGATATATTTAACTGTCAAACTAAGAATCTGTCGGTTAGTCATCTCATCAAACATTGGGTTTCCGTATAAAAGAATTCTGACTATAGCGTTTCCACAAAAAGGCAAGATAGGAAAGTTCGCGCTTTGCAGGTCTTTGAATAAAATACTCCTTAAATTTGAAAAGTTCGAGCAGTGAAGAAGGTAGTGCTTCGTTGTTTCCTCTACATTAGTCCGACATGAGCATATCGGATCAAGTGTATCTTGGAAGTTATGTCTAAATTTATGTGCTTTCAGGTGACTAAAGTCTACTCTTAGGCGGGTAATGAAAGTCACACCCGTTATGTCATTCAGCCCATAAACTGAGTTCTGCAATGGTTTGCGACCTTTTAAAATTTCTCTTTTGAAAAATAATAGATTTGGAAGATTCCTCAAACCAGCGTCAAGCTTATTCCATTCACTGATGCAATACGGGAAAAAAGAATTTCGGAAACAATCAACTCTCCCAAACATAGGGGGTATGGCGTAAGTAGCTCTAAAGGAGTAGTGTGGGGCATCATTCCGACGCACTATATCTTGCAAGTTTTGGGGTGATGCGCCATTTACAATTTTGTAAAACATGCACATCCTTCTACAATACCTTCGATCCGACAAAGTTTCAAGTCCAAGTTCAAGATAAAGTTTTTCGCGGGAAGTTCCAGAGAAGCATCCAGATATCGCCAAAGCAGCACTATATTGAATGGATTCCAGACGTTGAGTAAAGGAATCATTTCCAGGGTTGTCGTAAATAATATCCCCATAATCGAGATTAGGCCTTATATAAGATTTATATATTGTCAAAAGTGTATCCCTAGGAAGAGCACTTCGCAACCTCTTTAACATCCCGATACCGGTATTGACTTTGGAGATCTTCTCATTCAAATGATGACGGAAGTATAACTTACAGTCTAAATGTAAGCCAAGATGTAACTGGACATCTTGACGCACAACAGGTATGCCATTGAAGTATATGTCATGAGGGTCAGAAATATTCAATCTTCTCCAGAATAACACTTCAACGGCTTGTTTAGAAATATCCGGATTCAAAGACATTTTCCATTGCTTAGCCCATTCATTCACTTGACTAAGATCAGCATTTAACTCACTAGCCGTAAGAAACGGATTAATTACCAAGGAAAAAAGGGAAGTGTCATCAGCGAAGATATCGACTGTCGATTTCATATTGTCGGGAAGGTCATTTATGTAGACTAAGAAAAAAAGTGGACCAAGAATTGAACCTTGGGGAACGGCAGCTAAGATTTTTTGCCATTCAGATTCCTTACCATTCAAGGCAACCCTTTGAAATCTATCTGATAGAAAGTCTGTCAATAATTCAAAAGTTTGCCAGTGATACCGTAAGTTTTGAGTTTAAAGACTAGGCCCTCGTGCCAAACCCTGTCGAAAGCTTTACATATGTCTAGAAAAACCCCACGAGTGTCCAACGGTGGATTAGCATTGAACCCTTGGTAAATGTTATGCGTGATGGAAAGTAACTGGGATATACAGGAATCATTCTTGCGAAAGCCGGATTGACTAGGAGTAAAAAGGCTGTGCTGCTCAAAATAGCTATAAATCTCGTCGTAAATGCACTTTTCAAAAATTTTACCTAAGATTGGTAGTAGAGACACTGGTCTATAATTCTTGACAGTTGATTTATCCCCCTTTTTGTGACACGGCGTGAGATTACCTCTCTTCCAATAACCAGGATATATCCTATTATTTTGTGAGAAATTAAATATGTCAATTAGTGGCTTCACTATGGAGTTATCACAGACCTTGACTATTCGAACAGATATCTGATCCCAGCCATGGGATTTATTTACGTCAAGTGATCTGATAATTTTGAGCACTTTGTCTGGTTCAAAGGATATTTTATCCAAACGATGATCGGTTAGAAAAAAGGCTCAGGCAAACTACTATCCGTTAGCACTGGGGTGCACTGATTAGCGTAGAAAGTGTTGAAGATGTTTGCCTTTTCAAGAGGATCGGTTATAATCCTGTTTTGATGGTGAATTGGAGGAATTTGAGGCAATTTGCGCTTGTTTAAGAATCGATGTACTATAGACCAGTATTTCTTTGGACGAATGTTAGGGTCATTGAGGGATTTGCCAAGGTTTGCATAGTAAATATCCTTGACCTGTTTAATTGCTACTTTACAGCGAGATTTGATTTCACGCAGCTGTTCGAAGTCAGACATTTTGCGTCCATGTTTAACATAACGTCGGTATATCTTAGCTTTCTCAAGAATCATCCCCTTAATCTCGGTTGTCATCCAAGGCGCATCCTTATCCCTAATCGTTATGATTTTATTAGGGACGAAGTTACTGAAAACATTACGGACACAATCTGATAGGAATTCGACCCGTTCACTGGCATTGAGATGTAAAAAGGCTCTCTCCCAATTAATGGTATCAAACGCATTCTGAATGGCAGTTTTATTAACTTTTGCAAAATCCCAGATACGTCTATGGTAGGTCGGTGGAAAAGGAACTTTGAAATCAACAGTCGCATAAATCACTTGATGATGACATCTGGGATACAGTGATGGAAAAACCCATGAGTTTACAATATAACTATCAGCTGAAGTAAAGATGAGGTCAATGCAGGAGCTTGAATTCTGCAGTAAATGCGTAGGCTCATCAATAATTTGAGATAAGCCGTTTTGAGAAGTTAAGTCGGATATTTCAACACCCTGTGGCGTAGTTGTATCATCGTCCCACCAGTCCGCATTTCTGGCATTAAAGTCCCCCAGATAAATAGAACAGTCAGGCGAGTAACTATTGATGTTTACAATAGTGTTCTCCAATTTGTCCCTAAAATTCTTCTGCGTTTTGGCTCGGGGAACGATAGAGAACAGTAAGGTATAACGTTTTAGAGCCAAACTTCAATTCGCACACCACGCATTCGTCTAGGGTTGTAATGTTAGATTTGCGGACTAGCGGAAGGTGTTCCTTAAAATAAATACAAACTCCACCCCGTTTTGTGTCGGATGGGTGATCGCAACGTAAAATGCTATATCCTGGAAGAATAAGTCGTTGGTCATCATCTGAGATAGAAGAGTTTAAAGAAGTTTCCGAAATGCAAAAAATATCAAACTTACGCACTGACAAAAACGTAGAGATGTGTGAGAGCTTGGCGAAGTCGTCAACCCAAAGGCTATTTAGGTTCCAATGACATACTGAGAGTGACCCTGATTTTTCCCTTTGAGGGCCCGGATTACGTTCAATATCGCCAGACAAGAGAATGAGAATAAAAAAGAAGAAGGCGATTGCAATTTTGGGTAACTTAACAAGGAAAATACATACAACAAGGCGTAAAAGTTTAGAGGCGTGTTTGAGCACTTCCGCATGGTGAAGGAGAGTAAAACATTTAGCAAAATTATTATTATTATTATTATTATTATTATTATTATTATTATTCACGAATTTTTATACAGGATGACCAAATCAAAATAGAGTAATATATACATTATGTACATATTTACAAAATTCTGTTCTACCTTTGGGTCCTGTGGTGAAAAATGTAAGTGAAAAATAAAATAAAATTTGAGGTAAAATTCCAGTTACAAAGTTTGAAATCTAAAATCAGTAAAACATCATTATTCCTAGTAAACACACATAGCGCCTTGACGCCCCGACACATCCAAAAGACGTCGGATGGATCAGAGAACAACGCCACAAACGACTGCATGTGTTTAACTAGGTTAGTATTTAAAATATATGTTATATAGTTTGTTAAACTCTGGCAGAAACTTCTTTTTGTTCCTTCCTGTCTTACTCTAGTGAAGCGAATAATTTTATTACAGTTTCTAGTGTTGTTTTTCATGATGGTAAAGTAGTTTTTGAAGTTTTCACACACGTTTCCATGTATACAGTTAAATACTTGGGTTGTCAACCGTTTTCTTTGGATACCACGAACAGAGAGGGTTTTCGGCGGGTTTTTGACGTCTTACCAAAGATTATCGCGCGGGCTCTTTTCTCGAATCTGGAAATTTTATTATTGACAGTGTTTGTATTGTTACTTGTTATGATTGAACAGTAAGTGAAGAGTGGCATGAGCATGGTTTTGAAGAGCGTCAATGCAGCTTCAGTTGTGAGCTGGGGTCGAACTCTTCTTAACAGGTACAATCTCCCAGTTGCTTTTTTGTAGGTCTTATTAAAACTACCTACCACTACTCTATACTGCTCGATTGTTATCCCCATGATGGAGAGTGAAAACACTTGACCAACACCGCGCGAACAATTCCATATCTCATTTTAGAGAAAGAAATCATGCTATAAAACCTAAAAAAACTAATTACACACATTACACTAGAATAAAAATAGACACATACAGGGTGGCCCAAAAAAAAGCCTACCCTGGTTTAAATAGCTAATTCAGCCAAAAATATTTACATTGAAATTTTGATTCTTATACCATTCGAAAGAAAATTTTATAAGCTTTCTAAAAATATATGATACGTATCTTCAGCATTATTACTTTGCGAGAAAATCAAATTTTTATCTTTCACTCAAAGTAATTAAGATTTAAAGATCAATTAAAACACTTTCAAAATAGAAATTAATGATACGTTAAATTACAAAGTAATAAACACAACAAGGAAAACTAATAAAAAAAGTAAAACTAAGGGTAATGTCCTTCTACGTGGTGTCTATTTCTTTGAATACACAACACAGATCTCCTTTTCATTTCTCTTATTGAGTTTTGGATAAATGGAGTTTGTGTGAGTTGTGTACATGCATCTTGAATTCTTCTTCTTAAATCAGCAAGGGTTGCTGCAGGTGTCTGGTAAACTTTTCCTTTCAGATAGCCCCAGAGGAAAATATCAAGCGGGGTCAAGTCAGGGGAGCGTGCAGGCCATTCTGTATTCTGCCCAATAGCAATTACATTTCTGCCAAAAATTTGACGCAGTCGATTGGTAACATTTCTTGTACGGTGAGCTGGAGCTCCATCTTGGGCCCACCAAACAGAATTGAAAAGAACAGGATAGAATCTCTGCAAATTTGGCAACGCAAACGTATCAACCATCTGTAAGTAGGACCTTCCATTAACGTTCCCATAAAAAAAGTAAGGCCCGACAAGTGTTCCGTTCCCACAAATTCCTGCCCATACTGTCAGCTTACGACAATCACTTGACACATCAAATTGAAATGCAGGGGGGGTACCTTTTTCTGCATACATTCGGACGTTATGGTTATTTACCTGTCCATTTAAAGCAAATGATGCTTCGTCACCAATCACTAGGTTGTACAAAAACCTTGGGTTATGGCATTGATTTTCAAACCATTGGCAAAATCTGACTCTTCTCACATAATCTCCTTGTTTTAGCTCATGCCGGACATGCATTTTGAAGGGATGCCACCTTAAATCATTTTGAACAATCCTCTGAAAAGTTGAACGGCTTACTGGAATTCCATTCCTCCGTGTACTTACTCTAGGATTGGCAACGAGAGCATTTCTTACAATATTCACATTCTGAGGCGTGCGAGAAGATCTACGTCGACCTGAATGTCCCTTATTCATGTTAAGACTTGTACCATTTTGCTGATATTTTTGAATGTTCTTGTGTATCGTTTTCTTGCATGGGGTGGCACACCCGGGAAACCGTTGGCGGAATGCTTCCCTAACAGCAATGTAGCTTTTTGTTTCATGATATTTTGTTACCACAAAGACTCGTTGCTCCACTGTCAACTGCACTTTCAACCTCTTTAACATGCAAAAACATTTGTTTGATTTTTTAAGTCAAAACATTTGACGGACACGTCATATTTCATTGTCCTTTTCATTACTTTGTAATTTGTGTTTATTACTTTGTAATTTAACGTATCATTAATTTCTATTTTGAAAGTGTTTTAATTGATCTTTAAATCTTAATTACTTTGAGTGAAAGATAAAAATTTGATTTTCTCGCAAAGTAATAATGCTGAAGATACGTATCATATATTTTTAGAAAGCTTATAAAATTTTCAAAATTTCAATGTAAATATTTTTGGCTGAATTAGCTATTTAAACCAGGGTAGGCTTTTTTTTGGGCCACCCTGTATAATCAAAGCAATCATTATAGCATAGTTTGCCATGATGACCATCAATTGGAAAACGCAACAAGTTGGTAATAATCTAATCAATCAATGAGTTAAGCTCATTCAGTGTGTTGAAATACTTAATAGAATCGTCACTAAAACTAATGCCCAAGGAACAATTTATGTCCGCAAAGACAAATTTCACATTCTCATTACCCTCAATTAGTCCCTTAGCGGTCTTTAATAATTCATGTCTTCTTTTAGTCAAATCGACACTCACAGAGAAAGGTTGAACGCCTGGTTTCTTTTCACCGTTCTCAAATGATTTTGGTCTTGCAGAGTAAAGCTTTTTCCGTGAGTTCCAATTTCTGAACTTTACAATGATGGACTTTACTTTCTTTTTCCGTACTTCATCAAATCGAGGCTTACCAACACGGTGGACACGGTCAATATCAGACTGATCAAACGGCAATTTTACTTTCTCATAGCAATCTTTCAAAACCTCCATGACATCTTCACCCTTCTCGCCAACCTCAATGCCATGAATACGTAAGCAACTACGTCGACTATACTGCTCGTTATTGTCAGCTTTCACTTCAAGGTTAGCAATTACTGACTCCTGGACTTTTATTTTAGCTTCAAGCATTTGAGTTTTATCGACCTGCTCTTTGAGTTTTTGTTCGAATTTGTCAAGTAGATCTTTTTTTAAGTTTGTAAGCAGTTCTTCCAGCTTTATATTCGTTACAAGTGGTTTTATAAGCTTGTCCAAGTGCTGGACCATCTCGTCCGAGAATGACATGTTTTGCGATCTGGTGGCTGGCATGTGGAAACCACTCCTTTTGAGTAAACCTTGTTTGATGAGAAACACTTCCAGAGACAGGAAAAAAATATTTTAAAAAAACTTGTAGAACAGTTTATTTCTCCATGAAAACCCACGTAACTATAACAAAAAGCACTCCATATTTTCACCAACTTGTTTGTTATAACGTTTCATCACATTTTTCCGATTTGAAATCACATAAACCTCGTAACAGTTTTCCACTTACAGAGCGTCTCAGAAGACGTCCGCGCTCTCTGAGTAGATATCTCATCCCTACCAGGAAGCAATGATGACAGCACACAAGGTTCAGAAATAATTGAAGTATGAGCCGAGACAAAATGAAAGTCTGGTAAACCCTATTGATGATGACGATGAAGAGTTTTACGTACGCGAGGATGATGTTGATTTTCAACGAAACGCTTTTGATTTTATTATTGAAGAGTAGAATTTCTTTTCGCTACTGTACAACAAATCTTCTGTTTATTATGCATTCATTCTGATATTATGAAAACTTTTATCACAGATAAAATTAATTTTTTTGTCATACGACAAATCAAATCCCCGTCAAATTTAGCATTTTTGTCCATTCGCTAAATTTTATGAAATTTGTCATTCGCCAAATTAAGTACAAATTTTATACACTTAACGTATTTGTGAACAACGATATGAGGACACCGAAATTACCCCCGTCTAATCAAAGATTACAAAAGTTGTTAGGTCCTTTGAAATTGTTGATTGTTTGTTTCTCAGTCCGTCAAAATCTTTATCACAATAACCGGTTATCACAGAATCTTTATGATCCGTTTTAACCAACTGAAAGGGCCTTAGATAAAAAAGGAAGTGTTCGTGATAAAGCTCTCTCTGACCAGGTACAATCAAAATTTGCTTGTATACATAGTGTTTTTACGAAAAGCCAGTTTGCTCCGAAATTCATTTGGCAATCATACCTATATACGCGTATTCTAAATCAAAATTGGGACAGGGTACACTAGAATAACATAGCTCGCAGGAATTAACTTCAAAAGTTGTATTCTTATTTCCATTAAAATTTTAAAAGTTTTACAACATGTATTTTTTCTAAGAAAAATCTTTCGCAACATCAAACGACTTACAGGTTTTACAAGATAAATCAAAATTCAAAATAATGTGTTCTAGAAATGTCCAAATGACGAACACAAGAAAGTTCTTTGATTAATACTTGTGTCAAAAATTAATTCAACGATAAATACAATAATACATCACTCAATAATACTTGTAAAATAGAACAAAGCCAGACAAACTAGCTCAAAATCATGCATTACAGAACGTCTGAGGGATAAATTAAAATGTTAGGTAAACATGACACAACCCCACAGTAGAATACAGATTCACCTTGCAACATCTTGTTTTTCATCTCGTGAACAAAAATATATTATACATACATATCTTTGGTAACCATTATTACACAAATTACTAACATTTGGTGGTTCACTAATGTTGTTAAGAGAGCCTATCGTGTTATTACTACGATTCGATCTACAATCTTGGACAAAAATAGTGACAAAACTTGTAGTAGCAACTGCAATTGGCATTTCTCTGTCAACCTGCTTTTCAAAATGGTGGTTCTCTGTTTGTGCCTACACAGTTTGCAAATGTTATTGAACACATTATACCTATCTCGTACTGAATTTAAATGCTGGCTCAGCAGAATTTTGTAAATTTTTTTGTAAATACAGTGGAATCCCTCTAAAGCGGACAACATTGGTGCAAAAAAAAGTGTCCGCTTTAGAGGGATGTCCGCTTTATAGGAAGTTGACCAAAAAATTAGTTTTAGACCTAATTTTGACCAAAAAAGCTTTTTTTGTAGTACTGGCGGGTATCATGGGGTGATTTGCAACACTAGGGTAAACGGCAACATCAATAGATTTAGCTTATCGAGCAAAGAACCCAAGTTGGCTGTGTAAAGTAAGTTTAGCAGCTCAAATTTGTCGGTGTTGCAACCAACCTTTAAAGGCTGGTTCTCACTTATCGCCGTAAGGCTTACGTTACGACGATCGTAAGCCTTACGACAGTTTTAAGCCTTACGACGAATATCAAAAAAATTATAATCGTAAGCGTTATGCAAAATAAGTGTGAACACTTTTTTGACTCAAAATTCGTCGGCGATGACCGTCGTAAGCCTTACGCAGAATATCAAAAAGTTTTGATATTTTATCGTAAGGCTTACGACGACATAAGGAGTTTGAATGGACAAAACGTTCGAATATAAAAAAAACATTCGATTACGAAATTCGATTTTGTCAAAGCGCTCGAATTTTATTTTTTTAAATCATTGCTTCGGAAAAGTTTGCACGCATTGTACATCATGGGCAAAGCAGAAGACGAACGTATGTCAATTGCAGTACAAAAGTACCCATGCTTATATGACAAAGCCATACCAGCTTTCCATAATAAGAACGAGAAGCGGAACGCATGGAATGAAGTTGCCAAAGAACTTAATCTAGAAACTGGTAAGATTTTTTAACTATATTCTATTCAAACATAGTCACTATGATTCAAAGAAAAAAGACCAGGACTGACAAGGCCATAATGTAAGAAATTTTAATGCTTTCTAAAGTTTGTTTTAAACCGTATTTTTCTTTAGGCCAGGCTGCAAAAGATGCGTTTACAAGTCTACGCACCAAGTATGTGAGACGGAAAAAGGCTTTGAAAGATACGAAACGGTCTGGTACCGGAGCTGAGAAGGTGGCGAAGGCTGAAAGGGATATGCAAGAGTACAATTTCCTCGGTTGGTTGGACAACTTTGTTTATGAACGCAACACAAAATGTAACTTATCTAATGAGGAAGATATGGATGTTGGCGACTTTATTGGAAACATTTCGGAAGGAGCTGCTTCCGAACAATCGGCAGACACGACGTTACAAGCCACGGGCTATATTAATGATTCTGAGGTTAATAAGGCAATTTCGCCTACAGTTGTCGAGGAGACAAATAACAATTCACCCAATAACTTCTCCAATAATCTTGCGAGCACTTCGCAAGTTACTGGACAAGTTAAATGGATAAAAAATAAACGACAGAAAAAAAATGAAGGAACTAATCCTAACCAGGGAAACCGAGAAATTTTAGAAAGGCTTACTACTGTGCTTTCAACTCAAGAGCAAGTAGATGATGAAGATGACATATTTGGAAAGTATGTGGCAAGTGACATAAAGGCGTTAAACGTGCGTCAAAAGCGAGTCGCCAAGGGTGAGATCGCAAGCCTGCTCAATCGTCTTGCCTTGGAACAATTAGACATTGAAATTTCGTTGTTTGACAACTATCAATGAAATCTCTGTTGAACTTTCAGAATATGGTACGTGTTCCTAAGAATATAAAAATTCGTGTTCTAAATCTTAATTTTATAAAACTGGCCCACAGCTGCGCACATGCTCCAATTGCCACGAAAGTACGTTTTCGTTCATGAAGTATTCTTTCAGTCCCTCTCGTTGTGCCACTGCACATTGCTGGTATCGAGAACCTCTAACATTATTAATTTCTGTCAAGCCCCCTACACCTTCACTTCGAATGATATCTCTCCATGTACCTGCCTTAAAAGAACCATCGGAATTTTCGGAATCAATAAAGCCAGTCGGACAATAATACGCATTATGTGTTTGTTGCAAGTAATTATGTAAAGTAATAGCTGCAAGGCTGTACCTTTGTGCATTTTCCACCTTTGCTTTTATTGGCCGACGGAATATTCTCCAACGAGATGCAAGTATGCCAAATGTATTTTCGATCGTGCGCCGTGCTCTGGACAATCGATAATTAAAAACTTTCTGTGATTCAGTGAGGTTGCCAGGATACGGTCTAACAAGCCATGACTTTAGTGGGAAAATCTCGTCCCCAACCAGAAAATAATTTACTGGGTTGTTCGGACACCCTACTAAAGGTTCAGCAGTTGGTAGATACATTTGATCACTATCAAATCTATTTCCAATTAACGAATTGGCCAAAACTCCGCAATCGTTGTTGCTACCATAACTCCCAATATCAACCAGAGTGAATGTATACTTGGCGTCGCAAACTGCCAATAATACCAGACTGAAAAAGCCTTTGTAATTATAGTACAGAGACCCACTATTTGCAGGGCATTCAATGGCAATGTGCTTTCCATCAATTGCGCCAATACAATGTACCATATCCCAGATATCGAAGAATTCTTTACTGATCTTCTTCCACTGCGAGACTGTACTTGGTGGTCGTACATAACAGGGCGATAAAATCTCAAATATTTTGTCACACGTTTCGCTTAAAATAGTGCAAATTGCCGATCGGCTTATTCTGAAGGAAAAACATAGCGATTGTTGCGAGTCTCCAGATGCAAGAAACCTCAATGTCAAAACTAGTCTTTCAGCGGGAGAAATTGGCTCTCGCATTCTAGTTGTTGATCGCTGGAGAGATGGTCCAACCAATGAAAGTAAATGTTCCAAGCGTTGTGGTGACATACGAATAAATCTAAAGAAATATTCTGTATCGAACAGACGCAGTTCTTGCGTTTAAATGTGGTAGTCCCCATATTTTTTTCTGTCTTGGAACATCTTGCGGGTCCAAAACCTTCGTGACTTAGACGTATGCTCTTTATCTTCTTCTTCTAACAGCAATGTCAGTATAATCATTGCACAAGCTTTCTTTTTTCTAAGAGATAAAGTCGCCATTTTTAACTTCAACTTCACCTCTTTGATTTGAGCTTGCAATGTGTTGGCATCTTTGTTTTTTTTTATATATTTTTTGATATTCGTCGTAAGCCTTAAAACACAGTCTTAAGGCTTACGACAGAAATTCCCGTTTTAGTAGTTCTCACTAGCGTAAGGCTTAAAACTGTCGTAAGGCTTACGATCGTCGTAACGTAAGCCTTACGACGATAAGTGAGAACCAGCCTTAAGTGTTGCTAAGGTTATAAACTAAGAAACCAAGTTATAATACGAAGATATATTTCATTTATCTTATAGGTCTTTTAATACACGTTTTTCTCCCTATTTGAAATAATCTTTGATTGAGAATTGTTTTCTATTTTGAAGCTGAAGTTCCTCAATCTTTTTCGTAATGGTTGACAACATTTCTTGGCTTGCATCATCAAAAATAGTAGATCGCTTCATTTTATCAAGCATAGTGATTAGCTCGGTGAAACCAAGCATTTCTTCTTCAACCTCGTCTTCACTCTCATCATCATCCTCGGAAATCTCTTCGACCTGACATGCCATCTCTGGATTTTCAATTGCGTTAATGCTAGCTTCTCGGATTTGATGTGGCCAATAGCTGTTACAGTAGACGATAAAGTAGTTGGGCACGTCCCTAAAAACCTTAGCAAACTATTCAACAAATTCATGTCGCTTCCTAACTGTACCATCGGATGTAAAGTGACTGGGAAGCGAGTGAACCGTGGTGCTGGCTACGGACTAGAAATTCCTGCCCAGTTGAAAAGGCAGTTGAGTGGGCCGAGAAAAATATAAGGAAAGTGTTGGACTCGGTAAATAACAAAACTCAAAGATGTACTAAGTAAAATGGTTTAAATTTTAAGAAAAAGTGATATTTCGTCTCGTTATTTTTCTATTGTCCGCTTTATAGGGAGTGTTTATAAGGGAAACTGTCATTTGGTGCAAAGATTTTTGTCCGCTTTATAGAGTGTCCGCTTTATAATCGTCCGCTTTATAGAGATTTTTTTATGAGAGTTTGACCTAAATTCTGCCGGTGCAAAAATTTTTGTTCGCTTTAGAGGGCTGTCCGCTTTATAGGGTGTCCGCTTTAGGGGGATTCCACTGTAAAACAGTTGCCCTGCTGTGCCTACTTTACTTGTTTACATAATATCTATATCAGTGTTAGTTTACGTAATTCTTCTTTCAGTTTTCGGCAATACTTGCAAAGTAGGCGGAGCATTACTGATAAACCGAATCTAATATGAGCAAAACTCCAAGTGACATATGTTTTGTTTTTGCGTTTTAGCATACTTATGAAAATCAACCAACGAATGTCCCTCTACTTGCGCGTACTCCATCAAAAGGGAAACGTCAGCTACAAGGAGATCAAGCGCCGGTTCCCCTGTACGCTCTTCGGAGCATCTACCGACATGCGAAAGAGTCCACGCAGTCCGATGAACCTGTGGACAAACGGAAGTACATCCAGGGACGTCCACGAATACTATAACAGAGCGTGACGAGAGAGACGTCATAAGAGCCGTGACGACAATCTGCGAGAAGTCATCTCGGCACATCCAAGACGTAGCGGATGCTATGCACGCATCGAATAGGACTGTCCAGAGATATCCGAGAAAGCACGGATACGGCTACCGCAAGTCGAGGAAGAAGGGACTTCACAGGAAGACGAAAGAAAGCGACAACAATTTGCTCGACTGGCGTGGACGTATCCGGACAGGTTTTGGACGCAACAGATTGCGTTTTATTTTGATGCGCGTGGTTTCGCCCACGTGTTTAATCCACACGGCGTGGCCAGGTCGACCGGCACCATGGCATGAAGGACTGGAGCGAACAACACAGGGAAAAAAAGAAGGCAGTGGAAATGGCTCGGTTTTTTGGATACAACAAAGGCGCCGTCCTTAGCAAGCAACACCACTGGGAGGTAACCGGGGAAAACTTTGGCAATTTTGTTCGGAATGTTTTTCCACCAACGTCCAGGAAATGCTTGAACCCGGACTCCCAGTTGTTCCAGCAGGACGGCATCCCGCGACAAAACTCGCGAATAGGGCGATGGAAGACATCAGTTGCAAAATGTTCGCGATCCCAGCTCCTTCACCGGATTTGAATCCTATAGAAAACATATTTCACTTGGTACGCAACAACCTGAAGGAGGATGCTCTAGAAAAGGGAATCAAATACGAGACATACGAGGAGTTTTCAAAGAGAGTTGCCAAGACCATATCGGAATTCCCGGCTGCTGTCATTGACAAAACAATCTTATCGATGAGAAACAGATTGGAAATAATCGTCAAGAACAAAGGCGGTAGAACAGTTATTACCCTAAACTTTTACAGAGCGATCGTGGAAATGAATTTACAGGTAAATACGCTTCACCATTTTATTCGACATTTTTAATACTTAAACAATTCTTTGTGTCAATGATATTTCCATATTTTAATTGACGTTGAAAACTTTTGAATAATTGAAATAATCTAAAATTTTGATTATCAATGCTTTTTAACAATGCAGGTGAGGACAATACATTGTGTATCAAATACTGCTGCTATTCATATCGAAATGAAAAGTTGATAAAATGATAAAGAAAATGCAGAATTATCGAAAAAGCTCAGTGCCAAAATAGTTGGAGACACGATACCAAGGGAGAAAAGGACGCCTGTTTACAAATAATAGCATCGTATGTAAATGGATTAGTGACGAAAATATGGAGATGGAAGCAGAAATAATTAAAACCCGGGAAAAAGAAGATAAGTAAGAAAAAAGGGATGCAGAGTAGACCAGGACTGCTGTTCAGCCTTGGGAAGTAACGCTGAACTCAACTATAAAAAACAAGAAGCCGACAGAGATGAAACAAGTTCATTTAAAGCCAAATTGAAGGATGAAAATGGAGCCACCCTATATTATAAACAGAGATGGGAGACAGCAAAAGATAAGAACAAAGAACAAAGAAATCCAGAAGAAGAAGCGGTTGCAGTTAGTCATAGACTATGCACAATAACAACCACTGGTGAAAGCGTTATGTACGAATTCGTTAAAGAAATTGAGGAAAACGAAGATGAAACCGAAGAGGTAGAAAATTCTAAGGAATGCTTTTCGGAATCGAACCCACTGGACTCACTTACGGATGTATTTGGAATCATGCCCTCAGACATTTCCGAATTGCCAGCTGTAGTTCCAACCCCCCAAAAAACATTCTACCCCATCTATTCCAGCTCAAAGCCCAACCCTTTCTGTTTGTCATTGCAAGCAAATGTTTGAAACAGTAGTAGATACAGTAAAAGACATTCAAAAACAAATGCTCATTATGAATGACAAAATAGACGAGATGAGTAAGGGGCTGTTTATATGAGAGGCGGGACGGGACGTTTGCCGGGACGGGACGAAAAACGGGATGATTTTATCCCGCCTTTACATGAGAAGTAGTTTTGCCGGGACGGGACAGCAATCGCGGAAAAAGAAACTATAATGGCGCGTAGAAATGTAAACAAACGAAGATTTCACATTTTAAAACAGTTGTTATTAAATGCTTCTATATTGTTACAGTTAAACTGTGCAACAGTAACTCTAATCGTTCGATTTTTAAGTGTGAGAAATGTTTTAATAGCATTGTACTTAAGCAAAAAGCAAAAACACCTTCAGAGACAATTGATGAGAGAAAGACAGAAAACTAGAATTCCACGATCTATTTGGGTAAAGCAAGGTCGTGTAGAACAGTGGTGGCGAAATATGTTATTTGATGTGCTGCCTGAGGAAGAGTGGAAAAAGAATTTCAGGATGCCTAAAAATTTATTCATGAACCTCGTTGATCAACTACGCCTTTGGATTTCACCCGACAGGACTTCCCCAAACTATCGTGCTTTACCTGCAGAAAAAAAATTAGCAGTCACATTATATTATTTAAAAGACACTGGCTCTTTGTCAATGACAGCAAACAGTTTTGGTTTGCACGTTTCAACGGTTTCAAAAGTAATCAAAGAAGTATGCCATGCGATAACTTATAAGCTTGGACCAACATATATTTTCCTTCCTAAAACTAAAGAAGAGATGCTTCAAAAGGCTGCTGAATTCGAAGCAAAATTTGGTATGATTCAAGCTTTTGGATCTATTGATGGGACTCACGTTCCTATTTTAAGGCCAAGTGAGCACTCACAAGATTATTTTTCCTATAAGATGTATTTTTCGCTAAACGTTCAGGCTGTTTGTGACTATCATGGCTTCTTCATGGATGTTGATTGCAGGTGGCCTGGGAGTGTTCACGATGCTAAGGTCTTTGCAAATTCTGCTGTTGCAATGAAACTGAGGAATGAAGACCTACCTCTCACATATCATGAGGTTGTTCTAGGAAGGGGAAAGATTCCAAATTACCTTATAGGTGATCCAGGCTATCCTTTAACTCCTTATTGCATGAAAGAATATGATAGTTGCTCCACAAATGCCCAAGTGATTTTTAACAACATGCTCAGAGCTGCAAGAAATCCTATTGAATGTGCTTTTGGCCGACTCAAAGCACGATGGTCATTTTTAACAAAAAAAGTGGATTTGAAACTTGACTTCGTTCCCATAGCAATTTATACTTGTTTTGTTCTTCACAATTTTTGTGAACAAAACAAATGTAGCATTGACTCGCAGCTTGTTGATGTAGAATTAAAGAAACACTCAAGTCAGGACATGCAGTCAAAGGATACAATATATTCAGGAAATTTGGAAGAAGGAGAAGTGATCCGAGAAATTTTAACAGACTATATTAAAGAACAGCTTGAACTTCAAAATTAGACAAAGTTATACTCAATTAGATTATGTTTAAAGAATTCTTGTAAACAAGTGTATATATGTTACGGGGAATATGATAAATTGGGAATTATGCATATTCCCCTAACCCCAATCCTATGGGGAATAATGTAAAATAACTGGTTAATATGCATAACCCCCGAATTTATCACAATCCCCGTAACATATATATATACAAAGTTACTTTGAGGGCAAAAGAGTAAATTAAAGGACCAAAAACATAGGATTTATGACGAGTGTTTGCAAATTGACTTGAGCTTGCATCGAAGTCTATCCTTAAGTATTGAAAGCCCTGGTTGTACATGTAGTGAAATATATTGACGAAAACCTGTAAGAAAACAGTATTTCTTATGTTATATAAAGAAAACATGTAAATAACAAAAAAGAAATAATGTATAGATTTTCTTTTAAAAAAACAAAACAAGGAACCAACAAAACTCTTTGGAATACATATAAAATCTTTCCAACAGTACATAAATGATAGTATTCAACATCTTTTATCATTTAACCAAGAATAAAACGTTTCTTGACCTTCAGGTGGAATAGGAAAAGATTGCTGTCTTGGATAGGGTGATTGGTGCATGGCATGCGTATTTGATGATTCTCTCATCATTTGCATTGATTGTGAAATGGCACCACTGACTTGAAGCATAGCTTGACTCAAATTCGTAAGTGCATTGGCAAAAGACTCATTAGAACTTTTAATTGCCTCCAAAAGCTCTTTTCGTTCTATACGCTCTTCTTTGGCATCTTTAAGCAACAGACTATCCCTTTGAGCAGCAGAAAGTCTTCTTTCTAAGTGCTTTCTCTTATTATCAATCAGCTTTGGTACATTACTTTCAATTTTACTTTTTTTGTTTAAAGAAGAGAATTCATCATCATTAGAAGAAGTGTCTTTTTCAATATCTTCTCGACTGTCACCATCTATCGTCAAATCCACATTATCACTGACTTCTATGCCTGCAGAATCTACACCACTTGTTATTGGTTCAACATTGGGACTACCACCCCATAGTTGCTTTAATGAATCAAAGTGCTCATATATAAATTTTCCACTTCCACTGCGAGTTCCATTTATTACTGCCTTGGAAAAACCTTGTCTCAAATCTTTTATTTTCTCTAGAACTCTGTGGTAGCCCTTAGAAATCATCTTTTTCCTCTCTTTGACATCAGTAAACTTAGTATCTCCCTCTTGCAATTCAACAATAGGTCCAAAAAATTCTTCATTTTCTTCTGCATATAGTTTGGCCATTTCAGTTCTGATACTTCTATATTGCAAAGGTTTATCACCGTCAAAATCTGTGTTTTCATAGTCACATGCTATTTTATAATCTAACAAACACTTTATCAAATTTTTTACCATTTCGTCAGAAAAACGAAAGCATTTACGTTTGTTGTTTTTTTCAGGCATGGTCTGTTTGGCTGCCATGTTTACTTTTGGTTATCTTAGCTTTGCTGACTCAGCGTTAAGATTTTCAAACGTCCCGGGACAGTGTGTTTATATGATGAAAAACGTCCCGCTTAAGCAGGATCCCGGTTTGAGAAAGCGAGATCTCGCCTAACCGGGACGGGACGTTTTTTGTCCCGGGACAGTTTTTTTCATATAAACACGAGATAGATTTTTTATAAAAACTTCAATGGAGGCGGGATTTCGTTTTTCGTCCCGTCCCGGCAAACGTCCCGTCCCGCCTCTCATATAAACAGCCCCTAAGAAAAGTACTGAAAATTTTGAATTCTTACGTGAAAAATTTCAGACGCTAGATGACATGGTTCGGCGAAAGAAGGAAAAATGTTTACAGAAGAAAGAGCAAAGTGGTCAATGTACATCCGACAAAGAAGAAACGTTCACCAGTCTCTTCCGCAGCGCTTTGTCTGCTGATGACGAGTTATCTTTTGAAATAGACACCAACTTCCCGGCAGTTTCACCCACAATTCTTTCACCAACGATTCCAACAAGCATTCCTCCGAACTTTCTCTCACCTCAACCATCATTTCACGACGACACCTTACCTGGATCATCCATCATTCCCATTGTTACCACTCCTGTATGCAAAAAAGGCACTCGCAGACCACAAAATAAGTGTGCCGTTTACATCAAACAAGAGCTAGTAAGGAGGTTTAAATCCGAAGAACTTGCAAATGGACGAGTAAACGCCAACAAAAGCAAGTACAAAGATGCTGATATTGAAACAACTGCTTTGTCTCCTAACCGGTTAAAAGTCATCATTTCCCAAGCAAGATAAATGTACAAAGACGAATTTGATAAACTTCCGCAAAATGAACTAAACGAAATAATAAATGCAAAATGCAGACAGGTGAAATCAAAATCTAAGAAAACTCTGATTGATAATTTGTAATTTGTATGTGAAAAAAGTCGAACTCGATACTCCTATCCATAATTTATCTATCATAGCAGCATTCACCTCGTTTTCAAGTGAATGGATGAATTATTTATATTAATAGGAAGTAAAAGACATTTTCCTTTTTTTCACAGCAAAACGAAGTGAAACAATTTGATACGATTTATAAGCGTTTCAAATCGTTTCATAACAACGAAACGAAGTGAAACAATTTGATACGATTTATAAGCGTTTCAAATCGTTTCATAACAACGAAACGAAGTGAAACAATTTGATGGGATTTATAACAACGATACGAAGTGAAAACGATTTTGAAACGATTTAAAACAGATTTCAATTTTCATTATACAATTTGAATCGTTTCACGATTGTATCGCAATCGTTTCAAATCGTATAAGGAAACAAATTGAAACGATAAAATATGATACGATATTTGTGGACGACCCCTTATGTAAAAATGTCTTTTCATTGCATTTCAATTTCAACTTATTTCCACCTTTTTGTATGTTTCAATAAACGAACCATCAATAAAGATGACGCTAATTACATCAAGAAACAAATTGGCAGTGCTGTTAGTTAACGTGATTGGGAAAGAAGCAACATCGATGAAGAACCATCTTCACTGACTACACTTTTTAATCATGTCCATCTTCAAACGACTGGCTCACTGGCGATTGGGAAGAAGAATGAGTTGGTCTACCAGGTGATCAGGAGGTTGAAGATCTTATGCCGAGTTCATTCAACACTACGATTCATATATGATGGCTGATAAGAAGAATGAAAAGACGTGCCGCACGATCGACCAGACGATTTGTATATCGAGTGACGATGAGGACTTTATGCCTCTCACGTTCCCAGAGAACCCTGCCTCACCAGATCCTGAGAACACTCCTTTGCCTGTAAATGACGTTAAACTGGAGGATGCTTTGGATTACTTGAACTGGGAGTTTGAAAGGAACTACGATAAAGGTTGTCAACAATCCAGTTACACCCAAAGAATGGCGGAGGAGGTGTTTGAGACATTTTATGACGAAGGACTACTATCGTGAATGATCCAATTCAGGACATGTATCACCAGACCTGCTACAGCCAGCAGAAGGTATACGATTGCTTCAGTGCTGAACTTGATCTGTCTAAGTCTGGTGTGTACCACAACGCCATGGCCCTCCTAATGCAGAGTCGAGAGTACAGACCGGAAAACATCATGTTTGATTTCAAGAAGGATATGATTTTTGATACCGATATGGAAACCTACCCCCGTTACGGATTTCGTGCCGTCCATTTCATCTACTCTGAGGCTCACGATAGCCCAGATAGATCTATGAACGATAACCCTACTCGCTTTTCTTGGTTGTATGCCGAAAATCCTCGCGCTCAAAAGATTGTGCCTTTCGTTTCAGGCGCATACTACAAATGCAAAGAGTACGCCAAGTCCAACGACCCAAAGTGGCATCACCATGTCATCCTTTTGTATCGATCAAGAACCGATAAGAAGTACTACAAATCCACCATCAGAAAGCATGTGATCAGGAGGTTGAAGATCTTATGCCATTATACAAAAGGGGGTATAATTCAAGTGAATACATGGATTCCTTTTACAAATGTAAGGAAAGCGTTGTTTCCACTATCGCAGATAATGGAAACAGTTTCTTTGCGTATTCTGCATCACTGTCGGATGCTTGGGGGAGCCAGTCAGCGCACTGATAATCTTTCATTTTTAGTGTCAGCGGCTTTAGCGCGCTGAGTATTAAAATCGTCGTCGTTGTTTTTTTTTTTTTGCGGACAGTTTGAACCGTCTCCATAATATAAGTTTCCCAACTGATGATGAAATTGACAAGGAAATCCTGAACTTAGCTCCAGGTGAAGGGTCAACACCTTTATCTATTCTTAGTGATGAAAATTGTGAGGAACTTGCTCACCCACATTTATTTCCCACTGGTAAATTTGGATATAATATCAAACGAGATGTCATTTTAAGCCCATCAAAGTATTTCAATCAAAGATTGTTGAATTACACACAAAAGTTTGCCTCTGATCCAGACTACTTATTTTTCGCTAATTCTGTTTTACAGCAATTGAATTTACATCGTTTTTCTCAGAGACAGTCACTGTTAATTTCTGATGTATTTGAATCTTCGGCACTTCAGTCAAAGAACCACTTTTCAATTCTTCTATAACAGCACTGGAACTCTTCAAAAGGCTGTCGTGTTGAAACGAAATGTTGTCAATATATCTTTGGACGATGAAAACAGCAAGTTCATTTTCTCTGGAGATGCGCCATCTTGCAAATGGTAACACTCAAAACTTTTAACGTGTTGTGGGAAAAGCAATAAGTGATCTAATCTTTCCTGGATTTTTTCTAACAACACCCACATCTCTCGATTACTATAAGCAAGATCTTTGATTTCACTGGATCTAGCTGTGGTTATGTCTCTTAAGGGCAGTCTGAATAATGTACCGTTCAAAATTTCAACATCATCCGAACTAAAGTCTACCTTATTCGGAGAAATTTTGGCGCGGATTTAATTTGGCGCAGCCAGAAAAAATTAAATTTAGCGCGAATTTAATTTGGCGCAGCCAGAATGTTTCAAAAATTTCATAGTCGTTTAACGAATCAATCAGAACTAATTACAGTACCATACATTCAAAGAAGGTGAGACGGTAAAGCATAGAACTTTAAACATTCATGTATTCATGACTTTTTTTATTAAAACTATAAACAGAAGATTCACGACAGTGATATATTTTCTGTATCTTCTGTTGGTGAAAAAGAAAATTTCAAGATAAAAATATTTTTTATTCGTTCAATGTATTCCATAAGATCAGTGCCCAGCCACCACAGGGGGCCTACTACACGATTGACATATCTAAAAGACTCCCTCGGTGCCGACTAGGTGTTGTTTGCGGCGTTTCTATACTTAGCCAGAAAAGAAAAAAATGATTTGGCGTAGCTAGAAAAAAACTAAATTTGGCGCGGATTTAGTTAGGCTATTTTTGGCATTTTGCACCAATTGCGCCAAATTTTCTCCGTGCCAAAATTTCTCCAATTAAGGTAATCTTGCTCCAAAAACTTTATGATAAACTTTGAACTGGTCATTGAAATGAATTAAATCTTTTTTAGATTTGGATAATGTTATTTTGAGGCCAGGTCTTGTTTTATCCTTGATAGTGTCGCCTAAGAAGGTGGTATGTGGATCAAAAATCACCATAGCATTACCACTCACAAAACTTGGCACATCAGTAAGATGGTATACTGCACTAAATCCAAGACCAAATTTTCCAATTTTTGTACAATCGTGTTCTTTAGTACCAGCATTGAGTTTCGTTATGTTATTAAAATCTTCTTGTGAGAACTGAGCATCGTTGTAAACCAGGCTTCATTTTTTGGTTTTGTTATTGACTATATGTAGACTTCATTTTGTTGTTTATAATAAAAAAATTCAAAAACGTCATTATCATTGTTTTTTTATTTTGATAAGGAAATGGTTTAACCATGCCAGTTTGTTGTAACCTACGCTAACATTTTTTTTGTGTGGCACAGCCGCTGACTTACAGCCTTTACGGCTGTTTTATTCTTTTATACCGTATCGTCTGCAACACTGGATTGTACATACTTTATCACAAGAAAGAAACGCATGTTTTTCTTGATAAAAAAGAGTACAGAAAGATTACAGAAAAGATACAAACAATAGTGATAATAATAAAGAAAGAATAAGAAACCCTTAAACTTCGGAGGTATAGGCAACTAATGCAATTGGTTCGAAGACGATGTTTCCTCTGAGGGTTTTTTTGCTGCCGGCTAGTGGCCATACAGGAGATTAAGTGTAAATGATACGTTTGTGATACCAACCAAGACGAAAGAACCAATCTTATTATACTAATCCGCGTAGTGAAAGAACCAATCGCGCTATACTAATCCGCGTGCGTGTGTAACACATTTAACTTAGAGAGTGATGGTTTTTTTCAAAATTTACGGTCAAAATCTTCTTAATCGTGGTCATATAGCGGTAGTTAGTCCATTCGCCAATGGGCTTATATGCCCAAATAAAAAGGCCGAAATGAAACCGTTTCCTACTGCATCAAAATGAGGGAACGGTGGTTTTACAAAAGGATCTTATATATGGGGAAGCCCTGGCGCTGATCGTTTTTATTGGCTAATAAAGGAAAACTCTTGAAATGCGCTATTTTGATTGGCTGAAAAATTCATAGCAACAGAGTCCGTTGATAAGGTTCTTCATTTCTGCTGCTCTTTTGAAGAAGAAACGGGAAAGTTTTATATATATTTAAAACTTTTATTGTTATACTTTTACTGTTATTGTATTGTATTGTAGATCATGTGTAAGTGAGTATCAAGTATTACTATTCAGACGTGCAGTGCAAAGTGCAAAGTGCAGTGAAAGTTGTTTAAAAATGGCTGCAGAAAAGATGATGTTTATTTTGTTACATTCACGACGATCTTTTGATGGGAAGTTTTGTGGGTTTATTTACGTAATTTAGGTATATAAAAGACATTATTAACGGGAGATTTACGTAAAAAACGACTAACAGTGCTGGGAAACTTAGAAGCCAGTGTTTTTGTCTTTGAGTGTTGTAAAAATGGCAGACAAATTTCAGTAACGAAGAAATAGAGAGTAGGAGCAAGGACATTTTATGTGTTTGCAGTAGAAAAGTGTGCTGGAAAGTAAATAAAGTGTTATAAAAAGTGATATTAATATTTGTTTACAGGTATGAATATAGAAAGTCAACAGTTTAGAAGTGTTTGAAAATGGCTGCAGAAGATGATCAATGTGTTGTTGTTTACAAACATGATGATGATGTGAATTGGTTTTGAAAGGTATCCTCTTATGTTTGAAGTTAAACCAAAGTTAAAATATCATATATCTATTTAGTTATAACACAGTTAGTATGCTGAATAAATAAAGAATGCAGGGTTGTTTAGTTGTGTTTTGAATTAGCCAGCAGAGGAGATTTTACCCTGTTTTTAAAAATGGTTCCACAGAATGTTTTCAGTTGTTAAAAATTCTTTAGCTATACAAATTTCTGTCTTTATGTTTGTGTTTTTAATTATTATTTTTAAGGTAAATTTGTTCTCGAACATTTTTTTAGTTTGAATTTTTTCTTTCAGTATCTACATAATAATACGATTAGGTTTTCTGTAATATCAATATGCATTCGAAATCTTTTTTTCTTTTAGAAAAGCAAAATAAAAAATACATTAACAATAGATAAATGAAACTCATGGTTTGATATCATGATGTCGATGGTTGGTCAATAACAGATTATCCATTTAAAAAATTCTGAAAAAAAGACACACCGTTTTGTTTTCAATTCGCATATTTGTAATGTTATTCAATGTTTGCTTTTGTATGGCTGGGTATATAGTTCTGTGTTATGTATTGCTGTGTTTTACGCTTAAGTTATTATATACTTCTTTTATTCTGCATATACAATATTATATACTTTACTTCTTTGTTATCTTATTATACTAATTCGCGATTGTGTGTCACACTTTTATTTTAGAGAGTGATATATTTGTTTTTTTTTCACGGTCAAATCCTTTTTATTTTTTCCCTTTTCGTCGTAAAACCACGCCAAAGCGAGAGTGATTTTTTTGATTTTTCGCGATTAGTATATGCTCCTCCGTTTTGTTATTTTTGGTTTGCGCAGTGGAAATCAGCCGAAAAACATCTTTGGAGGAGTGCGAGCAATGCAATGTTAATCGTTCGAAATTTGTCAACGATCATTTCGTGAGCAAGAAACTTCGCGAAGAAGACGTGTTTCTTTTTGTATACGAATATTTTAATTTAAATTTGATTGTTTTAGGCAGCAAATCGACGAAAGAACTGACGAAGAAACACACGAAGGTATTGTTATTATTATAAAACGTTTTATTATCGTGTTTATTGCTAAACTTTTACTCTTATTAATAAAAGAACACGGGTTAGTTGTTTGTTTACAATGAAAAATCATATTTAGATATACAGAAGAAGTGCAGTGAAGTTTTTAAAAATTAGCTGCAGAAAGAGCGAACGAACAAAAGGTATTATTATAAAACTGTTATTTTTGATTAATAGAAGAACAAGTCAGTATTTAAATGTATTTAAATGTTTGTTTACGTTTTAGTTATCAATTTATTGTTAAACTTTTATTGTTATTGTATTTTAGATTTTATTTTAGATTAATAAAAGAACAGGTATAACCACATGCTTAGGTGAGTTTTTAAACAGATGTTGTTTTTTATATATAGGTTTTTTTAGAGGAAAACGAAACGAAGAACGAGATGAAGAAAGTCTATTTTTATTTTACGAGCTGTTTACGTATTTCTTTTTATAGTTATCAAATAGTTATGGGAGTGCAGCAGTAGAGTAGTGTAGATGAAGTTGAAGTTGTTTAAAAATGGCTGCAGAAAGGATGCTGTTTATTTACATTGGTGAAGAAAATGGTTATACTTCTTTTTTCGGAGAGAAATTGTTTGGAAAAGATATAAAGTAATATACGTAAGTACATGAGTCAAACGGATTTAGTAAATACAGCGTTAAAAGAGAGTAAAAACAGAGTTAAAACGATCAAATCATTAAGATGCATGTCCCTCGAGCAGTTAATGATTTGTTTTGGTAACGAAGTTGCTGTTCCTTATTTTATTTAATTCAAAATGGCGTCACAGTTATGAAGTGAAGTTACGAAGAAAGCATTTTTATGACTTTCACTGTATAAAAATGGTATTGGAATTTCAGTAGAAAGCAAAGAGAAAGTGTATCTTTACAATAGGAAAGTATGCTGGAAAGTTAATCGAGTGTTATTAATTTGTTTACAGGTATGAAATACAGAAAGTAAGAGTTTAGAAGTGTTTGATAATGGCTACAGAACATGATCAATATTGTTTACTATCATGATGATGTGAATTGGTATTGAAAGGTAAAGTTAAAATAGTATCTATTTAGTTAAACACTGTTAGTATTAGTGGATACATAAAGGATAAGAGGGATGTTTACTGTTGTGTTTTGAATTTTCCAGCAGAGAGGAGCTTTGAACTGGAAATAAAAAATGGCTCCACGAATGTTTTCATATGTTAAAAATTGTTCAGCTATACTAATTCTGTCATCACGTTTGTGTTTTTAATTATTATTTTTAAGGTTAATACATTTTCAAAGTTTCTTTTACTTTGTTTTGTTTTTCTTTAGATTTCGTCATTGCATGATTAGGTTTTTTGTATATGTTTTTAATGTTTTGATCTGTTAAAATAGAAATGAAGCACATGATGGGTTATAATGTCGAGAGGGTTACTTAAGATTTACTTACTTAATGACTGTGCAATGAACTATCTTACAAAAAATAAGTGTTGTTGGCTGTATTTTTCTTAAGTTTATATTTTATCGCGTTTATGCATATTTTGTGTTATGGTAATCGTTTACGTACTATGCCTAGGTATATAACTTTGAATTTATGATTTTATTTGTGACTTTTTATCTTTTGTGTAAATTTTTCTTCTTAGTTATTGTTTTTAGGATAAATACGTACTTGAATTTCCTTTTTTTTTTTTTGTTTCTTTTTTTTTTCGGTATTACAATTGAAACATTATTCTTTTAGGCAATAATAAAAAAAGCATAAAGAAATGAAACTCATGGTTTTAATCATGATGTTGATGGTTTTGGGAAGAACTAACTATATCATTTCAAAAATTCATTAATGGTTGCAGTCCAGAAGTAACTTTTGAACAAAAGAAAAAGTTGGAAGGTATCATTTTTGTAATGTTATTCAATGTTTGGTTTTGTATGTCTTAGTAAACGGTTCTGTGTTATATATTGCATATTTTTACATTAAAGTTACTTCTCTTCTGCGTATGAATATATATTCTGAGCCATGTTGCTGTTTGTTTCTGTTTTAAATTTTCTGAATGTAAGAAATGAATTAAAAAATTAATGCCTGAAAAGAAACTTTTGCAAGAGTTAAATTCTGCGACACAACGCATACTGAACAAGGGTGGCGAGCGACGCCGCCTGGGATGTTTTTGAGTTGCGATTCTATGATTTATTCTTTCGTCACAGGGTACGTACACGGGAATGGTGGATTTGACCTAATGTTTTCGAAGTTAAGTTCGGTAAAAAGTTTTTACCCGGGATACTAGTATATTACTATTTGTTTATGTGTTATATCTTCTGCATGTAAAAGCATGATTTTGGACTGTAGTAGGGTATTTTAATTGTTTTGTTTTTTATTTCAATATTGTTATAGCATGATTAGGTTTTCCATATTATTGTTTGAAATGTTATTTTTTAGGCAATAATAAAAAAGCATAAACCATTAAAGAAATGAAACTCATGGTTTTAATCATGATGTTGATGGTTTTGGGAAGAACAGACTATAATCATTTCAAAAATGCATTAATGATTGCAGTCCAGTAACAAGCACATGCGAAACAGTTGGAAGGTATCAATTTGTTTTTATTTAACATTTTGAAATGTTATTCAATGTTTGCTTTTGTATGTCTGGGTAAACAGATCTGTGTTATATATATATTGCCATTTTTTTTTACATTAAAGTTACTTCTCTTTTGCGTATAAATATATCTTCTTTCGATCTAAACAACCTTCAAGAATACCACGATTTGTAGCATGCAAGATGTCATTGTCCTCAAGCCAAAAGAAGAGAGTTTCAAGAGAGTATTTTATTGAAATGATTTCCCGATGCACAGATCATTTGGTGTTGACTGTTCCCTATCCTTATGATATGAGGAGAGAGAACAGATACGATGGAGAGATTCATTATGCACTTAGTTAAAAAAGTAACGAAAAAACACCTGCTATAGTGTCATTAGCTTAACTTACACATACTTTTCGATGAAAATGGTGAAAATGGAGGTCTAAAATACTTCATCAACGAATACAGAAGTGTCGGCAGGAATTGCAAAGGTTATTGACAAAAAACCCCAGCCACAACAGGAGCATCAAAATCAACATGATGAAGCAGAAACAACAAAATTCAAAATAATGTGTTCTAGAAATGTTTAAATGAAAAACACAAGAAAGTTCTTTGATTAATACTTGTGTCAAAAATTAATTACAACGATAAATACAATAATATATAACTAAACATCACTCATTAATACTTGTAAAATAGAACAAAGCCAGGCAAACTAGCTCAAATCATGCATTACAGAACAACGTTTCAAGAGAGTATTTCATTGACATGATTTCCCGATGCACCGATCATTTGATGTTGACTGTTCCCTATCCTTATAAGAGGAGAGAGAACAGATACGATGGAGAGATTCATTATGCACTCGTTGTTAAAAAAACAACGAAAAAACACCTGATGTAGTGTCATTAGCTTAACTTACACATACTTTTCGATGAAAATGGTGAAAATGGAGGTCTAAAATACTTCATCAACGAATACAGAAGTGTCGGCAGGAATTGCAAAGGTTATTGACAAAAAACCCCAGCCACAACAGGAGCATCAAAATCAACATGATGAAGCAGAAACAACAAAATTCAAAATAATGTGTTCTAGAAATGTCCAAATGACAAACACAAGAAAGTTCTTTGATTAATACTTGTGTCAAAAATTAATTACAACGATAAATACAATAATATATAACTAAACATCACTCATTAATACTTGTAAAATAGAACAAAGCCAGGCAAACTAGCTCAAATCATGCATTACAGAACAACGTTTCAAGAGAGTATTTTATTGACATGATTTCCCGATGCACCGATCATTTGGTGTTGACTGTTCCCTATCCTTATGATATGAGGAGAGAGAACAGATACGATGGAGAGATTCATTATGCACTCGTTGTTAAAAAAACAACGAAAACACACCTGATGTAGTGTCATTAGCTTAACTTACACATACTTTTCGATGAAAATGGTGAAAATGGAGGTCTAAAATACTTCATCAACGAATACAGAAGTGTCGGCAGGAATTGCAAAGGTTATTGACAAAAAACCCCAGCCACAACAGGAGCATCAAAATCAACATGATGAAGCAGAAACAACAAAATTCAAAATAATGTGTTCTAGAAATGTTTAAATGAAAAACACAAGAAAGTTCTTTGATTAATACTTGTGTCAAAAATTAATTACAACGATAAATACAATAATATATAACTAAACATCACTCATTAATACTTGTAAAATAGAACAAAGCCAGGCAAACTAGCTCAAATCATGCATTACAGAACAACGTTTCAAGAGAGTATTTCATTGACATGATTTCCCGATGCACCGATCATTTGATGTTGACTGTTCCCTATCCTTATAAGAGGAGAGAGAACAGATACGATGGAGAGATTCATTATGCACTCGTTGTTAAAAAAACAACGAAAAAACACCTGATGTAGTGTCATTAGCTTAACTTACACATACTTTTCGATGAAAATGGTGAAAATGGAGGTCTAAAATACTTCATCAACGAATACAGAAGTGTCGGCAGGAATTGCAAAGGCTATTGACAAAATAACCCAGACACAACAGGAGCATCAAAATCAACATGATGAAGCAGAAACAACAAAATTCAAAATAATGTGTTCTAGAAATGTCCAAATGACAAACACAAGAAAGTTCTTTGATTAATACTTGTGTCAAAAATTAATTACAACGATAAATACAATAATATATAACTAAACATCACTCATTAATACTTGTAAAATAGAACAAAGCCAGGCAAACTAGCTCAAATCATGCATTACAGAACAACGTTTCAAGAGAGTATTTCATTGACATGATTTCCCGATGCACCGATCATTTGATGTTGACTGTTCCCTATCCTTATAAGAGGAGAGAGAACAGATACGATGGAGAGATTCATTATGCACTCGTTGTTAAAAAAACAACGAAAAAACACCTGATGTAGTGTCATTAGCTTAACTTACACATACTTTTCGATGAAAATGGTGAAAATGGAGGTCTAAAATACTTCATCAACGAATACAGAAGTGTCGGCAGGAATTGCAAAGGTTATTGACAAAAAACCCCAGCCACAACAGGAGCATCAAAATCAACATGATGAAGCAGAAACAACAAAATTCAAAATAATGTGTTCTAGAAATGTCCAAATGACAAACACAAGAAAGTTCTTTGATTAATACTTGTGTCAAAAATTAATTACAACGATAAATACAATAATATATAACTAAACATCACTCATTAATACTTGTAAAATAGAACAAAGCCAGGCAAACTAGCTCAAATCATGCATTACAGAACAACGTTTCAAGAGAGTATTTTATTGACATGATTTCCCGATGCACCGATCATTTGGTGTTGACTGTTCCCTATCCTTATGATATGAGGAGAGAGAACAGATACGATGGAGAGATTCATTATGCACTCGTTGTTAAAAAAACAACGAAAACACACCTGATGTAGTGTCATTAGCTTAACTTACACATACTTTTCGATGAAAATGGTGAAAATGGAGGTCTAAAATACTTCATCAACGAATACAGAAGTGTCGGCAGGAATTGCAAAGGTTATTGACAAAAAACCCCAGCCACAACAGGAGCATCAAAATCAACATGATGAAGCAGAAACAACAAAATTCAAAATAATGTGTTCTAGAAATGTCCAAATGACAAACACAAGAAAGTTCTTTGATTAATACTTGTGTCAAAAATTAATTACAACGATAAATACAATAATATATAACTAAACATCACTCATTAATACTTGTAAAATAGAACAAAGCCAGGCAAACTAGCTCAAATCATGCATTACAGAACAACGTTTCAAGAGAGTATTTTATTGACATGATTTCCCGATGCACAGATCATTTGGTGTTGACTGTTCCCTATCCTTATGATATGAGGAGAGAGAACAGATACGATGGAGAGATTCATTATGCACTTAGTTAAAAAAAAACAACGAAAAAACACCTGCTGTAGTGTCATTAGCTTAACTTACACATACTTTTCGATGAAAATGGTGAAAATGGAGGTCTAAAATACTTCATCAACGAATACAGAAGTGTCGGCAGGAATTGCAAAGGTTATTGACAAAAAACCCCAGCCACAATAGGAGCATCAAAATCAACATGATGAAGCAGAAACAACAAAATTCAAAATAATGTGTTCTAGAAATGTCCAAATGACAAACACAAGAAAGTTCTTTGATTAATACTTGTGTCAAAAATTAATTACAACGATAAATACAATAATATATAATTACACATCACTCATTAATACTTGTAAAATAGAACAAAGCCAGGCAAACTAGCTCAAATCATGCATTACAGAACAACGTTTCAAGAGAGTATTTTATTGACATGATTTCCCCGATGCACCAATCATTTGGTGTTGACTGTTCCCTATCCTTATAAGAGGAGAGAGAACAGATACGATGGAGAGATTCATTATGCACTCATTGTTAAAAAAACAACGAAAAAACACCTGCTGTAGTGTCATTAGCTTAACTTACACATACTTTTCGATGAAAATGGTGAAAATGGAGGTCTAAAATACTTCATCAACGAATACAGAAGTGTCGGCAGGAATTGCAAAGGTTATTGACAAAAAACCCCAGCCACAACAGGAGCATCAAAATCAACATGATGAAGCAGAAACAACAAAATTCAAAGTAATGTGTTCTAGAAATGTCCAAATGACAAACACAAGAAAGTTCTTTGATTAATACTTGTGTCAAAAATTTATTACAACGATAAATACAATAATATATAACTAAACATCACTCATTAATACTTGTAAAATAGAACAAAGCCAGGCAAACTAGCTCAAATCATGCATTACAGAACAACGTTTCAAGAGAGTATTTTATTGACATGATTTCCCGATGCACCGATCATTTGGTGTTGACTGTTCCCTATCCTTATGATATGAGGAGAGAGAACAGATACGATGGAGAGATTCATTATGCACTTAGTTAAAAAATAACAACGAAAAAACACCTGCTGTAGTGTCATTAGCTTAACTTACACATACTTTGAGGAAAATGGTGAAAATGGAGGTCTAAAATACTTCTTCAACGAATACAGAAGTGTCGGCAGGAATTGCAAAGGCTATTGACAAAATAACCCAGACACAACAGGAGCATCAAAATCAACATGATGAAGCAGAAACAACAAAATTCAAAATAATGTGTTCTAGAAATGTCCAAATGACAAACACAAGAAAGTTCTTTGATTAATACTTGTGTCAAAAATTAATTACAACGATAAATACAATAATATATAACTAAACATCACTCATTAATACTTGTAAAATAGAACAAAGCCAGGCAAACTAGCTCAAATCATGCATTACAGAACAATGTTTCAAGAGAGTATTTTATTGACATGATTTCCCCGATGCACCGATCATTTGGTGTTGACTGTTCCCTATCCTTATGATATGAGGAGAGAGAACAGATACGATGGAGAGATCCATTATGCACTTAGTTAAAAAAAAACAACGAAAAAACACCTGCTGTAGTGTCATTAGCTTAACTTACACATACTTTTCGATGAAAATGGTGAAAATGGAGGTCTAAAATACTTCATCAACGAATACAGAAGTGTCGGCAGGAATTGCAAAGGTTATTGACAAAAAACCCCAGCCACAACAGGAGCATCAAAATCAACATGATGAAGCAGAAACAACGTTCACCATTTTTGAACATTTGGATTTTGATTCAAATGACAATGATGAAAATACATGTATCAATAATCCATATGAATTCAATGGTCAAAATAATGGAGATGGTTCTCAAAGAACCAATGTTTCAACAGAATTTAATGACATTGATCACCTCACGGATAAGATCTTTATACAACATACAACATATTAAGATGTTAAAAAAACTATTAATCATAAAAAAGAGAAAAAGAACTGCATAGAGTGCAACTGAAGAATGAAATCTATTAAAAGAGGTGGAAGAAATAGGAGCCGAGAAATGGGCTAAAATCCTGAAAAGATACAAATTCAATCCCTGTCGTAACAGGGTAGATCTTAAGGACTTCCGAAAACACAATGGACCAAAAGTGAGGACAACAATTTGATGGAAGGGGTGAAAGAAATGGGAGTAGGGAAATGGGAAAAAGTTCTGAAAACATACAATATCAACCCCTGTCATAACAGAGTATACTTATGTTAAAGATGAAATTGAGAAATTTGAAAAAGAAAGGTGTAGTGTAATGCGGAATATATATGGAAATTGGAAAATAATTGTATAAAGTTTTTTTAATCTCCTGCCTCAGAAATGGGGTTGATAGTTCTTTAGCAAATAAACGATATAAACAGTGCATTATGTCACTGTAGTATCATCAAATACACACAAATACTGTGTTATATGTTTCTAGTGCCCAACCAATCATCATTGAGAAAAAGCTGAACGAGGATATATCTACAATCCTGGACAAAAATAGTGGCAAAAGACAAATTTTAAGCAGTTCTGGTCCCCCTCCCCCCAACATCAATGTTGTAGAGGCTCTGCGGCTGTGGCAGGACAACAATGATATGCCCTTCGCAGCATCTACAGGCATGCGAAGAAACCAACCCAGCCGCAGGAGCCTGTGGACAAGAGAAAACTGAACCAAGGCCGTCCACGCAAGCACAACTGCAGTTTGCTCGGCAGGCACTGGCCCACCCGGCAAGCTTCTGGATGGAGGACATCGCCTTCTGTTTCGACGGAGTTGGCTTTGCCCACAAGGTCAATTCTCACGGAGAGGCCAGGTCAACAGGCACCATGGCATGGCGCAAAGCAAACGAGGGCTTGACACGAACGACAAAGGGAAAGAAAGAAGGCAGCGGTGGCAAGATGGCTCGCTTTTTCGTTGGCTTTGCCTATAGCAAAGGGGTCGTCCTTTGCAAGCAACACGACTGGGCAGCCACCGGCGAAAACTTTGCCAACTTCGTCAGAAACATCTTTCCACCTATGTTAGTGCCTGAACCCGGAATTGCGGTTATTCCTGCAGGACAGGGAGGATGCTTTGACCAACGAAATACAGCACGAAACATACGACGAATTTTCGAAAAGAGTTGCCAAGACCATATCCCAGTTTCCATCGGATATCATCGATCGAACTATAGCCAAAATTTGTGCATTCTAACACTAACCAAAACAATATGGCGGACGAAAATAGTGGGAAATAGAACTTTGGAGGTTGCTAATCAATAATGTCAGGTTTGCTTTGCTTTTTGTCAACACAAATAGGCCAAAGAATCATAAGTAAACTATGTATATACAATGTTAAGTTAAAATGAATGACAGCCATTTGGATGAACTCGACTTCACTCAAACGCTTGGTGTGCGTGAAAATAAACAGACATATCTGATCACTTACGCACAGGCTAACTTGACGCAGTTTCCTGACTGCCCCAGTTTCGTGGATTGCGTGTTAGAGGCATTTAACGAGGGCAGCAGCAACGCCACAGCACAAGATTGGGCTTGCTGCAGGGAGGACCATGCCAACAAGGACAAGCACTATCACATGTGTGTAAAACTAATGGGTATAGAAAACATACAATTAAAAAAATAACTTTAACTTAATTTTCCTGTTCTTACAACTTAAAATTATTATAAGCAGATAAGAAGGTTGTTTCTCAATCCTCATTAAAAATCAGTTCAATATCACAAGTACAAAACCAGCACAAATCTGGAAGGCATTTATCACAAGACGTAGAAGTGAATACCCAAACCTTATTAAATTGGTTCATCTCGTAATGAGTCTGTCTGGATCAAACTCTGCTGTTGAAAGATCATTTTCCACCTTAACAATGATTTTGAATGACAAGCGATTATCTTTATCACATAAAGTAATAGAAAACATCATGATTATAAAGTCCAACGACAAAAATTAGAACCAGGAGGAAAAACAACGAATAGTGAGTGATGGTATTAAGATGTACTTCAATAAGCGAAGGTAAGAATATCTCAATACTCTACTGTCAGGACCTAATCTAGAAACTTAGGGTAGTGTCTGGTTATGCAGAAAAAGGGCAATTTTTTCCTAAAAATTCCTCAAATTTAGCACTTTTTTTGTCCCAAAGAAGCTAAATTTAAAGGATTTTAAGAAAAAAGGCACTTTTATACACATTTTAGGAGGGGCAGCGTTAGAATACCGGACCCTCTTTTTGGCTAGATTAGGACCTGACTGTGCTTAATTGTAGGGTGGGGATGGAATTGTATGGGAGTGGAGGATTTTTTCAAAACGAAACAGGTTATATTTAATTGATATCTATTTCTAGAACTGCTGTAATCGAATCTGTTGATGATGTTGATGAATCAGATGTACCAGTTGGAGATGACAATGACAAGAGAGATGGGGATGATAGTGACGATAGTGATGAGGATATGGGATATGATGATTGGGAGGATATTGACGTTGTGTTTCAAAGACGATTTTATTATGTGATTTAAAGTGTTGAAATGTTGTGCTACCACCATGGCTTAAAGGAGCGTTATTTTGCAATAAAATTGTGACAACTCCTTTATACCATGTGTGGTATAAAACATCTTTGCAAAACTCAACGCTTAAAATAACGGGCGATTACCGATCAATGACCGGCGAGAGTCGAGAGACGATCGTCTAGAATGTAATTGAGAAGATCTATGTGATCGCTGAACATTTACTCATCTCATTTCTTTTTCTTCTTTCCTTACTTCTGTTAAAACTTGAAGAAATCAACTAAGTAAATCTATGTAATAAACACAGTTCAGGCCTGGGGAGGAAAGGCGTGCGATCACACTCGCACACACCCCCCCCCCCCCCCCCCCCCATTTTATTCACCGTTTATTTTTCTGTATATGCACACTTGTTTTTAGAATGCGCATGTGAACGCATCAAGAAATAGATTTCTCATTGTTATACAATATTATTTATTAAGGGTGGATACACACTGCGGATAATCACTTCGTAATAATATTGTACTAGAATTCGTCAATTTAATGCGGCTTTTCTTCCTTCATGTAATAGGGGAAAATTAAAATATTTGAACCTTACCCAGTTTCTTTGTCTAAAATTAGTAAAGTTTTTTTGTACAAAAACTATAACATGTGTTTCAGCTTTAATATTCTATCGATTGAAATTTGAAAACAACATGGCAGCGACCAAAAGCATTCACAAAGAACTGTCGATATTTTTGTCATGGAGGAAACAAAACGTAATCGGTTACAATGAAGAGGTTGTCAGCACAAAGACGTACGTAACCAAAATCTGGTGCAAGCCAAGCCAGGTATTGTTTGTGATTGCTAGTGATTGCCAAAAGCAGGGACGCCATATCACCACAAGAAGTGTTTTCTTATTCCCTAAGTCCAATTCCGTGGTCACTTGGTTTACCAGATGGAGGCTTGGTGAAAGCTGTAAAGTCCAAACTTTTGGGTAATATTTTAGTTTAAAATATTGAGTTGATTTACGATTGAATGAGCATTTTAATTTCCCTCTCATAATTTCAGAGATATCATAAAATCCTCCTTTAGGTGCTATCGAAAGTTGTGTTATAATGCCGGTTGCTGACCCATCCATAGAAGTTTGGATTTTCGATGGCATGGTTCTGCTACAGCAGCTCGCGTCAATACAACTTTTAACATTTGCTGATGTATCGGAGTTTGTATTGCGTTGTATATTGAAAAGCAAAATTGTATATTTTGTCACAGACCAATACAAGACTGGCTCTATTAAATCGTTTGAACGAGCCAGAAGAAGCGCCAATGGAAGTTTGCGAGTAAGAATTGAAAGGCGTGAGCAAAGACGACCGAAGCAATGGGCAAAATGTTTGAAAAACAAAAGCAACAAGACCGAACTGATTCAGTTTTTGTTACAAGATTGGTCTCATACAAAACGGTTTTCTGATGTTTTATCACAATCAGTTCTGTTTGTGAATGTGGGATCAATATTTCACAAGCTCAGTTGCGTCGATGGATTGGTTGTTTCTTCGGAAGAGGAATCTTTGAATAACGACCAAGAAGAAGCAGACACTAAAGTTTTTCTTTGTGCACAACATGCAAGTGTCAATGGCGCCCAATCTGTTGGTATATCTGTGGATAGTGATATCCCAATTTATGCATTATACTTTCAAAACCAGATAAGTGCGAACATTTTCATTGAAATAGGTACAGGAAATCGGAAAAGGATTCTAGATATTACAGAGATGGCATCGCAACTTGGTGAAGATGTTTGCTTGTCCTTACCATTGCTACATGCATTTACTGGTAACGACTACACTAGTGTGTTTCATGGTTTAGGAAAAGTGAAGGCTTTCAACATTCTGAAAAAGTCTGAAGAATTTCAGGATGCTTTCAAAGAGCTGGGAAACTCTTTCACTTTTGCTAGCTGCCTTTTCCCGCAACTCGAAGCATTTGTATGTCGACTCTACGGAATCGCCTGCCAAAATACAGACGAGGCGAGATATAAAAAGTTTTGTAGCAGAACGAATACTCCCGAGCCACAGCAACTTCCACCGACCCGTGACGCGCTGCTGTGTCACATTCATCAGTCCTGATGAATATGGTTGGAAATTGAAGGATGGAATCTTATCGATTCAGTGGATGCTGAGAAAGCCAGCTCCAGATGAAGTACTTAACATGATATCATGCGATTGCCGGAAATCAAGATGTGGAAATCTCTGTGTTTGCAAATCCCATGCCTTGCACTGCACAGATCTCTGTGGTTGCAAGGATACTGATTGTGAAAACCACAAATGCGTAGAAGAGCTTTGGAATCATTCAACTAATTCGTCCAGTGATGATTCCAGCGATGATGAAAACGATGATTAAAAATATTGACACTTTCCAATGTAGAGATGTCATTATTTTACTATTTCGTTTATATTTCATAGGCCAAGATTCACAATATATAACTAATAATATATTTGAACAAGTCATTCTTCATCTTGGCCTTTTACTGATACTTTTACTCTTCTTGTGACGAAAATGGATGATCCAATCAATTGTCCCGTTGACGGCTGCACATATTCAACACCACTCAATGTGTCCGAAAATGTCGCCTGCACACTTCTAGCAGCGCACAGCACAGTGCACATGAGGTCACATGCACCCACTTCCCATGGACCGAAACTGGAGCGTCCGAAAGTCGATGTGGGTTTGAACGAGGAAGAATGGAACATCTTTAAGCGCCGGTGGGACGCTTTTGTCATTGGCTCTGGGTTGGACCCAGCTTCCTGCTCTACACAGCTTTTTCAATGTGCCGGTATCACGCTGGGGGATAGCCTCTTGAAATCCGACCCAACAATAGTGTCAAAGCCCACAGCTGATCTCTTGAAAGCGATGAAAGACCTTGCTGTTATAGCTGTTGCCACTGGTGTCACTCGTGCCGAGCTGATGAGCCTAAAACAGGAACGGGACGAGCAATTCCGTACCTTCGCTGCCCGCGTCAGGGGCAAAGCAGAGACCTGCAAATACACAACAACATGTGTCTGTACAAGAACTGTTGACTTCACAGACTCCATTATTCGTGACGTTCTAATCGCTGGTATTGACGACACTGATATCAGAAGAGAAATCTTAGGAACGACAGACATCCTTGAGAAAACTGTCAACGAGATTGTCACGCTTGTCGAGAGCAAGGAAATGGCCAGGAATGCCTTGCCTTCCGCAGCTGCAGTGTCATCATCCTCGTATAGTCGCCAGAGAAGCAGACCACCTGCTGAGCCTCGCTCGGAGGACCATCGCATCCCCTGCCCTGAATGCAGTAAGCCATTTGCACCGTTCAGGGAGAGCAAATCCGGCTGGAACAGTAAACCCTTTCGGATCTGCATTGACTGCCATCGTTCTAACCGAAATAAACGACGAGGTTCTAGGAAGCAGAAGCCGGAAAGTGACACTTCCGCTGATCTTGGAGCTACTTTCAGCCAGGTTGGCCATTTTTCCATCACCGGGACGCCTCGTGAAACTCACTCAGCAGTGCTACAACCAAATCGTCTCGGTCATAGCATCTTCTCAAAAGGTCAATGGAGAAAAGCGCGATTTCGGGATCACCCTAAA
This sequence comes from Turritopsis dohrnii, assembly GCA_027922465.2. NCBI lineage: Eukaryota > Metazoa > Cnidaria > Hydrozoa > Anthoathecata > Oceaniidae > Turritopsis > Turritopsis dohrnii. The sequence continues at coordinate 239,041 of BQMF02000019.1, forward strand.
ATAGATTTGGAACTCTCAGTCTCAAAAGCAGACTACAACTCCTTCAAGCTCAAATGCCCTGCTGTAAAGCCTACATTGATCTCTGCACTTGCTGACTCAGGGGCTCAATCATGCCTTTGGTCGTTCGACGAATTCCTTGCTGCAGGCTTCACCGCTAAGGACCTGATTCCTGTGAACCTTGATCTCGTGGCGGCGAACAGGTCCCCCATCATCATTGAAGGGGCTGCACTAATCAGACTTACAATGGAAACACCTGGTAGCATTAAACATTCGTGTGCTACCATGGTGTATATTAGTCGCAAGGCCAAAGGCTTCTTCCTTTCGATGGAGGCCATGATAGATCTAGGAATTCTGCCGGAAACATTCCCTGACGTTGGATCAACAATCCCGCGTAAAGCATCAGTTCATTCACCAAACACACCACCGCCAACAAGATCATCCCTCCGCTCGTTGAACGCTGGCTGCTCAGCACCGCCATCGGGGATAGAAAAAGGCTGTTCCTGTCCTTCGCGAACTGTAGTTCCTGAACTTCCAACTGCCTTACCATTTGACTGTACACCAGAGAATAACGACAAAATGAAGGAATGGATACTACAGTACTTCGCGTCTTCAACATTCAACACGTGCCCGCATCAGCCACTTCCTCACATGACAGGGCCCCCTGTTGAGATCCACCTTAAGGCGGACGCAACTCCAAGTGCAGTACATACACCAGCGCCAATACCTCTACATTGGCAGGAGCAAGTCAAGAACGATTTGTTGAGAGACGAAGCCCTCAAAGTAATCGAGAGGGTACCTTACGGTGAACCGGTGACGTGGTGCCATCGCATGGTTGTGACAAGAAAACACGATGGCCAGCCGCGCAGAACCGTTGACTTATCACCGCTTAATAAACACTGCGATCGTGAGACGTTCGCTCAAGAATCTCCATTCCACCTGGCACGTCGAATACCACCACACTCTTGGAAATCGGTCATGGACGCATGGAACGGTTTCCATAGCGTCCCACTCCGTCCGTCTGACCGTCACTTGACGACGTTCATCACACCTTTTGGAAGGTGGAGATACCTTACAACGCCACAAGGATTCACAGGTGCAGGAGACGGTTATAACCAACGGTACGATGAGATCTTGTCCGACTTCGAACGCAAAGAACGTGCGACCGACGATACCTGCTATTACGATTACGATCTGACCGAACACTGGTGGCGGACACTGAAGTTTGTGAGACATGTCGGTCTCAAGGGTATCATCCTAAACCCGGATAAATTCCAGTTTGCACAAAGATCAGTTGATTTTGCAGGTTTCCGAATATCAGAAACGTCTATCGAGCCACTCCCAAAGTACACTGAGGCTATTCGCAACTTCCCGACTCCGAAGTCTACTACCGACATTCGTAGTTGGTTTGGTCTAGTCAATCAGGTCTCCAACTACGCTCAATTACGTGACACAATGGCTCCGTTCAAACCTTTCTTGAGTCCGAAGTGTAGTTTCCAATGGACACCCGAACTCGATGCTGCATTCGAGGCATCAAAAGAGACTATTGTTAATTCGATCCGTCACGGTGTAGAAATCTTCGATCCTGCCAGACGCACATGTCTTCGCCCTGATTGGTCCCGTCAAGGAATTGGGTACTTCCTTTTACAGAAACACTGCCCCTGTGATTCGCTAGTCCCCGATTGTTGTGTCGATGGCTGGAAGATCGTACTTGCTGGTTCCCGCTTCCTATCCGCTACTGAACAACGCTACACTCCCATCGAGGGAGAATGCCTCGCTGTTGTCTGGGGTCTTGAGCAGACCAAGTACTTTACACAAGGAAGCTCAAACCTGGTTGTTGTGACCGATCACAAGCCCCTGACGAAGATACTTGGCGATAGAACCCTGGACGAAATTGCCAATACAAGGATCTTCCGCCTGAAGCAGCGCACCCTACCTTGGTCTTTCGATATCGCTCACTTACCTGGCAAAACGAACGTGGCAGCAGATGCAACTTCGCGTCACCCTGTCCAGCCCAGCATGTCCCTCATCTCCGACGAGCCTGAACAAGCGATGTCTGCATCAATAACGAAGGACATCGGAGATTCCTACAGCGTATCATGGGCACATCTAAGTGAGGCAACTTCAGCAGACCCAACGTTATCCGCCTTGCGAAAGTTGATCGAGAATGGTCTTGTCGAATCAGATCCCCTGGTTCGACAGAGTGTCTACTGGCAATACCGGGATGCTTTGTACATACTTGATGACGTAATCATGTACCAGGATCGGGTTGTTGTACCACCGTCGCTTCGAGGAACGGTGCTGCAAATACTTCACTCTGCCAATCAAGGTGTCTCAGCAATGGAATCGCGTGCACGTGCTACCGTCTTCTGGCCTGGCATGACTAAAGACATCCGCCGCATTCGTGAAACCTGTGTACCCTGCAACCGTAACGCACCATCCCAACCAGCCACACCAGCTACCCCAGCCTCGACCCCATCTACTCCGTTTGAATGTGTGTTTGCTGATTTCTTCAAGTATGGTGGTTGGAACTACCTCGTTGCAGGTGATCGTCTGTCAGGTTGGGTTGAGGTCTACAAAGCGCAACACGGAACGAGTCAGGCAGGTGCAAAGGGACTTATTGCTGCCTTGCGTACATTGTTTGCAACTTTCGGTGTGCCAATGGAGCTCTCAAGCGATGGTGGCCCAGAATTTGATGCCAGTGAAACGGAATTGTTCTTCAAGCGGTGGGGGGTTCATCATCGCGTTTCCTCTGCTTACTTCCCCCAATCGAACGGACGGGCGGAAGTTGCTGTCAAGAAATGTAAGCGGCTCCTAATTGACAATGTTGGTCCAGATGGTTCGCTCAACAATGATAACTTCTTACGCGCTCTCCTCCAGATCCGCAACACACCTGATCCGGATTGCAACGTCTCACCGGCGGAGATTGTTTTCGGACGTCCACTTCGTGACTCCTTGTCCTTCACACCCAAGCTGTCGAAGTTCAATAATCCTGATGTTCACCCAACTTGGCGTGACGCATGGCATAAAAAGGAAGATGCCTTACGAACGAGATTCACACACACAGCCGAAAAGTTGAATCAGCACGCTCGTCAACTGCCCCCGCTCAAATTGGGCACCAATGTCTTGATCCAGAATCAGAATGGCCGTTATGCTACTAAATGGGATAAATCGGGCACTATCGTCGAGGCACGTGCAAACGACCAGTACATTGTGAAAGTGGATGGATCCGGGCGATTGACACTCCGCAACCGACGCTTTTTGAGGGCGTTCACTCGACCGTCTGTCTCGATTCATCAACCCACCACGCCAACCCCCACACTTTATCCACAGTCAACCGCGACACCACGTTCAACCGCAACACCCGGACCTACGGCCGTCTCAACGCAGGTTGCTGGATTACCTGGTTCCTCACACACCAATGAGGGGAAACCTGTGGACGCCGGGAACGATACACCCGCCACTGCCCTTCCTGTGGCCCGACTGCCTGCAGACATTGAGCTTCCACACCCTTCTTCCAGCTCGCCACCGCAACCACCCTCTGCTACTGATCAGTTGCAACCTGTCGTGGTTGAAAAGCAACTGCGTCGTTCGACACGCGTTACTCGTCCCCCACGTATTTACGCACCAGAGACTGGTACTTGGGACTGATAACGGTGCTTCACTGAGGGGGAATGGAAGAGATGTTTGAGTACTTTATGTTCAAAGATTTTACCATATAGCTAACATTTATAGTCTTTTTTTTTTTATCATTTGAACACGGGGGGATGTAGAGATGTCATTATTTTACTATTTCGTTTATATTTCATAGGCCAAGATTCACAATATATAACTAATAATATATTTGAACAAGTCATTCTTCATCCAACATACGATTTTTTGTAAGAATGTAGATAATATAAACAACAGATGATATCAAGACGTTAAATGTCTTTTCTATTTTCAGTAGATGGTCAGATAAAGATCCTTTGAGAGTTTTACATGAATTAAATTTTAAATTTGTCGCTAAAACGACTCTGAAAGTCAAAAACGACTTACGACGTCGTCAACCGTTTCTGGCCTCGTAGCGGTGCAGGGCTTCCTTGAAAATATCCGATCTTCTTATATTTTTTGCTTTGGCCTTCATAATCTATCAATTGACGGCACTGGTTTGTAAAGATTCCAACATTGATTTTTATTAGACTGTGTGACGTCATTAAGACCAAAACTTTTCCTGGTACGGCACCACAAGAAATTTCAGAAAGGCCAGTAAGGGATCGTCTCAAAATTATCGTTTCATATCGTTTCTAAAAACCGTTTCGAACTAACAGTAAAACCGTTTCCGAACCGTTGAAAAGTGTTTCATTTATTAATAAAAAAAATTAAAATTCGTTTCTGAGAGTAGCAAATTCGTTTCATTAATTCCCAAAAGCGTTTCATTTGGCAGCTAGCGTTTCATAAAACGTTTCGTCAATTCAAAAAGCTTTGAAACGAATATCGTTTCTTGAAACGTTTCGTCAAATTCAAAAAGCTTTGAAACGAATATCGTTTCTTTTCAATGGATATGAAATAATTTTCAAACATCAAAAACATCAATATAATATGAATATAATGAATATGACGTCATGTCATTGCCAAAGTCTACTTGTGGAGGCCTGACTTTAATTTCAATTTTTTTTGACGAATCAACTTGAACATTTGAATATTGACGGTTACTTGTAATGTCAATATGGATTAAGGGGCTGTTTATATGAGAGGCAGGACGGGACGTTTGCCGGGACGGGACGAAAAACGGGATGATTTTATCCCGCCTTTACATGAGAAGTAGTTTTGCCGGGACGAGACAGCAATTTTACAATTTAATATTGTAAAAGGTTTCTCCCAAGAGCTTATAGAATGGCAATCGAACAATTTAGAAAAAAGAATTATCGCAGATGGTTTCTACTTGTGGTTGCTTTCGAACTAACTTCTGTATCTGTAATCTCCAACCGAATATAAGAACCAGTCAATTTTCAAACGTCCCGGGACAGTGTGTTTATATGATGAAAAACGTCCCGCTTAAGCGGGATCCCGGTTTGAGAAAGCGAGATCTCGCCTAACCGGGACGGGACGTTTTTTGTCCCGGGATAGTTTTTTTCATATAAACACGAGATAGATTTTTTATAAAAACTTCAATGGAGGCAGGATCCCGTTTTTCGTCCCGTCCCGGCAAACGTCCCGTCCCGCCTCTCATATAAACAGCCCCTAAGAATCCGTAGGAACAAAAGATCTTTCTTTTATTCTTTACGAATTACGGAAGGCAGGGTTCGAATTAACTTTTCGAAGTTAACTCGTGAAAATAATGATTGAAATATTTTTGATTTTGGTCGTGAACTCCAAACATGGGAACTGATTGTCAGCACTCTCTCAACGAACCAACTTCCATTATTCATACATGTTTTTTTATTTATAAGAAAAACTTCTAACAGGGTGAAAATCGCTTAATTTGTAAGAATATATATCTAAAGAAAAAAAATATGGCAACTTAAAATGAGACAATTTGAAATCTTTCTTTAAACAAGATACGTTGGCTCTGATTGTGTATTTTTAAATAGAGCTTTATCGAGAGACTTCTTTTGTTACACTTCCGGTCTCCGCTTTCTGATCACACGTGTTAAGAAAAAATGATTCATTCATTCATGCATATAATAAAGGGAAACTTTTATATCCGTGGTTCATTGAATAAAACAAAAGTTCAAACATGAAGAAGTGAGGTTTGAGCTGGGGCGCAAAGATTTCGTCGCCCAATTAATAGTGCATTGCGCTATGGCTTTTGACCTGTATTATATATAAACATATAAACATAAAACGTATGTTGTCGTCATACGTTCGCAACATAATTCTTGTATATCATGTACATGTGACCAAGGAAATCTTATTCTGAATTAAGAATACATTAAGAATGTTTCACCCTTATTTTTTTGTAAACTATAAGAATACTTCACTCTCGACATAATTTCACTGATCTTATAAATAAAAAAAGCGTATACTTCAGTCTCATGCGAGTAAAAACGGTTTTCTTTTTTTTCAAAGGCCTTATTTCCAAAACTAATTTCACTTTTCCTGAAAAGTGATTTCTTTCGTCCAAACTATACACGTTTTTTTTTTTATAAGGAACACCTTTATAAGGAACTTGAGGCTGAAAAAGTCTCTAAAAATAAGGAATTCTTAAGGAACTAACCAGGCTGAAATAAGAGTTCAAATATAAGAAACACTAAAGAACTTTCTTTTTTATATCAATAAAACTAATAAAAACTAAACACAAGAAAATCTATACCAAAAAGGCTGCAAACTCAAGTAGTTTGCAAGTTTATAAATTATGCACAACGCAAATTATCAATGGTCAGTTGCAAAGAATTAAATCAATGTCGTCTATATCAGCTTTACGGATAAAGTCTGTGGTGTTGTTAGTCTATGTGACTTTATATTCTTCTAAGACCTTGTGGAAATAGTCAATAGTTCCATAAAACCAACCATTTCGTAATGTCCTTTGACGCGTTTACCCACAAGCTCATCTTGATAATCTCTATCGATATCCTTATCTTCAAAAATTAGTGTCTATACATTTTCTGTGTAAAAACAAAGAATTTTTGGTAAAAAAGATAGCTTAAAAAATAAGGAACTAATTAAGGAACTGTGAGGCTCAAACTCTTTAAAAAAATAAAGAACTTCAGCCTCAGCCCCACCACAAAGGTTCCTTATAAAAAAAAAAACGTGTAATACAGCATTTACACTAGAGCAAATTATGGATTGATGAGTCAAGTTACTAAAAATAGAATCTATTACTGAAAGCGTCTATATTAGAATTCCGTCATGAAAACAGATAAAAACAACAACAAAAGGTTTCCTTAGCAATTTTAATTCATTTTCATTTTTTACTGTTTTTCCTGAAGCATTGAATGAAATGTTTCAACGTCAGAGGATCTTTCGAATATCATTTCCATTTTAAATTCTTCATACATTATACTTCTATACAAATGCGTACACATGCAAAAACCTTTGGGAATAATTCATTTTAGAAAATATCGTTTTGAAAAAACTAATGTAAACACCAAAAATAAAAAATGGAAACTATTATATCCCTGTTTTACCTGTGTCCTTGTAGGGAGGGTCATATAATGAAAGCATGGTTTATGTAATAAAAGATTTTCTTTTCTGAATAAACATAAACACAACTTACAAACTTTATAAACGCAATAAACAATAAAATAACACTGTCAATTTTCTTTATTTCTTTTCTCCAATTTGAACCGAACTTGCCGGCATTTTGAATTTATTACCTCGCTTAAATTTAAGGCGTCAACATTTTCACTTGAAAATTTTTTCCTAGCGGTATGTAATATTTTCCCAAGGCGATGGGGGGATAATGCTGTACGACTTGTGATATCGTCTTTCCATTTCCTTTTTCCACCAGTGTAATTTCCATTAGCTAATTCCTTTTCCTCGTATACTGCTGAAAGCTGTTGCCTTATGAAGGTAGTGCATGGATTAATCTTTCTTTTTTTGTGGTTGATAGGTGGTTGATCAGAAGCAGTGGGTTCGGTTATAGGCTGGGTTATAGGCTGGGTATCAGGGTGGATAATCGGTTGGGTAATAGGTTCTATTGTATTAGTTCTATCCTGTTCATCGATGTCCAACAGGATAGAGCTTGTCAAGAGTGACGTAAACGATTCCTCTTCCTGGATGGGTGAGGAAAAAGGGATATGTAACTTTTGTGGGGTGGGTTTTGTAATGTGTTTCCTTCTTTTTAAGTGTTCGTTAATGTCTGCCGTGGTTGACGCCACCATGTCAACTTTCTCCTCCAAAGTTTTGACTTTATCGTTTGTCGAAAGTACAGAAGATTTCAGAAAAAGGATTTCTTTCTTCATCTCTTTCACATCTTTACTTATTTCAAGTAAGATGGTCATAATGTCGGTTTCAGGGGTATTAGCTATTTCTTCGTTAGGTTCAGGGTGTGGTAAGGTTTCTTCAATGACATTAGTTGTTGTGTTAAATAAAACATCAAGAGATTCCAATATACTTGGTGCCTCGACTTTCTCAGCCTCGACTTCCTCGTCAAATGATGAAGTGTGTCGTTTTTCACTTTCGCATTCTTTAATGTATTCGTATATAACAGAATCACCGGATGTAGTTGTAACCTTCGAATTAAAAATAAAGAATATTGTGTTAAAATATAAGATGGGTTTGTATTCTGGAAATTTCAAATTAAAATGCATGATCAATATTCTGTATATTTACTTAGAAATAAATTAAGTATTATTCCGTACCTTTGCTTCAAAAGGATCATTTGTTTCCACAATACATTTGGCCTTCTTCATTGTGTCGTAAATTTCGTCACCTGGCTGCAAATTTCGTGGTTCTCCTCTGATGGGGAAATTCTCTTTTCGAATTGCGTTCCTTGAAAATAGTGGGCGCTTCAATAACGGGATTCGAATGTAGCTGTTGTCCAGCCAGCAGTCATATGTTTTGGAGTATCCATCCCACGAAAGTTTCGATTGCATCTTGCCTTCTTCGATTACTTTGGCGAATACCCAGTGCTTTGTGTCCGGATCAAGAGCTTGCACTTTGGTTTTCTTTACAAACATTATTTTTCACTTTTTTCACGTTGAACTGATTGCTGATAGCGCTTTTTACAAATAATTGAAGAAACGAAGAAGAGTTGGTTTTTAATTTATTTTTTTTTTAAATTTATTTCATTATCAGCAATTTTGGCGGCGTATTTGTTATAATGGATCATTTTGTTCACTTGAAATGACATTGAATAATCTGTTGTCAAAAAACTAGAGCGGGTCAAACAAACAAGTCGAAGATGTCAAACAAACAAGTTGAAGGTGTCAATACTTTTTACACTTACCTAATCAACTTGTAACACCTATTTACTTACTTTGATTAAACTATCACACATATCATTTCAAGTGTTGATTGGGTTGTGAGGCCGCGTCTGTAAACCGTGTAGACTTGCCGGTAATTGGTTCAGAACTGTCTTTTCAAAACAAAGTATATACAAAAGAAAATAAGCCACGTGTATTACAGCCTATAATTAATAGTTTGTTTAACGTATTCTCTAGACTTCATATAAAAATGCGAGATGCGGTGATTATTAATTAAATTTTGATAAAAAACTCAAAAACAAAACTCAAAAACTCAAAAACTCAAAAAATCTTTCTTTTTTTTCATTTGATGTTTTTGCACAAAACTTGATCTCCATGGCAACGTGACATCACAATGTTCAAAAAGAAATATAAATATGTGAATAACTGAAGAAATATTAGTGATACACAAAATAATTGTTGCCATAGTTACCCTGGCTTGTTTCCAGATTTCTTCTGTTTTTTGCTGATAAGCCTATGAATGGAGAGATCTGCATAGATAAGGGAGACGAAATTTTAGGAAATGGAACAGTACTGGACGTTAGTTAACAGTGTCTAATACAGGAATTTTTTTTGGGCGTCGGTCGGTTCGACTGAGCGAAGCGAAGGAGCAAACAGCTGGGGGTTTGGGGGGCGCTGTAAGCCCACCGACGGGGCCAGGGGCGGAGCCCCGGAAATTTTTTGTATCTTTACCCTTAAATGCTCTCTAGGAGGCCTAGTTTCAACCATTTCTAACTACATTTTCAAGAACATATTACAGGGCACTTTTCTTTAGTTCATATCGCCATCGTGAACTTAATCCATTAACGTTTGTAAAAACTTTTTTCTTCCTTTTCAAACTGTAGATAAAACATTATGAATAATTAATGAAAGCTTCCTTTTATCGTTCAATGAAAGGAAAAAAACTATTACGGCGTAATAAAACTTACTAAGAGAAAGATTTGGTTATTACGTATCTTTTAACTTAACGCGTAATTTTAGAATCATCATTACGCGTAATTTTACTCTATGAATAAGAAAGAAGCGTAAAGCGTGAGTTTTTAGATTATTCTTACGCCGTAAAATTACGCGCAATATGCTGATGGTTCCTTTTCGTCAACCATGTCACATATTAAACTAAATTAACCAACAAAAGAAGATTACATAAATGACTTCATAATTCAAGGCGTCGGTTATCATTAACCTTTTTGAAGTCTTGAATGAGTTCATCAAGAATGTCATCACTAAGTGTTTCAGGGCCATTTATACAAATACGCATAAATCTATCAAGATTATGCTCACTAAGTGATGATCTTATCGGCGTGCATATCAAATTCATCACGGAAAAACCACGTTCAACATTCGAAGTAGTTGGCGGAATTAATAAACCGATTTTGAAGAGTCTTGCGATGTTACAGAAGTTAGCAAGTAGTCCACCGGCAGCCATGAACTTGTAGACATCAACGGACGTTGGTTTGTGAGACCTGATGTAATCCTCGACTTCAATAGACTTCAACGTGTTAGCACTAACAAGTTGTCTAACAGTAGCTTTCATGTTATCATTGAGGATCGAGACAGCCTCATCGAACTCCTCCAGAAAGTCTTTTAATTCAACAACTGCTTGAACTGAATTAATGACTGGTGATACTGTTGTTGTCTCATTTTTGTAAACATCTGATTTTGTCTGACCATAATGATTGGTCAGAGTTTGAAGATAGTCTTTTCGAGTTTGAAGATCTTTAAAGACAGCATCAGGGTTAAAGAGATCGAATGCTGAGAGAACTGGCGATGTTTCCTGCATTGCATCATTGACCTCGGCAATGAGACTGCTTACCATAGGCTCTCCAATTGTTTTTACAAATTCGTTTACCACGCCATCAGTAGAAGAGTCGCTGATGTCTCGAGACCTCAATTCTTTTGCCATGGACATTGATTCTTTCGAAAAAAGAAGATAGGGTTTAGCTAACTTGAAATATTTTAAATTTGTGCCAACACTGTCGTGATTATGCAACTCTTTCTTTACGTTTTCAAGCTTTGATACAACACGTCGGTATTTCCCCATCACAAGATTATAATTCAAGTTGCGTGTTTGTAGAAATTTACAGAAGACATTAATAGGTATTAGCACCTCTGCAAGTAAAAGTAGCATGAGAATAATTTGAGGGCTAAGGAGTATATCCCTTATACCTTTAGCTTCCGGGTCCTTTTTATCTTTGTACAAGGCATCAAGAGCAGCAACTAACGGTTTGAAACGATTGATCACACGAACTGATGTTTCACCATGTGTTAACCAACGTGTGGTGCAGGCTTTTAAGATCTTTAATGGCGGGAGATTTTCTACTTCCTGAGCATTCTCGAAAACTGCTTGCTTTATCGAACTGAAGTGGAAGATTTTCCATATAGAAAGAAGAAGTGCATCAACTGAAACGAGATCTTCATAAGTTTTCAACAGATGTACAAGACATAGGGCCAAACGGTGATTTCGACAATTCAGATACAATGCATATGGGGAAACATGACGAATGCGACGCTGTAAACCCTTTTGCTCGCCGCTCATGGCATTGGTGCCATCTAACCCGGAAAATCGAATGCAAGTTTTGTCAATGTTTTTGTCCGTGAACATTTCTTCAAGCTCATTCATTAAAGCTTCGGCAGTTTTGGACGTGCTAAGCTTTCTTATACAAACGTATTCTTCTTTAGGTTCATTTGTTGATGGGTCAATGTAACGAACAAAAACAGCAAGTTGAGCTCTCCCTGCTTCATCAGAGCTTTCATCTGTCAGAAGTGAAAAATCGTTAGAACTTGTTAAATCACTTAATAGTCTTCTCTCAATTTTATTACTGATAAGTTTAGTCAATTCCTCAACGGTAAAATGTGACATATAAGTAGCGTTTTTGGCCATCACTTGAGAATGTTTAATTAAGTCTACGTCACCAAGGTCACGGATGTGATTCATAAAATCTTCAAAATTGTTTTTCACCGCCCATTTTTTTCTAGCCATGAAATATACAGTGCTAAAACACTTCTTAAGAACTCTTCGATTTCTCTCTCGTGTTTCATTTACATAATTAGTAGCTGCAGTCGTGATTTGAGCTCTGATACTTCCCTTTTTTAGCATTGCTAGTGTGTTTTGCCTTAACACCAATGCGTTTTTGTGTTTATCACTAGTTAAATGGCTGTTGAACATTTCACTGGGATGCTCGTCATGTACTCTAGCTTTTGTCTTCCAATATTCATCTCCCGTCTTTGAATATTCCTCGCAAACTTTACAGATCCACCCCCCTTTTAAATTACTTTTGTAAGCCCAAGGAAAACGTCTCTCCCAACTGGCTGTATTGTCAAACTGAAGAGCGTTTCCAGGTGTAGTAGTTTCTATCTAGAAAATGAAACGTAAACTCTTATTAGAAACGTGTTAACATCGTATTGAAAACAAGTGCATTTCTACTATCATTTTAATCCCTTTATCGAACATGATAGAGCTCCCCCATAGACATTATTTTTCCAAAGAATTTAGTCACATATTTTCATCACACCTTTGAGCAGTTAAATGTATTTATGTTTTATTTACCTGAATTGTTTCAGAGTCAGGTTCATCTACTGTTGTTTCAGCAATCAAGGAATCGGAGGCCTAATTAAGGAGAATGGCATTGCGCGTTAATTTTCAGTGAAAATAATCATAAAAAATATAGGTACTTCACGAAAGAAAATAAAATGCGAGTTAAGGAAAACTCTCGTAAAAAAGAATATTCACGCAATGAAATTGATTCATTCATTTCATTTAAACAGATTATTTCCTGTCTCGACATTAGTGATCAAGAACAGGTGGCATAATAAGACTTTCGATTAAGAAAAAACATAAAATTTTTTAAAACGAAGCTATCGTATCGAAACTGCAAATCGGAGAAATGTTTTTATTGAAAGAATATCAGACTGTTGAAAAATGAAAATAACAAAAAAAAACAACATTTTTCGATCACACCATAGCAATTTCACGAGCGCTCTTTTAAGCGCGAGAGCGATTCGCTCGCGTCTCATTGAAAAGCCTGACTCTTATAATGAAACATTGGAATGTAAAGAACAGTTTGTAGTTTTTTTCGAATGCAAAACAAGGAACACGACAAGACATAAAAGTCAAAAAATTTAAACGGTTGAAAAGTCGTCACAAACGCTCTTAGATTTTCGAACAGCAGTTATATGCATAAAATAAACCAAACAAAAGAATTTTTACCTTGTCCGCTTGAGATTCAGATCGCTGTTCACTACTTGTTCTGATAAAAAAATTTGCAATATCCGTCGATGCCAAAGATGTCGATGGATTCTGTTGGGAACTTGAAGCAGTTTGCCTTTCAGTGGTTTTATAAGTTTTTGAATTCTTATTGTGGCTAACGCCACTTGTCCTCTTTCGTCCCATAATAATGAGTTCGCAATAAGGACTGAACTTTTTATTTATACTTTACTCTTTTTTTTTCTCGCGCCAATGTTTTGCACGTGCACTCAATGGAATGATCTCCAGAAAGATTTCCAGCATTGCAGTGACTTCCCAATTAAAAACATAGCTCATTCTATTTTTATTCCCCACAAGTTGTATGAAGGAAATAATATCACATAATTTTTTTTCAATTTTTAAAATTTTTTTTGGGCGCCGATTTTCGTGCGCCCAAAAGCGGTCACCGATGTGAAAATCGGCCTGTATTAGGGCCTGGTTAAAGTTAATTTTCAAGAAATAGATAACATGTCTAATGCAAACTTTCTTTCATGTACGTGATTTCTGAGGGTTTACGATGAAAATACTCAGAAGAGAATGAAAAAAAAAAAGAATAAGAAAAAAAGTTATACATAATTAATTTTTTGTTTAAAATAAAGGTCGCCGCCTTACGACATGTTATTCAAAAACAATTAAGGCCGTTGTACAATGGTAACACATTTGTTTTGTTTTTTTTGAATTTCGGCAAATTAAATCACTATTCAAAGCATTACGTTGATTTATTTTGTCTTAACAAAATAGTTATTCAAGCATTCAAGCAAAAAACTATGGAATATGATAGCGATTTAGACTGGATCTACGATACTGCTGAAAGTTCAGAAGATGAAGAAATTAAAAATTCTCCTGGTAAATAATATATTATTCATGCTATTATATTACCATCATAGAATCTTGTGAGTTTTATTTTTTAGGTAGTTGCTATAAATTGTGAAAGTTCTTCTCCAAAGCATTCCAAAAAATCACACTTATCTAATGATAAGAACTCAATCCCAACCGGCACATTTGTTATTTATTTAATATTTTATATTAGAGAAAAAGAGGAAATCTGGTCGGCCAAGCTACCACTCACGTTATCCAGAACTAGTTAAATGTGTGCAATCTTTTATCGAACAAAGTTCAGCCGAAGCGCATTTACGAAGGCGAACAAGTACCATGTATACGAATGGCGTTACCTTAAAGGACATTACCAATCATGTAAAAACAGAATTGGGAATATCAGTAAGCCGACATTCCATCCATCGTCTTATGAAACCACCCAGAAAAAATACAGTTGCCAGTAAATTGTATAAAGGATTCATTAATGCACGAGTTCCTCCAAAGCGGAATACAAAAGAAAAGACTACGCACGTCGACTTCCATTATACGTGTGCACAAGTTAACCTTCTGCAAGAAATGGCGCATCTTTGTAAGGAAAACACATTAGCAATGTCTGTTGATAACAAAAACAAGGTTGAAGTTGGAATCCCAGCAACAAGTCGTCGGACGAATATACGCACTTTCCATATGGTTGATGAATCTCCGATCTATAACGACCATGACTTCCCTAACCCAAATGCTAAGCTTGTTCCTGCTGGCTACCAAATTCTTTGTCATTCTTTAAAGAGACGGCGCTCAACATCACCACCAAAAGTTAAAACTGAACGTAAACGAACTCTTTCAGAAAATGACAAGCACAAAGTACCATCCCATGTAAACGTTTGCAAAGATAAGCTTGGCAGGACTAAAATCAAATGGCCACGTGCTGGACCATTGCTAGTGCAGTTGTACCCATCACGTGCAATCGAAAGCACCAACGTCATGCATGCAACTCATTTAATGAAAAAGATTCAAAGAGAGAAAAAATTAAGAGTGATCTACAATGTGGTGATGGTAGCAGATGGTGGTCCAGATTGGTCAGTGAAGGGAATAATTAACTTTCTATCCATGGGCCTCCTCTGGAAAAACCTGAAACTGGACACCTTCGTTGTGCAGTGCTATGCCCCAGGTCACTCAAGATTCAATCCAATCGAGAGAACCTGGTCATTTTTAACAAATAAAATTGCCACTGTTACACTTCCCGATGACATTGACGGAATTAAACCTGCTTTTAACGATGAAAAAGGATGGTTAAATGTGCTAGACAATGCTGTAGACATATGTGCACGTTTTTGGGATAAGAAATCTTATGATGGATACTCAATTGCAGTTGAAACTTTCAAAAGTAGTCATCCATTGATTCCGCATATCAAGAGAACCCACGAAGGTTTAAAAGACTTTTCAAATGCTTCAAGAAAGAAATTGGATGAAACACCTGATTTTTCTATTTTGCGGGATATTTATATTTTCCTTGTTAAACATGCGAATCGTAAGCCGTATCAGTTGGAGTTTGTGCGATGTCAAGATAGTGATTGTACGCATTGTTGTTCACTTCCCGATCGTGAAAACACATTTTTGAAGCTGATTCGCAAGTTTGGAGATTCATGTCCATTTCCACAACAAAGTGATGTGCATAAAGGACATTATAAAACCTTTCTTGAAGTTTTGAGAACATGTAAAAATTCGTTCACTCCTTCATGTTTTGGCATTTGCGAATATGGTTGTTCATATGTATTTTTTTCTCAAGCAGATAAAAGTAGGCATATGAGACTTATGAAACATTAAGAGTTATTTTTTATATATCGGTTTATTTTGAAGAAATGTAAAAAAGTATTAAAACTAACTAAATAAAACTAACTGAAAAATACACGAAAAGTTGTTTTTATTTCCAATTTATTTCCAATTTTATACATCTGATGATTGCAATATGCATGAAACTTAAAGTCATGTAGTTTTTAAATTCTAAATAAATGAATATTTATTTTATTTCCAATTAGCTTTTTCTTATCACGTGATCAAAATAATGATTGTTTAAGGAGCATTCCGAAAATTTAGTCACACGCAAAAATATCAGAATCAGAATGAATGAACATGATTTTAGTCAGCGGCTATTGGAATAGGGTTTCGTCGTCGTCTATGATTTTCATTAGATTTTTATTTCTGGTATATCAGTGTTGCAAATAACGGTCGGTCATCGGTTATTGCCGAACGTTGGACAAAATAAATGCAGCTTTTTTAAAATGACCGAACCAAATATACTGACTTTTGCAAAATTTCGCCATTTACCCACATGCACTTCTTGAAGTTTTAAACAGATTCATAATGTAAACATCTATTTTTTTATCGACATGCCGGTAAAATCTGACTTTGCTCTGACCAAAACATTGCATTAATTTTCTCTTCGCAACACTCTCCATCACAGAACTTATTATATCTTGTACTTCTACGCTGCTGTTAAATATACTCATCAGTATTATGATTATGCAAAACAGTAGCAACAACTTTGCTTCTAAAAATCACTAAAAGAGGCATAAATGTTAAAATGATTAGTTAATGTAAGTAGGATCTAAACATAAAACACCAGAAAGACAAAAGAATTATACATGCGTAGCTGTGCAACGTATGTTTTTTTATAAGAATTTTTTTTACAAGAACTTATGTAGAAAGAAAAATACGCCACTTGCTTCGTCGACTCGAGCAAGTCTACTTCGGCTAAATTGACCAATCAGAAACATTGACCAATTTCGCTGGGAAACATCGTGCCTGCAATTGAGTAGACACCGGTCATTAGTCAAGATAAGTCATATTTTAAGAGAGCTGGAAACTAAGATGCTTTTTAATTTCATTGAATAAACACGAAAACGAGTCCTACTGGTACCACTTATGTTTTCATATTCTTTCGTTAGATGAACAAAGGAATTCGTGTAACGAAGCAAATTTCAAAATCACCTTAGCAACGGTGGTCGTTCTCCCTAGCAACAACAAATCATCAGTTAATACACCTAGTAATTTGTTGTCAATTGAGCAAGAACGTTGAGCGCTACGGTGCAAAAAATATGAAAATTTTCTAAGTGCCAGACCCCCACCTCATTTTGACCAACCAACCAAAAATCTCTTATTTGCAACACTGTATATTCAAGCTAGGTGGATAGAAAGACGGAAGACCGTGCGAATCATGAGACAAATGCCGCTGACTTGTTGCCGTAATCGGCTAAAAAATCAAAAATCAAAAATCAAAAGAAGTATTATAACTTTTCTTGTCCAATAATCTACTGAACGGACAACTACTATTTACGGGAAAAGTAATGTTTTCTCCAAAGAATAAGAATTGAAAAAACTCAAAATAAAAAGTTTATTAATTCCTTTTGGTTAAACGAAGCTGTACTAGCAGTTTCTAAAAATTTATGTATTGCCGATGATTAGAAAATTGACGATGATATGAAATATTTTTTTTGCTTGAAATATAAAAGCTCTTTCATTTTTTCGCACCTATAGTTTCAAAGCGTTTCAAATTCGTTTAAAACACTTTTAAACATTAAACAGAAACGTTTCAATTCGTTTCTTCAATTTTAAAAACATTTCAAAGCGTTTCATATTCGTTTAAAACACTTTTAAACAGAAACGTTTCAAATTCGTTTCTTCACTTTTAAAAAACGTTTCAAAGCGTTTTTAATTCGTTTCTTCACTTTTAAAAAACGTTTCAAATAGTTTTGACGAAACGATTTTTACTTTTTTTCATTCGTTTCTTGAAACGCTTAATTTCGTTCCATATCGTTGAAAAACAACGTTTTATTTTTGAGACGATCCCTAAGATGATTTGACACCTCTGACCAATTTTCTTGCCTTATTCACAAGTTTTAAATTGTCCCCACAGTTATTTACATTTTTTGACATCCAGCGCCCTGACTATTATGATCGTTTAAATTTTCATTGTGATAGCCCGTTTCTTCAACGTAACGATCTTGTGATCGTCCGACTTAAAAACGTTATTTTAAGCGCTGAAAACTTAATGTGATATCAACCATCAGAACATCTTTTATGTCTTACACCATAGAACCTATTTTAGCGTTTTTTTCTGTACTACTCTCATTAGGTTGCAAAAAAGACACGACCTGGGAGTACAAATTGAGCCCCTTAGTTAAGTCAAGGTGCTCAATACATTGAGCCTCTGCATTTTCTTCACAGCAAGGCCTGCACAGATGAGAGTGAAGATGAAAATGAAAACGTTTAGCACTTGGCCTATTAAACTGAAAATGTTTTGTTATTTTTTATAGTTCCTTTAGTTCCGTAGTGAAAATGTTACGAGTCTACTAAAGAGTATTCTTTTTTGTCTTTTTTTATCTCCCTTATTTATTCACTCACTCTTCCTGTAAATCAAAGTATATACGGGCGCTAATAAAACGCCTCACAAACGCCAATAAAATCAGTTTTTATTATTGGGAAAACAGAAACAAATTTAAAAATGGCGAAAACAACAACATGAAGATGACCACCCAGAATTATAATTGACCACCAGCAATTACAATTTTCTGGTCACCTTGACAAGCTAAGTTACGTTATATTCAACGCTGAGTTTAGCATTAGTTTGCTTTTGAATAAGATATGCAGTGTGCCTGGTAAAAGTGATCAGGACGCTTTCTTTCATTTAGATTTTTATAGAAATTTTTCCAAGCTTTTAGCAAATCATGTATACGTATGATACGTAGATATTTTTTATCAAAGATATTGACAAAGTAGTAACACAACAAAAAATGTGAAAGTACATGATCATATAGTTTTTATTATTTTTATTAATAAATTAGAATATTGTAATTTCTATACTTCTTAAATAAAAACTAAGGCACCAATTTCAACATTTAAGTGAACCACCAATCAAAATTCAATTACAATTAAATTAAAATTGCATAAAAGTGAAAAAAAGAACCTTGGACTTTATAACATTATTGAGTCGCTCTTCAAGATCTTCAGCCTTCATGATAACACATTCCAAAAACATTGATGACATTTACAACCTATGATGGAATTAATGATAAAGTATATCAGGACAGAAGGCAGTTATAAAAGTGTTGACAATACTTCATCAAGAGAACACATATGATGGCAGGAAACCTAGAGTGAACATCTTAGCTCTCAACTATATATATCTACTTATTTCAGCAATGTCTTTAATGCAAAAATCCTCAACAGTCTCTCCTTGCCGTTATTGAGGAACACATAGTATTTGCCTTATAAGTAAATGCACATATCAAGTTGTTAAATAAAGATATTTTCAATATATAATTATAGTAGACCAACTAACCTCTTCTTTTATATCAGGGGTAACAACAGCATATTTTTGACTAGTTTCCTTAACATTATCTGCTTTGCTCGACGCGTTTCTAGTGATCCACCATTATGAAGCTTTATGCATTTATCACAACAACTCTGGACAAAGTACATTGGAGAAACAAATCGAAATGTCAAGGTGCGTTGGAGTGAACATGAAAATCCAAGGAACAATCCAGCACCTGCTAAACATCTAGCTACCAACCCAGTCATACATTTACGTGGAAAGTTATTATGTCAGCACCTGCAAATACAAGAATAAGGAAAAATCTAGAGGCTTCGTGGATCTCAATAAAAGCCTCCGATCTGAACAATCAAATAGATTTGAAAACTCTCATTTTATTATGGAATGGTGTCACTTAATAGCATTTTTTTAAACATTTTTGCTTGATTGAATACTTTACACCTTTTTTGTTTAAATTCTATTGTCTTTTTACAACTTAATAATAATGATATGTATATAAACTTTGAAAAATGTATTTTATTTACTAGCACTGAAGATGGTTTAATAACCTAAAAGCTTATATATGTTTTAACTTTTAAAAAAGTTGATGTTTTTACCGTCAATATTACCTAAATCCAGCTTTATTAACGCCATTTATCAATCAGCTATTGAACCTAAAACGTAACAATATTCATATGAAAGAACAACCAAAAGCTCGCAAATAAAATGTGGCGCAGGCAAAGTGAGACATAAACAGAGTAAACTTACCAATTAGTTTAGTTTACGTAAACCCGTAATATACTGTGGTCAATCTACAAATTCAATCTACAGTTCTTTAGTTCAATCATCACTTCTTTTCCCAATCTTCGGACCTGTGCTAAGACGTACGCTCAGGTAGATGCTAAATGGTGTACGATTCCGTACTTACAACTCGACATAATATAATTTTAACTCGAAATTATTACAGCTTTTCTCGAGGAGCGAAAAGAAAAGCTCATATGGCACAAATTCAATTTCCGCGCACAACAGCGAAACATTTTCTCACGTTCGTTTCACGGCGGACATTTAAGTTTGCGGACGCGCTAAGGTGCTTCCGTGAAATTTGGTTAAAATCCAATATGGCGGTTAAAGTGACGCAAATTTTTACCGGGCGCGTGGAGAGGATGCTTCTACTTTCGTGGCATAATTTATGCGTATTTTTACTGAAATATTCGTTTCCAGGCTTTTATAGTAAAGCATGGTCATGGAACTTCTTTGATGTTTGTTTACATTTGGACGCAATGTTGGGAAAAAGTAGAAAATGCATCAAATATGTGATATTGATGGAATCCTGAAGGGGTTAGAGGCAAATTGGAATTTTAAAGACATCTAAAGTTTTCCCAGTGTCAAATAAAATGGAAAAGGGCAGAGCACATACAGGAGAAGAAACTACAAAAAACCGCATTGACCTGTATTTTTTCTTTTAAAAGTTATTTCCCTTCAAACACCAGGAAGGTTTTGGAATGTCCCACGGACAAAAAAATTGCAGAGTCTCTAAAACAGAGTAAATGAATCTGTCATCAAGACAAAAGTGTGCACACCAGTAAGTTTTCTACTTCATCCATCTAGTTTTCAGTTGTTTTTTTTATTAAGTCTTGGGGGAGCATCCCAATATAATGTCAACACGTGCTTCCAACTCTTGAAAGGTTTGCTTTTATATGAAAAAACATCGTTGATGGATGTTGTTAAATTCTGGGTGAATTGATTCCCTACCCTGTTCACCACACATTCCATACATTCTCCTTTCCAGTGTTGCAAATCCCACACCACATGGTCCTCCAACCTCTGTTCTTTTGGTTTGACAGAGTGTTAGCAAGACATTTTGATCGAAAATATCAAAATTAACAACAATAGTGTCCTTATAAAAAATTTCAATAACATATATGTGAGTTATTCTCATTATTGTTTTAGATACGTGACAAGACAAACTCCATTAACAAACCCATTAACAGCACAGAGTATTTCACACATTGCCAAACATGATTAGTCGAATCCTTTTGTTTTGGAAAATGAGTAACAGGAAATAAAAAGAATATTTATTTCAATTTCATAATACATGTTTTTTTTTATAAGCATAACACTTATAAGCATATACAGGCTCAGATTTGCTGATTTTTTAAGCATAATAAGCATATAGCAAGCCTGAAATATATTGCTAAAGTAGTCTAAATATGCGGTCATTTTTTTCGATTTCCCCAAAAAGAATTTACTCCATTGCTTGAATGTCTGAAAGAAGACAATTCCACTGTTTTTAACATTTTTCCGAGCTTTCGAATCGAATGTGCACTGTTTCCCAAACCTTAGCTCACCTTAGAAAAAGTAGAAAATTTAAGCATATCATAAGTATATGCTAAGCCTTGATTCATTGAGGTCTTAAGCATATACGAGCCTGACCAAGGGGCAGACACTTGCTTATAAAAAAAAACATGTATTCGTTGTAGGAATTTTATTCATTAAATCTGTGTTTAAGATTTACGTGTCAGCCTGTCATTTTGTTCCTTGAATCTAGTTAAGGAAACATTTAAATTACACGTATTTTTTTCATTATTAAAGCCTAGTGAAAGACATTAGAACTAAAGCTTCTGCTGAATTTTTCATGACTTTAGTAACTAAAAGTTTCTTGAAACTTGAAAACATGAAACCTGATGACACTAATTTTCTCTTAACACTTGCTCTTAACCTCATTTCTTACATGCACGTAATTCTTACGCATTCTTACGTATGCCCTTGAAATTGACACTCAAATTATTTCATGGAAAGATATTTGTTTAATTACAAAATTCTTATAATTTATTTGATGTATAAAAAAAATCCAATACTGAAAGTTTCTAGTATTAAGCCTCTAGTTTCATATAAACTGGTTTCTTATAAAAAAGAATATGTGTAACATGGTAATCTATATGCAATATATATGCCTTCTCTGTTTAAAGTATTAAGATATTCATTTTATTGCTTATAAATGACTGAGTATGTGCTTTGGTTGGTGTATAAAGTATATAAAATTTGGCTAGGATCAAATTAAATACCTGGCAATATTGTAAACAATCGCTATTCGCCAAATTAAATCCCCACCAAATTTTTTGTTTTTTGTTACTTGTTGCGGATACCTTAAGGGAAGAAATTGTTTGCGGAAGAAATTTGAACTTTTTTTTTGCGGAATTTATTTTTGTGGATTTCGCTCAAATCCGCAAAAATTAATTCTGCAAAAATGAATAAATATTGGTCATCCGCAAAAATAAATTCTGCAAAATTTTCTAAATTTTTCATCCGCAAGGAAAAAAGTTGAGGTTATTGAACATCTAAGGACTTATTATTACTCTTCGTAAATAACAATACAAGCAGTATCTGCACTTGCACTATAATACGTATAACTGATATTATAACTGATGAAAAATAGATGTTATTCCATAAATCTGCTCTTTCAGACACTGAATTAGGTGTTTCCCTATTTTCAATTTTATTAAATTTATTGCATTCGCAAAAATTAATGTCGCAAAATGTCTTTTGAAGTCGTCATCCGCAAAAATTTCTTCCGCAAAATATGGCATTTTTGGGTCATTTATCCGCAAAAGTATATTCCGCAAATATTTCTTCCGCAAACAATTTCTTCCTTTAAGGTACATTAAAATGTATGTAACCACCTGTTATGCAAAAGAACGATATTGTATTAGTGTGTTATATTTTATGCAAAATTTTGTATATATGTAATTATTCTGTAGATATGTATATAAATATTCTGTGGCTTTAACATCTGCTAGAAAGCTGAACTGCTATTAGATTTCTTTTGCAAAACATGGAAGGAAACCCCTTCTGCTTGTTTTGTGATGTGTCGTATCATTATTTGAAAGGAGTTGGAACAATTATGCCTTAGGTTTTTCACCCTGGCTTCATTCCTTGTGATGGAATTTTTCTTTCCATTCAGAGAATTGGAATAATTTGTTGCAGTTTGAACAAATTAGCTTCAAACACTCTACCAACTTTTTTACATTCTCCAAACAGACTGCACACATATCTGTCAGTAAAATTATAGGCCACTCTTTTTTTAAAAAAAGAACAGGCAGCATTGATTCTGCAGATTATTGAGGGATTACCATGGAAAGTCACTGGGTCGTTTGGCAGCTTTTTCCTACATATTCTGCATGTTTTTGCAGGTTATCTTCATGTGAGGTATCAGCCATGATGGATTTTGGGGTTCCTCAAAAATATTTGATTTTCTTCAAAACAAAAAAATACAGGATAATGATTCCAACACTAATAATTAGAGGGAGGGTTCAAGCAAATGTGTAAATGATAGGTTTTACTGTGAAAACTTTAGAAAAGGTGTATTTCAACTTCAAAGTTGAAGCTTTATTTGACAATAAAGTTTGCTGATACTTTCCCGCGAAAAACAAAGTTCTCGTCAGAAAATCGCAAAACTTTTCCTTAACCATAATCCTTGGTTACCTACCTTTCAATTGTATTGCATTACATTCCAGTATACGCAGTATTTTCCCCAATTTAGACGAAAAATTTGGGGTTGGTGTAAGGACTTCGAGAGCTTGCCTCTTCGTATTTTTGCGAGATTTATCTGACGCATGCGCATTTTCGAATGTTTTCCTATGTCCGCCTTGCACTGCAGAGTGAACGAACGTGTTCTTACTGTAAGGGCATGCTGAATTGACTTTCATATTTTGACTACTGCGCAAGAAATTTCAAAGGTTCGTAAGGGATCAGTACGAGTGAGTACGAAAAAAAATCTTTCAATGGCTTTTTTCAATGACTTCCAACTTTATTACAACTAGTGCACTTCTTCCATATTTTGCTGTCCTTATCATTCTTAAAAACTTTAGCCGGTATTTTTTCACAGCGTTTATGGTACCATTCGTTACACGAATTGCAACATGCCATGAAAAAACCTACATCTTTTTCAATGTCTTCTTCGAAAAAAGGTTGTCGACACGTGCAATAAATTTCGACATGCGTCATCAGTTGACGACTTCTCCGCACCCGCTTTTGATTTCTCGGAAAGCAGGACATTTTTTTCGCTTTGAGGCATTGAACTAAATGCTTCCTCATTTGCCTATCGTCATAACTAATTTGGTGAGGGTCATTCCCAAATGCTTTGTCTGTTGCAAAGGCAATGGCAAATAACCCACAGTCAACGGAGTTGTTTTGCTGCTGCACACTTCGTTGTAACAGTTTAATTATTGGACCAGTAGGAGGACACATCTCTGCTATTTGCCGCACCAAATGATTTGTCAGACTTCTGCCGTCTACAAAATGCGAATCATATAGAGAAACTTCATTCTCCTCATCACTGGCAACTGCTACCCAATGATTTGCTCCAGTATTCATTCAGGTGAAAATCAAGTTGTGCAATATCTTTATCACCTATGTCTTGCTACCGGGTTTCATCTAAAGAAACTTATTATTATTGTTACCATATTATTGTTTACCATATTATTATATTTATATTAGTTTCAATTGAAATACTATTGTTACTATATCAGTTGAATAGAATCTTTTCTAATCATTTGGTGTAAATAAGAAAGAAATTATGCAGAGTAAGAGTCGGGAAAATTCGGGAAAATTCGATCTTGATAGAATTACGTTAGAATAGTATGCGAATTCAGAATCCTCATTAATTCGAAATATTACCTTTTTAAAAAATTTAAGAATTAAAGAATTTAGCCACCTTTTTTTAAATGTTCAACAAATGTTTTCATCACTTTCGAGCTTCTCAAATAATCATCATTTTGATCTCTTTCTAAACAAGGAAGGAAGACACCACAAAAAATCAACATCATTCCATTTAAAATTTTTATTGATAAAAGTTTTACGTACTTTTTCGTTTGATATTCTTTGTGTTCCTTGCCTTTCTTTCCCACTTTCTTATTTGTTCGCTACTAAAATCGTCGTCCGACGACGATGAATGTAAATAATCGTCCATGATAAGAAAAAACGTTTGCAAAAATTATTCCTTCTGCAACAAAAATCGTGTTGTATATTCAACACGTGCTTTCGTTTCGCGCGCATTAAAGAATTGTATCTACGGGGAAGATCATATTATCTCTGTCGTAGATACTCTTAGGTGAACTCGCCAAACAAGAAACATGGACGAGTGAAAGTACGGAATCGTACACCATTTAGCATCTACCGTACGCTCACTGTGATCACTGTGATGATGAAGGGTGTCTT
Source organism: Turritopsis dohrnii (assembly GCA_027922465.2). Lineage (NCBI taxonomy): Eukaryota > Metazoa > Cnidaria > Hydrozoa > Anthoathecata > Oceaniidae > Turritopsis > Turritopsis dohrnii. The sequence continues at coordinate 264,509 of BQMF02000019.1, forward strand.
TGTCAGACAAAATGGCAGCTTATACTTTTGGCGCTGAAAAATCAAGCAATTTAATTGGTTTATTACAACTGGCATGTTTTATAATTAGCCAAACTAACCCTCTGCTGGGAGCTCATTTATGTAATTCTTTGTGTGAAATTCTTTTTTCGGTATCCTTTGTTCATCACACTTCTTATAAAAGCTCTCAAAAGAAGTGTGAACAGTTGCGTTTATCACCTTTGACAAAACGATTATGCAATCTCGAACCTAGGGCTTCTTGCCTTTTTGTTGTATGGAGGAGGAGGGGGAAAGGTTAGGGAAACCCAAGGTTTGAGAGGTTGGTGAGGTGTAAAAAATGCTTGCGGGGGAGCGATCATTCGAAAGGTTGTGAAAACAATTTTTTTGTAGAATAATGATGAAAGCGCACGCTTTTCCTGGTGTAAAATTAACAAACATGATGATAATGAAGAGGTAGTTGTTTTTCTATACGAGGTTCGGAATTCCCGAGTTACAAAACCGAGTTACAAAACCGAGTTACGCATTATGACGTCACAAACCGAGTTACTAACTCGGAAATTATTAAGTTTTAATTTTTCTCGAGTTACTAACTCGGAAATTTTATTTTGTTTTATTTTTTCCGAGTTACTAACTCGGGAATTTTTATTGTTTTTATCATGCTTTTAAATGACCTGATGATGGATTAAGTAATCCGAAATATATTGTCAATAATATTAATGATTACTCGTTGTTGGTATACTACTACTTCAATATTAATTCTGACCACAATGTTTTTGGTTTATGAATTTTATTTTGTTTTATTTTTCCCGAGTTACTAACTCGGAAATTTTATCTGCTATACGTTTTTTATTTTTAGTTTGCTTTATGTTTTTCGAGTTAGTGGCTAAAAACTAAATCACAAAATGACTTGAAATGAAAGTGAAATTAAAAGAGAATTTCGGACCAAATTTTGAAACAATTCATTATGAGCCTAAATGCTGAAAAGAATAAATCGACCAAAAGAAGTATTTCATCGACCTTCATACAGCTTAAAACACCAAAAACAAAAAAGGGATAAAATCCAAAAATTTCGGCGGGAAACTTCAAATTTCGCTGCACAAATTTTCGGCGACAATTTTCGCCTAAATGTTGTTCAACATTTTTGATTCTTATTGTATAAAAATATGCATAAAAATACTGACATTAAAATATACTATTCTAGTCAGTAAAAGGTCTATGAGGAAAATCTCCATACAAAAGTCTGGATAACTCTGTACAACAAAAGCAGATAACTCCAGGGAAGAGGGAGCAACTCCTCTATTTTATAGATGAAATACTACCAAAATGATGCAAAGCAATAATGGTTATCCAGAACTGATCAAAAAGCTGAAAATCCAAGGTCTGAAGTGTGCTCATATCAATGCCAATGGTTTGTTCAACAAGCTGGATGAAATCAAACTGTTGTTGGAAGAGACAAAGCTTGATCTTTTGGCTATCACAGAGACTCACTTAAACAAGGACTTACACAGCGACACTGAGATAAGTATTGATGATTATTCTTTTCTGCGAAATGGTAGAAATGGAAAAAAGAACCACTGGGGAGGTGTACTAGTATACTACCATAATAATATTGATATTCATCAGTTAAAAATCATTGAATCAATTTCGATGGATTTAACCATAACTTCCCAGAAGCTGCTTGTCGGTTGCATATACCGCCCACCAAGTGATAAAAAAATCCTCCAGAAATTCAGTGTTATCCTAGACAGCATATCCCACAGAGCCAACATTTTACTGCTGGGTGACTTTAACATTGATTTATATGATAACGAAAAAGCGTTAACAAAAGACTTCAACCAAACCCTTGCTAGTCACAATCTTGTTAATGTTATATATAAACATACTAGAATAACTGATTCTTCAAAAACCCTCATAGACCTTGCTATAACCTCAAATAAATCAAAAGTTCTGAAGAATGGTACTCATGGCACAGGCTTATCCGAGCACGACCTTATCTATGTTGTTATGGATCTATTTCGGAAAAAAACACCACCAAAACTGATATCCGTCAGGAACTATAAGAATGTAGATACCAACAAAATCCATCAAGAACTCGAAATAGTACCCTGGCATATCATCAGCCTGTTTGAGGACCCTGATGATTCCCTATGGTGCTGGCAGCACCTCTTCAAAAACGTTATCTCTAACCATGTAAAGACCAGAAAGGTCAAGGTCCGAGGAAACAATCAACCGTGGATGACTGGTGAAGTCCGGAAACTTATCAACCATAGATATAAGCTCTTAATGAAAGCCAGAAAAACACCACGAAATTCTAAGGAATGGAAGGAATATAAAAAGGCAAGAAACATCTGTACAAACCATATTCGTTTTACCAAAGCTAACTATTGGAAAAACAAATTCATATCTTCCGACTCCCCTAAATCGTTTTGGTCACTTGTTAAGAAATACAATGGATACAACAAAAAACATCGTATTGGTTCCTTGAAACATGAGAACACTATCGTGACAAACAACATTGATAAGGCAAACACCATGAACGAATTCTTTGCTAATATCGGCAAAAAACTTGCAACACCCATTGTTTCTAACATGGATATGAACAGCTATACCTATCGCATTGCACCGTCACTGAGCAACGTGCAACTGTCAACTGATCTACTGACTAAATCGTTCAAAGCAGCTGTTCGAGAAGGCAAAGCTTGTGGCCCAGATGAAATAACAGCAACTGACCTAAAGTTACACCCTGAGATTTCTATTACTAGTCTTAAGAAGGTTGTTAAATGCAGCCTTTCTTCAGGAAAATTTCCATCGGAATGGAAAACATCCAAAGTCACTGCTGTACACAAAAAGGGCTGTAAATCTGACTGCTCTAATTACAGACCAATCTCCCTGCTCTCTATACCCAGTAAAATTGTAGAACACCTTATCTGCTCACAACTAACAGCCCACTTGAGAGAACATTCCCTGCAAAACGAACATCAGTGGGGTTTTCGACCACGAAGATCTACAGAGGATATACTTCTGCATATGACGGAGAAATGGAGAAGAGCAATTGATGCTGGCCTAGTAGTTGGCGTGCTGTTTATAGACTTTCGAAAGGCGTTCGATAGTGTTTCGCACCCTATCCTCATGAAGAAAATGAGTGCTTGTGGTTTATCTGGTGACTTTTATGTTTACCTGGAAAACTATCTATCAGATCGTAAGCAATATACTACAATTAACGGTATAAACTCGAGTCTTGCAGATGTGGAGTTCGGAGTTCCTCAAGGATCCCTGTTTGGTCCAACAGGCTTTGCTGTTAACATAAATGACATGAATGATTGTATCGATAGTGATCTGGACCAATTTGCTGATGACTCTACTGCCCATACGATCGGCCAAACAGTAGATAGTGTAATGATTGACATCCAGAAAAGTGCAATCCAAATTGAAAATTACACAAAACGTAACTCTTTATCAATCCACCCAGATAAATGTGAGATTATTATTCTATCCAAAAAGAAATTTGTTGGTCCACTCGTCGATGTTAAATTAGCGGGTAAAAGTGTCAAGGTAGTCGATTCTTCAAAATGCTTAGGAATTACTATTGACAATGATCTAAAATGGGACTTGCACACTCGAAATATCTGTAAAAGTTTCAGTCAAAAAGCTGTTTCAAATGAGGCAAATGCCAAAATCAACCTTATCAACTATATATCTTCAAGGAATCTTGCCTAGTGTCCTGTATGGAATCGTCATTTGGGGAAACTGTGCTCCTACATTGATGAACAGTATCGAGAAAATTCACACTCGAGCAGCTCGTTACATCCATCGTGTGAAAAAGTCGACTCCCGACACTGATATTATGAAATTGGTAAAATGGTCATCAGTTGGAACATATTATAAACGAAGCCTTGTATGCAAAGCATACAAAATTTATAATAATCTATCATCGCCGTTGTTGAAGAATCTAATATCGAAAACTAAATCAAGGAGAGAAACTAGAAACTTGTTCAAAGTTGACCTGCCCACTTTCAAATATATTGATTATAAACGCTCATTTAGCTTCAGAGCTGCGATTGCTTGGAATAACATTCCTAACCCCATTCGGGAGAAAGATTCATTTGATTGCTTTAAATATGCACTGAAAAAATCAGATATCTTGGATAAGATTAATTTTAATTTGACTGGCAGAGCCTTGCATAGTGCAGATTACGTTTACTAAAGGAATTAAAACTTCATAATATCTAACCCTTCCCCTCGTTCTTGCAAATTTTGGCTCCAATTCTCAATTCTGATCTAACTCTTCTACAGTTTTACTGGTATTTTGTTATACCTCGTCAATTCAAATTCAGTAAATTCAGCTATTAAATTTTGTCTTCAGTGTGTGTGATACTTATCATCGCAATCCCCATTTGCCTAATAACATTTCCAGTTATCTTTTATTTTTAAGTTTTAAGCTCTTGTCTTTTTATCTCAATTATATATACACTACATACTATTTTTAATTATATATATACTATATACTATTTATTTTACTGTTGTAGATTATTTATATTGTTTATCTCGCGTCAATCCCTGCTAATTTCGTCGTCTCTAAAGTCTCAACTTGATTCTCAAATTCTAATTTTTCTTCAATTTCAATTTTTCTACATTGAAGTTCTCATGTTCTCAAATTCGGTGCAATATTCTTGAGACGGGTTTTACTTTTACGTTATTTTTTACTGCGTAGGTCCACATCAGTGTTCGTCACTGCGTCCTATATATTGTATTGTATATTTTGTATATAATATCTATATTTCCAGACCTGCATTACTAAATAAATTAATAATAATAATAAATAATTTAATCAATTGTGTTGCTGTTTAGGAAAAGTATTTCCGGATTTCATGACCCACAATACGAGACAAAAATGCAACCAGTATTATTGAATATAAATTTTCATGAAGATATTTCTATATATTTAAATTGAAAATGCACATAAGAAGAACGACATGGTCGGGCAACATTTCAGTCGGTCACTAAAATCCTCGTTCATACTTCCCGAGCACACTTTTGAGCAAAGTGTAAAAATTGACCCCCATCGAAATTGTCACCCTTGATTTGAACTTAGTTTCTACTATCGAAGCACTTTTAGAATTTTGTGTCAATTTTTCCTAAAATGCACATTTTCACGAACGTTGAAGCACCTTTATATTTTGCTCCTTTTTTGACTAAAAAAATTGCCAAAAAGCTGAACGATAACATCATCATGGAAATTGCTTATTATTGACGCAATTTGAAGACTTACAAAAGTGTTTGGTAAATCTTCTTTCTTAACTAACAAAAAGCGATGATTGAAAAGAGAGACATAAGTAAACCACAGTGGAGTTTATTTCCACCATCAATCAAATCTAACGAAAAGCTAATAAAAGCTAAATATTACTGTTATTGAGTTACTCCAAGTTTTAATTAACTAAAAAAATAACTCTTAATACGCAACAGTGGATACATCATTTGGTGAACTTGAAGTGTTTCATTTCATTTTGTGATTCAGTTTTTAGCCACTATCTCGAAAAACATAAAGCAAACTAAAAATTAAAAACGTATAGCAGATAAAATTTTCCGAATTATTAACTCGGAAATATTTTATAAGAATAAAATTTCCGAGTTAACAACTCGGGAAAAATAAAACAAAATAAAATTTCCGAGTTAGTAACTCAGGAAAAATAAAACAACATAAAATTCCCGAGTTAGTAACTCGGGAAAAATAAAACAAAATAAAATTTCCGAGTTAGTAACTCGAGGAAAATTAAAACTTAAAAAGTTCCGAGTTAGTAACTCGGTTTGTGACGTCATAATGCGTAACTCGGTTTTGTAACTCTGTTTTGTAACTCGTGAATTCCGAACCTCTTTCTATACCACCACATCTCGTTTGAGAGTTAAGCCAGTTTTCCAATTGAAAAAAATCGTATTAAAATTTAACATCTAAACCCTGTTTTCCAATGGCCCAATCAGATGATAAATTTTAATACGATAAAGCTGAGTGTCCACCAAAGCTTCACCAAAGCGCCTATGATAAACGCAAATAATTAGATATAAAATTTATCGTCGGCGCCAGAATGTCTGGCGCAAAAACTAAGCGCAAACGTGTCCATTGAATTTTATTAAAATGTTTTGAAACGATCAAGTATAGAGAAACATAGCAGCAGAAATTAATTGTGAAGAGGAAGATGTACTTGATATTTTGCTAGTAACATTGCTACGAAAAAGACGTCGTCGAAGAACAAATGCTCATAAAAAGAGGGCTTTCTGGGTGCAGGATATTTACAAGGACCAAGAACTGTATGATGCAACAAGTCTTGTAAATAAAATGAGAGTTTCGAATATTTCAATTATTTCACTTTTAATTACTTTTTTTTATTCCCATGTTTTTATCGTTTTTGGCTCAACAGCATTATTCTATCTAACATTTCCTTGATTTATAAAATTGTCTTAAACGCATTTCCCTAACACAATAGATTTTTTGTTATTAAATAGCACCACATGTTAAAGATCATCGGCATTTCTTTGACTTCTGAATATTTTTTCGTTATAACCAAAAATAAGAAATGAAAAAGTTTTCATTTCTTATTTTTGGTTATAACCAAAATTTTGGCGTTAAAAATTTGCGCGCGCCTAATTTTTTTTGCGTTAGTTATTTGCGTTAAGGTGTCCATCTACGACCGAATCTTTTTTTTTTACGCTGATCATTTGCGTTAATGTTTTAGCGCGTTGGTGGACACTAGGCTTAAGCGTTTTAATTGTTTTTATTGGAAAACCAGCTTAATCGGCCAGATTGTTTCATCTTGATACGTTTCGGTACGATACGTGAAAAGTTGAACTGAATTCAAATTTTTCAATGTAATACGAGTAGCGAAACTGTTTAATCATGGGAACCAATCAATGTACTCAAAGTGATATGTGCTGATACGCGTATTTATGTCATCTGCTGGAAAACCGGCTTTAGAGTGCGTTTACATGACAGCCGTAGTGAACTCAAACCGGTTTGAAATTTTTGGCTGTTTGAAATCGGCATTCTGTTTACATGAGAAATTTCGATACGGTCTTGGCGAGTTTTGGCGAGTAAAAAGCGAAGCAATAGATTTACTAGTTTCTAGTTCTATATACGATTGCGTTTTTATATGACAGCCATAACTGAACTCACGCCGTTTGAGATTTCAATACGGGTAGAAAGATTTTCTATACACGATGGAATAAATTTAGCACATTCTGTATTTTCATTACATACAGTGTGTATCAAAAAGACTTATCCAAGAACTTTCAAAGCTTATTTTTCAGCGAATAGTTGTGATATGATTTAACTTTTTATATGAAACGAAAGCGCTGGTTGAGATCTATCCGAAGATATAACTGTTTTTCCAAATAAATCTTCAAATCAAGAGTTATTGAAGAAGAAAACATTTATCTGCCTCATTAAATCCTTAAAGATCAATTAAATCAAGTTTTAATTACATAATTGCCTGTTGTTTTAGCAAACGAAACCCTTTGATTTAATAACGATATTTTTGGGAGTTAAATTCCCCGAATAACTTGCATAAAAAATGTGTGAAAAAAGATTGCTCAGAGTTAAAAGTGTAGACACACGCAGTGAAGTGTATGCATATGAAAGATGGTTTATTTAACTGTTGAACAGATAACATTTCTGGTTACCCGTTTTTTGGAAACAAGAAATTACGATCTAGTGGCTCAAGAATTCCAGCAAAGGTTTCCTCAAAGACCAGTTCCACACAGGAAAACAATACAATGGAATGTTAGAAATTTCAAGAGAGAAGGGACGGTAAGAAATATTCATAAAGAACGTTGTGGAAGACACAGAACAGGAAGATCCGTTCCAAATGTTGCTGCTGTAAGACAGTTGGTTGCGAATAACGGAAGAGTTTCTTGCCGTAATAATACTCTTGGTCTGCCCAGTGCCACATTCAACCGGATAGTGCGGTTAGATTTGAGCTGGCACCCATACAGAATTTTTGTCCGACATGAGCTGAAACCAGGGGACCTTGCTCGTCGCTTACACTTCTGTCGCTGGTTTTGTAGTTCCTTCCACATTCCACGGTTTGTTCATAATATCGTGATAGGCGACGAGTGCTCATTTGGCATGGATGGGTCAGTTTCCACCCAAAACGTCCGGATGTATGCACCAAAAGGGCAACCTCCGGATTTTTATTTCGAAAAAAACAGCAATCGTCAAAAGTTGAACGTATGGGCAGAGCTTTGTGGAAACAATACAGTAATCGGGCCTTATTTCTTTCAAGAAAACGTAAATGGCCGAACTTATCTAGATATGATAAATAACTTTGTGCTTCCAAATCTAGCACAAAACTACAATCTCTTACAAATACAGAATGCCATTCATCATGGTCTGTGGTGGTTTCAGGACGGCGCAACACCCCACAGAACCAGGAATGTTAGGCAACGGATCAATGAAGTTTTTGGGGCCCGTGTTGCTGCACTAGGCCATAACATTGAATGGCCTGCACGGTCTCCGGATTTAACACCGTGCGACTCTGGGGCTCTATTAAGCAAAAAGTTTTTGTGACTCCTCCAGCCAGTATTGCTGATTTGAGAAGGCGCATTCTTAACGCTTCCAACTGGTTGCGGCAGCATCCAGAAATCACAAGAAATGCAATTCGAGAAATGGACACAAGGGCTGCAAAATGTATCCAGTTAGGATTTACTTTTATTTTTTCACATTGTGTTTATTATTTTTTTTGGACAGTTAAAGCCTCGTTGTTCTTATAAAATTGTTCTTATAAAAAAGACTGCATTTGCCTTAAGAACAAGTTTGTTTTTGACACTACGCAATGGTTAGAGCGAGATTTCAATCTTTAAGTGTAGATCTAACTTTATTTTGTTAATTTGTCCATAAAAACGTTGTAACATTGTCATTGTTTTCAAAAACACTTTCTATTATGTAGTGACTTAATTAATCTTTAACAAAATAATGAGAAAAGAAAAAGTTTGTTTCTTCAATAACTCCCGATTTAAAAATTTATTTAGGAAAAAAATTATATTTTCGGATACATCTCAACCAGCGCTTTCGTTTCATATAAAAAGTTAAATCATATCACAACTATTCGCTGAAAAATAAGCTTTGAAAGTTCTTGGATAAGTCTTTTTGATACGCACTGTATGTGTCAGGAAAATTTAATTAACATGCGCTTGCTTGTTAACCCATTTTATGATGATAGATTTATAAAACAATGAAATGTGAAAACTTTTACACCTTTCCAAACCGTATAGAAATTTCAAACCTTGTTTGAAATCATCACGGGTAAAATTTCAGCACGGGCCGTTATCATGTAAACATCGCTGAAAAGGTTTGACCAGGAATCGTACTGAAATAAGAAGAATCCGTATCGAAACTCGTAACGGGAGGACTGAAATTTCAAATCGGTTTGAGTTCATTACGGCTCTCATGTAAACGCACTCTAAGAAATTTCAAACCTACTTCTTTGAAAGGTTTGAAATTTCGATGCGGCTTGGAAAGGTCTCATTCATAAGCATAAAGTGACAAAGATTCCTCCAATTCGAAATATCAACGACATAGTTGTCACAAGAGTGTCTGAAAAAACCATTGTCTTCAACACTTTTTTTTGCAAGTCAATGTTCTCGTTAGCTACTGGTAACTTCTCTAACGATTGGAAGAAAGCTAATATTGTCCCAATCTATAAAAAAAGGGGATAAAAGTATTCTCAAAAATTACAGACCAGTGTCTCTTTTGCCAATTTTGAGTAAACATTTTGAAAAGTGTATATACGACACTCTTTACAGCTATTTCGAAGATCATGATATTTTTTCTGCAAATCAATCTGGCTTTCGAAAGGGTGATTCTTGCATTTCTCAACTGTTGTCCATAACGCATGACATTTTTAAAGGTTTTGATGTAAATCCGTCATTAAATACCAGAGGTGTTTTTTTAGACATATCTAAAGCCTTTGATAGGGTCTGGCATGATGGTTTACTTTTCAAACTTCAATCTTATGGAGTGCATGGTTCACTACTCTCTCTCCTGAGGGATTTCCTATCCAGGCGTGTTCAAAGAGTCACCTTGGATGGCTGTAATTCTGTTTGGGAACGCGTTACAGCTGGTGTTCCCCAGGGGTCAATTTAAGGTCCTTTATTATTTTTAATTTTCATCAAAGGCCTCCAGTCAAACATAAAAATCTTTGCTGATGACACTTCTCTATTTTCCACGGTTTTAGATCAAGTTGAAAGTTGTAGTAAGTTAAATAGAGACTTGGAAAGAATTAATGAGTGGGCTTACCAATGGAAAATGTCATTTAATCCTGACCTTGCTAAACAGGCCGTTGGAATTTATTTCTCAAAAAGGGGAGCCCCAGCTGATGTTCCTGTTATTTCATTTAACAACTCCCCCGTAACTTTCATTGAAAGTCATAAACATCTAGGTCTAATCTTAGATGAAAAGCTAACCTTTGGACACCATCTTAGAGAGAAGATCTTAAAAGCAAACAGAGGCATCGGTCTTATCCATAAACTTCGCAAATCTTTACCAAGAGATTCGTTAGTCACATTTTTCAAAGCCTATATTAGACCTCATTTAGACTACGGTGACATCATATATGACTATCCAGGAAACACCACTCTGTCTCGAAATCTCGAATCTATTCAGTACAATGCTTGCTTGGTAATTACCGGCTGTATCGTGGTACATCGCAAGAGAAACTTTATGTTAAGTTTGGTCTTGAAAGCCTAGCTGACAAGCGTTTCTGCAGAAGACTTTCCTTTTTCTTCAAAATTGTCAAAGGCATGGCACCTCAATACTTGCTTGACCTTTTGCCACGCCAGGGTGCTGTACTCGCTCATCTCAGGTCAAGACTTCCAATTTACCCCATGGTGGCACGGACTAAACGTTATCGCAATTCCTTTTTTCCGTATTGCATTAAAGAGTGGAACAAGCTGGATAGTCATATAAGGGATCTCCCTTCAATCTCACGGTTTAAGCGTGATTTGTTTGATTTTGTTCGTCCAAAAGCTTCACCGACATTCCGAATCCATCATAAAGGTCTGTTTCTAATGACTCGGTTGAGGGTTGGGTTCAGCCACCTTCGAGAACATAAATTCCGACATGGTTTTCTTGATACCATTGATCCGTTTTGTTTATGTACAACTAACTCGATAGAAAATACTGAACATTTTCTATTGCAATGCTCTTATTTTTCTAACGAAAGACACTTACTCTTTGACAATCTCGAAAACCTCAACGTGACATTTGTGCCACGAAGCCCTGAATCTCTTTGCAAACTTTTGCTTTCTGGTGACTCAAATCTTTCAAATCATACTAATCATGATATTCTTAGTCATGTTATTACGTTTATTTGTGGTACGAACAGGTTTAGTGGTCCACTCTTTCATTGACTATATAACTCCATCCTAGTTTTTATTTTATTTTTTTATTTTATTTTTATTTTTTCATCTAATTTATTTTTGAATCCTACTTCTGGCGATAGCGCCTTGAGCGCCTTGCAGAAGTAGGGTCCTTTAATGTTTGTATTTGTATTTGTTTTTGTGTACGTGATGATCAATTCAATAAAAAAAAGGTGTGAAAGTTTTCACATTTCATTGTTTTATCATAAAATGTGTTAACAAGCATACGCATATTAATTAAATCCTGCTGACACATATGATGGAATAAAAATACAGAATGTGCTAAATTTATTCCGTCGTGTACAGAAAATAGTTCTACCCGCACTGAGAAATCTCAAACCGTTTGAGTTCAGTACGGCTCTCATGTAAAAACACACTCGTATATAGAACTAGAAACTAATAAATCTATTGTTTCGAATTTTACTCGTCAAAACTTGCCAAGTATGGAAATTTCTCATGTAAACAGAATGTCGATTTCAAATAGCCTCAAATTTCATAGCGGTTTGAGTTCAGCACAGCTCTCATGTAAACGCACTCTTAGAGGAATCACAAGTTATATAAAAAATTCTTCATTCAACTTATGAAGTCTGCAGCGTTTTAAGTTAATATTTTTCGATATAACATAATATTCACTCGACACTCATTTTTTCACACAATAACCGTTTTATAAGAACACTAGCCTCTGATTTATGATGCCAAACACAAATTGCGAAATAATAAGAATACCTGTTTCAAAAAATGATTAACCTAATTTTCTTGTTAAACAAGAACAATGTGAAATGTGAACTCTCTTGAAAATCTCAATGATCGGACCGATGACTGCCATTTTGAATGTTTTAATCACGCTTCGGAAGTATGAAAAAAATGCTGCAATTCCAATTTGAAGCTTTAAGGCCGGTTTCTAGTTCAATCGCTCTGGTCGTGCGACTAAAGCGAACAGCTTTTTCATTCACTCAGTAGTTTTTGTGTTTTTTTTGTTTTGTTTTTTGTTTTTTTATTTCGCCAATATCATTTACAAATCTCAAATATAATCGTATATAATGGCTGGAGCAAGCAGAAGTCAGAAGTGCCTTATCATCAAGCCCCGTGTAATAACAACTAGTTTACTTTTTCAATATACTACTACTACTAATATAATATATTCAACAACATGAAAACAAAATACCTATCTGGGCAGAAATATTTACAAGCAAAAGGAAAACGTATGTACAGTGTGAAATGAAAAGGAAAAAACAAATATAAAAATGAAAATGAAAAACACACGAAAGATACCAACATAACTAGAGATAGGAAAAATGGTATGGTAGGCGTTGTTGTGGAAAAAGGCCGTTTTAAGGAGGTGTCCGCTTTAGACTGTCCGCTTTGGGGAGGCTTCTTTCTGCAGTCGTTCTTGTCCAACTTCATTTCCTGGAAATCATTCTCAGGGCATTGAATTTTGACATGAGAAAGAAATTCATTAAAAAAAGAGCCTCAATGGATTCCATTATTCCACTGAATCTGGGAACAAAAAAAAAAGTGAACAAAAATGTACACATTTCATCAAATTTCAAAACCACGTGAACAAAACGAATAAAATCGTATCAACAAAATCAGTTCAATTCCATATTCTTGTTAACCTGTTGTTAGATGCCCAAATTTGGTTCACAAAAGTGCTTTGGTTCAAAAAGCAAAGCAATAATATGTCGTCTTCTGTTCAGGATGTTCCTTGCTTTCTAATAGTTGATACTTTTTTGTGCTTTTTTTTCTTTTTTAAGAATGGCATATCTTAATCTTTTTAGACTCCTTTCGTCGTCTTCTTTGCTTGTATATTAATTTGGAGCGTCTCATTTCTTTTTGTAAAGTTGAATAAACAATAAAGTCCGATTGAGGGATGAATTTGTTACAACAATTTTAAGCACCAAATTTTGGAATAATCCATCATAATGAGCTCTTCCAGTATTTGAAAATCATCTTTGATATGATTAGTTTATCATTAGTCAGTATGTTTTAACAACTTTATTAAGATGTATCGTTCTTGTGATTCTAAATAATTGAACCGAAAACTATGACAAAAACTTCTCCAGAACTGACTTTCGTTTTACGGAATATTGCTGTACTGCCAGTAAATGTCGCAAACGCCAGTAATTGTCGCAAAATTGCCAGAAAGTGTCGCAATTCAACAGTGTCGCAAAATCGCCAGTCAGTGTCGCAACTATAATTTTCATTCGTTTCAATGTTTTTCAAAATCAACAGCAAATGTCGCAAACTTACACAAAGTGATTTTTGATCATAATAATGTGGAGGGTATGAAAAGGAAAGACCTGTTGCTTAAATCAATCGGTCAGGACTCACTTTGGGGAAATCATTATTTTTTTTTTCCTTCTTTACAATTTTTTTTTTCCCTTTTTACGATTTATTTATTTATTTGTCTATAACTCGACGGGAGACCACACTCATAGAGTTAATCTAAACGAAGGAGGTGGTCCCCTATAAACTGTTACAAAGGTAGAAAAAATTTATCGTAATTGACAAAAATTAATATAAAAACATAAAAAAAAAATAAAAAAATAAAAAAAAAATAAAAATATAAATAAAAAACAAAAAACAAAAAACAAAAAACAAAAAAAAAAACATCAAAAAGAAAGTGAAAATTATACTTGAAAATGTAAGAAAAAGAAAAAGAAAGAAAAGAAAAAGAAAAGAAATATGTAAGAAAAAGGTTGATTTAATCAACATAGGATGAGAAAAAGAATAATTTTGCGAGATACTTTAAGCGACTTAATGCTAAAGTTGAGATGTCATCAACAGCAAGGTAATTTTGTTGTAAGTTCCAAGATAAAACAGCTTGGTAACAAAGTGAGTTGTTGCCAAAGGAGACAGTTGTCACCTTTGGTAGTTTAAGTAATCCAGGTTTAGCGCGACTTAGATGACCACGATTATGCTGATTTAATCGCTGCAAATTAAATGTAGTGGAGAGAGAGCAGAGGGTAACTGGTTGTTAAAGAACTTAAATACAAAAAGTATGTTTAAGAATTTAACGAAATCGAAAAATGACAAGATTTTATATGGAAGAAAAAGAGGTGAAGATGGAGCGCGAAAATCAGAAAAAGACATGATTCGCAAAGATTGTTTTTGAAGAGTAAGAATACGAATACTGTGGATATTATTACGTTGACCCCAGATTTGAGCACCATATGAAAGATGAGAATGAAATAAAGAAAAGTAAAGAGATAAGAGGATTTTTTTAGACAGAAAATAACGAAGTTTACTCAGAGCACCGTTAGCGCGCTTGAGTTTACTACAAACAAAGTTTATATGATATTTCCAACTGAGCTCATCGTCGATATAAACACCAAGGTATTTTACAAATTTACTTGGAATCAACCTGTGACCATTAATTTTAATTTTAATTTCATAGTCACTAACCTTTCGTTTAGGCTTGAAAACTAAAAGTTCTGTTTTGCTGCGGTTTAAAGCAATCTTGTTGGCATTCAGCCAGTTTGTGAGTAATTTCAAATCAATGTTGATTTTTTTGGTCATTGACTTCAAAGAATGGTCACTTTGAAATAACATGGTGTCATCAGCGAAAAGATTAACATCGGAATAAGAAATAGCAGATGCAAGGTCATTAACATAAAGGAGGAAAAGAAGAGGTCCAAGTACAGGTCCTTGCGGAACACCGTGAAGAATACGTCTGAGTTTAGATTTAGAGCCGGCTACTGAAACAGATTGTGTGTGATTGGAAAGAAAAGAGCGAAACCAATCAAGAGGAATTCTTCGAATACGATAAAAATCAAGTTTAGAAAGCAAAATATCATGATCAACGTTATCAAAGGCTTTTTGGAGATCTATAAAAACAGCACAGCCAAACTTACCACTATCGACCGCCTTGTAAATTTTTTCCACACAATGACAAAGGGCAGATACAGTCGAATGTTTCGAGCGGAAACCGAACTGAGAAGGATAGATAACCTTTGAGTTCTCGAGAAATTTGATAAGACGTTTATGCATTAGTTTTTGAAAAATCTTATCGATATTAGACAAAAGAGATATTGGTCTAAAATTTCCAACCTCTAATGGCGAGCCTTTGTTTTTATAGACAGGAATAACAAGAGCCTCCTTGAGCTTAGTAGGAAAGACCCCAATAGAAAAAGAAAGGTTTATGATATCAGAAAGAATAACAGAGAGATGGTCTTTCACTGCTGAAATGACAGGAAGAGGTAAACTGTGAGGACCAGAAGCTTTGTATTTGTCCAGGGAAAGAAGAATTTCAGAAACCTCAAGTGGAGAAGTAGGGGAAGTAAAGAAAGAGTTAGCGTTTCGGTTTTTGAGCCAATTGGAGAAATGGTGTCGGGCGAATTTTGTCAGCAATGGAGGAGAAGAAATCATTAAAAGCTTCAGAAACCTGTGCAGGATCCGAAGTAATCGAATTATTGAGTATTAGAGAGATAGAAGAATCTGACTTAATAGATTTAGACGAGATTATTTCACGAACGCCTTTCCAAATTTTCCGGAGATTAGTTAGAGTTGGATAGAAAATAGCGAGAATAGTGAAGTTTTTTACTGAAACGAAGCAAAGAAACAATGCGATTACGATAACTTATACCTAGAACGTAGAAAAGATTGGATATCAGGAGAAGAAGCAGAAAGGTAGTCACGAAAAAGATTGTCCCTAACTTTCATCGATACAAGAAGACCTTTGGTTATCCAAGGTTTATTAAAAAGATTCGATTCACGACGAGTGATTTTTACCAAAGGAGCATGGTCGTTGAATAAAGATGTAGTATGATCTAAAAAAGAATCGAAAGAAGAATTTACATCACCTTCCTCGATTTTTAAAATTTCATTCCAATTTAAACGTTCAAATTTTGACCAATCACGACGAAATCCCAAAAGTTGATTAGGCTTAGCCTCTGGCTTGATGTCAAAAAAAAGAAATTGAGGAAGATGATCTGAGATAGACACGGTAAGATTACCAGAGACAAGTGTAGAATCAGTAGGAGGAATTAAGATGTTATCGATAAGAGTGGTAGAAGTCTCCCTGATTCGAGTTGGGAGAGTAATCGACGGAAGCATTTGATAGGCACCGAGAAGATCTAGAAAATTAGAATGCGAGATTGCAGAGTCACAAGTCAAAAGATCAATGTTAAAATCACCCAGTAAAATTAAAGATTTGTTTTCCTTGTCAACGGACTTCAATAGAGATGAGAGGTACTGGTCATTAAAAAGATCTACATCCATAGATGGATATTTATAGATACAGCCAACCACGAGATTTTTTTTGTTTTTGAAAATTACTTCAGCAAACACAGCTTCAAGATGTCCATTATCCGAACAGAAAGATTTGGAAAGATCTTCTCGTGCTTCACTGGTGAAATACCGAGATATATACAGAGCAGTACCCCCATGAGATGTAACAGCAGGTGTATGAAAAAATTTGTAGTTTTCTTCGAGCAAAATGTTTGAAGGAGGAGATGATTGAATTTTAGTTTCACTGATGCCAATGATATCAAAAGAATGATCAAGACGCGATAAAAGAGATGTAAGTTCACAAAAATGCTTTTCGAGAGAAGCGACATTCAAATGGAAAATAGATAAAAATTTAGATTTAGAAGGAATAGATAAAAAGTCTTCAGGGCTATAATATTTACAATTAATTTTAGCAACATCGTCAATATAATCAATGCCGTCGTCATCGTCAAAATCAAAATTAGAAAATTTGTCCGAGATAGAATTAAGATATTTAAAATAAGATTTCAAATAACCCAAATCATTACCAAAACTATTTTTTTCGTTATTTTCACCAAAAGGTAGAACTTCATTTCTGCATATTTTACAGAGCCACACGTTGGATGGAGATTTTAAGTCAGTACCAGTGCCACACTTAGCATGAGAAGTTCGCTTGCAAATAGAACAAAAATGTGACTTACCACTCTTTACCTTTTTCTCACATATAAAGCAAATTCCACTTTCTCTACTCATTCGCTTGTGAATACGCTAGAGCCAAAACCACATAATTAGAAATTAAATTTTGATAAAGAAAAACACGAGTTCTTTTAAAAACTAATTTAGGATGACCATAGGTCATCATCAGGGAATAAATCGATCACGTCATTGATGTGACGGATTTTAATTGGATCGTCATTTTCATTAATGAGCACACTGATAGTTCCATTGAAGCACCAAAACTTTGAAATGGCATTTTTCCGCTTGAGAGCCTTAGCTGGGGCAAACCCAAAGGAATTTATTGTAATTACAGAGGCTGTTGTTGATGTATATTTGCTCACGTAAACCAGCTTTTTCAAAAACATCGCGACTTTTGAATCGTTTGCTTGATTTAATGAGTGACTCTGATATCTTGTGGTTAACGAACCTGGCAATGACTTTCTTTGCATGGAGTTACTAGTAGCAGCTATTAACGAGAAAACGAAAGGGAACTTGCTATGTGAAACAATTGTTGAAAATTATAGCTGTCTTTTTTTATATGTTGCAATCTCTGTGACTTGTCGTGTAGGTCCATCAGCGCACTGTGCGATGAGTAGTACAACATCTTGATCAGAATAATCAGTGTCGAGTTCAAAACAAGGATCATATTGGTTAGAAATCGAAATTAAAAAGTTGCAACATTTACTGTTGATTTTCAATTTTTTTGTGACATTTACTGTTGCAACACTTACTGGCAATTTTGCGACATTTACTGGCGTTTGCGACATTTACTGGCAGTACAATTGCATCCTTTGAGGCTTCAAAACCTTTTTGTTATTTTTTGTCATATTAGACTACACCAGCAACTTTTCCAGCCTATTCTAAAACGGGATATTAGAGTAGATTGAGCCGGTACTTTTTGAACCGAATGTCGATAAAAAATTATACTGGAATAATTAATCCTTTTGCGCTCTTCTAACTGGATTTCAAAGTAGTATGAGAATGTTTTATGACAGTTTCCAAAGTTTGATTTCCCATGATTACGGTATCTATAGTGTCAAAAAACATTATACAGTAGTAGCCAGCGGGATGTTCGGGATGGAATACTTCGGTGTTTCGTGATGTATTTTCGTGACCCTCCACAAACTGCAAAGTTTTATAATTGGGCTTATCAAGCTTTCTTGGAGCAGACACTTTGTATGACTTAAATTATACTTGTCCACGCATGTGCTAAAGTGGAAACACCCATGTGCTAAAGTGGAAACACCCATGTGCTAAAGTGGAAACATCCATGTGCTAAAGTGGAAACAGCCTTGCGCTAAAGTGGAAACAGCCATATTTTTCCAATGAAGTTCCATGAACTGTATTTGACCATTTAAATCCCTTAGAAGGTACAATTTAGTTCATAGGAGAATTGATCAATTGAAAATTTTGGATTTTATTAACCATTATTGACTCAACCCAACCCACCACGGAATAGAGAAATTCAGTGACTCTCTCCCTTCAAACATAAAAAAAATTAAAATTAGAATTATGATTATACCTTCAATCTTAGGAATTAACACAGAAAGATCTTCATTTATTTGGTAGAAACGAAAGTTCACCTGCATGATTAGCCAAACATGTGAGGCTGGAAGCTCAACTTGCAACTGAAATTTAAAGCTTAAATAAGATCGAATGGAGTTTCAAACTTGTTGTAGCTGTTCTTGCCAATATGATTTGTGTTAATGTGTATCATATTGCTATATGTGATTTCTTATTTCTTATCACAGAAATCTCTCGGCAAATAAGGAGAAGGATTTATTATCAAGCGCTAGGGCCACCCTACGTGAATTTGACTTAAAGATTTGGTTAAGGCAAATTCCGTTCAATGGAAAGCAACGTTATTCGGCTCCTAAGAATTTCATTGAGACGAAATAATGTGCATGGCAAGGCTTATTAGATTATCATTCATTCAACGACAAATTTATTCAACAGTGCTGACGTAATCTTTGGGAAACATGGTATCATCACGGAGGTTTTAAAAACATACATTCCAGTACTGATGATCTCTTCGACAAAATCAATTGCACCAGCTTGTTATACCGAAAAATGTAGTAAATCCGACAAATGTAGTAACTATGGCAAATGTAAATGTAGCAAAAATCGACGACAAATGTAGTAACACTCAAAGTAGTAAAGGTCAACGGCAAACATAGTAATTTCGCTAAATGTGGTAAATTACGTCAAATGTAGTAAACGCCTTCAACATTGAACAACATTGAACATAATTAGACCAAACACATGAACATCTTCATCAAGTAACTTTGTAAGGGCTGTCAAATGGTCAAAAATGAAACCCAAAGTTGCGCATGCGCAATAAAAAGATGCTAATATAGGGTAAATGAGCCATAATTGGGCAAAACGCACAAAGGTCTTCACCAAGTGCCCATATATTAAGACTCAAAATGAATTCAATTAACGTCACACATACAAGAGTTTACCTCCTTTCCAAAAACCACAAGTCGGTTAGACCTGAAAAACTTAATTAAAAAGGGACTGAGATCAGAGGCTACTCCTGTGCTTCACTAAAGGCTATATTTGTTTGTGTCCCAGTTTAATCAATAAGTTCGAGATACAGAGGTACTTAACCTGCTTCATAATTCCCACTACATTCTAAGACGCATGTTTTCAGTGTATACGTTAGGCATGCGTAAATGTTGGGTGCGATCGCACCGCCTATTTAGCTTGCCCTTATTCCTTACCAAGAAATTTTTCTTTTCACAGAATTATTTAAATGATTTGTCAACAAATTTGCATAAAATAGCTTTTTGCATTTGTTGTTATGCTTTTGCTTTACGATTGTTTGTTCTAAGCATAAATATGTGAAGAACGCACCTGCCCTAAGTTTAACTGAGTTACGCCACTGTACCTACCGGGACGTAAATATCAAATGGTTGTTTGGTTATATTGCGATGTTTATATAGTATATAGTACATTGATCTTTCCTGGACTACTAATTCATAGCAGCAGTTGTATGTATATAAAGGAAGATTTCCACCAGACGAATTCGCTGGTGAATTCGTGAAGAATTGCTTCTTTTTTTAAAAAAAAATGAACTGCACGCTGAGAATTCGCCGGTGAATTAGTCTAGTAGAATCCCCTTAAAATGGCAGCATGAAGGATGCATCTGCTTTATAAAGGCTTTATGGAATTTCCTTATTCTAAAGATCTGCCGCCTCTTTGCAAACGTTATTGCATTTGTTTGCTGTTTGTCGTTAATAAATAATAACATGATAGCACGTCGTTACAGAAAAAAATCTCAATCGTTTATTTCAAGTTTATTAGAATTGCATATCATAAATTTACCGTAAACTTAGTAAATTATAAAAAAAAACTATAAAACTAATTGAAGATAAGTATGCGATTGCTATTCAAAAAGATCATCAAACGGTTGAGCATGTACCTAAATTCCTTTCAAGATGAACTTTTTACTTTTTGAAAAACGAAGGCACGGTATTCGTCAAAGTCATTGGACCGAGAAGGTACTTCGCTGACTTGAAGGAAGGCGGTTTGGAATTGCCAGCTGAATTTCACTTCAAGTCCTCAAATGAAAATCTTCTTCGTCAAATGGAGGAAAAGGAGAATCTTTTTGAGGAGAATCAACCAAAGTCAATGGAAAGAAAAAAAGAAGAAAAAAATCAAAACAAAAAATGTAAAAAAAATTAAAAAGTGTCAAATATAATTCAGATCATAACCGCATTAAATCAGCGGTAAGCTAATTTAATGCGCTTATCATCTGAATTTCCTCTATTTATTAGTTTTGAAAAGAAGAAACCTAGCTATTTTATCCCTTCTCATTATTAGTGCGACATGGCTTAAATAATAAATTTTTTTTGCCGCGCTAAATTAGAGTTTTTACGGTGAGTGATTATAAAATTATGAAACTCTTTAAAAGAAAGAGGTACTATCACATCACAAACTCCTAAAATCACAAAACACCTGCAGTGGTTCCTAGCTTCATAACCATTGTCACAAATTATTCATCGTATCTAGATTTCTCACAGTCTCCCTCGAAGAAGAAAAGAAATATACACACAATTAAAGGTCAATAATGAACCTTCTACACTTCATAAGTTCACAAAATCATAAATTGCACGAAAAACTGTTAAGAGTTTTTGTCGAATATGATAGACCGTAAAGATATAAATGATAGCATCTAAAGAGAAGGATACCAAGAACATCGATAACAACACACTAATTTCCTTTGTTCCCCACATCTGATTGGTCACACAACAGTAAAATAAAATCAGTTTTGGAACAATCATGAATAAAAGGAAGTTTAAGACAATGAATAATGGAACCAGAAATGCAGCAGTCCTGAGAAGCGACCTTTGATTTTGATGGTTATTTCCCCTTTGATCTTGATGGTTATTTCCCCTTTGATTTTGATGGTTATTTCCAAGTGAATTTACTCGGTTTTGGCTCTTTTTTCTCATGTAAATGATACTTCCATAAGAAGTGACGGTGATGATTATGAACGGCAAATCCCCGATTGGATGCCAGTATAATATGCTGATCCGTACAATTGTCATGTACTCTGCCTTGACAGACATCTGCGTGATGACTCCTACTATAAAGATGATAATCCATGAGGTACAGATCAGGGATCTTGAAATTTTCAACTGCATCTGTGCGTGATAGGACATACCCAAGCGTACTGTGAGGAAACGATCGATAGTTAGAAAGCTTGTTGCGACAGTTATTGCTAAATGACCAGTGGTCCACTGTTGTAACATGATGAAACTGTCGACCGTGAAATATTTAAAATAAACCAGGATTGTTCGTATGATTGCAGTGACAGCCATCAACCATTCAATGGCGCTTAGATTCATCAAGTACAAACGTTGTGATTTTCTAAACTTGGTGTTCGTTGTTTGGTAAAGTAGCGTAAAACCCACTGAATGCAGAAACGTTGGAATCAATATCAACATGCACATACCCACCACATAACCCAATGTTGCATCTTCATGAATCATGTCGACAGCTTACCGCGAATCTAGTTTTGATAAAAGAACTATTGGTTCATTGAATCAATATCGTGTTTTCCGAAGTTAAAACAACAAGCACCATAAAAAAAAGGCGGTATTTGCAAAATAACTCGCCACAGAAAGAAAATAGAAAAACTCTTTTCATCCGAAATAAAGTTGTTTTTAGCGTTGGTTGTCACAGTGTTTCCTAACATTTGACCATTTGAATAACAAAAGAACACAGATGGTGTAACCACAAAAGGTGGATTATTTTCAACATATCCTTTCTTTTTTATCCTTCCTCTTAAAGGTGTTCATGTTCATCTTTCAATCTTCTATGTCAACTTTCTCTTGTTTTGTTTTTATCAAGCGACTTTTTTTGTTTCGACTGTATGCTTACAAAGAAGCTGACAAGTTTACTTTTAAAAAAATGATCTGAATATCATTCTAAGAGATTTTCCATACTCAAAGAGATCAAAGTTAGGTGTACAAGTTCGAAAAAGTCCCAGGAACTCCCTATTATGAAGTCATGGTTTTACCCAAATTTCTTGTTTTCTACTGTTGTTGTTTTTTGTCGTTTTCTTTTTTTTAGTCATAATCGTATTAATTAAAACAACAACCAAACGCCTCAAATTGCTGTCCATGATTTAAAGAACAATTTGTTATGTCTTTTTATCCTTTTTATCTGAGATGTGTAGATACGAGAAATCCATCCTTTTAAAACGTCAAACAAGATATCCCAAGGCTTTACATTTCTTGCGATGTATGGATAACTAGGTTAAACAGGTTTCAACAAAATAGTCTGAAACTGTTAAAACATTTCAACCAAGCTTTGACATTAATAGTAATGTTGCTTAATACGTAATATGTCCCGTGTTGAAAACGTTAATTTTTTTTTTTTTTTTTCCTTGTAGAATTTTTCTTCTTCATTAAATTTTAAAAATAATAAAATTGTTTTTTATAAAATATATACATAAATAGTGATTTAACAACGCCTGAAAACGTTAATTAAAGTATTTAAGTCAAAGTCTAGGACATTCCAATCATTAAATAGAGCGCACAACCTAGTACTGCAGCATAGTGTAATAACCTAGTTCGGCAATTCTAAAACATGTTTTGTTGCTATGCTAGTGTTGGATCATTTCAAACTTGTAGTATTATAGACCCTTGTAGTACTGTTGCTTAGCGTTTTGAGAAAATTTACTTGAACGTGTACCTTACATGTCATTAGAATGTACTAAGCTTGACCAGGAAATGTTACAAGGATCATTGGCGACTCGTATGTAATGTTTTTATTAACGATATTTTTCATTTTACTTTTAACACAGACCTCTGTGATTTCGCTGACGATAATACTTTATGTATTCAAGATTCCTTTTTTATGCTAAACTAAGTTACCTCTAAAACGAAATATTAAATATCATGGCAGTTTTGACATTGCAAGAAAAGTTGAAAGTAATTAGTGAACGTGTCTTTTTTCCATAATCGCCTACGAAGGGACTGGTGTTAGTAACAAAGAACAGTTTTCGTTCTGTCTACGATCTGTTGTCAAGTTTTCGCCAAAGAAAATATGGAAATATCGTTAACAACATCGAGAAGTAAGTAGATTTCGAAACTTTCAAAAAGCTGCAAAAACTTTCTACAAACCAGGTAGACAGGTTGTGCTGAATGCATGAAAAGAATCCTTGAAAATTACAGATCACTCATGCAATTATGAAGAAAATGTTTGGAAGAAAAGCTAGGCCAGGAGACAAAAACAAGACAAGAGGCCTCTGGGTGCTGAAGGCCAGCGCTCTCGGCAAAGATGAAAAATAATGGACTGCAAAGCAAAATCGAAATACATTTTTACTACATACATTTTTAAGGTCGAAATAGGAATTTCTGAGATATATCTAGAGTGACAATGGTTAAAGGAATAAACCATTTTGGTTACAAACAATCTAAAACAGATACTGAATTCATAAAGCAATATCATTGCAAATTGGATACAATACATCAGAGACATTAAATATACAAAAAATTTATTCAAATGCCTCACATTTACCTTGTACACAAATAAAACAAATTTTAAGCAGATAAGACTTTCATGTATATTTATCTACAAGAAGTCATATCCAATTGAATTGAATTGAATGGAATGCAAATCTGATTTCGAGTACATAAAATATATATTATAAATTAAAATATTCAATTCAAAAAGAAGTTACTAATTCTATATTTCACAAAATTCAGAGCAAGCTGTGGTTCTCACTATCACCAAGTTCAAAAGCAAACTTCTTTCCCACATTGGAATTGCTACAGATTAAAAATAAGTGACAATGTTATGGTTGTATGTTTGGCACAGTGCACTAACTTATATATTTTCGCCTTTCTTCAGATGGAAAATAAGAAAAGGTTAGCGAAAGCGGATTATTTGATTAAGAAAATACAGGGTCTAATCTAGAATGGAAGGGCAGCATCCGGCGGAAAGGAAAAAAGGCACATTTTCAACATCCAAAGGGCACTTTTTATAGGAAAAGGGCAACCTTAGCTTTATTTCAGTGGGTTAAACCTGTGACCCCCCTATACAAGCTTTTAAAGTGAAAGTGGACTTAGACCCTGAAATGAAAGAAACTCACGATCATGCAGATACAGAGTATTGACAATACAAAAGTAACAATCTTACAAAAAAGCCAGTTCGGAAATTACAATTATTTCTGACAGTGTTCAATAAGTTTTACAGTAATAATTATCCAACTTCTGATAACTCATAAGCCCAATAAACCTGGTAGGTACGTCTGACTCCGCTCACTAGAGTCCGATATAACAACATCGCCAACAATTTTCCTAAAAAAATGTGAAAGGTGACATTGAAATGTACATAAAATATATATTATAATATTATTAATATTAATAATATTTAATTATATTAATATTATTTAAATTATTATTTTAAATATATAATTTATATAATATATAATATATAATATATATTATACCTAAATATATAATATATAAATTATTATTTAGATATATATTATAATATATATTATAATATAATATTAATATATTATAATTGATGAATTTAATATTAAATTTCTATAGAAAAGTTTTAAAATTTTCGCAACCTTGGTTGATCATATTTTGCGTAGCAAACCAATACCGTAAATTGGGGTGACTTGAAACACCCGGGGTGACTTGAAACAGCATCGAAAAACGATATTTCTCATGAAATAATGAATGAAACTCCAAATTTTTTTCAGATTCTGTTCGGAACAACATTCGATGGAAAAATTTTATTAATCAAGGAAGTTCTTCGGGAGCTGAAGATGAAAAAAGCGCCGAAAATCAGTGCTGCTGTAAAATAGCTCGTCACGGCGATACAGCATATCGTCAAATATACATTTGTAAAATAGAAAGGTCAAAGGGAGTAATTCCAGAATTTTATCGAAAAATATTTAAAATTGACAGAAATATATGCCATTAAAATGTTTCGTTTTTTTTTCACTCGATACACTTCGTCTTTTCGATTATTGCATAAATATTCTTATCAATTATGATGCAATCGAATCATTGATGTGTGATAAAGTTCAGCCAATGGAATTTCAAAAGGTGGTATAAGTCATTTGGTAATTATTATAAATTCACAATTAATAGAAAGGGTTAATATCTAAGAATTGAACCTCAATAGACTCGTTTTAATAAGTACAGTGTGTATCAAAATGTCTTATCCACCAACTTTCAAGGTGTATATCTCATTACAAGTCTGATAAAATATTATGAATTTTATATCACAAGAAAAAGCTTTTCATGCTCTATTGATTGACTTTTAAGAATTTAACGAACCAAATCGTTGAGTTTTTCTTCAATATCTTTTCGAAGAACGATTATTTTGGCAAACATTTTATATTAACGGATAGAGCATGAAAAGCTCTTTCTTGTGATATAAAATTGTTGTTACTATTACAATTTCATACTTAATCTCGTTACCAGGGCTTCTTCTTGCCTTTTTGATATACGGACGCCGTTTTATACTCCGTGCACATGTCATATGCAATGGCGCAACAAATTCGCGTAATCCGGATGAAATGATGAAGCGCTTGTGTGGAAAAAACAAAGACGATGGATCAATTTCTAAGTGACATCAATATCGAAATGGTAAAGTAAATATATCCTAAACTAAGAGAAGCACGAGAAAGAAAGTTGGATATTCTGAAACAGGAATTTTATTATATATATTCAATTTGCGAGTTTTAATTAAGTACAGTAGTGTAAACTAGCTATAAATTCAAATTCATCTTGCCTGCTTTCGATATTGCTTCTGAAGCAATTACGTTATCACACGTTTAATGATTTTAAAGGCTTCAGATAACTTATATTTTACAATGGCTTACCACACTCGTTTAACTTTTGTGATTGAAATGATTCGTGCCTCGTTTTGTGTCCCTGTGCGGATGAAAAGGGTGCCTCTGAAGTATTCAGCGACTCCAAGAGAAATCATAAAGACATCAGTGTCAGGGGTGTGAATAATGATGTTTTTCACGTTCTGTTCGTCGATATGTTTAGCGTGCAGAAGTATTCGAACGTCTGCTTCCTCATGGTTCGATGCAAGCTCTTGTACTTCGCTGCTTCTTCCATTTGTTCCCAATTTGATGCAAATATCATGATATGCCACATATACATCCAACTATTTTATGACATCACAGCTTTCTTTCCAACGACTGGCAACGAATCTGATCAGCTCTGTTTTGTTTTCGCCACTTGAAAGAAATGACCCCCATTGCTTTATTTGCTGACACTCAACTATTTTCTTGAATTTCAACTTGCCAGTCTCTCTGTGATTTCTTTTTGTGTTCTTGATTGAGGACTTGCGGTAAAAATCAAACACCATATCAATTCTTGAAGAATGGCAGTTGGAAGAAACAGCAGATTTATTGAAGGTCAAGCCAGCATCCTTCATCTTGCGAACCAATTCCATTCCATCAGTGATGGTCGCCACAGGTGCTGGTGTGAAATCTACACAAGTGGGCCCTTTTTCAAGCTCATGCATCAGTGCCGACTTATTCGTTTTATTAATTCCCTATTAATTTGAGCTTCCAGTAAATCCGATATTACATTATCAGGTGGCAACACACCAGAAGATAGGTCAAAGGGGCTGATAAACAGCTTTGTGATCACTTCTAGAATAGCAGAAGCTTTGGTCCAGAGTGTTTGGTGTTGGTTCGAATAGACAGAAACTCTTCCATGCTTTTTCTTGTGCTGGCTCTGTATGCAGCTAATGTATTGTTCCTGTCCGAGGAAATGTATACCAGACTCGTGTCCATGTATTGACTACTCATTACCTTGCACGGGCGTGTGCTTTAACCAACACTGCGAGAACTTTCCAATCGAAGAAGAAGATTCACTCGCCGGAAATATCTGTAGAGGCGAAGGGAACGATGAAGATGATGACGACTAGCTATATCACAAGACAATAATTCTTGTATACACTGCCAGAAAAACATTTATCAACGTCTTTTTTCTATTAACGTTACCCCTGAAAATCATAATAATAAGAGTGTAATTAAATGAAGTCAGTTTTGGATATGTAGATTCTATAACGATCGTCGAAAATTATATAAGGTTCGTTGAAAGGCAATACCATGGTTAAAAACAACCCAAAATGGGCAAAGTAACATTTGTCTGCCTTTTTTAGCTCTTTTTACGCCCGGAAATGATCAAATACTAGTGTAATCGTAGTTAAACGAATTGAAAATGTTTTAACAATCTCAGAAGATGAAAAACTACTTTAGAAAAGCAAATTCGAGGCTCATAAACAGCTTTTGGTGGTCTAAATACCCAATTTTTAACGATTTTTAATTTTTGATTTGAACACATCCAAAAACCCATGAAATTCAGGTCAAAAGCTACCGATTAACGCAGCGGGACATATTATTCCTTAAAATATATGCCTTGAGGATGCTAAAAACCCTATCAAACCCTACTCCCCCGCTTGAGCCCTAAAATGGACTTAGCTCATGGGCTATTACATTATTGTGCTTCATCAACAAAAGAAATGGTTTTTTGAAAGCCTCTCAGTCGTTTTAAGAGCTTCTAGAACATAAAATTGTGTGAGGAAAAATTTCACATAAAACATAGTCTTTTTCTTGTGACCATGCCTAAAACTGAAAGCCGTGACCCATGGTTCAAAACAGGTTCAAAATGAACAGGTTTCTGAACCAGTGGATTAAACGAACGGCTTTTCAACAGTGGGGGGAGACAGAACATCACTGTCAAATTCATGATGGTGACAAGGAGGCGGTGGTGATTACGAAAAAAAAAATTAAAATCAAATCAACAAAAACAACTATCAAAATGAATGAGGAAGAGAGAATTATTGACGCGAAGAGCGGAGACCAGGTATATATATGACAATATTTGATTTTTATCTCTTTCCGCAGTTGGAATATTTAAGAACTCAGACGAGCTAATTTTTATACCGAGTTGATGATAAAAATAGCAATAGGTAAACTTTTAGAGCAAACTTTTTTTTGTATGGATACATAATAAAAACAAGGATAATTGAAATTAATTTTTAAATAATCATTTAATGCTGAATGGTGTATACATTTACAAGAATGCCAATTGAGAGAGCATATACATACATAATATATACTACATACAAGTAAGTTAATCAGCCCCAGCTGTATTATATACAAAATAAATTTTGTATTCTGTCTACGCTACATAAAGTGTAGGCATGTATGGAGAAGTCAAGTTCATTTGCCAGGTCAGATTTAAATCATGTTTGTTTATGTTTTTTCTGAAAATGTAAGATCACACATAGACAATATGAAAAATTTGACTTATATATAACAGAGGGATCGCAGCACCGTTTTTCATCTGGGACAATGTCTTAATCTAAAGATTTTATCTAGGCGTCATGCCGGGCCATGGACCTCATTGGTTTTAGAATTTTTTGGTGGCGCAAAGGAACTTTTAATGGCCTGACATTCAATAACACTCTACACACTTAGAAATGCTTACAAAATAGAAGAAAAGAGCTGGGGGCAAGAAATTCTTGTCTCAAAGCTCTCTAAAGGCCCTAAAAAACAATTTTTACTTTAAAATGTTAACAGACAAACAAAAAAACAGCCTGATTACATATAACGTTATTTTTGCAAATGAATGTCTTAGATGAAAGAACTAGTTATGAAAAATTTTACTTAGCAAAAAAGTGTGGGGGCAGTGCCTTTTTGTGCAACGGCTTATAAAAGGGTAAATAAGATAATACGATAGGAGAGTATGCAACTTCATTTGGAAGCTAATAATACCTTAAGAGCCATTTTCTGAGAAATTCAGGGTAAGTCTGTCAAGTGATATCCTCACATTGTGTTTGTTTTCACTTATTTTGTACACAGCAATGTAAACAGGCACGTTACAGTACATGGCCCCTCTGAAGGCCTCTTAAATAAAATTTATACAATAAATCAAATGCAAATGTCATGTGGTTTCATATTATTATGACCCGGGTAAAATTTTTTATATACAGAGTTTAACTTCGAAAATGTGCAATTTCACTTCTTCCTGTGTGCGTGCCCCGTCAATGAAAATTAAATCAGCAAATCTCGAAAAAAAGACCCATGTAGCCATGTTGTAGATCTTGAAAAACTGATCAAAAAAGTGTATAGTCGTTTCCCTACAACCAGCCGTTGCAGAGATGTCGTCGATCAAAGATTTTGATGAGGTCATAGCCGCAGTACCAAAGTGGGATGCACATCGTGGATTATTGAGGTGCAACGATGGTGTAGTGGTAAGTACCTTTGAGTGCGATCACTGAGACCTGTGTTCGAGTCCAGTCATGTCGTATCTCAATACACCACTCCGATGCGTTTAAAAGCAGCGTGTCAGCCCATTAGGAGCCATCGAATAACTGGATAAGTCAGAGCAATGCTATACATATCTCCGGTGGTAAGTCAACTAATAGTTGAAAGTCGGCGGGTGGAAGAACCAGCCATTAGAGATGGAAGCCCAAGGACTAAAAACTCCCGTTACTTGCTTACTTACTTATCATAATAAGATATCTAATAACTAAATGAAAAAATTGAAATAAAGGCACATGCATGGTAGTTGCTAGGTGAAGACAGTTCATTGCTAGGTAAAAATCCATATAAAATTTAGCATTCCAAGGCTACTTTTGAGGCTTCTGTAGCCTTATCATGACCAGAGTGTATGGATTTTTCCTCATGTAAGGTAGAATGTTAGAAGAAAGTAAAATACTGTCTCGTATTCT
The DNA here is from genome assembly GCA_027922465.2 of Turritopsis dohrnii. NCBI lineage: Eukaryota > Metazoa > Cnidaria > Hydrozoa > Anthoathecata > Oceaniidae > Turritopsis > Turritopsis dohrnii. The sequence continues at coordinate 295,076 of BQMF02000019.1, forward strand.
ATCAGACCCAAGGCCACTGCCATTATGGGCTATTATCATTATAAAAACAGCAAATCCTACCTTTAAAGTGGCAGTTTCATTCAATGTTAAAAGTTTTGCCCTATAAATGCAAACGGACCCTATTTCTAGGGAACCAATAGGAATTTTTTAAAAAAAATTGGATAGGTGCCTGTATACATTGCTGTGTGCAAAATATCTGAAAAAAGACACAATCTGAGGATATTACTTCCAGACTTTGCCCTATTTTGCCTGAATTTCTCAGAAAATGGCTCTTAATTAAGAGGAACTAACTTTTAATTAAAGGAGAACAGTTATCGCAAAAAAAGTATGTAATGAATGAAACAGTCAAAAAATCCTTATAGCATGACCACATGAAATATCTTCACAATTTGATGGAACAAACATCAAACTCGTTTGGCAGATATTGTTTCCAGTGCTTAAAACTACTTGGCATCCAGATTTGTAGATCAATGCATTTGTTATGATTTTGAAGAGGTTGTGAAAGATAACTGACAAGACTGTAAAGTGGACATTAAACTGAGTTTTGAGTTTTGATCTATTTACGCACTGTTGATTTCCATAAAAAAAGTAATGAAAAGAAATTTGTGTTGGTACTAATGGAGTGAATAAATGTTTTTTTTACCCTATAGAAAGTACACACTTTTTTTATAAGAAAATTTTACAAGAACAAAAAATAAGAACAACCTGAGACTCAGATCATTGTTCCAAAAATTAACGCTTTGGCTGCCGGGCATAAAGTGCAAAAAACCTGACACATTTTTCATGTAAACAAAATTAACTATACATCTTATAAAAAACCAGCTAGGTAGCTTTCATTTTTTGTTGCTATGGTGAAGGCCATTGTCTGTGGCTTCGCGTTACTTCACCGCGTTGTTGCACCACAGACTGTGGCTTCCGGCAGTGAATGAGTTGTTAAGAACAGTCTGAGCCTGAATTTTGTTTGTAAACTAGGAACAATTCAGCATTTGAATATTTTCTCAAGCTGACGTAAATAGTTTAGAAGTTTATCATTTTCACTTGTTATCATTTTTTTTCCTCTCACCCACAATCAATGTGTGAAAATGTATTATGATGGCGTGATGTGCGGCCTGCTGTAAAAACTTTTTATTTTACTGGAAGTTCCAGAAATAAGAACAAAATAAGGTTGAAATGTGAAAATGTGTTCTTAAGGCCAAGAACAAAATAAGAACGATTCAGGATGAAAAAGGCTAAAAAAAATAAGAACAGCCAGCCTCAGGTGAGATCTTACTGGTTCTTATAAAAACAAGCGCGTAATCCCTTCTAGTATAAGAGATGGTTGATATCTGAATTTTGAAGGCATACTTGTTAATCAAGGGTTTCTAAGTTTGTTTATCTCAAGTTAATTGGTGATTCAATGTCATTGTGCTTTGAGCTGAGTGTTTTTCTCTCCTCTGTTTGATATATGTAAGTTTTGTTTCATTGCAATAAGTCTTATTTTTTGAGGATAGTTTTCTGTTGTATACCTTCTTTTTATGGCACAGACTGCAAATTTTCTGTATTTTTACTCATTCACCAATTTATTCACCGATCAATGACTACTTCCACAGCACCTATCTGATCAATGGCGTATCCAGATGTTGATTTGATCACACCTGGTGCTTGAAGTGCGAGTAGGTAAAAAATCAAATTTCTGAATGAAAAAGACAGGTCCTGGAACTCCCTTGAAACTGACTCAAATTTCCCATTTTTCCTATCAATTTTCTCGAGATGTTTCCTATTTTTAATGTTTCATTGAAGTTATAATGTATTTTAAGTTATTTACTGAGTATATATCAGTCTTGGAAGAATAAGGCGCGCTATCGCGCTCGCGCACCTCCATACGCTCCTAGAAAGACTATGGAGCGCTTCTTCTCGCGCGCCTGAACATCTGTTACGTTTTTTCCCAGCAGGCAAAAACCTGTTCAAAGTCAGCAAAATAACGTAAGAGCAACGTTCATTCAAACGTTCTAATGTTAATTTTTGCTGACTTTGAGCATGTTTTTGCCAGTTTGCTTGATATTTTAAAACTCAATCCACATAATTTCTTCGCAAGGAAAAGTTTCTTTGTATAATGTAAATTGGGCTTTCGAAAGTACGCCACCAGTTCTTTATGTAAAAACATAAAATGCAGGAAATGTCTGTGTAGAGAAAATGTTGACTAAGGGGCTGTTCATATGGAGGTGAGCTGGCCCGGTCAACCGGGCTGGCTCACTTGAATGAGATGAAATTCACCCAGTGTTCATATGGCTTTTCTCATCCCACTTAACCGGGCTGGAGAATGTTTTTTAAATCACGTAAACAATAATTCGAATTTCGACGCGTGCGCACTTGTCTAAAATCTATCCCACTAAGCCGGGCTGGTCTGTTCATATGAACAAATTTCATCTCACCTAGGTGAGATCCCGGCCAAATGAAATGAGATCTCACTTAAGTGAGCCAGCCCGCTTTTCATATGAACACAATTTATTTTTATAAAGATTTCTTAATAACAGTGAGATCTCTGCTAAGTGAGCTAGCCCGGCTAACCGGGCCAGCTCACCTCCATATGAACAGTCCCTAAGCCGACAGCCTTTGGGAATACTATCGTGACGTCTGAAAATGTTCATTCATTTTTTCAAAAGTTATTGAAGAAACTTTTTTGCGTTGTGCAAATCAAAGCAAACTAACTTGCAAACGTTTTAATGTGGTCAGTGAACAAATAAATAAAAGTTGTTCAGGTGTTTACTTCATCATGTTGTATTTTTATCTTCAATGATATGTTTTACAATAAAACATCTGGAAAAATTTTTTCTTTTCCAACGACAGACACAACCTCATGAATAATTAATGAGCTTCCTATCAATACAAACAACGTATTACTGACATAACTTTTCATAATACCAGTTTTGATATACAAGCGTCTTTATATAAACAGATTTTTAAATTATCGCGAATGCACTAACGACGAAATTGGTATATAGTATTTTATCATCATTATCACGCGTGATTTTACTCCTTGAATAAACGAAAACGATGCTAGCATTCTTAAATGGCCCTGATGGTGTGCAGAATAGGTGCGCAACGCGCCTAGAACAGGTTGAGGAGTGCTGTTTTTAAAATATTTGCTGGCGCGTTTATAGCGCGCCAAGAAGGCCCTACAGGCTTCTTTGTTAACGCACCTACTAAAAAATATACTTCCAAGACTGATATATGTATGGATGATGTTGTTTCGGGGATAAATAAATGAACACAAGTGTTTGTAACTGATGAGAAGAGTTCAAACTAAGAAATAAAAATATAACAAGAAAATTCGTGAATATTTGATAACAAAAAATCTAAGTGGACAAAGTAAATAAAATAAATAAATCTTACCAACTTGCCAGAATATATTATAAAAATTTATCCACAAAATAATGAAGTGAAGTTTGATTTGAAAAAACGCTGCGACTCTGAGAGTCCAACTTTTTAAAGAAAGATGCTCATGCTTCTCTTGACAGCCTTGAGACTGATTGTAAAAGATCTGACACACAAAAATATTGAACGTGTTTTTAAGTAATAAAATAAATCCCTAATGTATATTATAATAAAAAGAAATAACCTAATTGTTTTTGTGCTATTGAGTGTAATTAAAATGAGTGTTGACTTTTTGCATTCATTGAGGAGCGCGTGCGCCTACCAGATGTTTCTTTTATAGTTCAGTAACTACACCCCTAATGACTAATGACTTTTTTATTTCAATAATTTTGATGCTGTATGATGTACAGTAAGTAATTCGAGATTTATCAATGAGTGTTTTGCCATGGTGCATTTTTATATATTTCCCCGTAGGACGAAATATATGTTAAAACCGGCATTTTCCTTCTCCTTCTTCTTCTTCTTCTTCTTCTCCTTCTTCTCCGTTCACTTTTATAGCCGCGGTTCAGTATTGAATTTTCGCCTAGCCAAAGTAGATAAGAATATAGGCTAGTCTACAGCACACCATTTTTTTCAGTCAGTGCAGATGAGCAGTGGAAGATTTTTGCTTTTTTTCTGCTAGCTCTTAAAATGATTCAACAGATGAAACGTTAAATGATGGAAATGAATCGTTTTAGTTCAGTGTTGTCTTAAAAAGCTTTGTAAAAACTTTTGAATGAACGTGTAAAAACCAGAAAAAATTGATGCATCAATAATGATGTTTTGTTTTTGTTGATAACAATGTTATGATGATTGGTAATTAATTTGCTTCGAACAGCAAACCATTGAAGCTGTGGTTTCAGTGCAAAGGTGAAAATTCATTATCAATAGCCAGGCTGAAGATTAATTTTTCTTTTACACCCTGATATAATGTAGCCCAACTGAACTGAAAGCATGATGGATGTACCAGTCATGAAGGAAATCCTTTTAATGTGGAGAACAACCAGTTCAACCAGTTTGTTAATTCAAAAAGTACATACAAAAACAGCAAGTAAAAACATGATGTCGTATATGCAATAAGAAGTTCAGAAAACCATTTACGTATAATATTTTAAAACACAGGATTGAGACACATAATAACTTGAAAGTATCTGGTCGAGTGTGCTTCCCTGGATAGTCATTTAATCCAACAACAGAAACATAGTTTACTATGGATGAATTCCATGATCACGTATACTGTTTTGATACTGTATATCATACTTTATTTTGCAAAATTTAATATACTGTCAATTTTCCTGTATGAACAACAAACGTAATTCAAAACACAATACAAATGACAGTCTGTAAATTAAATCAAGCCGGAACATGAACTTCTACTTTCAGCTATGTAGTGATTTGGTTATGGATATGTATTTTCACTGCAAAAGTTTGTTTTTTTTCCATTTGGGATTTATATATGAAGGTCATTTTTACCACAGAATAGAGTGTGAACAAATTTTTTTGAACAGAGATGTTTATTGTGAATACTTGAATTTGGTTTTATAAATTGTCACTTCAAGCCCATCTTTTTTTTTGAAAATAACTATTCTGTCCAAATTTGAAATGTTACACGTAATATTTGTTAGTAGAGATTTTGATTACTTTTGATAGTTATTTGCTTATATGTCTACCCGAAAGTATACTGTGGTATCTTAGGTTTAACAATTTCCTTTTCTTCTTTTGTACAGAAAACCTGTATCAAATTTGATTGTATGATGTTGTAAGATAGTTTTATTTGAGTTACAATAGGAAACTTGTCAAGCTTCTGCAACAATAAAGATCATACATATTATATTATGATGAAATTGTCTTACACATTGATAGGTTTGTTGATATGCAGTTGTTTAAGTAACTTAAGCTTAGTTTCCATACGACTGTATTCTGCAGTCGACTGCAAAATGCTCTTAAGTATTTTTCAGTCTACTGCAATTTGATTTCCATGTGACTGCATTTTGCAGTTGTTCAAAGAGGAACGCAGAATGATATGATATTCTGTATTGTTTTTACTCTTCTGATATCAAAAGTATGGCTGCTTTTAATATAAGACTACTATTACTTCAACAATTACGATTAATTTTATTTTATTCTTATCGAAAATATCAACAAAGCCGCAAAAGAAAATATAAGAAGAAAATGTGGGTACGAAAACTGTTCAAAGAAAGAAGTCAGAAAGGATAATATTATACAAATTATTATACAAATTATGTTTTTGTATGATTTATTTGAATAGAATTAATCGCCGACATGCCGAACCATCTCTTCTATTAACTATGCAATGACGTAATATTTACTATTTCTTAAAACCTGATTGGTTCAAGAGCTCGACTGCAAAAAAAGTCGACTGCAAAAGTAGAATGAATTCAACTTTTACGTCGAAACTCAAGAGAAATAATTTTTATAAAATTATGCCAAGACAGCGGAAATTTGGTTTAACTGCGCATGCGATTTGAAAAACGTTGTCGGCATTTTGCAGTTGACTGCAAAATACAGTCGTATGGAAACTAAGCTTTAGTATTAGTCGCATTTAGGTCTTATAATTTTTAGCTACGTGTCCATAGTAACTTCTCGGTCACTTTTTAACTCCACAGCAAAATATTTTAAGAGAAACCTTATTGTTTGACCGTGAACAACTTCATTTCATAATAAGTTCAAAGTAAGTTTTTTGTGGTATTAAATTCAATCTGAGTATCAGGTCGATGGTAGTTATACTGTAACTATTTAATCACACATTTTTCTCATGGTTATCAATGTACACACAATAATTAATAAAATGTTTGCAACTTTGGGGAAATATATAGTCGCATTTTTGCGAATCTTGTTTGTGTTCAAAAGTTAATTTTTGCTGTTTTTATTATTTTCTATCCTGTGAAGTTATCCTTGAATAGTTGGTGATTTTCTTGGAAATGTCCTGGAAAAATCCTGGAGATTTTTTTAAAAAGTTATGTGGCCACCCTGAAAGAGTGTCTAAGGGGCTGTTTATATGAGAGGCGGGACGGGACGTTTGCCGGGACGGGACGAAAAACGGGATCCCGCCTCCATTGAAGTTTTTATAAAAAATCTATCTCGTGTTTATATGAAAAAAACTATCCCGGGACAAAAAACGTCCCGTCCCGGTTAGGCGAGATCTCGCTTTCTCAAACCGGGATCCCGCTTAAGCGGGACGTTTTTCATCATATAAACACACTGTCCCGGGACGTTTGAAAATTGACTGGTTCTTATATTCGGTTGGAGATTACAGATACAGAAGTTAGTTCGAAAGCAACCACAAGTAGAAACCATCTGCGATAATTCTTTTTTCTAAATTGTTCGATTGCCATTCTATAAGCTCTTGGGAGAAACCTTTTACAATATTAAATTGTAAAATTGCTGTCTCGTCCCGGCAAAACTACTTCTCATGTAAAGGCGGGATAAAATCATCCCATTTTTCGTCCCGTCCCGGCAAACGTCCCGTCCCGCCTCTCATATAAACAGCCCCTAAGGCTTAAATTTTAAATGCTTGCACCATAGACTCTACTTTTAATAAGGTTTGAATAAGAAAACCATTATTTTGAAATATTAATAATTCTATTAGCTTATGAATGCACAGATGAGGTAAAACATCATTTTACCAATCGAGTCTAAAGCTCCCAATTTCCCAATTACGTCCAGGTGATTTGAATTTCTGCTTTGAAGTTTCTAAATGTACATCGAAATTGATGTTAAATAATAATCACTCTTCTTTGCAGAATTGTGTTGTTCATTTCCAGCGCTTTTTCTTTTTATGTAGACGATTAAACCATAAAGGGTCGAAAAAGGGTGCGAATGAGGTCGCGCACGATGAATCAGCAAGATGGAAAGAAAAAAAAACAAGAGTTCCTCTAGTGTTGCCAGCTGTCGCCAGTTTTTGTAATCGCAGAAAAAGAACAAAATTAATTATTATATTATTCGTTTTCAATGCAATTCTTCTTATTGAAAGAATTAAAAGAAATGTATTCGATTTTAAATCGAATACATTTCATTCTAATTTTAAAAATACAACTTACCGGACTTCAAACCACGTTTCAAATATTACAAACAACAAGCTATCGAAATGTCACATAACTCAAAGTATTACAAAGAATCCTTAAAACGAAATGAAGTAAAATCAGGTTGATCTTAGAAATTTGTGGAAAAAAAAGAAGGGTAACGGAGAAGATAACATAGATAGTAGCAGTGTAAATATAGAAGAAAGTGTTAATGAAGAAGATGTAGTAAATAGTAGTAACATCAATTTTGTAAATATGGAAGAAGATGTAAATACTGTAAATATCGATATCAGTCAACCAACCAATTTTGAAGAAGCTAATGCGTCTTCTAGCAATGCTGTAACTGAAAACAGGGAGGTGTGTTTTTCATTTGACGAAGACCTGTTCAAAGTCAGTTTTTCTATTTTCTGTAAAACATTTTGTTCTACATTTCTTATCTAGAGTGTTCATTTCAGTATCAAAAATGCATTTAATGTCATGCATACTGCAAAATCAGATCAAACTATGATGAAGAAAGTTCAATCAGATGAACAGTTGAAAAACAAAGTTGATCTTCGCAATAGATCCACTAAAAAATACAAGCTTCGATTTCCAGATTTTTATTTTTCATCATCATTAAATGGGTGTTTTTGTAGAACATGTACCTGCATCATTTTCTGGTACAGAATGCCCGTTTATTGAAATTCCAGGAGGCTTTGGAGATCATTCCTCGACAGAGCTGCCCTTCATTTGAATTTTAAAAGACATCTTCACTCAATAAACAGGCTTTAAATGAGCTTCGTGAATGAAACTCCAGTATCCATAAACTACTAGTAGACTACTGGTACAGCTCATTGCTTATTGTACTTGTATAACATTTTCCCGTTAAGTGCAGCTTGTGTGGAAAGGTTATTCTCTGAAATGCAACTAATCAAAACACGCCTTAGAAACTCATTAGGCCAAGTAAGACTTCATCAACTCCTCTAAATCGGTACTGAATCACCCGGAGAAGGATGTGACGATACCATTTATGAACACTTTGTTGACTTGCTGAAAATCAAAAATTCGAAAATGGGAATAGAACTTTGAACTTGATTCAAAGCCTGGAGACAAAGATAAAGAAACGTTCAATATCTATTTTTCAAATTTGAATTTTTAAACAGTTTTGTTATGATTATGTTTTGGCGATAGTTCTGCTTGAGTAGCAATAAAACCTAATCATTTTCATGCTAAATTGATCATGTTAGGTGACAGCTGTTGTTTATATTCATTGTTCATCAACCTGTAAATACTTTATTAGAATTTGAAAACTGTGTGATAAAATTATTTTCAAACCAACGACACGTGTTTTCTTTATACGTGAAAAAATGACTTGCCACATATAATGAAGGTGTCTACTTTCCTCTTTATTCTAAGTGCATTTCAGAGTTGGTATAGTAAATATCACACTTCTTTTTTATTCGGTAAAACATAAGACATTATGTTTTTAAGGCCCAATTTTAAAGGACTTGGAAATGCATTATGATCTACAATCTTTTAAATCCAAGGTTAACTGCCACGTTGCTCTGTCTTTATAACTTATAACTATTTTTCCTTATCTCATCTTTCTCATCTGTCTTTATAACTCTTCTTCCTTTTCTCATCCCATCTAGTAGTGGCTTTGGCCTTGCAGGGAGCAACCCATTGAAAAAGAAAAAGCAAAAGTAGCAGAACTCGCCCCTCGCTCAAATGTGTGGTTTTTGCAGTTATTGTAATCATTAAATTCTCCTTAAATCTTTAAGAATTGTTTACTGGCTGATAACATTCATGCAAGCAAGACCTTCAACAACTTAGTAAATGTTTTGTACCAATGTGCATGCATCATCATTCAAAGTCTCATGATAATTTTTTTACCATGTATTACTTTCAATGTGACACCATTTCATGTTTTTGTCACATTTCGAAAATTGATGCAAAGGAAAATTTTGAGGGGATCAGTGATTATTCCAAGCAGTTGTAGTTGCTACCGTTGTTGTTGTTAAGATTGAGTTTCAAAAAATTGCCAAAGGCAATTTCACACGCCATAGGCGTGTTCCAAGCAGCTGGGGGTCTGCCCCAGTAGGGCCAGGGCAAAGCCCTGGTGGGGGATAGGGGGCGAAACCCCTGAAAATTTTTGTCATTTTAGCTTCTGATAATACCGAGAATAACTAAAAATTGATACGTTAAGCTATAATAATTTCGCGAAATAAACATCGTAAAAAACATCGTAGTAAACATCGTAATAAAAATCTATTTGTTACTAAGGCGGGACGCGACTTTTCTTTTTTTCCTCGGGTATCATCTGCATTCAACCACTTTTTTAAGATCTGTTGGTAGTCATCGGAATTTAACGATCGAAACTTGCAAATCCGCAAACAATCACTAAGCGTTTCACTAGAGAGTTGAAGCCTAATCTACATTTTTAACCAATCAGAGTGCATTATACACACATGAAAAAAAACAGCATACATCTGTGTTTGTTTTAATTTATTTGTTTATTGCATGAGGCATAATTATTAATTAATTAATTAGTCTATTTTATCAACTAGAAAAACGTCAGTAGATTGAAAGATTTAATTTTTTTCATCATGCGGGCAATTTCGCTAAAGTGGAAACCCGCCTTTATATCATACCAAAGAGAGTAAATGAAACAGGTGGCGCGAATACTTTGTTGTTCGTGAAAGTGGAATTTCGTAACATTGCGTGATTTAAATGTGAGGAGGAGGAGTTTATTTTATCGGATCAACGAAAAGACGAAAGAAAAAATGTTTCGAAGAAGTTTTTAAATATATTAAATATAGCAAATCAAAAAATTTTTTTTCAAAGATTGAGTTTCAAAACTCAATTGAAGATTGAGTTTCTGCTACCGTTTACCGGTAGCAGAAAAGTGCTTGGAATAATCCCTGGGGATAGTGGTTTAATGAATATGCTGTTATTATTCAGTTTTCCGAGCTCTTACAGGATCTTTATTTGGTCCAGCAGCAGCATTGTAATCTAAACCTATCTTAATGGTGCATAAGATTTTAACCACTGGTCATGATCACGATAACATTGCAGGCACAGTATCTTACCAAGTAGACTTTGTCAAATTAGTTCAAAGCATTTAATGAGGAATAAAAAATTTGTTTTGTAGGAAGATGGAGGCCGTCTAATGGTGAAGGCTCAACATTCGAGACGACTGCAAAAATTCCGTTACTATTATCAATATCCATATTTTCGTTTGTTTGTTGCTTATTTTGTGACACTTTGCAACTTCATGATATATGCCGAAGATCCAATAGCTCATAGTTATTCAAAGGCTACCGTCTTAGCTGTTGGAAACACGTTTTCATTTGTTTTCACAAAGTAAGTTATATATTCGTCTTCAAAGTTATGTGAAGAAGGGGGGGAGAAGGAGTGAAGAAGTAAGGGTTTATAAATGAAAGACATTTGTTAGCAAATTCTTTAAAATGGAATCTGCTAAAATAGTTTGATAATTCAAAATATCAGTTAATGTGTAAATAGCTTCCTTTGTTTACCATTTTACATTTTAGTTGCAAGTCTATTTGCTCCCAACACTTTTTTTACACCCCTTTGTAAACAGTGGCCATGCAAATTGTAAAACACAAGAAATCTGAAAACTTAATACTAACTTTATTCCAACAAGCCTTATGGCACATTTGTTTGTTTTTATTTAACCCTTACATTTTAATTACATTTGCTTAAGAGACAATAGTCGTAAAAATATAAATAAAACCTCCCCATATCTTGCTTGGATGCGTGACACTGTATTATAATGGTCAGGTGATTGTTTTGTCGAGAATTTCCACCAAACTATTAACTTTGCGATGATTGGAAAGTACATTGTGCAAAAAAAGGAATACTGTCACACATCCATATTACTTGGATGTTTTTGCATTTGTTCTTGAAAAATAAAATGTTTCGAAGATAGCGATATTTGACTGAGCTGCTTTTTAGGCCAGGAAGGTTATATCTCTAATATATACTATAAAGAAATCTAGTTCCATCATTAAGAATAAATTAAATTAAAACAAATAAACAAATAGAAGTGTTTATAAAAAATGATGTCATGATACAGAGGGTAATACAGAATAAAAAAAAATTAACAAAACGCCCAAAAGCGGTTATCGATGTCAAAATCAGTCTCTATTAGCCGCTGTGATAACTAGCTGTCCACATAAGATTCGATCAGTGTCAACTAAAACTACTTCCTGCCCAAATCCATCATGAGTGGCTGCGGACCAGCAGAGTAGTTGCACTCTGCTTATTTTCTCATTATTTTTTTTTATTTTGAACCCTAATGAAACAAATCCAAAAACGTTGGGTATTGTAAAACATTTTCCTGATAATGTTTTGATTTCTTTGTTCAAGGTACCCACCTAATGGATTTAGTGCTTTAAAGATTCTTCTTTGGATGACAGCTATAATTGTTGGTGTGGTGGTTGGTAAAGTAGTCCTGCATCACTTTCTGTTCAAAAAAAAGCTGAATCTCTCCATGTTTTCAAATGACCAGGGTTCCTGGATGATCTGCTTTCTGACCACAATCTTAACTTTGCTCATTTTCTCTTTCATTTATAATGGTTTTCTTTCATTGGACAGTGATATGAGCAAGTACAAGATAACTGGTTATATCGGTACAACCAACCATGTGTTCACAAGGGCTGCAGCCTTAGGAACGTGGTTTGGTGACTTCCTTACCGCTTGGATGGTAACGGATATGATGTTCCAGGTGGGTATGATAACAACAACATTCGAAGCTTCATGCCTGAACTTTACAAATAGTTGTCTTTGTGTTATCCTCTCCTGTTTTAGGATTCAAAGAGATATCCAAAATGGGCAACAAAATTCCGAGCGTGGTGGAAAAAGGGACTTAAGCGTGTTTATCTGTTTTGGGGTTTCGCTATCATCCTGTCAACCATTGTGATTACTGCGGTGACGACTCACTTCTTGAACTGGGATAAACTCAACCGTGATGTTGTGTACACTAATGAACTTGGTCGAGCTGTGTTAGCTTCGTTTATTTTGGCTATGGATGTAACAATCGTCATGCAGGTACTCATAATGTTTTTGTTATAAAACTAGTATCCTGGGCAAAACGTTTTACCGTGTCTAATTACAGAAACGATGTGTAGAAAATCCAGTGTCAATAAATTATTACGGAACGGTGAAAGTATATTTATCACGACGACCTTTAAAACTGGTCTAAAAAATTTCTGGGCATCATTTCTTTGAGAGCAACCGTTACAGAGATACTGTCGGTCAAAGATTTTATTGACGTCACAGCTCTGTCTCTCCTTTTATTTTTTTGACCCAAATTCTTTTCATCACCCAATTTCATCACATATTTTTTAGACCCAAAAAATGTTAGATATTTATATTTGCTTTCGAGATATGCATCCCTAAACATCGAGTTTGGTCAGGGATGCAATGATTGTGTTTTTTTCCGTTAACTGTCTAATTCTATTGCAAGGAAATAACTAATAATAATACAGATTTCAACTTCTCAATGCAATTAGTTGCCCGTGATCAAAAATGCGGACATAGCTTAAATTGCTAATATCAAAACTTTTTTATTGAGCGTTGACAGCTATCATTTTGTTATTGTCCAACATCGATTTAAAAAGATAATGTTAACGGACATATTTTTATCGAACACCTTTATAAAGAACTCGTGGCTGAAAATAGCCAGAAAATTAAAGGACTGATAAAGAACTGGACAGGCTTAATTAAGAAATAATGAAGATAAAAAGATTTTTTATTCGTTCAATGTATTCCATAAGATCAGTGCCCAGCCAACACAGGGGGCCTACACGATTCACATATCTAAAAGACTCCCTCGGTGCCGACTAGGTGTTGTTTGCGGCGTTTCTATACTTAGCCAGAAAAGAAAAAAATGATTTGGCGCAGCTAGAAAAAAAAACAATTTTGGCGCGGATTTAGTTTGGCGATTTTTGGCATTTTGCGCCAATTGCGCCAAATTTTCTCCGCGCCAAAATTTCTCCGATTAAGGTAGTAGGAGGAGGAGTAGTAGTAGGAGTCCAAGGGTGTTTTAATACGGTATTCGCTTTCGCTGCTACCGTAATAAATATTCTCTTTTTTAAAATAAGAAAGGAATATAAACTACAAAAGGATTCAAATATGTTTACAAAAGGATTCAAATATACATGTTTACAAGAAGAAGGAAAACAGTTAAAAAATACAAGGAACTCGTTTAGGAATTATGAGTCTGAAACATTTTTGGAAAAAAATAAGGAACAGCAGGCTCAGAGCCAATAAAGGTGGTTCGTTATAAAAAACCTCGCTAACTAAGCACTACATGTTGATCTTTTCTTCAAGGATTGGAACATTCCACAGCAGGCTCAGAGCCAAGTGTAAAGGTTCCTTATAAAATACCCCGCTAACTAAGCACTACATGTTGATCTTTTCTTCAAGGATTGGGACTTTCCACTCTTCCGAAACAACATGGACGTCAAGCTACCAGGAGTGAATACGGCTAACATCAATTTCAAGATACCGGATTGTTTGCGACGGGAACATTGGACTATCCGTATCACAGGCAAATGGTTTAATTATGGTGTGCTCTTTATTGTCATGATACTTGACCTGAACATGTGGAAAAACCAAATCTTCTACAAGCCCATTGATTATGGACAATACACTGGAGACGATGGGCATATTTTCAGTGTGCACGATGAATTCAGTCTGTCTCATTACAAAAACGCTACCATATTTTCTTATGGTTGGCGCAATGCAACCATCGATCCACTCACGAATAGGACATATTTAGCCGGTGATTATAGAACGAATTCAAGGTATCGAGGCTATTCGTTAGCATTACGTTCAATCGCATTCTTGCCATCGCTGATCACTTTCATCATATTTGGTCTGCTTATATACGTATTTGGACGTGAGGGAACAGAGCAATACGAACAGGAGGCGTTTAAACGCGAGGGCGTTACTCTGACCAGTGTTCGCGTGAACAGATCAGCAGAAGACCATAAGGTCACCGAAACTAATTCTGTTTCTGATGAAAAAAGTGACCACCCTCGGACTGACTCGCCTGCGCCTAAAAGTTACGGCGCAATACACCCTGCGCCCGTAGCATAGGCCAAATTAAAGGAGGTTGAAGTTGTTGTCTGGGGATCAGTCAAGCTTGTCTATATCAATATTTAAGATTTTCTAGTGTTCGATTTTGTTTCGATTCTACAACATCTCAGCACCTACCTTCCTTCGACGTTCTTCGGTACCAATTCTAATCACCTGAATGATGTTTTAGTTGCAAATGCAAACTTTTCGAAATAATATCAAATTAATATCTTTCATTTATTCACTCACCATTGATTAGTCGAACAAAAATAGCGATATTTAATGTAATCTTCGAAAGGGTCACTCCGATGAAGAGCGTTTTCATAGAAATAGTGCGTATATTTCTATAGAAATGCCTTCCTTCGCGGTGGTTTTTCAACAAATTTGCCCACTGGGTAATATCCGTATGCAATCCAACATTCTGATATCACTTTTCGATTGTAAGTGTTGATTAGCTTTCTTGCACGTTTTTCCACTTTGAATGATTAAATTATCCTGCGCAAATTTTATTTGGTCCTGAACTACGCTTCTTAAGGGTATAAATTCACAGGCGAACTTTGGGAGTATTTTTTTTATAAAGAATCCTTACAACATATTTTCCAGGCTTATGCACCATCATCTCCGCGCAATAACTTTGAATAAATCTGACTTTTAGTGTGTTATACACAACTAGATTATGCAGAAAATGTACATTATTTCATGATGGTATCGATCAGTGAACCAATAGGATGTGTTGTAAAGTGACACGTGGATGTATTTCTTATATTTAATAGTATTTTGATAAATGAATGTCTTATTTTATATCTTCAGGTTTTTCTAATAAGCGTCTCCTACTCCTATACGGGAGAAGAGGAGGAGAGGGGAAAAAAACACTCTTACAAACGAAGGAGTGCTTATTAGAATCACTTCTTAAAATCTATTGTATTATTGTAAACACGTTGCCATTTTAAAATGATTCTTTTTCCGATTTCATTACGCGTGGTATCTTTGTGTCGAAATCGAAATCAACGCCACCTTGCAATTTTCTATTGTTTTTAATCTGATCTGCGTGTTAAGGTGTGTTTACTCAAATGCAAGCTTTTGAATACCACTTGTGTTTGTTTGTTTGGACTATCATCGAAAATCGAAATGGGGATTGAAAAAAATAAAATGAGAGGCAGCTACTTAAGTGTTCGAATATATTTTTATTCAAAATATGAGGGGTTTCTCGATAGAAAGAGTATTTAGAATCTTTTAGTCCTTAAGAAGTATTTTTAGGTACCTTTTTGTGGGGTTCGGGTAAAATGACGTAAAAATAAGGCGAGGAAAGCAAAGTTTGACAGTTGAATTAAAAAGAACAAGAGATCAGCAGAAACTCGTGCGAAATGATCAAGGAGACATAGAATTCTGCGCTGTGCAGGGAAGACCGCCATTTTTAATTCGATGTGAGCTTGATTGCTTGATTGCGTTTTTTTAACGTTATGTGATGAAAAAACGCTTTAGCTATAACATCCATAAAGGCTGAAATCTATAGAATATATGTATAACTATGTTCTTATTTCCTCTCAACCACGTGGTGTTCAGACGGAAGGAGGAATTCTTTTGATAATGAAACCAGTAGTCCCAATGTATAATGCAAAATGTTAAGATTATGATCGTAACGTTTTGTTATTTCGACAAAAATGTGTGTCAACACGAGAATTAGCTTTCCAGTCAACAAAACCAATCCTATCTTTGCGTCCTTTTCACTTCCAACCCTCCCGGGTTTTTTTCAGCAGCAATGGAAATTCTAAATAAATAAAAAGTAAATTTTTTAAAAAAATCTGAAAATGTTAAATGTTTAATTCCAAACAGGCACAGAAGAAATTCCAGCGTTGTTTAGACTGAATATAACTTTTTTCAAAAAAATTTGAAACAAAATCCGTGTGATGTCCAATGTTTAACGTTCTCATCAAATTTATTCAAACATATTAACAGGGTGTTTCTTTATTCTTTTGAAACGTGGGACATTTTCGTGTACCCCGGGATAAATGAAGACTTTGTGCAGACACGACCTTTCTATGGCTTTGTTTGAACAGTCTTTGTGAAATAAAAATACTGTTATTAAAAAGTGAAATCTCTTAAGAAAGGAAAGAAAAAAGAAAATCCGGGTGTATTTTTTTACATTTGAAATTAATTTTTATTTCTTCCTTTCCAAGCTCTTATTTTTATATTTTATCTAATTTTTTTACAATACTATTAATTACTTTTTCTAAAAATTTCAAACTAAAAACAGATGATATTATACATTTAATAATACTACTTCTCTCTCCTGGCTTCCTATTTTGTTACAGATATCACAAAAAGTATTTTTTTTGTTCTTTTTTTACATAATTTTATATAACTACACCCCTGATTAGATCGTTATATTTTGTTTCGTGTGCCGAGAAAAGTAGGTCCGGTGACACGAAGATTTAATTTGCATTCAAACTAAAAAGCAATTTTTATTTAGCGTCAAGCAGAGTTCATAAGTTTGTTTTGGTACGTGCAAGGTAAATGTGTTCTATTTTTTTTTTTTTTTGTTGTTATATTTAACGAATTCTTCAATCATTTGAAGTGTGATTCTTCATGATCGAAACCATTGGCTGAAGAACAGGTGGGTAACAAGTTTGGCAATGCAATTTATAAACTTATATTTATATAGAAATTGTTTTTAAATATTTGATGATATTTATTTAAATTGTGAAGAAATAAAAATTTAAAAACGGTTAATCCTAAAGAAATGCGTTCGTCAGCTGTTCTTGGACAAAATCTTATGAAAGTGGACATGAAGTATTTTTTTCTATAAATAAACAATCGATTTCTTGATTAAGGAAGACAGCGTGATCAAATCGAACGACAGTGAAATTCTCTATGCCTTATTAAAGTTGATTTTTACAAATAAGATTCGTCTATATAACAGCATTCAATTTCGCTGACAGAATGAATAGAAAATTAAGTAAAAAAGTTTTCTTCATAATCATGTTTAGCCCGAATAATGTTTTATTCAGATAACGAATTCTGTTGGAAATATACATGGAGAAGAGCGAAGTAGTAGCGAAAGACATGTCACCAGACATAATCGTATTTAATAAATGGGTTCACAAGAATTACGGAGGCAACTCCCGCACAAAAACAATCACTCGGCAGAAATACAACAGCATATGTAGTTTCTTAAGAGGGACTGATCCCAACTGCAATGCGAAGTTTCGCTTCTGGGTCCGCAACAAGGGCTTTCAACTCATGAAACATAACCAACTGAATGATGATATAGTACCAGACACCTGTGGTGATTTATACGTTTCGTTGCATGCAAAAGAGGTAATCCATTGCTCAGACTATGTATAATTTGAGCAGACATTCAAAGCGAAAAAACTTCTGAGAGGAATCTCTTATTATTTTTGGTCCTGTTTTTTCAGAAATGAATCCTCATTTTTTGTTGATCGGGATTTAATCGGGATTTAATTTCGGGATAACCAGCTTCTAAATAACACGGTCACGTGACTAGATATAGTGTGTTAATTTTATAATAGAATCACTGAGCATTAAACCAATCAAATTTTAATTTGTTTTTGACTTTAGGAAAACAGCGGTGATGGAGACTACAGCATTGAGAAGTTTTTACGAACCAATTTGCCGGCAATTTCGTTTTATCGAAAGGTGGCCGTGGTGGACGAATTTCATAGCATCATAAAATCGGCTCATATCGATGAGAAAGGTTCCCATTCCGGTCAGAAGAAGACATATCGTTTAGTAAGTATTACAGTGGAACCTCTAATAGCGGTCACTTTGTGGGACCCAGCTTAGTGGCCGTTGCATTAGAGGTGACCGATGTATGGAGGTTTCATATGAATATACTTTTTTTATCAAAGAGGCTGGTCGGGAGAGGTGGAAGGGGCATAAAGAATGATTCATGATCAAAATAAACACAACAATATTGAGCCTAAGTGCTTCAAGTCGTAGTGTGACAAGTGTGATTCAAAGCACTTACTATAAGTGCTTCACAAAAGTTGTTCAAATCATCTACAACAAATAAGGCTGCTTGACTTGACTTTATTTTTGTAAATAATCATTGTAAATAATAATTTTTTTTATTTTTCCTCTCATTTGCTTGCATAAAGATTTTTTTTGACCGTTAATAGAGGTAAAATTAGATATTGGGACAATAGAAAGTGGCCGTTTGGCCGTTGATTGGAGGTGACCGTTGTATGGAGGTTTTTTTATAAGAGTTTGACAATAAATTCGGCAGGGACTGCTTTTTCTGGCCGCTTATCAGGAGGTGACCGATCTATGGAGGTGACCATTAATAGAGGTTCCACTGTACTCTTTTTTTATATTTGTACATAAGTGACAAATATTGTTTCGACCAACATAGTCCGGGTCGCATTTCATCAGAGAAAAATAATCAAAATACCATAGATCAAAGAGGGCGCAATTTCGAAAGTTGGTGGTATTATGATAACTATTTCTATTCGTGAGGCATATAGTTATCATTATCTCCAGACGGTATTTAAGCGGTTTCTCGTGATAAACTAGTCAGGAAATGAAGGCGGGCCAAACTTTAAATGAATTGATATATCACGAGGGAAATCATTGATTCAAGGTCTTCGTGTGAGGGTTGCGGGCGGTATTGCAGGTGGTGTGGCGGGCGCTAAGTTCAATGTATAGTTGTTTCGGTTTGACGGTTGAAATAGACACATATCATGCAGGATTTTTTATACCGGGTCTTAACAATTCTCTTTGTTCTTTAGCTGAAAAGGAAAGTTTTGCCCCCCTCATGGGTTTCTATGCAATGGAAGAATGGTGTACTTAAGATCGCGCTAAAACACAACTGTCCGCGCGGTGTCCGATTGTTATACTCTGATCCTTATTGAAATGATCTTTTGAAACACAATTCGATTATTTTCAAATGATTATTAATCTCTTCATTGAAGTATAGAAAAAGGAACTTTTTTTCTTTGTATAAGATTTTCCACCATTTGTTTGTCAGGCATTTTTACTTTGATAAACGCTTTGATTACCATGTTAATATCAATAAAATTTTGAAATTTTAACATTTTCTTGTAATTTTAGTTTCATGGTATTTTCGATCTGCGAACTTTGTTCAGGTGGTAGTTTGATGAACTTTTAACTTTTTTTCACGCAAAAAAAAATTAGTTTATCAAATGCTCTCCAATAAAACTAAATCGTTCGTTTGAACCCTTTTCCTTGATAGAATCTCTGCGATGGAGAAACATGTTCCCATTTATCCCGTGTTTCTCTTTCGTGATAAGTGGCTCAGGGCGGGCGAACAATATTAATTTTGAAGCTTTAGAATTTTCACAAAAGCGCAGACCAAGCAGCGATTTTTTTTCATAGCGAGCGGTCTCTTTCAGTATTTTAGTCACGACAAGCATTAGTCAGAAAAGCTGTTTATGTATCTATTAATGGTTAAATTATGTAATTGCGTCTGGGTTTCGATTGATGTGTTAATAAGAGATCTTCGTGACCTATACAAACCTGGCTACGTTTGGTAATTTGATCATCGATATTGTCATTGTTTTTATGGAGTAATTATACTTCTTTTTGAATGAATTTTATTGCTTTTTTTTGACATTCCATCGATAGTGAAAACTAACCGTTGACTCGATCATTTCTAATTTGTTTTTTTCATTTCTTTTTTATAATTTTCTCTAGTCAGACGTCCACGGGACATACGTGGTAACACCAGCGTATGTCCCAGATCTAAACCAATCTCTTGTCAGTAGGAGGGGTATGGAGGAGGATTCTAGGACGATATTACCGAACATTTGCCCGGCGGACACTTCCCCGAGCACAATAACCCGACTGACATTCGCCATCCCGGATAGTAGCCGGTTATTTACCTGACAACCAATAGTGTCCATCGAGTTACTGCCCGGATACCAAGAAGAAAAGTTGAGCTATTTAAGAAAGTAAGATGACCTATGACCTTTCGAAAACATTCGAAAAGAGGCTCTATTACACGGTACGCCTCCGTTCCCTCACCCGCCTCTAAAAGTGGTTGGAAAACAGTAAATTCGAGATGAACTAAACTTGAAGGGACCATCTTACTCGGCTAGGGAATCATAAGGCGTTATCATCGATGAAAACACGTCTGTTTAAGTAATTGGAACAGAAATTATATTGACATTTTGTTTCCCCTCCCCCTCCCCAACACACACACACCACTACCACCACCATCCACCACCACCACCCTCCCACCCCCATGGGCTTAAATCCAGGATGTGTTTAAAAGCGTTTGAGCAAGATAAGATAGACCGACGATTCACAAATATCAACGCAACGACTCGTTTCTAATGCTTTGAATTACTTACCAACTAAATGATTAGCAAACATTGTGAAACATTCAAGGTCTATACCAAACAACTTTTACCAGCAAGATAAAAGCCAGTGGCCTTATCCAGATATTGGTACAATGCGAAATAGATTTAACACATTATAATCCCATTTATCGTTTCCGTGTAATTGAGGTTTTTCAAGTTAAATTTCTGAAGGAAGTATAAATGTTAAAGTTGTTTGCGGCCTTCTAGTTCATCATCATAGGAATGATGGTGTTGCTTAGGAACGGTAGTTTATGTAAGATAATACAGTCGGGTCATTATAATATGGATCTTTCCCTCATAATATGGATCTTTCCTTCATGATATGGATTTTTCCTTTAGTTTTCTGTTGAAATATCAACTTACAGTGCAGTTATATGGTCTGCTTACCTTTAATACCTACCTGTTAATATTAGTCGTCAGCAGACCCTCATTTCTAAACAAAAAAGTTTTAGAAAGTTGGTTTCTTTTTTAGGTTTCGGACACTTACGCTTTCCTTCCAAGAGAGGTCATCACGTTCTATTTATTGAATTGTGGGACATGTAAGCCTCGAATTCAAAAATACGGTCCTGTACAGAAATCGAAATCGAAGAAGCAAGATAATGAAAAAGTAGATGAAGAAGAAGAAGAAGAAGAAGGGCACTTCAAACGACTCACGATGGTAAAGAAACACTCAGGTGATCGGTCGATGTCTGATGAGGCAAGTCCACACTCACCTGAAGTTGATCTCTCGTCAAACACTGGTAGCAATGTTGAAGAAGAAAAGCCAGTCGTTAAGATAATAGCGGAAAGCATGAAAAAATCAAATGGTTCAGCAACAGGCAAACCAATGCCTCTTCTTCAACATTCAGATCGTAAGCGATCACACTTCCCTGATATATATGAAAGCACTTCAAAGCATTCAAGACGCGACGATTTGAGGTATACTGCAGACGTTTCATCATACCGTTCAAGCCATCTTCACCCGCTACATAAAAGGTTTTATCCAAATGTCAGTCAAGCATTCCCTACATATGTCGATGCTCAATTCATTCGATTGCATGGGAAAATGCACCAGTTGAGTCGGGAAGCCGTACCTTATTATCCAAAGGAATACGTACGGAAGTTTGACGGCGGCGGATCCCGGCTAGACTATCACCTGTCTCCAACTATGACAGAAAGTCGCTCATGGTCAACGTTTTACGAATGTGACCCGTATCAATATTTGAAGGCGCAAACATATTCCAGAAAACCGAGAATCGAAGCAAGGCATTACCATCCAGTTATAGACAGAGAACAACCGCCCATATTTAAAGATGTTGGGTGTTCTGTTGCCACAGGCGAATCAAGGGCGCAACACCGACCAATCGTGGACAGGTACGATGTTCATCGAAGAGCTGTCCACGAAGTCAGATCATCCTTGGACAAACTACCTAATTTTCATGAGAGCGAGTTTCATGTTGATATTAAAATACCGAACAGGGAGAGCATTTACAACCTGATGAAAGACTATGTTAAAGTCACTGACAGAAACGACGAAGAAGAGGCTGATAACGAACCTGTTATTGTCACGTGATTCTGTCTTGTATTTAAATGTTTCCATAGAAGTTCTATGAATTTTGAGAGTGTTTTTTTTAAAAGCCATACCAAATTTACACATGCCAGTTCGTTATTGTTAAGTTTATTCAAACTCTGTCTATTGTTGTGTAACAGTTGCACAACTCGTGATGCCAGTAGTCGATCCAGGTGGTAGAGAGGTAATGCGTTCGAGTGGAACATCTGCGATCTGAGTTCAATCCTGACCATTCCAGACACTTCCACTCCGATCCGCCTTGACAGTTTCTTAACAGCAGCATACCATCTCATCAGGAACCATTGACTGACTAATACTGGCTTTTGTGCACGCTAGAGTAATTTTACATGTATTTCGGGCAGTAGATCAACCACCCAGCTGTATGTCGGCAGGTGGAAAAACCAACCCTGACGGATTCTCGGTTAGTCACGTACATGTGCCTCTTTCACATCAAAACCCGATCTCAAAAACGTTATTTTATCGAATATTCTTTGTATTGAGTAACATCTTTACAATCTGCAACAGTGAAATAGGGATCATTTTTCTTATTTACTTCTTTTGTTCATCGGAAAAATTGGATCCAGATAATCCAGATAATTTGAAAACACCGCTGCTCATCAAGCTCAACGAATTTATTGGAAAAACGTTTCGTTGGGGAAACTCTCAGGAGAATGAAAATTCGTTCGAATTACAGAGAGCTTAAAAGGGATTCTTGCGTCCAAAATGATATTTGCAAATATGATAGAGCTCAAAAAGTTGTTTAACAAGTCTCTTTTCAGTATTTCACGATTATTTATAGTTTCTGAGATATTTCGTTTTTAAAATCTTATATTTAATTTATGCAGTGCATATTTATGATGTAATAAGATAGTAACTAACACTTTTTATTGCAATAACTTTAGATATGATTAACATTACATCTTTGTAAGTTACTATGAAGTAAAGGCTTCCACTCTGAGTTGATTTATAGAAGTATGAAGTCATATTTACTAATTCAGAAGTTATACACACACTAACAAAATACTATCTCATTACATCATAATTATGCGTTGCATAATTTGAACAAATTGAAATATCTGCCCAAGGAAACAAAATTTCCAAAAACTGTAAAAAGAGTTCTTAAACAACTTTGCAAGTTCTATCATCCCTTGAGAAAATAGCATTTTGGACGCAGGAATCCCTTTAAACTGTAGGAAGTTCATCCAGTATCAGTGCACATTCTAAGAGTTGATAATATGAATTTTTTTTCGCGATCTCTTTATTAAGAGTTTTGTATTTAATTTTGTACAATTGAACAATTCGCACCCTGGAACAACGAATTGTAGTTAAAGGGGAACTAAACTAAAAAAATTACAAGTTCATTTTTTTGCCCTATTTGAAACAGCTTTAAAAATGATGAAAGTCAGTTTTTGAATTTTCAAAAAATCTTTTTTCGTTCCCCAGATATTGTCATTTAAAGTTTTTCCTCAAAACTTGATCTCCATGGCAACGTGACATCACAATGTTCAAGAAGAAATTGCTGACATACAAATATGTAAATAACTCAAGAAATATAAGTGATGCACTGCTTAAATTTTGTATGTATAGTGACAAACCCGTACAGGTATCAAGTCACTAAAAATAATTGTTGCCATAGTTACCCTGGCTTGTTTCCAGGCCTTTTCTGTTTTTTGCTGACAAAGCTACAAATGGAGATCTACTCAGGTAAGGGAAACGAAATTTTAGAAAATGGGACAGTTTTCACTGGGCATAAGTTAAAGTGAAATTCATCATAGTAATAGTTTTGGATGATGTTATTATAGCTTTGTCAGCAAAAATTGACAGAGAGCTGGAACTGAGTCGGGGTAATAGTGGCAATAAATTTCTTTGCTGTTTTCACAACTGCAGTTATTTACCACTCTACATGCAATGTTCTAACAATAAATCATTAAAACATTCTGAGTTATTCACATATTTATATGTCAGCAATATCTTCTTGAACGTTGTGATGTCACGTTGCCATGGAGATCATGTTTCGGGGAAAAAACTTTAAACGGCAATATCTCAAGAACGAAAAAAGATTTTTTGAAAATTCAAAAACTGACTTTCATCATTTTTAAAGCTGTTTCAAATAGGGCAAAAAAATGAACTTGTAATTTTTTTAGTTTAGTTCCCCTTTAAAAAGCGATACTAGACGACATCTATTGGACTTTTAAGCTCAAGTTCACGTGTGTTATAGAGATCGAAGGAATTGAAGCAAATTGTAGAAAAAAAGGGAAAAGGTGAAAGGAATTAGTCTTAATTCACTAACATTGCCTTTAGTTAGAAACAAGATAATAATACTTTAAAGGAAGAAAGTGTTTGCGTAAGAAAGTTTTGGAGTTCCACTGAACCGCAAAATCTTTCCATTTTGCGGGAAAAATCTTCTGAGGTTCGTGGAAATGAATCCTTTTTGCGGGAATATACTTTTGCGGTTCCTCAGTTTACGTTTTTTTTTTGCGAGAAAAAAATTTGCACTTGTCAAACGAGAGTACCTTAGAGGGGAAAATTTCGTCCGGACGTTGTTTCTTTTATAGACATGAAAGCATCGAGAGGCAGTGATTGCATTAAAAGAGTGGACTAACGCCATTTTCGTGTTGTTTTTTTGATAGCTACCCTAGTTAACACACGACGTCAATACGACGTTGTTTTATGGTTGTTTTAACGTCTTAACCAAAAACGACCATTAAGCAACGTCAAGAAAACGTCAGGGTTAGTCGCAACCAAAAACGACCATCAACCGACGTCTAGAAAACGTCGGAGTTGGTCGCAAATAATTGCGACCTGAAAAAACATTTCATTTGAAAAAACATTTCAATATCTTGCAATGGTTGAAAGCTTATCGTGACTAGAGTGGTATATACCGTAATTTTGTATTTATGTTATTAAAATCATTTATTTACTTACAGTCAAAAGAACCATGGACGTATACACGTTTTTTTTATAAGCAACCAACGTCAGACCTTAGTAGTAATGTTGCCTAATTTGTTGCTAAGTATTAATTGGAAAAATATGTATTTCCAATCTTGAAAACCTTTGTGTAAGTTTAAGTATTTAAGTACAAAGTCTAGGACATAGTTCTCCAACCTAGTGTAACCGCCTAATGTTAACAATTTTAAGAAATGTGCTGTAGCTATGCTGGTGCTGCATGATTTCAAAATTTCATGTTGCTAATTTATGTAAGATCGTTGTAGTACTGTTGCTTAACTTTTTGGGAAAATTTACTAGTGTTGCTTATAAACGTGTTGCTTATAAAAAAAACAAACAAACGTATATGTGTTTATACGTCCATGAAAGAACGTTGCATTTTATCTTCCTGCATTCTGTATGCAATTTAGTTCGTAAGGTAATCATCTTGAAAACCATGAAAAATCTTCCTTTACCTATTCATTTGTATCAAAGGATACAAGAATCCCTGAATGAATTACTATAATCCAAGATTAAAAAAGAAACGTAAAACGATGGTTTGTGAACTGTACACTGCAAGCATTAAAGCGATGTTTTAAAAAGTAAGCAAAAGTTATATTGCACTTTTTCTTTCATTTCGTCATTTCGTTCTTTTCCATCTTAACCTAATCGAAATTAAGTTGGTGATTTTGATAATAGTCAAATACATTAACACAAGTCAAAGTGCCGTAGTGTAGGGGTTATCACTCTCAGAATTCATGCGAGAGGTCAGGGTTTGATTCCCACTGGTGACTTTTCATTTGTTGTCATTACCTTTCGTCGTCAATTTGACCGTGTTACAACGTCAATGAAACGTTGTTCTTGGTCTTTTGACCCTTGCACAACGTTCGTACAACATCATTTTTAGTTATTTTTAATCGTCGTTTTGACGTCAAAATCCGACGTTGTTTTGCTGTTTCTATTCCGACCATTAAACGACCGTCATAAGACGATGGAATACGACGTCGAAACAACGTCGAACGAATTGATTCGGTTGGTTATGAACAACTCTGTGCAGGAATGGATGCCGGATGTGAAGTTGCCATACATGCTGTCAGGGAGCTTTTTTAGAAAGAAGACACTCATGGTTTTATTCAAGTGGATGCAAGCAACGCATTCAACAACATTAACAGAAACGTTCTCCTTCATAACACACAGATCACTTGTCCAGAAATCTCCACATACCTCACAAACTTCTACCATCTTCCAGCTAGATTGTTTATTGTTGGCGGACAGGAGTTGAAATCAGAAGAGGGCACCACACAAGGTGATCCAGTAGCTATGGGTATGTACGCACTTGGATTGATGCCACTACTGAGTTCAGTTGTCTGAACTTGACACGAATCAGCTGAAACAGATTGCCTTTGCTGACGACTTGATG
The DNA here is from genome assembly GCA_027922465.2 of Turritopsis dohrnii. Classification (NCBI taxonomy): domain Eukaryota; kingdom Metazoa; phylum Cnidaria; class Hydrozoa; order Anthoathecata; family Oceaniidae; genus Turritopsis; species Turritopsis dohrnii. Next base: position 321,830 of record BQMF02000019.1, read on the forward strand.
GGGATTGGAAAACTAACAGATCTGAAGACTTGGTGGAATCTAATCAAGAAATATGGTTCGTTCATTGGCTATGAAGTTAATGACAGAAAATCACTGCTGATTGTGAAGTATGAATACTTAGACAGAGCGAAGGAATAACGTCTCACGGTAATCGCCATCTTGGTGCTTGGAAACGAGGGTTGTACGGAGAAATACGTTGTTAACAAAGTGAACTTGTGGTTGGAACAGCTAGATAATCTTATTGCTGTTGCAAGAACGCAACCACATACTGCTTATTGTGCGTTTGTTCACTGTTTGAAGCACAAATATATTTTCATAATGCGAACGGTTCCCAACATCTCCAAGCTTCTTGAGAAATTGGACAACAAGATCAACGCGTTAATTCGGGTTATTCTGAACGGCTACGAATTTAATGATGACGAAAGATTGCTGTATTCTCTTCCAGCTAAATGCGGTGGCTTGGGAATTCTAATACCATTGCAGCATGCACATGATGAATACGAAAATTCAATAAAAATCACGGATCATACGAAGACGTGTATTTTTGAAAACGCAACTGTATACGATCACAATGCTGAGAAAATAATCTCCACAGCGAAGAATAAAGTCAAAAGAGAAAAAAGAGAGCGATATGAAGCTCGATTGCAACTCCTGAAACAAAGATTCACCTCCGACACACTCAAAAAGAAAGCTCTCGAAGCATCCTTAGAGAGTGGGGCTTCAATATGGCTGACAGCAATACCATTGAAAGAATATGGCTTTGCATTAGACAAACAATCATTCTGGGATGCCCTACGCATAAGATATGCCATTCCGTTGAAGAGAATGCCAACAACCTGTGTTTGTTCTGCTCCATTTGATATTGAACATGCTTTCTCCTGTCCTCGTGGTGGATTTATCATCAACAGACAAAACGAGCTAAGAAACTGTACTGCGGAGATAATAAATGAAGTGTGCAGTGAGGTTGCTATCGAGCCACAACTACAACCTCTGACCGATGAGACATTCAATTTGAAAAGCGCATTGAAAACAAATGATGCAAGGGCAGATGTTGCAGCTAGAGGCTTTTAGATTAAAGGACAGATGGCGTACGCTGACGTAAGGGTTTTCAACCCATTGGCCGAATGTCACAAAAATCTAAAGGCTGGTTCTCACTTATCGTCGTAAGGCTTACGTTACGACGATTGTAAGCCTTACGACAGTTTTAAGCCTTTTACGACGAATATCAAAAAAATTATAATCGTAAGCGTTATGCAAAATAAGTGTGAACACTTTTTTGACTCAAAATTCGTCGGCGATGACCGTCGTAAGCCTTACGCAGAATATCAAAAAGTTTTGATATTTTATCGTAAGGCTTACGACGACATAAGGAGTTTGAATGGACAAAACGTTCGAATATAAAAAAAACATTCGATTACGAAATTCGATTTTGTCAAAGCGCTCGAATTTTATTTTTTTAAATCATTGCTTCGGAAAAGTTTGCACGCATTGTACATCATGGGCAAAGCAGAAGACGAACGTATGTCAATTGCAGTACAAAAGTACCCATGCTTATATGACAAAGCCATACCAGCTTTCCATAATAAGAACGAGAAGCGGAACGCATGGAATGAAGTTGCCAAAGAACTTAATCTAGAAACTGGTAAGATTTTTTAACTATATTCTATTCAAACATAGTCACTATGATTCAAAGAAAAAAGACCAGGACTGACAAGGCCATAATGTAAGAAATTTTAATGCTTTCTAAAGTTTGTTTTAAACCGTATTTTTCTTTAGGCCAGGCTGCAAAAGATGCGTTTACAAGTCTACAAGTCTGCAATGTGTTGGCATCTTTGTTTTTTTTTATATATTTTTTGATATTCGTCGTAAGCCTTAAAACACAGTCTTAAGGCTTACGAAAGAAATTCCCGTTTTAGTAGTTCTCACTAGCGTAAGGCTTAAAACTGTCGTAAGGCTTACGATCGTCGTAACGTAAGCCTTACGACGATAAGTGAGAACCAGCCTTAAGCCTCCAGGCTTCACACAAGAAAAACGAAACTGAAAAGAAAAGAAAATATAACGAACGTATCATCAATGTCGAACATGGATCCTTCACGCCACGTTTTCGTGCTACGGTGGAATGTCAAGAGAATGCGCACGCTTTTATTCTCACACAGCAGATCTGATTGGTGAAAAGCGCAAATTACCAAAATCAATAGTTAGTGCATGGATAAAGACAAGGTTAAACTTTTGTCTAATACGTTCGATGCTGCTTTGTGTGAGAGGAACAAGTATTAGACAAGAAAAAATTTATACGTTGGAGAATTTAAGACAGAAAAACTTCACTAGTCAAACGTAGTTTAAATTTTTCGTCGGAGAAAAATATTTCGCAACTTTTAGCTCGAACAGCGAAATTAAAATGCCACGAAATGCAATTTTGCCGAAAAAAAACCCTCTAAATTTTTACGAAATAAAGTAGTAGATCAAATCACTTATTGAAATTGAAGTCAATGAACTTCTACAAACAGGCTTTAGCATAGGCGGATCCAGGGTTAGGCAAAAAAAGTGGAGGAGTACAATGCTGTTAATTTCTTTTCAGTGTTTAACTGTAATTAGTTAAAAGGCACGTTTTTCTATTCTTCTCCTAGATGACACAACGCTCCTCCTCAAATTTTGCCTAAGCTCTAGATCCGCCTATGCTTTAGGTCGGAGGAATTGTCTTGTAATAATTAACGAAAATTGGGATTATTTTGAAAATTTTGCGAGAAAAAACTTCTGCGGTTTACCAATATTACAATATTTTGCGGGAATAAACTTTTGCGATTCGATCCAAAACCGCAAAACTTTCTTCCGCAAATACTTTCTTCCTTTAAAGTAACCCGAAACTATGGCGCCCCAAACGCGTTGACTTTTCGTTGTTTTGAATTGATTCTATATAGCATACAGTTTATCTAACAATTTCAGACCACTAAAACTATTTGGTGTAAACCTTATTAAGATTTGTTTGGATAGCCGAGTTTATGAACAACTCTTGCCTCGTTTTTTCAAACGCTTTTATGAGTGTTTTTACCGAAAAGTTTGGTGGTCTGAAATTGTTAGATAAACACACTCATAGACCTTTCCCGAATTAAACGATGCATTATTGCTGAGTTGTCGTGTCTAACCTCGCTTTTAATATTCTAGCTACTTCTAATTATTGGAATGGGAATTAGGAATAATAGAGACTATCATTAAGTTATAAAGTAATGAAATCAGTGGAACAATGAATTGCATAAAAACGAGGTTAGATATGAAACTCGGCCACAATTCAGTGTTTAAACTGACATTCGGGAAAGGTCTATTACCTTTATCAAAAATAGACAACTGTTTAAAATAATGAGCAGTTCGTTCAGTAGCAAAACAAGATTATTCTGATGAAGTATTAAGAACTTCATGTTGGTATTTTTTCTACTTTTTTTGATCCATTATTAATGTTTCGATTGCAACAACTTATTTCTGAGAACGTGTGCGCTGTCACTGCCACACATATGGCTCACTCACTGTCACAAGTAAGTGGACTCCTTACTTGCAAATGAAATCTGTCCGCAGTACAGTCGATTGTCGAAAACACGATCATTCAGAGAGTACCGGGAAAAACGTTATCGAGAAGTAGGTCCAGTTTCCAAAAGTTGAAATTGATAGAAATTATACTAACCGCTATGTCAAGGGACTGACAAAAAAAGGTTCTACTTGTCAAGTGCTTCGAGTATTCGAGAGAGTGTCTGAAACGCATGTGAAAATAGGTGTTATTCGTCTGCTTCGTAACCAAAATTTACTAAGTGCAGGCAATCCTATATGGATCCTATCTGTGAGAAGAAATTTTCGCGAGCAGGCATTTATGATTCGCAAAATTAAATTGATTTTTATTGCGGTGAATATCGTTTGTCAGATTTGCGTTGCTAGACAGCGACCATCTTTTAAAAGCCGTTATGATATAAAGTTATATATAATTATAGTATTTGACAAAGAAAATTTCTTGTTAGACCAAACGTGTTGTCGAAAAACTTAGATAAAAATAGACTAGAGAGTATCTTTCGGTACTTGTCGGTTATGTCGGGGGATAGCAGTGAAGACCCTCTTCTTGTTAGGGTTGGAGTTATAGGGTTAACAATCGACAAGTACCTACCTTTCTTCTCAAATCGCAGAGTACAGAGTACCTACCTTTCTTTTCAAAAAGCTGTGAAAGCATGATAAAGCAACGGATTGTATTTTATTAATAGTAAGAGATCTCCATCTCCATCATCCGCCATCTCTTAAATCACACACACAATTGTTCATGTTTTGTATAAACACAGTTAAACATTCCTAGATACAGATTAGTGGTTTTTTGGTTTGGTTGTATTGCACTAACAATTTTGTTCGCCAGCTCGGGACATGTTTTTTCATGAATAGACAGTATAATAAGCATAAGAACAGTCATATAGTTAAGCTTCAATATGGCTTTACAGTAACAAACATGGCGGGAGTTCTTTACAAACGATATTTTAGACCACTAAAAAACAGCGTTGAGAAGTCTGGAAACTAGCTGCAAACGTTCTCTTATACTTATATTCTTACTCACTATCTTATTAACTAGCTGCAAACGTTCTCTTATACTTATATTCTTACTCACTATCTTGCTGCAAACGTTCTCTTATACTTATATTCTTACTCACCATCTTATTAAATAAAGAAAATTAAAGGTTAAGTCTATTTTCTACATAAAATAAGAAGAGGAAAGGTTTTTGTTCGAGATAGTGTGAATATGAAAAGGGACTGCCTAAAAAAATTGGGAAACATCAATATCATTATTAACTTAACTTAACTTCAATCAAAGTTTCTTAATAATTAAGTAACTTTGATTTAACAGGTCTTTTGAATTGTTTGAGAGACCGGGAGTTCTTTTCTACATTTTGCAAACTATTGTTCCAAAATATTGTTTGTAAACCTTGTGAAATGTGTCTGGGTTAGCGAGGGAAGATTTGGGCTTAGCCTCATTTTGTTCAAATACTTTTATAAGTGTTTTAACCGTTTTATTGTAATGTTGTAATCCTGTCACACATGAACATACTCTAAAGTCGAAGGGATCCGCTTATTATTAATACACTTAAGGTTTTCAAAGGTTTTCAAGACTGGAAATGCATATTTTTTCAATTAGTTCTTATACTAAAAACTGGTCATAAGCAACAAGGTCTGACCTTGGTTGCTTACAAAAAAAGAAACCGTGTAGGCTCCCAGCGGGCACAAGACGTCTTTGAGACGTCTTATTTTAATCGTAAAATGGTCGTTTGCTTTCCAGATCATTTTGGGACGTCGTAGGGACGTCTGAAACGGGACGTCGCAATTGGGATCCTTTTACGACGTTTTTGGGACGTCTTTATACGGATTGAATAACGACCTTCGAAACAATTGTAAATTTAAGATCATTTTGCGACGTCGTTGGGACGTCTGAAACGAGACGTCGCAATTGGGATCCTTTTACGACGTTTTTGGGACGTCTTTATACGGATTGAATAACGACCTTCGAAACAATTGTAAATTTAAGATCATTTTGCGACGTCGTTGGGACGTCTGAAACGGGACGTCACAATTGGATCCTTTTACGACGTTTTTGGGACGTCTCTGTTCAGATTCAATAACGACCTTCGAAACAATTATAAACTTTCAAAAGCAATCAGTCTGTATAGAATGATTTATTGTAAATGTTTTTAAACGTCTTGACAACAAGCAGCGGTGGCATAACGGTTACGAGTTCGGCTCGCACACCAGAGGTTCCGGGTTCGGGTCCGCCTGTGGCCTATTATAGTTTTTGAAAGAGTAAATTTCATAATCCTGCGACGTCGTTACGATGTCGTTGGGATGTCACCGAGACGTCTCAATGAAGATGTAATTGGGACGTCTTTTGAGATTCCCACTTCGCGACCATTTTGCGACGTCTTAGGGACGTCTTGAAAAGACGTCTTTACGACGTCTTTACGACGTCTTTGTGCCCGCTGGGCTCGAACACGAAGTTAAAATTGAAATCGGGGAAGGTCTATTTGACTCGTCATTACGCTGAGGAATGTCAATTACAGTCTTATTTGTTTAATCACCAAATATTTTGGCATGTCAAAAGGAATTAACATAACAAAAGCATTAGAGAAATCCAATTATATGAGGCGAGGTGGAGGACCACGAAAGAGTAGTAGTAGTTATGTAATTATATCATCCCTGAGTCAAAAAAAAAAATAATTATCTTTTTGAATCATAAAATCACAAAAGTACTCCAATAAAAACAATATTTTTACGGATATCCTTTCGATATCCTTTGTTATCTGGTTCCAGTTTCGAGAGGCATAGCCAGTCAAAATTTGCTTAGTCATTTAAAGAAGAACAGAAAAACATGCAAGTGCCCTAATTGTCACTTAAGACTGCAAAGAAACATCACAATGTTGGACTCCTCCACCTTGAATAATACCCATCTACGGTTTCAATTCTTCTTGCGCAAACTTTCCTTCAGAGGCTAAATAATTAAGAGTGTTTCTTCTCATAATAAAAGACCCCGCCCGATCTCCATATTATATAGTGTCCGTCCTAATATTAAAAAAAAACTCAGCTAGAAAGCTAAATTAACGCTGCTTTATTCTTGGTGGATGTGTAATAGAGAAGCATCCTAACAGCAAAGGAGGTGGAGTTGCTCTCAGACGGAGATATTCTTTTGTGACGAGGTGCTTAAAATTCGTGTGTTCCTCCACTGCTCCAAAATGTATTGTTCTTTTCTATGTCACGTGACAAAATAGAAGTGAAATGGGTGCCGAAGAGGTACTGCGAATCGATACCGAAGTGCCATTTTTAGTAAGGAGTAGTGTTTGGTCTTGATTCTCATTTTCAGTCAAGTTAAAAGAGGAGATTGACACCCTGATGTTTTGTTTCTGCAGGTGAGTTATTCATGTAGTGGATTTATAGTAATTTAGCTACACAGATTATAGCGGTTGTGAGAGGAGAGATGAATCCGGTTTTGTATGATCATGGTGATGAATAAATGTGAAGATATAGGGGAATGAATGCATTGAATATGAAAGAACAGTTTAGAAGTAAAAGATAATGGAAATTAGAGGAAAACATTCTTGAAAAAGATGAAAAATCAAAAAAAGAAACCCTGAACTTTATTATAAACAATACATAATTTTGGTAATGGATATATACCCTATATTTGCATGTGGAACCTTATTGGATTTGTAGAATGCATTTGATGTCCTTAATCTTGAAATCCTGAAAAGGCTACATTATATATATAGATTCGGAAGAATTGGAAATGACTGCTTGTGATTTTGCAGTAGACACGTATTTAAAACTATTAAAATATTATACTTTCTTATAATTCATGGCTATGATGCAAGCTAGCTGCCAGGGTAAAAATACCATTTCTGATTTCTCCATTTGCCAAAATCCTTCTCCATCTGTGCCTATTCATGTCTCAGCATTGGAAAACCAAATGAAATAATGTACAAGACAGTCTTCCCTACAATCTCACTACTACAAAAATATTGTTGATCAAAGATATATTTTGTTGACGTTGCATACATACTTCCCTCCTGGTCTTTCCCAAAAAGTGATTACCCAATTTTATCAATCAATCATCAATATCATGGAACCCTAATAACCTTGCATTTAAGGACTTTATGCAATATTTTTCCCAAGTTCAGTCAGGGGTGGAATACAATACTCTCTGTAAACGGTCAAGTTTTGTCCTGCACTAGTATGATATTATTAGTAAAATTTCCTGTTACAGACTTCTAAAAAATAACCAACTGTCTTAAATCCTCAGCAATCTGTATTTATATATTTCAATTTTTTGTTTAATTTCTAATAATTGTTTGTGGAGTCCCCCATGGTTCAATTCTTTGTCTACTGCTATTTTTCATTCAGATCAATGACTTAACTGAAACAATTATCTGATACTTTCATTTTCTTGATGAGACATGTTAAGTGTGTTCTTTGAAATTTTTTTAATTATTTGATTTACCCATTTGATAATAAGTTATTAAAATGTATTAAGTCACTACACAAATAAGATTCCTCTGAATGCTGGCAAAACTGAAGTCATTACTTTCAGACATTCTAATAAACCTATCAAATAGGATTTGAAAGTAATATTAAATAGAAAAAGACGTAAATTTGGTCAACCGTTTTTTAAATAATTAATAAAATATTTCATAATATTAATATTTTATATTTTGGATAACTTCTATTCATGTCTAAAAAAAGATGTTTCCAGGGGGTTAATACAGGTCAAAAACCAAATCTAATGCGCTACTGGGCGTCGAAACTCCGCGCCCAAATTCAAACCTCACTTCTTCATGTTTGAACTTTTGTTTATCAAATGAATCATGGATATAAAAGTTTCTCTTATATATGCATGGATGAATCGATCATTTCTTTCTTAACACACATAATTAGAACGCGGAGACCGGATGTGTAACAAAATAAGTCTCCTGAGACAAGATAAGAGGTAAAAATACTCAACAGACAGTCTGTGCGCATTACATCATTATTAGAATACTGAATTCTGATGATTTTTTTAAATTTTTTTTTAAAATCGATTGCTCCCTACAAGGCCGAAGCCAGTACTAGGCAAAGAGCTACACACTCCAGCTGACAATCATTTCAACTTTTGGTACTAATTTCTAACTTACCCCTCACCCAGCCATATTAACCCTGAAACATCTGAAGACTTCATGGGGGAACCGGCTGGTAGCAAAACCACCAGGGACGCGACTGGTAGAATTTATGTTTTTTCAAAGGGGGATTCGAACCCAGTACCTCTGGTGTGCCAGTCGAACACGTTACTGTTATGCGACTGCTGCTACGATATGATACGATGATACAAACATAACAATTCTAGGCCAATATAGGGCCCCAAATCTAAAATTTACAGCGCCCACCACCCAGACCTCCCAGATACCTGCCATAGTCTTGCAAGCGACACTCCCATGTCACTAGCGCCGCCCAAATTCAAATCCTGTATTACCCCCTGGTTTCTTTGATGTTAATAGTCAAGTCTCAGTGAATCGATTGGGTATTTTCAATTAATATTTTTTTGGAAAAAAAATTTCTGCCCATCTGGTATTGAACGTGCTAGTGAATGATAAAATTAGAACTAACAACAGTCATTTTCATGAGTTATATATAGTCTTTTTCTTGATCATTAGCTCTACCAGAAACTCTATTCAATTTACCAACTCTTTGCACTACAAAGTTGCATACTTTTGCAAGAATAAATTTATAAATTTAAGATTTGAAGCTTGATAGGACTGAGAAAAGAATAAGATATAAGGAGAAAACATTCAAGAAGAAGGCAATGATAGTAAAATGATGAACCTTTGGAACATGCCTTAAGGGAAGAAATTTTGGCAGGAAGAAAACGGGAAGAAAACCGCCAAATTAAATTCCTGCCAAAATTAGTTTTTTTTATGGACCGCCAAATCAAATTCTTTTTTCTCTCTTAGAAATTAAGATATTTTATCTGAATTGTTCCGGGATGATTATCAAAAGAGATAATATAGTAAACAACAACAATAAGAATCCTATTTTGATATATATTTTTAATCTATTGTTGTGATATTATTACAAGTACTTTTCTTCATTTTTGCCCATGGTTCCAAATTGAAAAACTTCTGGATGTCTTTATGTCGAACATCAGTTTTTCTTTTTTCAACCTGCTTTTTCTTGGCCGGTGCAGGTTCTGGGACAGCCAAATCAATGAAAGTTTTACTTTAAAGGAACTCTTTTTATTGATTGTTATAGTGGTGTTTTGATTTCATAAAGCCTTTCTCAAACCATGATTCAGGGGAATTTTTTTCTTTCGGTTGTAGCTCCGCCAAATTAAATGCCAGTCAAAATTTCTTCCCATAAGGTACATGAACTTACATCGAGAAAGACTAGAATCAACTTAGTAAGGTTTCTTTCTTTTCTATGGTAAAGAGTGAAGAGGGAGTGCATCTCTTGATCTTTTAGGTAAACTTAATTGTATAATATAATATAATAATAATATGATATGATATAATATGATATAATATGATAACATAGGCAGTGCCGTACTCAGCTCATTTGGGCATACTGTTTGCTCGTAAAGTCACAGGCCATCGTGGTTGGCATAGAGGGGGAAATTTTCGATTTTATAGCCTCTAGATTGCCATAGACATGCATTCCCAAGTCTATTACCTGGTCGTTTTAGCTCTGTATAATAATCTGATTTACGTAGTTGAATCTTCAATAGCGGTACATGAAGTGAGTTGGTAGGGTATTCTTACGAGAAAAATTATAAATAAATAGGGAGTAAAGGGAGTCAAAGAATTGTTCAAAGATGTTTCTTCATTGTAAAATAGCAGAAAAAGAGAAAGGTAAAAATGTTAAGTTTTTATGTTCCTCATTCATCAATAACGGGAGTTCAATGTGGTTTAGAAGGTATTATTTGAAGTTTTGAACTTCTTTTTGCATGGGAATTGAACAAAACTATTGAAGTGAACTCTTGTGTCATACAGCAAATATCATTTTTGCTTATAAAGTGAAAACATATTGCATTTGCTAATAAAATAGACACAGCTTAGTGAGTTACAAATTTCCTTCATGCAACATTGAATAGAAAAGGAAAGATATGAAGCAGAAAAACAATTCTTATCAAATCTGCAGCATTATATTGTAAAAGAGCTAGTCAAGTTTGGGCGGATTAGTTTGGGTGCCCACACCGCTCAAACTGTATCGAGATACGTCTGGGTGTGGCACTGATACGCATACAACATGACTTGTTAAGTTTCTATAGATCTTTTTTTTCTGTCATAAGGTGTATGGCTTTTTGGAATGTTTTTCCATAAGTAGGGAATAATTTTGGCAAAGAAGTAATGACAGCTTAGTATGAGTATCTCTGTTTTTATTTTTTCATCTTGCACATACAACAATTTACAGGAATTATTTTTCTATTTGAAATACTTGTCCCTTAATAACGAATATGTGAAACTGGGTGTCATCTCAGAAAATGCAACTGTAAAGTAGAGATATCTATATATTTGCAATACCATTGAACCTTTTTTAGCCAAAAGATGATATCACCATTTCAATTAGTTTAAATATGTATTTTACTTGTTTTTGACAATTTCCTGAAAACAAAATAAAAATCGAAATTTCACCAAATTTAGTCATGAATGGTGAATGTGAATGTGAAAAAAGGTGTTTTAATTTGTATAATTTGTAGTTTTTATGAGTTTTATTATGGTATCAATGGTTCAACGGTATTGTGTATGTTGTGTATACAATCACCATACAACCACAAATATAAATCCCCTGATTATTTTTTCCTTGTGGTTTATAAAATATGTGAAGCTGGTCTGAAGTGGTCCTCAGTTTAAAGTGAAACGGAGGTAAAAAAAAAACAACTTATTCCTTTAGATATTATTATAGGTATTATTTGTCTTCTAAGAATTTTCCAAACGAAAGTTATCGCACTTCAAAGTTTTCTTGTTTTTCAATTTTTGTGGTGTCACTAACAGCTGTGCTTTAGTGCTTCTATAATTCTTAGCTTCAAACATGCCAGACAGGGTAAGTTATGAATCTTCATAATGTGAGAATTTAATTGTTGGTTTATATGACAACGAGCCAGAGCATGGCAAAGAAAAGATGTATAAAAACGTAGGACAATAGTTCAAGTGAAGAAAAAACAATGACCAGGGATCGAAATAATGGTCAGTGGTCGGTAAAAACCGACCAGAAATAAAAACAACAAAATTCGGAAATTTTACGAAAAAAATCAGTTATATGTGTCTAGTAACTAAGACAATAAAAAGAAAAACAAAATTCTGCAACTTTCAACTTAAAAGTCATTGTAAAAGTATTTTATCTCGTTTATGTGAATAGGTGCATTCTCTTTCTGTATTTTAATTTTTGTTGTTATATTTTATTTTGTCTACTGTCTAGGCATTCTGTCTATTCTAAAACTGCATGTTAATAGCTACTTTTACTTATTCATCCATTAATACACTAGTATTATTCTTCCAATTTGTTCACGCTCACAAATTGCAATATGCTAATTCAAATGCTGATTCTTGCTATTTTAAGCTTATTTCACTGGATTTATATTTATATTTATATTTATTTTATATTTTACTGGACCCCTACCAGGGCTTTTTCCTGGACCTGCTGGAGGGCTCACAGCAGCAACCCTCTCCCAACCAAAGCGATGATGTCTAAAAAAAAACGATCAACTAAATTTTCGTTATTATCCCTGATGATGATGATGATTTGGATTCTAGCTGTTTGGAAAACCTTGTCATATTTGTTATAATGAACATGGAAGAGTGCAGATGATGCAGGGAGTGAGATATTTTACATAAGAAGTTAAAGGACACAAAGTGCATATTGGAGATAAAAGTGAATTGATATTACTCAACATAAAACATACTCAATAACACTGTGATCTTGTTTCCCTGTGTCAAGGTTATTTCTGTGAACCATCGATACACCTGAGGTTATCATATTTGTTTGTTGAAAAAGAAAATCGAGGTTTTTGAGCTTGTGGAAACAAGTATCTATTGTCTGTTGTTTCTTTGATTTAGTGCCAATGTTTAATGGAACATCAAATTTCAAATCCTGTATACTTAACACAAACTGGTTCTGACCAAGGTATGTTTCATATATATTTTGAAATGATATTTTTATGCATCAATGGCTATAATAGTTTTTCATTTTATTTTTATTTATTGATGCTATTTTGACTTCACATTCCAGAATCTAAAAGAATATAAACCTATGTTTTGAAGGTTAAAATCATTGTTACAATTGAATGCAGCTAAAAAATCACAAAAATAAAAGCTTTAATAAAACTGATTAGTCTTGGGAGGTCAAATATTATACTGTCATTATACCAGCGAATTCTGAATAATTGCTGATTTCTTTTGAACTTCTGATAAACTGATCTGTTTTCTGCACTATTTATTAATGCTTGGCCTAACCTAATATTAAAAGGAATATCATGATAAAAAAAGAAACAATGACAGACATACGAGATCAGTAATTAAGGGAATTTGGTATTAACATCTAATGTTATGTTTTTCTATCAATAATGAGTTATGGTGATAATACTTTAAAACAACTGCATTATTGAAACCAGAAGGCCCAAAGAAATGTTTGCACCATCAAATACGGGGAATGTATTATTGATGGAGGATCGAGTCTGTGGTTGACACTGTCATATCACTATGACTGATTGGCCTTGGTAATATTGGCTATATGGTAAAGTATCTTGATCAATTATGAAGAACAAATGTTAAATTTGAACTCAGTATAGGAAGTTGATAATTATCAAAATAAAATTGAATTACTTTGAAAATCTTTTCTACATTTGATCCAAATTTCTCTTTCTCGTCCAAATTGTGAAAAATTAATGGTAAAATCAGTCAAATAGCCAAATTAATGTGCAAATGTTTTTTTCAAAAGTCTCTATAAACCATAATAACAACTTTTTATCCATTAGATTCTGGAGCTTTGAGATTATGACCAAACATTTGCATTTCAAACAACCACATATATAAACGTAATTGAACATTAATAAATTCTAATGAATTATTACATTTTTTTAAGGATGACAGCTTGAAAATAGTTAAATATCCATTGGAATGTTACAAAAAAAATTAGTGAATACTTTTAACATTCCCCAATTTTTTAACTTTAGCTTTCCAATTTTATTGGCCTCTATAATCTTCATGAGCAAAGAAAGGTCTTTTCTTGAACATTGGCACACATTCACTATGTATCCATTGGCACAAAATGCACCAACCTTGATCCCAGTGTTATCTCCTCATTTCAGAATTGAAGAGACTGGAGAATGGGTTTGTGGCTGTGTTCACCAAATAATTGATTTAATTATTGTGGAATTCTTATGATTAACACCACAAACAAATTCCAAGGTGAATCATAATAAAAGATTTCACAACACCGCCACAAACAGGCTAAGGGTTATTCCTTCGTTAAAGTAGGTGTGATTATATTATTACATACAAATGAGAGGCTCTTCTCTTAATTTGAATGCTCACAATTTTGCTCAATTGTTTTTTTGTCTTGCTGTGAGGAGTGAGGAGTTTAATCTGTGGTTCCACATGCTGTTAAACCCAGTGAACAGACTTGCCAGAATGCCTATGTCTATGTCTTCTCTAAAATGATCATCTTGAAAATCCTCTTAACTGCAGTATGTTTAGTGCCTCTCTGAAGAACACATTATAATTGTTTCCTACTTCAATACTATTACAAAATGAGTCACATGTCCAATTAAAAAGGTCAGAAATTTGGACTTTGGAGAATTTTATTCATAACTCTCTGAAAAATATCTTAAAATATATTTCTTAAATGAAAATCTGTCCATATTTTTAGATCCAGATCTAATTTATTTGTCAATATCTCATTGTCTTATCAACATTTTATTACAGGAAATTTTGCCTGTAATGGAATTTTGTTTCTTCTTGCTCTTAAACCCAGACTCAGATTGCTCTTATTGTGTCTTTATGTTTTGTGGACTTGAGCTTGCATGTTCTTGTAAGGTTGTTTATCGACGTTTGTGAAAATATATCCACTCAAATATTACTCCACATCAGATAATTTGCAATGTTGTCTTCATAGAATCTTTTTTATTTTATTTTTGTCTTTTCAAGTTCATATCCCACATGGAGGTGGAAGGAAATTGTCGTACCCCTCGAAAATTGACGAACAGCTGGTCGAATGGGTGAAGACTGAGCAAAAAGCTGGCATTTTGTTATCACCAGATACACTTCGCCAGGAAGCCTTGCGACTTATTCAACCTTATTGTTATGATTTCAAAGCATCTTCTGGATGGTTGGATAAATTTCTTTCCCGACATAAAATCGCTTTGCAGACAAGCTCAGCAAGAGTCAACAATAATGGTAATTATATAATATTGTTTGTTTTGTTTTTATTTGTGTTAATGAAGCTTTTTTTGTTTAAACAATGTAGGCATTTTGTTTTTCAAGATTTAAAAAGTTGTTTTACAGGTTGCAGATCTTAATATCATTGACATAGTGTACTGATATTGTTTTTACTGTTTACTAGGAGCTGTGACCATTAATTCTGCTGGTGTCAATGATGTCCGTCAGGTAAAGTAGATTATCACATAAAACACTATTGGAATGATTATTAAAAGGTTTGCTTATGTTAGTAAGCTGGCCTAGTCCAGACGAATTTCATCTTCACTATCCATGAAGTGAGTCAACTCCAGCCGTGTTTAGCTTTGCATGCACATTTGGCATTGAATTGTTTAGCAAAGTCAGGTCAAAAACATCATTAAATTAAGTTCCATGTGTGCAGCCTACTATCCACCTAACTTGAGTAGCGCAACATGGTCATCCCAAAAAGTCCTTATATATTATCTCCTATTTTTGGAATGTTCGTGTTTTGTAGATTAGAAGTAAGCAGCACCGTTTTTATCGTCTAATTTGATATGTTTGTATTTTTGGAAATTGTTTTGCAGTTGTTTTGTAAAGCTTAAATTAATTTGCATGCATAGAATTGAGTGCATATCTGGAGATTTTTTTTCGCAAGGCTCCGATAACTACAAAGTCTAATTTGTTTATCCAAATGATAATACACAACCTTATGATTTTGAAATATTGAAGCCTTATATTTTTATGACTTATTTGCAAACTCTGTTACAGGACTGTGTTACAGATACACCACCAAAACTTATTTCGGTGTCTGAAGTGGCTAATTTGCACCCATTACCTGTCACGACTGCGAGCAGCTCCAGCAACTCATATCAAAATGATGATGACGATGAAGATGATGATGATGATGAAAGTGAACTGGGTAAAAAGGATGATGCATTATCGCCTCAAAGACCAGTAAATCCAGAAAGACTAAAAGCTTTTAATGTAAGTCTAACAGTTTGTTTCTTTATGAAGTCCTTTTAAATAACCCATGATATACTAAGACATTGGAAGGTTTTGAAAATCTAACTGTTCAATATTATTGAAGCTTCTATGAAATGTAATATAGTTGTTTATCCTATACACGAATTATAGTTTCTAAATAACTACTTCAAATTTTACACATATACAAAACACTTTTTTTTTCGTCAAATTAATGTTTGTTTCCTAAAAGATGACCTTTTTTTACCAGTTGGAAGCCATAAATTCAGCAATATATGTAGCTCACAACTTGTTCTGTTTTTTTTATTATTTTTTATCAACAGATGTTTGTGAGACTGTTCATTGATGAAAACCTGGATAGGCTAGTGCCAATATCCAAACAACCGAAGGAGAAAATTAATGCAATCATTATGTCGTGTCAAAGACAGTTTCCAGAATTCAGTGACAGAGCACGAAAAAGAATCAGGACTTATTTGAAGTCCTGTCGTCGATCAACACGTTTAAGGGAACCTTCAAGCAAGCCATCAGTAAGTCAAGATATTTTTGGGTCTTGTTTTTAAACGGAGGAACTGTTTTATGAGAAGCAGGGCGGGACAGGCCGGACAGCAGAACAGGACAGTTACATTTAGCCTGTCTACTTTAAAATTACTTCTTATTATTATGAAGAAGTTCAATCCAGTCCAGTCTTTTTGAATTTTTTTTGTCCTTTCTCTGAAATTTGATCATGTTTTTGTGAGCTTTTATTTGGCTGAAAACCTAGCAGAGTACAAATTTGACAATTGTAATAAAAACGTTTCAGTATCAAAGTTGTCAAAGTTGGCCTAGTTTTTAACTAATTTCATTATTACTGTTACTTCTGTTAATTTATGTTTAGATGACTCATATACCTGCATCACAACTGACGGAAGTGAATGTGAGTATACCACGTTGTATTATGTTATTACACAACTGCGTTGTAGCTCATAGATGCCTTCAGAGCAAGTTAAAAAAAAGACTTGTGGGGATGTGTGTACTGAGTGACGGTACAGAGTAGAAAGACCTCTACTTTCTACCTGTTGTTTTTAACGAATTTGACTTAGTTTGGTTTTTGGAATACAATATTACAGGGCATGAAAATATTTGCGGAGAAACTTTTAAGAAATGTTTTGCTTCATAGAATATCTTAGCACGAGCATGCGAAAATGAAACACAAGAAGTTGCTAAGCGACAACGATTAGACTCCGGTGAAGGGGTGCCTGCTTATCATAACGGTGCAGTTAAAAGAACGGCTCATGAGCACCCGGCTAGTCAAGTGCATTCATTAAAAGTAACAGAGCTGCAAAAAGTCGCTTTGATGAATACCAAAGCCGCTGCTCAACAAGGTAATAGTATTTTTATTTCACATCACTTCCATCTTTTATTTGGCTGACATATGATGTGCTTAAATCATAAATGGTTAAAATTCGTTAAGTAGAATCAATTTTTAAGAAAATATTAGTACAGAGCTAGGTTCTACTGAGGAACTGGTAACCAGCCATGGTTGATGACGTTATATTCATTTGCGTAGCAGAACGTAAGGGGCAGTTGTATGTATGCTATAGTTTTAGTAACATGATGATCAGTTATTTGGTATTACCATTATAGTAGTCAATTTCAAGCTATTGAATATTGTGTCGATCAGCTTCTGTCTTGTCTGAGATGGTGTCAGTTTTTTCATGGGGCTTCAGTTTTTATGCTGCTATTCACTTATTAAGGAAGATGTTCATGGAGGCTTATATCATAGTTGTTTGATGTTGGAGCAGTCCATCTTTTAGTTTTTTTGCGTTGGTATCGAACCTGGTCTAGGTAGTGTCACTTACTCATTCCGTTGGTGGAAAACAGCGTTGTTTTGGTTAATTGATTGTCTTTATGCGCATCATTTTGAAGATTTGTTTGTCCACATTATGTACGATTTGTAGATGTATTATCGGTGAATTGAACAGTCTCAAATGATGCAAGGTCAATCTACCACGTACAAAATATTCATTCAAGTATACATCCTTATAGATACACCAGTGATTTCTATGGAGATACAGTAGCGGTTGCTATGGAGATACAACAGCGGTTGCTATAATTCAAGATTTTTCTTGAACCTGAACATTCATGTTGATTGGTCATAAGGAAGGGTTGTCAAAAAAAATGTCGTCTTGTTGAGTAAGGTTTTTCGTGGTTCACAGTATCGATCGCTTTGCAATCAAAGTATCACCTCTCATATCAAATTTTTGACATAGAGAAAAGATATAGATATACACGGAGGCTAGTGTTCATTCTGTCCACGGCCCCTAATGCGTATATAGGGATGTAGAGATTTTCCACTTAGACAAGATTCCATAATGTTTATTTATTTTAGAAGCTGCTCCGTTGCCGGCGTTTATTTCATCGACTTTGAAAGCACCTCTGCTGAAACTATCTCAGTCTGAAGTGACGGCTGTCCGAGGCTTAATAGATGGATACCGACAATCAGCTTCGTTTCTCCACCGCTCAGCTGATGAGCTGGAGCGCTTGTTGAAACACTGTGAAGCATTTGTAGACGAGTCGATCAAAACGGAACCTACTGTTGCAACTGAAGATACTGAACGTTCAAACAAGACTTTGAGTAGTAGCACAACCAAAGAAATGAAAGTCGAGGAAATGGTGGATGTTCAAACACACGATAGAAACAGTGTTAATACGTTAAGTACTGATAAAACCAAAGCATCACTAATAAGTTTATCACAAACAGTTCCTTTCAGTAATCCAAATGATTCTTCCGATAAAGACATTAGTTCAAATCGTGAGTATGAACAAGTAAGTAGCTATCGTGCAGCGGATAGTCAGTCTTCACCGATGGGAGGTGGGACTTCTATTAAAGATACTGCTAACAGCAGTGTCAATGTCAACAAAGTACAGTCCGCCAGTCTCACTAGAGAGGAAGTTCGTAATGAACATGACACGGTTTCTTCTGAAGTTAGCAACCCTAAAGATGGTATAGCAAGCGGTGACGAAGCGGTGTGTGCACCTGAACTTTTACCACTGCATACAACTCAAACCCACTTACTTCCAGAACGACCAGAATCGCCGAGTCAAAACCCGCGATCACCGATTTGTAGTTCGACACAACAATATCGCATCCTATCTCCCAATATCCATCACACCAAGCAAATCCTACCGCAAACTACCCACGCACTTCATGAAAATCATTTATCACCACAACATGCATTGCATTTGGCACTGCAGACGGGAACGATATCAAACCACCCACAGACCTCACCTCATATTCTCTCTCATGTTTCGCAAGGAGGCAGTCACACTATTAATCAAAACATAACCGTCTGTCAAATACCGTCATCAAGCAACAATCATTCGCAGCAACAACTGTTTAATAGCCGACCCAATCACCAACAACCAACGCAACAAATTCGACACGTCCTCCACCAACAGCGTCAACCGACGCATTCAGCAAGCCGACATCCGTCGTCGACTAGCCATCATCAAACTGTCTTCAGTTTTGATCCGTCTCCCACGCAGCAAGTGATGGAGATGCGGCAACAGCATATGCACCAGCGCTTGTCTCCGCATCCAATAAACTACCATTCTCTGATGTCACCTGTTGGCTCGCCACACGTGCATGACATAGCGCGTCAATCACACATGCAAGATATGAACAGGCAAGCACATTTAGAAGAGATGGCGCGTCAATCTATTTCAGATTATCAACATGTTCATGGGATGATGTTCGACTCGCATTCGATGCATTAACTCAAAAACGATGATGCGAATCTGATTGGTTGTCGCATTTGATGAAACAGTTGTGATTGGCAGTCGCAGTTACTTACGTAATCAATCAAGTTCGTTGTTGAATATTTTTATTTTTCTCATTTAAAAAACATATTTTGTATTTTTCAAACATTCACGGTGACTAAGTAACCGGCCAACGACAGATAGCTTTTAAACATGTTTCAATCACATGCAATAACATCAACCATGCCATTCACATGTTTCGTTTCTGAGGCAAAACAAGTTTAGTTCGAATGCCTTGATGCAACTGTCCATTTTGTGAAATGTGCTTCGAAACATAAGATGAGGTGCGTCATGCGCTAGAATTTAACCATTGACTATGCTAGGTGAAAAATTTGAAATGTTTTGTCTTGAAACTGGTTGGTGTCTATAGGTCTTCCACTAAATTCGAAGCGTATAAGTGAAACAAGTGAGATGTTCGTAGTGTTTTTAATGTGTAATACTGTGTTACTTGTTATAAATGTTCCTATATTTCTTAAGAAGTGATCAAATCTGTGTGTATAACAGTAAGTTCGCTCTTGTACCGATATTCAGCGTGTTTTGTTTTCGAAATCGTAGCTGTGTTTCAGTGAATCAGACATTTATAGTTTTAAAATTTCTTTAATTTCTGACAAAGTATGTTTTCTCTTCACGTTGCTTCTTTTGCTGAGCATAGATCCAGTTGTTGTCTCCAATGAAGAAATGTTATTGGCTAAGCGTAAAGCGAACCATTTCGATAATTTACATACAGTAGGATCTCGATGTAATGAACCATGAAAGACGGGAACTTGAATTCAGTTTGTCGGGAGTTTATCATATCGAGATTCTACTGTCATCAAAACATATCTGTTTTGTTTCACTCCAAAATGTTTGTTTATCACAAAGTAGAACTACAATCTCAGCGTGTGTGGCCACGAAAATGACTATTATGATGTTTATACAATTCGTATTTGTTTATACTAGATGCTCAGCAAAAGAAGCTGATGAAAGAAGCAATAATGGAAAACGATGTTTTAGTTTTTAGTGTTGTTATGGAAATGTGATCACGTGATCATATACTAGCTGCGTGTCGTGAAATTAATACATCTATACGTCGATACATTCGCAAAAGCAAATTTTGAAAGGTATGATGCAACGCAAAAATAATAATTTTCGAACCCGCGCGCGTTAATCGGTTTTTCAATTGCATGAGAGTTAATGGAGCGCTAAAATTATTGGAATTATAGTATGCATTTCTTGTTTCGTTTCATTTTACGAGTATTAGGTAGAATTTGTAATAATATTAAAGGCTTCATTGTCAAAGACATTCGTGATGAGAAAGGGTCGAGGTTTGTTTTGGTGGATTCAACTGTTCTTGTTATTTTATGAGATATATTTTGTAGTTGAACGATAAAATAGCAACATTTTTCGGAATTGTTTTAATGATTTTCTGTACTCGAAACCGCCCAATTTTCCCTCGACGAAAGTTTCTGACAATGATGTATATGATCGTCTATGCTGTGAATCTCCTTGGCGCGATTATCTATTGGGGTTTTTTTTATCAGAAATCTCTCTTCCAAAGACAACTCTATTTTCCTTTTCCGAATTTCAATTCATAATGCTGATATTATATCAAACCCTTTATCTGGTTTTGATAGCTACATTGTATTGATATGTGCTGTTTGTTTAAATGGCTTTGCGTTTTGGTTTGGGATAGTTTACATTACAAAGTTGTCAATACGAGATTCACTTGTATGTTAGTCCTGTGTATGTTGAAACTGTCCTAAAGCCATTTTGAATGAACTTTAATTTACGAAGTAATTGCCGCCGAACAAATGCGATGCATCCAAACGAGCTCCGTATGAACAAATGAGACGGAATCCGACATATGTATATGGCGTTTTAACGAAATTTTATCAGTAATAATGTCATTAAACATCAGCTCCACTTGATGTGTAATTTATGGGGAAGGTTGTTAAGTATCCGCGCCGTTTAATTACTCTGCATCTGCTGTGTATTTCCATTGCACGTGGTTTTTGTATTATTTTGTGAAAGTTCTTTTTATGTTTAGAAGTTTGTCCTATACAATTGTTTTTCGAAATACTATAATTTTACTGTAGATAGTTGCACAAAAATGACACCTCTGCATTATGATCGTCTTGAATTGCCTACACTATCTTTGGAAAATACTCATTTAAGGGCTGTCACGATTATATTTTAAAAAGATCATTTAAAACTGATCGTGTAAACGCTCAAAAAATGACGAAAAGTACCCGTCATTTTCAACTATCATTTAAAAATGATAACTCAAACATGCGTTGGGTTTTTTTTGTAGCTCTAAAGAGAACATTAAGTAATAGTTCTGCATAGTAAAGTGCAGTAAATAAAGGCTGAAGTGATAACTTTCCGATGATATATTTCAATTACATTGAA
The DNA here is from genome assembly GCA_027922465.2 of Turritopsis dohrnii. Classification (NCBI taxonomy): domain Eukaryota; kingdom Metazoa; phylum Cnidaria; class Hydrozoa; order Anthoathecata; family Oceaniidae; genus Turritopsis; species Turritopsis dohrnii. The sequence goes on from BQMF02000019.1 coordinate 343,918, forward strand.
AATTAAAAATTTTGGAGCGAATACACCATTATTAAAAATTACAAACATTGACTCTGAGCTAAATTCTGTACTGACTTCTTCAGCAACCCTTTAAGAACAAGTGGAATATTTCTTCTGCCAACGGTGTGGAAGTTTGTTAGTCTTTGCGTTTCCTGTTTACATGACGAGACAGTCCTCGTTGTGAAAGACATATTTTTTCACAAACAGAGCACTTGTGCGATTGTTCCTTGAGATCAACAATATCAGTATTGATATCGGATGATACTTCATTATTTTCTTCAAAATAATCTTCATCTATTGCTTCAAAAACTGCTTCAAGATCACTTGCGAACAGTTCATCCTCTTGAAACATCGCCACAATTGTTTTGTATCTACGATCTCTCGTTCCGACCACCCTTATTTTTGATGATTGCACACAATACGACCCGGTGCCTAGACTAGCTCTTTTTCTTGTGCCCATATGGCCGAATGTAGGAAGCCATGGCTAAATAGATGAAATGAACTTGGCATCTCCTCGCCTTTCATTCCTATCCTTGTAGAACGGGGATTTGACATCCCATAACTTGGCTGACTCCTCCAAAATTCAAAGAAATTATCAGTTGCTTTTTGCGTCTTCATTAGTCTTGTTCAAAATGTTGTTTTCGTTTCTGTTTACATCTTAATCATCATCGAGTGCAACAAAAACGTGCGCGAAAAAAAAATAGATACGATTCAAAACAATAGAAAAAAATGACATAACTTTTCATTTTTCATTGGAAATGAGAGTGCAAAAAATGACATTTTTTTTGATATACACTGTCATTTTTCAATGGCTCATGTGAAAAAGTTGGGTACCCAAATTGGGTGCCCAATTGCGCTACCTATTTGGGTACCAAATATAAACTATAGACCGGAATGAAACTTCCGTTAACCGCCCAGGGCGCTTGCTTACGGAAAAAATAACACCAGTGAGGATAGTGTTTATTCAATTTTAATACTTGTTGAAAAGTAAAGCTTTAAATTGATAAAAGATTTACGAACTCGATATAGTAACCTGAAAAATACATACCAAACTTTTTACTTAACCAATTAATAGAAATAGAATACTTCTCTTCCTCCATCATTCATTAGCTGTATATGCATCTACCGGTTTCAAACCAGCTAATTTTTACGGTCAAAACCTTGTTAAATTTGTTTGGGAGGGTGAGGTTTTGGCCAAGTGATGTCTCGTTCTTCCAAACGCTTTTAACAGAGTTTTCACTGAGAAGGTTGATGGTTTGAAACCGGTAGATGCATACCCTCTTAGAGAGATCTTTAAGAGAAGCACAGACACATGAAACTACACAACACAACACAAAAGATTCTTGTCAAAATGTGACAAGTCAAAATGTGAAGATAAGTTGAAACATTTAGTTACTAGGCATGAAACTCTCTTGCAATAGGAGTAAAGAAGTACTCACCCATAAACCTTGCCAAAACGTGTTCAACTAGCTGCGACTCCTTCCTGTTACTCGTTGTCCACTCGACTTAAACTTAGAACTAAATTTACAGACCAAATCTCAGAAGATGTTTTGTTTAAATACTAGCAGCATAGCAATCATTATTTCCAGTAAAACTAAAGGCTGAAATACACTATCATTTTTCAATGACACATTCCAATGACATTGAAAATTAAAAATTTTGGCGCGAATACACTATCATTGAAAATTACAAACATGTACCCGAGGAAGAAACAGCAGCTGCTGTCGTTGTTTACATTTTATCCAAAAAGAGAGTTGAACGCAGAAAACCAAAAAAAACCAAAAAAACCCGAAGTGCATGGGTAAAGGCATGGCTAAATAGACGAAATGAACTTGGCATCTATAATACCCTCAAGCATGAACTACGTGTGGGGGAAATCGGAGAATATACGAGATTTTTAAGAATGCCACCGAATATTTTCGATGAGCTGCTTCATCTCTTAGACGTTGATATTACAAAAAAACACGAGACCCAATCCCTGTTCAAGTTAAAGCACATTGTCCAAGTTCATCCCTGAATTTTGCGAAGCTATTTACATGCGATTAAAACTTGGTTGACTCCTCCAAATTTTAATAAATGTTTCAGTTGCTTCTTGCATCTTCATTTTCGCCTGTAAAAGTCTTCAAAATGTTGTTTCCGTTTATGTCAGCATCTAAAATCACAGTGCGTGCAACGAACACGTGCGCGAAAACAATAGATTCGATTCGAAACAATAGAAAAAAAAATGACATTGAAAAATTAAAAGTTGAACATGTTCAACTTATCATTTTTCAATGTCATTGAAAATTAGAGTGTAAAAAATGACATTTTTTTCTGAATACACTGTCATTTTTCAATTATCATTGAAAAATGATCATTGAAAAATGATAGTGTATTTCAGCCTTAATAAATTGAAAAAATCTTTAATATGAATTATACAAACAGTTTTATTAAGTATATTTGCACAAAAACGAAATTTGAACGAGTCTTTGTGTTTGTATTCTGGGAGAAGCGGGCATCAGTTTGGATCATCGGGTCTGTGTTTCTACTGGCTGCAAAGTCGAAAGTACCAAATTCAAAATGGCGGCTGTTTGAGAACGCGCAAATATCGACGAAGTATTCTTTTCGAAATTAGAAGATTTTATCTCAAAGTGAGTTGTATCTAGTATGTTTTTCTTGTGCTAGGTGCTCTGATAATACCCTGGAATAAAAATCAAGTGTTAACAGTTGGCAGATTTTTAGTTCTCTGGTACCCAAATTGGGTACCCAACCTTTTCACATGAGCCTTTTTCAATGTTAATTGGAAAATTATCATTGGAAAATAGTACAGTGTATTTCAGCCTTTAGACGTTGGTAAAGTTATCAATTTGTAACTTTGTGGCAGTTCTTGTGGAATGTTGTAAATCTGCATAATTAGCCCCTGTGTAGGTACAAATCAAATTGTTGCCGCCAATTTAACTTAAGCTGGAATTGGATCACGCGTTACTGGAGGGACCGCTGCGCAGGGTGGCTAAGGTGGCTATAGCCCCCCAATAATTTTGTCTGCTTAGGGTTTTTTACAGTTTTAGCCATTCTAATCCAATAAAATTCCACCCTACCCCCCAACGAAATTCTGCTCCGCAGTCCTTGTACTGTGCACTCCTTTTCGATAGATGGGCTTATTAAACTTAATATCTTTTTAAAACTTTCTGGTGCCATTGTTAGCAACTTTGAATATTCAAAATGGTCTTCTGCTTGAAATTCCTGCACCAAGGGTGTCATAAATTCCTAAGCAGTTTCGTTTTTGAAGCCAAGGTTTCACCCAATGTCTTTTATCCTCCTCTTTCGCCGTTCGGACATAACACCAACAACTTTAATTGCTGCACGTATTGTTCATCGAAATCATCCATGATTGAAAAGAACTCTTTTACCATAAAAATGTTATAAAATAATGTTGTAATCATAAATGATCGCGCAAACAGGAGTTTTTATCATTTTTTTAAGGATTAAATAACATATCATTTGTCATTTATTTCAGCCTTTAAAGATGTCTGGATTGCAGATAACTCGTCCTTTTGGAAAAATATTTTGAATCGGAATTTGTAGCCAGGAAGTTCAGCTAGTAGCCCTAGTAACGTATTTCCCTAAATTCCATTTCATTGTTTTTTAAGTAAAAAATATGGCATCTGCTAGAGTGTTGATAATACACTTGGACTACACCTCCCTTATGCCTGGTTCGTGTTCTGCCGCGCCGTTCATTAGGAAAAACGAAAAATTATACAAAATTATACAAAATTATACAAAATTATACAAAATTATACAAAATTATACAAAATTATACAAAATTATACAAAATTATACAAAATTATACAAAGTGTGAGATACTTGACATTAAAATTTGCCATCAACGAAAGCTATGAAAGTCTCCACCACGTCATCGATGTGTGGTGCGGCTAGTGATAATGATATCGACATTGATTTTTTAGTCAAAAGCTTTTGTCTCGTTTTGCATGATGAAATAATCACTAGGGACCTTATTACGAAAGTGCGATGGCAACGATGACGACGACGTTTAAGATATTCATCTTCAAGGAATCACAAAACAGCAGAAATTGTACACTTAGGTTAAGTCGTTCGTTTAGAGACAGAATCATGAAGGAACCAAGGAGAATTTATCCGTAGTACTGCTAATCTCACGTCTTCGTTTTCAGTACGACTTCAAAATATTACTTTTCACGTTATGTGTGGAACGTGCAAATCTGATAATGATATTAGTAAAATTAACAACATTTCCCAATAGTATAGTGTGAAATAGACTTCCATTCTAAAGCAAATCTATGGAGTAAAGTGAATCTTTTGTTTGCCTCACGTCGTCGTTCACGTTGCCGTCATAGTTTCGTAAGGTCCCTATTATCCCCTAGTGAACGCCAGTTGCGTTGTATTTCCTCTCTTAAGGCCGACCTCCACTTGTGCGATTTTGCCCGTACGTACATACGCGGCCAGTTTTGCGCATGCTCAGTGACAACTATTGCTCAACTTTGTTAGTCGTCGACGTCCATATTTTGTGCGCTTGGAAGTAGAATTCGATTCTACTTTTTCAGGCGGCCGCGCGGCCATCTAGCATGTGAGCCAATCAAATTTCAAGAAAAATGCAAACAATGCAAAAAAATTGTAAACATTGCGAAAAAAAGAAACGCTCAACACCTGGAGTTTCTTTATTAACTGGAGATTCAAATTAATTGGCCTCGCGGTGCCGAGCGGACGTTCGTACGTACGTACGCACAAGTGGATGTCGGCCTTTAAGTGTTTTGTTTTTTGATTTTTTAAGGTTTTTTAACTCGACACAAACAAAACACATGTTATCTTACATATTGTCATTTAGAGGTTTTTACAAATATTTGAGTGGGAGATTCTCCTTAAATAACGAATTGCCAAAACAGCGATATGTCCTTTTCTCCAGATGGGTTTCTAATAACTATGAAGCATTAGCGTAGGTCGAAGACATTTTCTGAATTCCGAATTCAATGGCCCTCAGTTGACTGGCTTTCCCCCTCAAAGTGTCACCAATCATCACAATCGTAAAAACATCTTTGCCCACGCATCTTCTACGATCAGGTCTGTCAACAGTTTCAGCTTATATTTTCTATATTTTCAATGGTTTACTTCAGATTTGTCGATCTTTTCTCTGACTCTATATATATATTAGGGAGCTTTAGCAGCTGCTGAGGCAACGTGGACGACAACGCGAGCAAAAGAACAAAAAAAAAAACGAGATTACTTTCAAATGAAAGTTTTAAGACCTTGTTTTTATTGCAGAAAGTATTCAATTGATGAACTTATTGCAACAGGAAAGTTATCAGGTTACTTTAAAATCTACATAACAGACAAAGACTTATTTTTATAATCGAACCTTCTTTGTCAGCACGACTTCAAAACATAACTTTTCACGTTGAGGATAAAACGTGCAAATATGTTACTGATGTAATTATCTTATAAAATTTTCCCAATGGCCTCATAAGTAGTAGACTCCCTTTCTAAACAAGTTCCACACTGAAAACGAAGCTTTTGTTTCAGCAACGTCGCCGTCTTCGTTACCGTTCCGATTGCTAAAGCTGCCTAGTTGATTTTAATGAAGTGAAAAAATAATTTTGGGATTTTTCATCAATTTATAAAGGAACGAATTTTATTGCACTGACAAATATTTTGCCTCGAAGTTATCGTGCGTCATGAAAACTATGACATGGAAAACTCACTTTATAAGAATTTGTAGGCATGAAAACAAGAGTTGACTATGTTGAGTACTAGAAAATATTGAAGAAATTGAAGAAGAAGAATTCAATATAATTTCCTTCGCCGTTCCAACAACTTTGGTGGCCTACTGTCATTGCGAACCGACTGCAAGACAATTCTAATTTGACATATATTTGAAGGAAAACAATTTCGCTGGCGACAACAAGACATACATGTTGACAGTCATGTCCTTTTTCGCTGTTTGTCACTTGCCAGAAAACGTCAAGAATATTTTTACAAAGAAATCGCACCTTAAAGCAAACGACATATTTGTTTAAAAGATTTTCTGACAACGCTTATGACATTCGAGGAAAATCTTTCACCCAATGAATTGCTAAGGAGTGTATTGATCAGTGGTTGCACGTACCATCACATAATGAATCACTTGAAGACTGAATATCAGTTATGCTCTATGATGCAGAAAACTCTTGTAAAATGCAGAACACGTTGCGCATTCATCACTCAAACATATTCATGGCCGCACATGCGCAACTATATTTATGTATCCTAAAAAGTTCTTGTGAAAAACCTTCAAAGATTTGTCTCGGTAAGTGAGTGATGGAGCTTTGTTTTTTCCAACAATTTGAGCTCTTAAAACTTTTTGCAGGAAAGTCTTATAAAGACTTTTGAAAGAGACTGAGGTTTTCACCATGAAGTTTAGATGAACTCAACCCTCCCAGTGGACAAAATCATCAAAAACTCACTGCAACGAAGTGAATTTCAATGAAATTGTATGTACATTTCTACAGAAAAATACTCCTCCGCAGCGAGTTTTCAACAACTTTGCTCGCTGGGCTGTTAAATGAACTGTAAGAGAATTCATCTGGAGAATAATACAATCCATAAACCGATTGTGTTTCTTATTAGTTCGGATTTTCGCTGGTTCAATTTGTACCTAAAAGTCTTTTGACCTTTATTTGTAACCCGAAACGTTTTTTTAGATTTTTCAAGAAAAAACATTGAAATTATTTTGACTGTTTTAATTACCGAATGAAAATTATTATGGAGATAACTATTAGTTAGGGAATGGGAAATTAAATTACGTGTTAAGAGTTGATACGAAGGTATTTCGAACATTTCCCTTCTGTCATGCATTGAAAAATGGTATGTATGATTTGGAGTGGAATAAGTTGTTTTTTCATCAATGATACCATTTAAACCATCACTGGGAGGCAAAGACGGTTTTATTCATTACTATGTATGGTAAAAGCTCACCAATGAAGTCATCGTGCCAAGTACATTATTCATCTGATGTGGTTCAGTTGAAAGTAGAACACAGGAAAAATTGTACAACAACAACAACAACAACAACAAAATGTTTTGATTGTTTTGACGTTTATCAAACATTTGTTGTTCTTGGAAGAACTAAAATACATGTCATCGCCACACGAGTTCATATTCATAAAAACATATTTCTAAGTATACATTTTTCAAAAGCCAAAGTACCTACGAGTAATGTTGTATGACTAAGATTTCTTAAAACTGCCCAAAGGAAACAAGAACGCCCTTATGGTTTACGCCCTTATGGTTTACGTCTTTATGGTTTACGTCTTTATGATTTACGCCTTTATGGTTTACGCCTTTATGTCGCAGTTAATCTGGACACAGTTTTCATTTATTATGGTATTCAAGTTTTATGTTTCACTGGAAACCATATGAATAAAAAGAGGACCAGAAAATCGTTTTATTTGCCGGCGAATTTCTGTTTATTAGTAAAATGTGGCATTACTGCAATATTTTTCCCAATTAAGAAAAAGGATAATTTGTCACAAAATCGATCTTTGTAACTTCTGTTCTTCGAATTCGTTCTACATCCTACAAGAATGAAAAATATTTCAGGCTCATTAATGTTTCACTGCATTCTCATTTCATGATTGCAACAGTACCCTGCAAGTAAACTCGTCAAAAGTCACCGGAACAAAGAAAGTTCAATGAAATTGTGTGTTTGCTTGTTCGTCCTTCTATAAAACTTTACTGCGTCGCAGAGACCTTTCAAATGGAAATCCTGTTATGAAGAAGGACATAACGTTTCCAGTTTGCAGGTTTCAGCCTCACATTCATATTGTGTATTGATTAAAAGTTAAGTAAAATGAAAGAATACATGATTGATGGATATCACAGACGTACGGAAAGCTGGATTTTTGAAAGGGCATAAAATCATTGTGCTGATTTCGAATTTCTGAATTATTTTCATTATTTAATCAAAAAAGGATATTCTGGAATATATTTTTATTATTATCCAAATATATAATAATATTTCCAGCCTGGCCATTTGTTAAAAAATCTCTGCGAAGGAGTGCGTTTCTATAGAAATATACACATAATTTCAACAATAATGCTCTTCTTCGCAGTGATATTTTGACGATTTTGCCCACTGGGTTGTAACACATATTCAACTTTTACTTTCTTATGCGTTTAAAGGAAATCGATAAGACACTGGCTAGAGACTTACGTAGACAAATCAACGTGTATCAGGTCTATACGATCTAACACTACAGTTGAGTCTCGATTTTTGAAACACCGAACTTTCCTAACCCCCGATTTTTCAAACTTTTTTCTCGTCCCTTGGGAGTTTGAAAAATCGGGGTAGTACTGTAATTTAAATTTGACTATAATTTATTATAGTTTATTAAAATTTATTTCAATTTACAACTAGTAGAAGCTAGAGTAGCAACAACCACGGACCTTCAACCTAGATCGAGTTCACTAAAGTATGTGTATAACAAGATGCACCAAGCTTTCACATTGCGTCTCTTTTAGAAGCTTTATTCATATATTTCAAGCACTCGTACAAATTTGATGGACTAAAAGGAGACCTAACGAATGATAACAAGTTGGGCTTATTTTGTTCATCAACACCTGAAGATGAACTGTGAGAAGTTTCACAGCTTCATTTGATTTAGTTCTTGAGATATTTACAATTAAAGAGCTCAAACGGTCGTCGCCATGATAGATTTTAAAGATAAGTAACAATCGTGTTCTTATAACATACAAGAAATACAAACTACAACAGTTCATACAACTCATAGCTCTTACATCATTCATAAACACGACAAGTTTCAGAAACAAAAGAACGCCTCCCTGTAATGAAAACAGATTAGCATCACGAACTGGTTTGACTGGGCGAAATTCTATTGTCTAAACCACTTATCAAATGCATTTTTAAAATGTTTATTTGTACTTTCCAGTGTTTGCAAAAGATTAAACCCACCTTGCTTATCATGTGCATTGCATTTCGAGTGTCCAAATTCTTCTTACGTAATTCAGCACAAGATGAATTCTATTTTGGTCACGTTTGACAGGGTGTCCTGGCTAAGTGCCAACCACATGCGGGTATATATAAAGAAGTCGATTCTAGTTGCATTCATAAAATAGTTAGTTCTGAGTTTACACATCAGTAGTTATGAAGACGTTTATTCTCGTGTGTTTGTTTTGTCATGCTGCTAACGCACTAAGCTTCATGCCTTCAGGTATGATATCAGATTATGTTAGAACAACTTTTTTGTTGGTTGTTTCATCGTGTTCATTTTGTTTCTTTGTCCATTACTCATCTCTTATCTATTATCTCTATCAATTTAGACAAATCAAAGACGGTGGACGCTGAAAGTCCAACGCCGGAAACAACCTTTGCGACTGGATTTCCGACATGGGTGAAACATCCATCAACACCGTTCGTGATGATTAACCCTACACGCTTTAAAGGTAAACGTCCATCACCCATACTATCATTTACCGAGTGGTGGTAAATTATTCACCATCCATGCGGTCATGATTCAACACTTGACCAGGTCTTGTCAGCGACTATAACAATGTGAATCAGTCTACTTAACCTACTACTCACCTTGAGTTGGTTCATGTCTGAAGTGATTATCTAGTTGAGTGTTTGAAGTCTTCTTGAACCAACCGCAACCAAAATGAGGGTTATAAATGCTCTGAAACCTTCTTTCCATGACCCCCATTAATACTGATTTGATCAAAACTACCCTGGGTTAGCAAAGGATTCTTTGTTATTTAAAATTTTTGTTTTTCTTCCCATCTCTTATCAATCATATATATCAATTTAGGCAAACGCCAAACAGTCGATCCCGAACGTCCAACACTAGCGCCGACGGATGCTAACTTTCCGACTGGATTTCCGACATGGGTGAAACATCCATCAACACCATTCGTGATGATTAACCCCACGCCCTTTGAAGGCGCAAGGCGGAAGACCAATGCCCATCAGCAACAAAACTACCCGAGCGACCATTCCGCTAATTCACTTAATAAAAACATTTTGGTGTACATCAAGGGTTGGAACGACAAATATGCCATTGCAATTCTAGCGACATTAATCAGTGCGTGTTTGTTGATGTTGATAGTCTTAGTGTTTGGCATTAAGTCGATCGTAAATAGCCAAAAGTTGTCGCAAAAACAGATCGTATTTGATCAAACTGCTGCTCCCATATCATGGAGTTATATGTACAGCGAGAAGCTTAATAACAACATACAGGCATGACGTTAGAATCATCTGAAGCTCCGCAGTTGGTTATGTCAAGAATACATCCCGATGTTACCCGATTGTATCCCGATAGGATTTACATGCTGAGTAATTCACACAAAGTAACTTTACGGGAAAAGAACAATTCCCTTGATTTTGTAAATTTGGATATTTTTAACATAATTTAATTTATTGTTATGTTGCTCAAGCTGGATCTTGAAGAAGCATATTAACCTGAACTTTATGGAGATAATGATCTGCACTTTATAGAGATAATGATCTTCACTTTATGGAAATAATGATCTGCATTTTATAGAGATAATGACCTGCACTTTATGAAGATAATGACCTGCACTTTATGGAGATAATGATCTGCACTTTATGGAGATAATGATCTGCACTTTATAGAGATAATAACCTACACTTTTGTCGATTTTTTACATGCTCTGGAAACAGCAGTCGTTCGTCATTGTCAAATATTTTGCCCAACCTCGAACCCAGGGTTTCTTGCATTTTCGATATCCGTTTCGATATCCCTGGGTTCGAGGTTGACATTTGCCTGGTTCCTAATCCCTTTTTCCGACAATACATGAAAAATTCGACCACAGCTTGTAGATCATAGTGACGGTCTGTATTTTATAGGTCTGCCTGTTATAGGTTAAGCGATAACTGATTATAATTGTTTATATTAAGCATTCAGCAATTCATCTGAAAGAATAATGTCAAAATAACAGTTTTGTTTTGTTACCCTTCATCCGAACAACTACACAATTATATTACACTAGCCGCCAAGGCGGCGTCGCTCGCCGCCCATGTCCACTGTCCATATATCACTGTATCAATAAACGTAAAATTTCCTTATAAACGGCTCGTACCACTTGTGTTCAACCAGAAGCAGATTCGAAGTCACAACCTCTGGTAAAACCAATCTTTTATCAGTGTAGCAATACACTCAAAACGTATAGAGAGAAAACTTCAACTTTTTATTAACTTTTGTTTTAAAAAAGTTACGCGCTCTAACATGGGTGCTATCAAGCGTAAGGGGGAAATGGTTTCTCTTCTTCAAAAGATCACACGGGAGGAGAGAAAAAAAGGCACGTGCTAAATGAATAAAGTAAATAAAAAAAAACGTTCGATCTGACTAAAATAGATTAAAAGAAATCGATTAAAACAAATTACAACTATTATGACAAAAGCAAAAAAAAAAAAAAAATTTTGTTTTTTGTTTTGTTTTTTCTTTTTTTACCTATCGGTTTTTAAACATTTTGATTGCTCGAAAATATGTTCACCCGTCTCAGACAGTCAGGCAAGGATACGTTAGGATGCACTGGTAAACCGCACATGCTGCCACGTTCTGCCAAGGCTGCTTTTTGTCCAAAATGTTTTATCAGTTAGTTTCTTTGTATTTAGTTGATGTATTGTTTTCAAAGCCAAGTCAACGTGGAATATAAAACTAACAAAATAATAAAAACGAAACGTTATTCCTATTAGTTCATCAGCCAAAAAATGTCACGCTCGATTGGGGTTGCAATGTATTTGCTTCGAACTCACGTCGCACACAAAAAAAGAAATAATTTCGCTCACAACTCAATCTACCATTTTGCGTGACTTACAAACAAACAAACAAACAGACAGACGGAGAATCGGCTATTAATATATAGATTATTTTGGAACCTTACATCATGTTAGCCTGTTCTCTTACTTAACCTTGACTAACTGAACAAGCAAACCCTGGGTTTAAGTGCTGTTGCTTTTCTTTCTTTGTTTGTTTTTGCACATTCTTGGTTTTGTTTTGATCACTTTCTGCGTACGTGCTGAAATCTTTTCTAAACTGTCACCTAAGCAATGAATTCAACTCTTTTTGTAACAGAAATGCCGACTCTTCAGCGTCTTTGCTATATGCACTCATCAAACTACTTGCACCAGAGGAGAAGATTATACGTTTACCTGATCTAATGTACTTCCACAGTCCTGCATTTATGAGTGTACTGTAAGCAAAGCAACGTTGTATAAAGTTATTGTGAGTATTTATTGTATTTATTTATTTATCGTTGTTCAACCAGGATGGTCTCTGCAGTCCTTGAAGGCATTGATCAATGGTGGTTCGGCGAATGAGCTTCTAGAGCATTTAATGGCCTCCTTCAGACTGTGAAAACTGCACTGACGTTAACCGCTTCGCAAAATAAGCTCTTTAAGACATCGATTCTGCGTGCAAGCTGATTGCCAAGCTAAAAACGAAACTCGCCATACTTGCAACCATAATGGAACAAGTATTTTTGAGATTCACGAATATTTAATGAGTTCTAAAAAAGGGCAGACCACACACGGTATACATTGTGCTAGCTATGCATGTAGAAATTAATCGTCTGCATCAGCATATTTATTTCAAAAGCTTGAAAATCTAATTCGGAGAAATCGTTTTTCGGGGCCGTCGGAATTTACAACAATTCCGTGCTTTTAAGGTGACAATACCGATAATACCGATTCTGTAGTGTATAGTATATAGCGGTTATCACTCTCGTAATTCTTGCGAGAGGTCGAGTTCAATTCCCCTTGGCGGCGATTCACCATGCGCAAGTGAATATATCATAGCGCCGGGTCGACCCATGCCATGTAAGGGAAATTGGGTAGATGATACATCGAGTGTTGCAGTAGATCATCCAGGAGAGCACAGGCCCTTGAGTGTCACAAAAATTCGGAACCTCCGACCTAAGCAGTGGGCCCTCCTGGAAAGCAGATACAATAACGGCTGACTGAGGCTAAATAAATTTAAAAAATGGATGAAACTAAGGATGTCCTCATGCTATATACTGACAAATAAGGGAAAGAGGGTCCATTTCTATGGCCAAATATTCTAACGGACAAGACAACGTTGAAAATACGCCTCGCTTCCAGTCTTATTAGTTACAAAAATGGCGCGTATCTTGAGGGAATAGCGTCTAAGGCCTCTTGAGTTTAGAAGGGCATAAATTAATGTTTCGACCATCTGGTTTTTTTTTGTTTGTTTTTTCAGTCCGTGGAAGCAAACATGGAAGCAAAGAACAGAAAAAAAATCCACAAGGTCAAAGGTTTATCAAACAGAAGAATGTCACGTTAACAGTCCTTGTTATGCAGAAAATATCAAACAAAATAAACCGCAACAATGGAACAATCTTGAAATATCTCGCACGCGAGTGTACCTTCAAGAAAGTTTCAACATTTGTTGTCTATTTATAGAGAAAGCATCCTTTCAAAATAGCACAACTAAATTGCGCCATTTCGTGTTCAAGCCGACCTACAAAGAAATGCCAACAACACAATATGTCTAAAAAAAGGTTGGGAAATTTTTTCTCAAGTGTGCATGCGCGAACTTACATCTTTTTAAAAGCTATTTTCGTCGGTTTATTTTAAGGCCTCCTTAAGAATGTCCGGAAGAAGCTTCAGAAGATTTCAAGTGTCAAATTTAATCAAAGTATTTTCTCATTTTATGATGGTACTGTAGTCAAAACAAGATGTTGTTTTCTGTTTCTAAAACAAGACAGTGTTGTGGAGATTCAACTTCACACAGGTGACGTCATGCCCGATTGTTTTTTTCGTTTGTTTACTGACCTTGTTTTATCGACCATAAAATATTTTTTTCTTCAGTTGTTGGTACATTTATCATTAGCACTCTGATGTGTTTGTGTAAATACACAACGAAGTTTTTCTTCTATATTTGACGGGTTTTTCCCAACCCATTGATCCAGTGATGAAATCGCAACTCCAGTGATGAAATTGTAGTTTTGTTGTTCAACTATAAACTTTCTGATTCTCTTAAAAATACATACTGTCCTTGTTTCAGATGTTCTTTGACTTTAGAGAAGGTTTTTTTGTTTGTTTTTTAAGTTTCATTCTCAATATCGTAAGCGGCCAGTTTCACAAAAATATCCCCCAAGGTCTACCTAAAGAAGGTGTAATGGTGAATAAGCGCTCTATAAAACCTTCTGTTCTTTTAAAAGGGGATGAGATTTCAACTTCAAATATTTCACGGATAAATTTACGACGAAATTATGATAAGGCTTAGGTAATATTCGCTCCTACATTTTCACGCAACTTTCTTTGCAAAAGTTTACTTCTCAGTTCTTTTCTTCGTCATTGTGGTGTTCGCTCAAAAAAGATTATTTACTTCTTCGAATTGCAGCCAAATATTTTATCAGACATATTGCATAATAAGTTTCAATAAACCGATATATGAGATACATATACGCTATGGTGTAATGCAAATATTGCGAAAATTCCGATTACACAAAGAAAGAGGCAATTATTTCAAGTCCGACGCGAAGACAAATCATAAATTGTGCAGTGAACCCTCTACAAGCGGACACCAACGGGAGCGCGAAAAATTGTCCGCTATAGGGAGGTGTCTGCTACGTAGAGGCTCGTCCTAAATTTGCTTATTTTTCATCAAAAATGCAAATTTTTCTTCAAAAATCTTCTTTGGGGTTTTAGGGCGTTGTATAGTCTTCTAAACACTCGACAGTTTGCTGTTGAATTTTCTTTGGGGTTTTAGAGCGTTATATAGTGGAGACCATAATATAATAACGAGCTGGGAAGGGTGTGGGAAGTGGGAAGGGAAAGAGAATTAAAACAACAAATTATCATCGTGGTTCTGAAAATGCCATCAAATGGATAAAAATTAAAACAGATAAAATCAAGAATAAATTGTGCAACAATTAAATCATTGTTTGAAATACAAACGTCTTTTCAAAAACGCAAAATCATTTATTCAGATAAAAAAAATTTGGCCAGTCCGCTACAGGGAGGTCCTTTATAGGGGAAAAGATCAATCGGGACCTAAAAATGATGTCCGTTATATGGAGGTGTTGCTATAAAGTGTCGGCTACATGGAGATTTTCTTTTAAGGGTTTGACCAAGATTTCATACGTTCCCGAGAAAAGTGTTCGCTGTGGAGAGGTGTCCGCTATATAGGATGTCTACTGCAAGGAGGTTTCACCTTTTACCTTTCACAAAAAATCTAGAAAGATGTTTTATCGCAGATAAAACATTACACAGTAAACCTTCTCACAAGACAATTTTGTTGCAAATAAAGGGCGCTCCAGATATATTTGAAAGTATTGCTTTCAGTCAGTTCTCGATGATTCATGTTCCAATGTTTTAAAAACACCACAAGCAAACTGATGTCATCGAGATATTGTTTGTGGTAATTAGCTTTGAACAAACATAGTAATACTTAGATCATATTTCCATTCTTAGACCAATGCTGTGTATTCTAGAAGAATTCTTGATTTTCAAATGTGTGTATTGACGAAAAACATAGCCACGTTCCACATTCCACGCGCCCACGTGCTATCATGATTATTTTTATTCGAAACGCACATATTGCTTGCCAAATGAAACAAAAAAATAAATGTAAAATGACCGCATTTGTAACTAGAGAGAAGTTTTAACAGAACTAATCACGATAAATGATTAAAAGGTGTGTTGCTATTAACAGAGTATTTCTAAATTTTTGTACAACTTTCCTAATAACTCCCTGAATCGTCTTAATTCAAAATTTCGCCAATCACGCGAATTGGTCACAAATAAGACGGGTTTTTTTGTCTTGATTTTCTCTAACAGTTAAATTATACAATTTGTTCTGTCTGTATTTCTCTTTGTATTTTTAGAGATTGCCGTTGTCACAATTACTAAGAAAGCCTTTGAAAAAAAATCGCAAATTCAACGCATAGCTGCACGTATATCAGACAATTGCACACGCAAGTGTTTCATGTCACTGATGTGTTTACTTCATCAACAAAGAATAAAATGTTGTGTTTAACACCATCCACAAGTGACGTCTTTCACTTTGCATTTGTTGTCAATAAAGGAGACCGGTTTTTGAAAACACGTCAGATCTTCAAAAAATACCTACTTTAAGAACTACAACTTTTTGAGCAATCAGAAACGTTTACAAGTTCATAGCCAAAACTCTTCTATCTCATTTGGCAAAGAATTTTCCAGAATTCCATAATGTAACTTTACATCCTCTAAGGTTACTTTCCTTCATATTGTTTGTTTATTGTTTCTTTGATGTTTGTTTACTGTTTTGTTTCGTTTTATTGTTGTTGTTTTAAAAATAGACAATAAGCTTCTCGGAGCTAAAACATTAACAGTGAGTCCTACAAACAAGTTATGCTTAACAGAGGCGTAGTTAGGGTCAGTCAAAAAAAGTGGAGGAGTTCAACATTATGATATTTCTTTTCAATCTTAAGTGGCGATTAGGTTACTTGCACGCTTTCCTTTTCTACCCTAAATGACTTAACTCTCCTCCACAAATTTTGACTGACCTCTGGCTACGCCTCTGCTTAAGAGAAAAGTCGTTGCACTACCCATGTTAGGAAACCAAAATCACAATTTTCGTCTTAATAAAATAGTTTTCTTTTTCATATGTTGGGAAACAGATTTCTATTTTTCTGTTGCTAAGATTAGCAGGCTCGTGAAAATATCCATGTGGGTAAAATCTCCTAAAAGTGACTGCCATGATGAGCACTTTTATAGTGTGTATATTTCTCCTTCATTATCATTGATTATCAGCAAATTTGTGTAAAGAATGGCAATATTAATAATTTTGATTTTTCTTTTTCTTTTATAGAGGGACAATTACAGAACAAAAACGTACAAATATAAATCTCGCCTGGAAACAACCAGCTTAGGCGGACAACCGAAAGGTTGATTTACAATAAATAGAATAGACGCTTACAAGTAGGTCGAAAATTTTCGAAAACAGATCAAAGCTGAATGAAATACAGCATCATTGGGTTATTTTCGACATACTCCTAACACATCTCTAAATTAGTGCCGATTTTCATAAAATCTAGTAGCAGAATCTTGATTGTTTGTTCTCTTTGTTATGTATGTTTTCTGGTAACATCAATGTTTATATGGATTGATCGATTGAAGGTGAGTCTTGTTGACACGATACGATTTTAATCTTGCTGTTTACAATAGAAGTTTGGATTAGAAAGTGTCTTTTTAAGAATGTCTGTTATGTTCAAATCAAATGTTTTCTGTTTTACGAATCTTTTTTTCCTATACTTCTGCTTTCTCGCTTTTTGAGTCTTCTAAACACTCGACAGTTTTCTGTTGATTTTTCGGTTTTTTTTCGATTTGCGCCTGCGCAATGAATTAGCGCCGAAATTAAATGGGAATGTCTTTCAATTTTTTCCAAGACAGTGAGTTGTGTTCAAAATGTTGTCTTCTGATATTTCTTTGATGTTCAAACATCCACTTTGCTCCAACGAAACCCGTAAGCATTGCTAGGATCATCCCAACAATTGCAATAGCAAAGATGATAATGATGGTAGGGTTTTGTTGATAGATTACTTTCACGAAATAACCAGTTTCCGCGCTCTTCTTTTGCGTTGTGGGTGTTGGAGATGTTTCCATTCTCGTCCACTGAACTTCGCCTGTAACAAATTCACTAGTTGTATATCCTCCACCCCTGCTAAATCTGCCGCTCCTGATGCCGTCTTTTCCGTCAAGATTCAACATTGTCTGACGTTCAATTGGTTTGCTTGTGGGTGTGAATATCTTCTCTGTAGAAGCGTCCGATTTTAACGTTCCTGGAAGTAAAAATAACATGTTCAACGTTATATGTCAAACGTTTATGTCAAATGTTACAGCGTTATAATTAAAAAGCAGGCCGGAGCAAGAACTCGTTATAAGCTAAGATTGCGCAATACTTCCTCAAGTTATCTCAATTGGCCTCGTTATAATTCAATTTGTTTTTTGGAAAGAAATTTCATACTTTAAGCCTTACAAAATTCGCAGTTATCTATTAATTTGTCAAATCCAGACCAGGATTGCCAACGAAAATGCGAGGTTTTATCAAAGAAAGACATTGAACATTATGTGGATGATATTATTTACAGAAGTACTGAGACTTGTTATTGTAATTGAAAATAACACGTCTCATTACATTTGTGTAATCCGCTCTACCGTATATCTGCCGTGTGCGTCGAGCACTCTACTGAATAAGAGATATCCAAAAGAAGATAGATGACATATTTCCCTTACCAATCTTCCAGCCATGCAGAGCTTCAAGAAATATTAACGTGACGGAAATGATAAGATAAGTCGTCTTGAATAAACCCATGCTACTTCAGTTACTTTTCTCAACGTTGTTAAATGGATGATGATCTGAAAAATTATGTTTGTGTAATCCAGAAAAGTTCATCTATATATATAGATGGTACAGAGGTGTAAACATGTAAACAGGCGAAGCCTGCCAAAATCAATAAGACGTCAAAGGAACGATTACATCTAAAACTGTCTTGTATTCATCTAAATATTTCAAAAATATGGTTTTGTTTGATTTGTATTTATCAATAAAACAACAAATTAAACAGTCTTAAGTTCATAAGACATTTTATAAACAAATACGACGGTTTGATCAAGTCAAACATTTAATGAAGTTAATCAATTCTTCCGTAGAGGCTGTTTAAGAAATTCCCAGTCACAAAATGTTTTGCTTATTTTTGTTTGAAAAAGCGAGACAATGCATAAGAATGTTCTCGTTTACCCAAGCAAAGTTTCGGATGCAAATTTTTTTTAATCGATATTTTTAATCGATGTTTTTAATTGATATTTTTAATTGATATTTTTAATCGATATTTTTAATCGATATTTTTAATCGATATTTTGACATATTAGCCAAGAGTTATGAAAGTTTGATGGGTGAACCAAAGCATACGTAGTTTAATGTGACCTTCAAAGGTAATGAATGCACGGAATTTAAAAATGCTTAAAACCAAATGACGTATGACATGTTTTGGCTTCTCATATGGCATCTCATATGGTATCCGGCTTCATTTATGCATAACCATCACGTGAATGGAAGCATTTCTTCAGAAGTATAAATGAAGATGACGCAATCCAATGTCAATAACTTCATGTGAGTTTGACATAGTTCGTGCAAAAGAATCTAAATTTCTTGAATCAGCACATTTAATTTCCCGACATCGCCATATTTTAAAATAATCAAATATCCAAAGCTATCGTTCCCCGAAGTTGAATAAATAAAAACCTTTTCTTTGATATGCTATCCTTTTCTGACTAAATGTGCCTATTCAATTGACGTCAATAAATTTAGCGAATACCAGAGTAATGTTTCGCTATAGAAGTAACTCAATCGTTAAAGAATCGCAAAAAAAACAACAACAACAAAAAACAAAAATAAAAATTAAATAAAAAAATTTAAGAAATACTAAATAAAACCCACATAACTGCTTACCAAAACTCTTTAAAAGTCACTTACTGGACTAACAGAATATTGCAAAAGACTTCTTGATGAAAAGAGCTTATAAAGGAATGTTACAGAATGATATCTCGTATATATAGGTATTTGCGTCTGAAATGAGAGATCATAGAATTAAATGTGAATTCCTTTGTATGCATTGTTCGGTGTTTCAACACCAACGTCTCTCTCAGTGGTGAAGATTATAAAACCACTCGTGATAACGAGCTCTCACATCTCACATTTTTATTAAACATTTAAAAGCAGTCCAAAGTTCATGATCCGTTACAAAATTTACTATAAATATAATATTATGTAATATTCTAGAATATTTCGTGCGAAGGTTCTTGTTTCCATTTTCTGCTTCATAAAAATAGCCATCGAACACACACTTACGAAAATTTGTGGGTTTTCTTTGTTTGTTTTATTTTATTTGTTTATTTACTAATTCCAAAAAACCTACCAATTATCTGACTGCCATTACCCGTTTTAAAAAGGAACATCAATTTCGTTCGGTTACCATCCAAAACAACTGGAATCAAATATAAAATTCATCCCAACAATCCGACAGTGATGCTGGTTAATATGTCCCAGACTAAGTCACTGTTTTTACTTATCAAAGATAGCTGGGCTTGTATCTGATTCATTTACTGATTTTTTACACTGGCAACATAAAATATTTTTTAAGTTCGTTTTTAAAAAAAAACACAAAAAACTCCAAGATTCCAGCAGTTGGTCAACATACCAAGTCTCGCTCATCGAAGGTTCATAGCCGAAACTTTTGTTATTTATGTCCGGGTTGACAAGGACATTTTTAGATGATGACCCTTCGACTCTTTCAAACAAAAAAGCGTATTTGTATTGCTTACACGAAATATTTCCAATACATTTATAGGGACTTCCATACCACACAGTAGAGTTGTTTATAAACAATTTATTACAATGTCATTAGAAACTTCACATCGCAACTGTAAATAAGCATGCAATCTCATGATGTATTTTTGTTGCTGTTTTTTATACAAGAATTGATTAGAAGTCTATGTTGAGTTGAAAATGTTAACAATTAAAAAAGTTTTTCGTGTTTTTCAGACTCGTAGCCGACATGACTTTGGTTGATGTCAACAGCCTCCAAAACTCGACTCAATATTATGCATTTTAAGAAAGGAGGGGTAGACAAAAAGAAATTATGATGTGCCTATTTTGAGATATTTGCTGGACTTTCAGACATGATAAATCAAAGCCGCGAAATCTTATATATAATTTCATATCAAATTTTTATCTAATTTGGCGGACATTTAATGAGGATATCATACAACCTTCGACCTCTAAGAAGGTCTGGATTGACAGCATATGTACGAACAAAAAAAATAGTGAGAGATTTTATTGCTTCAAAACAACTATGATGACCCCTTCACGCCTCGAAAAACATTTCTCCATAATCAGAGATGTAAACATACGGATTAGACAAAATCTGATATTTGTAAACAAACAACTCCATTCCACAACACACTATTTATTTTCACATGATTTTGTTGAAAAATTCTCGAAACTTAATTTCTCATCTTAGCTTTGTACAGAAAGCGATGTAATAAACGCCGCAACTAAAAATATGTCAAATATTTATAATATCAATGTTTTTAATCTGCATCACTGAGAACCACTAAAAGAAATCGCCATAAAGCACCTGAAACACCAGAAAACCTCTGAAAAAAGCCTTAAATTTTCCCCGACCGAATTCCCTCCCTTGTGGTTATTGACGCTATTGTAATATCTTGATTATTTTCTTCTTATATTGAAAATAATTAGTCTGATTTCAAAAATTGATCGGGGAAAAGTGACTAAAATTTCCTTAGGTGACTAAAATTTTCCCCGACTAAAATTTTCCCCAAACAAAATTTTTTACCGATTTTTTTTCCCTGATAAGGTATGTTAAGATGATGGATTCACGCATGTGCGCACGTACCCTAATATTCCATTGCTTTTCCTGTTAGGAACGTGTGAATATTCCATTGCTTTTCCTGTTAGGAACGTGTGAATATTAACTCCTTTCTTCTTATTTCAAGTTTCTGAAATCAAAAGATATATCCGAAAATAATTCAATACTATCCATAAGAATTTAGTAGCTCATAACAATGACGACAAAAAGAATTCTGTTCCGTTCGTAGTTCTTTATTTCGTTGCGTTGTGTGAAGTGTATGCAAAGAAGATGATATCAGGATTTGACCCAATGACGAAAAGAATTATGAAAGAGGGTAGTGTTAAAGTCTTTAGCAGCTTTTTATAAAACAACATTATTTTTAGAATTTTTGCATGATTTACTAGAAGGTGTCGAAATAATCGAAATCGTAAACATTGGATAAAATCCGTCGAAAAGTATTTATGAAGAATGTTTATGTAAGGGCATTAGTCCTTTCCTTAAGCTAAAGTTTAAATGTAAATAGCAAGTGAATCGCAGAAAGCCTAATCATTTGCTTGATTTAATAACACATTTTCATTTGCCCCCGGCAAAATTGGAGAATTTTGATATAAGTTGTCAATATGATTTGGTTGCACGTATCGCTGGAAATTCAAAGCAAAATATGGAAGGTCCAACACCTTTACGAAAACTCATTAAAAGGATTCACATTGTGAGCCAATAAATAAGATACTGTATTTCCTGTAATAAACGCCACAGCGTTTATTACAAATAGCAACTTTTGGATGCGGTGTTTAATAGACGATGGCGTTCATTAGAGGGCAGGGTTTATTGCATGAGATGACAACAAACTTTAAGCAACAATGTTTTATGTTCCTAAAAAACTTTGCAAAAGATTGTGTGAAAATGTTTTACACAAAAGATATGTTCACATTATACAAAAAATGTCAAAGAATATCGATGTCTCCGTCATCATCTCTTCTACGACATGAAAATTTTCATAGCTTTCGCTGACGTCAGACTCAAGAATTGAAAAGGACTTTCGAAAGGTTGGTCTTAATCCAGTGCTTCCGATGTCTGTTTCAATAAAGCAGCATCGCCAGTCGAACAAGAAGAATCCTTTTTATGCGATTGATAGGCTTAAGATGTCAGACAAGTAAGTTTTAGTGGAACATTTACCAACGCAACTGTTTAGTCTCTAAGCATTTGGCTTGAATGTTACTGAGCATTTAGTTACACATGAATTAAAATTCATGCAAACGTGGATGAATTTGTTGATAGAACACAAAAAAAACTATTGAACTTTTTAAACTCTTTCTTGTTCAACCTGTTTTCTAATAAACGCCGCTTTTCAAGGATTCGGCGTTTATCAAAGGGCGGCGTTTATTAGAGGAAATACGGTATCTTATCGGGAAAAAAAAAGTCCGGGAAAAGTGACCAATTTTTTTGGTGGGTGACTAAAATTTTTCCCGACCAAATTTCCCTCCGATGTTTCTGTACCCGACCAAAAATTTTCCCCGACTTTTTTCCCCGATAAGGTATACAATAACTCAGACGTTATATGTATATGTCTTGATTATTTTCTTATATTGAAAATAATCAGTCAGGGAAAAGTGACTAATTTCAAAAATTAGTCGGGGAAAAGTGACTAAAATTTCCTTAGGAGACTAAAATTTTCCCCGACTAAAATTTTCCCCAACTAAATTTTTTACCGATTTTTTTTTCCCTGATAAGGTATGTCAAAAACTATAACAGCAACACGTCTTGTAGACAGGTAATCACAAAGGAAAAACCTTGAATGTCTTCCAGATCATATTGACTGCATAAACACACTTCTTAAAATGACAGTGTAAACGAAAAAGACTACTCTACCTGACTTAGTTATAAGGGTGTTAAATGGATGATAAAACGTTCATCGTTGAAGAATAAATTTTTAAATAACAAATACAGTCGACTCTCGATATCTCGAACTTTTCGGTATCTCGAACAATATTTCCGATCCCCTGGCTGATTTTCTCTCGTTATATCGAACTTTCCCCAAAACTTTCAGAAATTCCGGGCGTGATTTTCCGGGCGTGATTTTCGCATTTTTTATTGTTTTGATAAAATCCCATTTTTCTAAATTCGAATTTTCGAAAAGTATATGAATCTAGTTTTTTTGAAAGATTAAATTGATTATCTCTACTAAAGACGAAAACATGAAGCTCGTTAAGCAAAGATTGACAAACAAATCTGTTGTAGAAAAGTATAGAGCATTGAAAGACTTGCAGGAAAGGATGTCCAAAAAATAGTTATTCCAAAAGTATTGTGTCCCATGGAACACAATATCAACCTGGGTTAAGAATAAAAACAAATTATTGACCACGCTGGAAAAAAATGGCACAAAATCTAAGCGACAAAAACTTCCTACCCCTTTCTCGATATCTCGAACTCTCGATATTTCGAACTTTTCTCCCGGTCCCCTGAGAGTTCCAGATATCGAGAGTCGACTGTATAATTATTCTGTTATTTCATTTTGCTCTTCGACTTATGACGAGGAAATAGTTTTTTAATAACAAGATCACTTCACAATATGGAAACCGGATCCAAATTTAAGTCAAGTTGATAAATCAAAATGTCAGACGTTGCTGTGTAATGTTAAAGATTGTGTCAAATTCTGTCCATTCTGCCTATACTCTCCACATAAATATTTCAATCTTCTCTAGTCTTAAAGTTACATGAATTGGCAGGGATGTAAATTGATGGGTGGATGGGCGTTTAAAGAAAAACAATTGATATGAATTGTCATGATTATTTGACATAGACGAGATTCGAAAAAATTCGACGATAAAATTTCCCTTCATCTAAAATTTGACTAACTAATCCTGATGTGGATGGATCCAGTCTCGTTAGATTTTCATTTTAGCAGAACGGTTCAATAACATATCGTGTTGTCATAACAACATAAAAAGCCAATATAGTCTCTTTTGGTTTGTTTTTGTGTATTGCGATAAACATGCAGCACTAACCTTCAACAAACATGCAGTACTAACCTTTAACAAACATGGGAATTGAAAAGCTTCTGACGAGAGACATCAACTGTCTGACATTTTCAAATATTTGCAATGCATTTTATTGGTCCTTTTGGCTCCATTTCCAATCTCAAACTTTCCGGATTCTTAAAATTTCAAGCATTCACGTTTACTTAGATCTTCAAAATATCAACAATAAACTGGATGGGAATCGCTTTTTGCCCTGAAGTCAAAAACGTCCTAAAATCACTACGGCGAAGAGCATTTTCATTGATATAGTGTGTATATTTCTGTAGACATGTACTCCTACGCAATGATTTTTTAAATTTGTTCACTGGGTGTACTATCTAGTTCGGTTAACATTCAATATTATGATACACTTTTCAAGTTGATCTTGTAAGATGAGATATCGCAATTATCACTTTTACATTAAAGTGTGATATTGTCAATATTGACTGTTATCTATGAAGTGCATTTTTATGAAGGCATTTGCCTAATACTTAACACAGGCTGATGAACTAACAGTTTAAGATACCACCAAGCTTGTGTAAATGCAATGGAGAAAAACATGAAGTGAGGTCTTGGTCCTTATTTTTATCAATATTGTTATGAAAAGAATCTTTTGCCATCACTAACCAAAGAAAATCTGGTCGCTCTGCTTTGGTCATAGGTCTTGGCAAACTTGATGTTGGGTTTGGTATCGTATATTATATGGATGGAATAAGACATCATTAATAATAAGACATCATGGTTGCATGTAAAGATTACGGGACAACTTTGATAAGGCTTAAACCAATCCAAACACTGAAAATATAAAACGATTAACTGCCTAAAAACACAAAAATACCTGCTTGTATTTGGTTGGCATGTTTGATAAATCCTCACACAAATAAGATCCAAACACTCTTTCTTGTTTTAACATTATGAAAAACGCCTGGTCTTCTTATAAAACCTTCCTATAAAAGAGGATTTAAGATGAAAATCCCCTTCAAAAGTCAGAAATTGAGATTTTATGTTTCAAGAAGCATACGAACTGCAGATATTATTTGCAGTCGCCTTCAAGTCAGATATATTCCACTGTATGATATCCATGTTGTATTTCAAATTGCACACCTCGTTCATTGAATCATTTTCTCAAATCTTTAAGGTCTGAAAACGACAAGTTGATCCAAGGATGGCCATATTACGTTGGCCTCGTTCGCAACAAGTACAAGCATTGCTTGTTATTTCGATTTGAATTTGCAACTGCTTTCCTGTACTTTTTTTGGGGCTGAAGATGACAAAACATCCGATTTCCAATGAAATTAACAAAAAGTATGTTAGTCCAACATCATCATACGTAAATACAGCCAAAATATCTTATCCTACAAATTCCTGTTTAACCTTCTGTGGGTGGCTCGTATTTTTAGTTGTTTTCTTTCGAGATTCTTGTTGTACTTTGACGACATAACCTCGTGAATTGCGAATTTTGATCAACACCAAAAAGATGAGTCATGACGAGTTTTCATTGTTTTCTGACGATGCCAAGAGCGTCAAGCAAGGAAACATCTAAAACACGCGGACAAATAAATATTGCTGGACACGCGATCAAAGCAATAACATTCCCGAATGACATTTTGTTGAATTTAAACTGGGAAAATTATTCTCTGTTGACTAGGAAGATAAATGTGAAACGCCTTTAAATGCCAGACTACCGCCAGTCGGAAATGACCGCCACACCATTAAACGCCCGATTTGGTGAGATAACCAAGCAATATTATCAATTTCTGCTTCACACGATGTACTCGTCTAGCCAGAGTCTGTGGACTCGTTTTTAATTGCTTGCTATTACTGCAAAGGGCATATAGGTATAACAAATGATTATTAACGATTAATGATTATTAAAAGAGACGGAAATTAACTTGGAATTTCAGGTTTAAATAGAAATTCAGGTAGGTGCATCAAAAGTTACGAAATTAAAGAATAGCCAATTCTTTATTCAAGTTTATCGTCGCTGAAGTTGTCAGAAAAACCATAGAAAGAATTGAGTAACACACTGCACTTAATTTGGTCTATGGTCACACTGAAAATCCTGAAGTTCAATTTATCTAATGAAGAAACTGACAGCAATTTGCTACGGTATTTTGAAGAACTGGTGAACGAAGAAGTTGAGAGTATGCCTTTTTGACTTAATAGTTGTATATCGCCATCTTGAAAAGCTTAAGTAAAAAGCAATACTTTCTTTAAGAATTGAATGCTTCAGAACTGTTTAACCATAGCCGTCAACGTGACTTACTGTTAATTTTTTCCCTGATTTTTTAAATAGACAAACATTTTTTTGCTCACTTTTTCATCACATGACAAATCACCAACCAATTGCAAGTAACTGTTTAACGTCACGTGATCAAAAAGTGAACAAAACAAACCAAAGTTAGGTAGTTCATGTTAAAGATACCGTTAGAACATAGTCATAAGAAAAGAGATACCGAATTAGCCCTGGGCGCCCTGGGCGCTTATTAAATTTATGGATTTTTTCGTATGGGCGCTTAATCGAGGATCTTAATCGAGGAGGGCGCTTAATAAATGCTGGGCGCTTATAAAATTTTTCTAATTTTGTAATAATTAAAGACAGCGGTAATTTTGATTTTTATAATTTTTCCTGAAAAATAAAACTGAAAAAAATATTTATCAAAAAGTGAGTTTTCGTCTTCAGTTTTTGAAGCCACAGATACAAGAAATTACAATTACTTTAAGGGAAGAAGCTTTTGCGGAAGAAACCTTCGCGAGCCGCAAAACTCAAGCAATTTAGGGAATAAACTTTCGCGAATGGTCAAAAATTGCAAATTTCGAGGGAATAAACTTTCGCGAATGACCGACAATTAATGAATTTCGCGGGAACGAACTTTCGAAAATAGTAAATTTGGAACTTTATGGCTGATAGCAAAGGTCATGGAATTGCTAAAGACGGGTTAATGTGCTAAGAACAAAATTTATTTTCTCTTTACAACTCAAAAGAAACAAGAATATCAACAATAATTCCGACTACATAAGTGCTTTTAACCGTTTTA
This sequence comes from Turritopsis dohrnii, assembly GCA_027922465.2. NCBI lineage: Eukaryota > Metazoa > Cnidaria > Hydrozoa > Anthoathecata > Oceaniidae > Turritopsis > Turritopsis dohrnii. The sequence continues at coordinate 371,372 of BQMF02000019.1, forward strand.
ACTGTTTTATTCAATTTCCTATTTGTAAACTTTCATTTCATTTTTTTTTTTCGCGAGAATAAACTTTCGCGAGTTGTAGAAAAAAATCTTTTTCATCATGCCCTTCTTCACAAGTTGAAGTCTTATGGCATTTCTGGTTCACTCTTGAATCTTGTTAAGTCCTTTCTTAGTGGCAGGAGTATTAAGGTGGTTCTCGATGGTCATTTGTCTTCTCCTTACTCTATTAATTCAGGGATGCCTCAAGGTTCTGTTCTCGGTCCAACCCTCTTTCTCATTTTCATCAACGACCTTCCCGATTGTATTCTCAGTAAACTTGCTATTTACGCTGACGACACTACTCTTTACTCGTCTCTTGAAAGGACTAAGGACTTGTTTGATAAGGTTGAAATGGCTGCTGAACTGAAGGACGATCTTAGGACAGTAGTTGAATGGGGTCAGAAATGGTTGGTTTCCTTCAATGCTTCGAAAACTAAGCTTCTCTCTATTAATCGCTTCAGGGACCATGTAATTCCTTCTGTTCTTATGAACGGAAGTGAGTTTGCAGAGTCATCTCATGTTCGTCTTTCAGGTTTAACCTTCACAAAGAATTTCACATGGAATTCTTACATCGAGCCCATTGCTACATCTGCTGCTATGAAGTTTGGCTCACTTTTTCGGGTCTGTCACTTACTTTCTGCTGAATCTATCATTTACATGTTTAAGACCACTATTCGCCCTTGTCTTGAGTACTGCTGCCCCCTTTGGGGTGGAACCTCTGTTCATTGTTTTCATCTCCTCTATCGCATTCAGAAGCGCTTAGTTAACTTATTTGACCCCTTCTCCTAAGACTTTCTCTCGGAACATTCGTCTCTCTTCGAATTCTCATCCTTTAACGGTTCAGGTCCCAACATGCCCATATGAACTTTTATTCGTCTAGCTTTTTCCCTCGGACTGCTCGCCTCTGGAATTCTCTCCCTCATAGTTGTTTTCCTGCTGAGTATGATCTACAATCTTTTAAATCCAAGGTTAACCGCCACCTTGCTCTGTCTTTATAACTCTTCTTCCTTTTCTCATCTTGTAGCTCTCTGCCTAAGTAGTGGCTTTGGCCTGGCAGGGAGCAACCCATTTAAAAAACAATGACAGCAGATATCATGACAAAAGGAATTGGATGAATTCAGTTTAATAAGCCGAGATCAATGATTGGATTAAAAGACTTTAAAAAGTGCGAAGGAGGAGGAGAAGTGTTGAAAATAGGCACTTGTTGAAAGAACATAAGTGAATAAATAAGAACATTCCAGAAAAATGAAGAATATACCAGAACATATTTCTGCTTATAAATATGCACACTCACGATTAGTTATATAGATAGGACAAATTTTGTAAGTTTTTAGAGAGAGTGTTTTTCAGAGAGATATATGAGAAGAAATAAAATATTTTTCAACAGAATTCAAGAAAGCTTCTACTACGAAAAACTTATTGTACTCAATTTTGTTTTAAACATTTTATCAATGGCAAACTTACGAAGATATTCTTCCTTGTTAATTTCCACCTTCCGAAACTTTAGTTTTTGAAAAATTTCAGAAAAGTTCCTATCGCATGATATAAAAATCAAGTTTATACAGTAACAAATAAAAAGTTATTTACATTCAAAGTTTGATGATTATGTTACGACGATTACGACGATTAATATTCAATGTAGTCGTTGTGGTCGTCGTAATCATCCATATGGAATCACTTTGTGGAACACTTTTGTAATTATCGTTATCGTGTTGTAATGCCTCCTGGCGATTACGACGATGAAGTATCAAAAATTACTGATTGATTACTAATTAATTACTAATGAAATACCAGAGAGTGTTCAGACCTGGCGATTGCCGATCACGACAATTCATTTCTTTTTATCGTCTGAACCAGGCTTTAGAGACACACTGAGAGACCACGGTTGGAAAGTGTATCTCATTTTTTGTCATCTCCCAAATGAATGATATTTTAAATCTTTTGAAATGATAACAAAGGACGTGTAGCTATAAAACGTGAAGCATGCGTTTGAGCTTTTCCCACACCCACAAGATATCATTGCAAGTAATATCACTGTTTGTAAGTAGAATTTATTATTTATTTTTCGACGATGTTGTTTCTCCATACCTTCTTAGTCAAAAATATTACAGAAATAAAATTTTTCAATTCATGCAATGAAATTTATTCCTAAAATGGTCTGAATATCAAAATCCCTGAAAATTCGGAGATCCCAAACACAACCGTGTAGTTGTGATAGATTTGATCCTGAAACCTCCAAGTTGTTCTAAATTGTTACTAATTATAGATCTTTAAAAAGTTTTGACTTAGGTTTATTGTTTAAGTACTTGTTAAAAACGTTTCTGTGACTTTGGGTATTTCGTTGAATCATAGAACCACTTGATTCCAGAGCTTCTTTATTTTCTACTTTTGGTTTGCTACTGGTGTACTCTTGCCTGTAATCATAGAAATACGCTGTAATTTAAGGCTTGTTTCCACTTGAAAAAAAATCAGCGAAATGCGAAATATTTCCATCGAAATGTGAAGTGAGCATGCGCAGTAGCTACAAATTGATTTTTCCTGCGAAATATTTCTCTTCGACAAAAGTTGAAAAAAGTTCAACTTTTTTCTATCGAAATATTTCGAATAAAATTCTGACCAATCAAATTGCAGCTTTGTTGTTTAATTTTCCCGCTCTTCCCCACAAATAAAAAATCATTTGATTTGATTGATATTTGATTTAAAATTGCTATGTTTTTTTAATTTAAGTGGAAAAGGTTTTTTTAATGAGCGAAATTTTTCGATCGAAAATTTTTGTATTTCGCGGAAGTTTTTTTTAAGTGGAAACGGGCCTTTACACCTTGAGTTTAATTCACCATAGAAATACGTATCTATATATTAATAGCCGATTCTCTGTTTGTCTGTTTGTTTGTCTGTCACGCAAAATGGTAGATTGAGTTGTGAGAGTGATTTTATTTTATTTTGTGCGACGTCAGTGTGAAACCATTGTATTGAGACCCTAATCGAATGCGATGTTTAGGAAAAATTATCTCAGTAACCAATAGGGATAACTGACGTTTTTTGGGGCCTGCGATATTGGCCATGGGGTGACGAAGAAATTTGGGCAAAATTTTTGGGAACGGGGCTCTATGACGTCATCGAAGTTTTTAATCAACGATGTCTCTGTAACAGTTGGTCGTAGCAAAACGATCCCATACATTTTTTTGATTAGTTTTTGGAGCTCTACAACATGGATACACTTTCCGTCGCTAATTCCTTAATTTTATTTTTCATGAACTCAACGCAGGCTGAACATGGGCGGCGAGCGACGCCGCCTTGGCGGCTAGTTTCTATGAATTCACAAACTGCATGAAACAAACATGGCGTCGCGGCGATGCACGTGTTTTTTGGAAATAAAAATGCATCTGCAAAAATGGATACGTTGCTTGACAATATTAAGTTATTACGGAAAAGTTGCATGGAATTTGTATATACATAAAATCAGGTTTTGGAGAACTGCAAACAATTTGAAGATACAGCCATTTATTTATGAAGTGGGTAAGTTTCTTTTTGCATTCTCACTGATAGCATTTCCAGTCCAAAAACTCAAATTTGTCAAAATGAAACTGTGATGATTAGATAGATCTTTTCAAGAGAAAAACAATGAGGGGTCATACACTTTTCAGCGATAAGCCGTTCCGAGGTTATGGGAAATTTAGTATTGAAAATTTGGGGCAATTCTTGACATTCTGCTAGATATTTTCCCTTTATCTATTATAATAAGATGTCTAATCTAATGGCACCAAAACATTTGATTTTTTCTTGAAATTAAGGGTTAAAGAATATTGTCATAACTTTTTAACACTTCATAATTTGGACTTAATATTTTCAGCGTTAATTTGAATAACCATTTACTACAAAAAACAATTTGTTTTCAATGGCAACAACACATAAAAGAGGGTCTAAACAGGTAGAAGCTCCAAAAGACATATAATTTACTACTTCAAACTAAAGGGAGCAAAGAAGCGTTAAGTTTACAGAACCAAATTACATATTACTTTAAGGTTTACCTCAAATTTTCCCTAGCAACGGGGTAAAATGAAGACAAAATGCACATTTCAAGTAGTTATATACAATTAAGAAATGGGGCAACTGACAACTTTTGATTATGATTAAACAGAAAATTAGTAAATAAGGTGATTTGCTTATACATTCTAGTGAATTTCATGATTTAGGCCAAATTTTCCCTAGTGACGTGGTAAAATCAAGACAAAATGCATGTTACAATACTAGTATTGGGGCAACTGATGTTTTTTGACCCTGCTTAAACAGAAAATAAGTAAATATGTGACTGTCCATGGGAAAAAAAGTACATTCGATTTTACCGATATGCGCAAATTACCGGTAATTTTACCGGTAACTTAAGATTTTTTTAGCGATTACCGGTAATTATAATTTTTTATCGATAAATTTACCGCTTTACCGATAATTACCGGTATCGTAATGTAATGTAAAAAAATACCTAATGTGATTTACTGGTAGCGTCTCAGACGTAAGGTAAAGTGGCTAATCGATAGTGATAACATGTTTTCGAAAATGTGACGATTCGAGGGAAAATCACTACAAGCGATAATAGCGCTCGCATCGAGAAGTAGCGCTAAATTTATCGCTAACATTGACGAACTTAGCGATAAATATAAGCAGCACAAAAAGCGATTTCAAGAATAATTAATTAATTATTCAAGAATAATTAATTTGTTGCTAATATATTCATCATAAATATTATTCATCTTTCCGTCTTTTTTATACGTAAGTTTACTTGTGTGTGTCAACACAACCTTCAGACAATCTTTCACATAAACTTCACGAAAAGCCGAAGGAAACAGGTGTTATTTTATTTAAGTGAAAGTGAGTATTTCAAAAGAGAACTTTCGCAACTCGTCAAGCCGAAGTTAAAATGTTTTTATTTTTCTCTTCCTACATTCATACTTCATCCTAATATTGAACCTAAAGACATTATCGATGCAGTGACAGAAGTCAATAATGATCACTAAAAATGTTGTGATCAATTTAATTAAGGGTACATCTCCACCCAGTGCAAGTGAAATGTCTTTCGAAAGAATAATAATAAAGGTTTTGCTATCGAAAAAACTTTTAATGTAATGTGTCTTTAATATTGTAAAAGTTTTCTCCCAAGAGCTTATAGAATGGCAATCGAACAATCTAGAAAAAAAGAATTATCGCAGATGGTTTCTACTTGTGGTTGCTTTCGAACTAACTTCTGTATCTTTAATCTCCAACTGAATATAGGAACCAGTCAATTAAGTTCAATTTAATACACATGCAGGTGCTACCTGTAAATGTTTCAAAATAATACATTACCAAAGCGAATAACACAGTATTTTAAATTGGCTTTCAGATTTGTGCTGAAGGTGCCGGAATAACAAATAAAATAAAAGCGTTTCGGAAACTTTTTATTTCTCGAGAAATATGTCCGCTCGTCTGTTCAGTCATAACACAATGAATCAGAGTTTATCATGTCAAAACAAGCGAGTTTGTTTTGTGTTTATTGCTATTTGGCGAAAAAATAGTTAAATCACTGTTATTTGAGAACTTCATAAAACAACACATGGTATGTGAAATTGTATAAACAAAAGACTTGAACAAAACTTTTTTACGATAATAACGGTAATCTGTGCCCTTAGAGGATATTTGATATTAACGATTTCACTTTCATCTCATTCGATATTCTGTCCGTTTCACATAATTAATTGAACCAACATTATTATACGAATAATTTAGTGATAAATCAAATACTTATCGCTAAACTTTAGCGCTTTTTCGTAAAGAGCGATATTTATAAGCGATAATAGTGATAATGATAAAACTACAAGCGCTAAATTTATCACTAATATTGTTACTACATTTGTAAATAAGAACAAATTAGCGCTAAAACCCATTGTTCTTTTAGCGCTATTAGCACTTTGTATAAAGCGCTATTATCGCTTGTAGTGATTTTCCCTCGAATCGTCACAAATGTTAATGTTTGTTTATACTAATTCCGCCATTTTTAAGACCCGGTCAAGTCATAAATTACCTAATCGTTGGTTGTTCAAAATATGTTTCTTTCTTGTTTTTATTCATGATGAAGTAATTGGCGTCAATAAACTCTGAAACAAAACAAATCACCTGCTCATGAATTAGACGGTTGAAAGATCTTTTAAAAGAAAGGATGTGTCGAAAATTTATTAATGATTTTTTCTTCATAAGTTTAAATCTTCCATTTAAAAAGACTGCGTTATTCAATTATTATAATAAACAGGGAAATTTTTGTAACAGCCCTTTGGTAATCTATACTCTTTTTATGTATATATTACAGGTAACATTTGTTTGTGTATCAAAATCAACTCGTTACCTGGTTCTCATTCAGCTGAAAATAAGAGATAAAACAGTTTGTTCGAAATTTGGCAATAATAAAAACCGTCCGCTCTAATTCTATCTATATATTAATAGCCGATTCTCCGTTTGTTTGTTTGTTTGTCTGTCACGCAAAATGGTAGATTGAGTTGTGAGCGAAATTATTTCTTTTTTTGTGTGCGACGTGAGTTCGAAACAAATACATTGCAACCCTAATCGAACGTGACTTTCTTTGGCTGATGAACCAATAGGAATAACGTTTTGTTTTTATCATTATTGTTAACTTTATATTCCACGTTGACTTGGCTTTGAAAACAGTACATCAACTAAATACAAAGAAACTGACTGACTAAACATTTTGGACAAAAAAGCAGCAGTGGCAGAACGTGGCAGCATATGTTCGGTTTGCCACTAACTCTTGCCTGACTGTCTGAGACGGGTGAACTTTTTTTTTGAGCAATCAAAATGTTTAAAAACCGAAAGGTAAAAAAAGAGTATCATATCAAAACAAAATGCTTTTTTTTTTTTTTGCTTTTCTTTTAATAAATTAATTTCTTCTTTTGTTAATTGTTACGCGTTCTGATCGAACGTTTTTTTATTCTATTTATTCATTTAGCACGTGCCTTTTTTTTCTCCTCCGTGTGAACTTTTTAAGAAGAGAAACCATTTTCCCCCTGTTTGATAGCACCCATGTTAGAGCGCGTAACTTTTTTAAAACAAAAGCTAATAAAAAGTTGAAGTTTTCTCTCTCTACGTTTTGAGTGTATTGTTACACTGATAAAAGATTGGTTTTACCAGAGGTTGTGACTTCGAATCTGCTTCTGGTTGAACACAAGTTATACGAGCCGTTTATAAGGAAATTTGACGTTTATTGATACAGTGATACAGAGCAGGTGGACATGGGCGGCGAGCGACGCCGCCTTGGCAGCTAGTTTTAAGTTATTTTTGTAAATCCCATAACGAAAACTTTTATTTTTATTTTCCTCAGGGAAAGTCAGCTGAGACTTATTTTATTCAACAGATATTTCGCCTTCAACAAGTGGAGATGTGTCCTTAAAGAATCGATCATATCGCAACGTTATTAAAGTCTGTCTCAATATAATTGGCAGTGGAAACAAATTACCTCATAACTTTTGATAGCCACTTTCGATTCCAAAAATTTTTTTTGCATGTTTTAGATAATCAAAAGCACTATATTTGAATATATTTTTGGTTGAAAAATTCGCGATTTTTAGCGGTTAAATTTGCGATTTAAAAAATAAAGCTTTTTTTCTACTTAAGCTATAACTTTCATTTTTGCACCAATGGTAGCCCTGCTTTAGGCAAAGAAAGTTATAAAGTTTGAGGGCAAACCAATTGGTCGTTCAGAAGATATGGGACACGAAGTACCGCTCAGTAGCGATTTTATGCGAAACATCAAATCTCCAACTTTCCACAAAAAACGGGGGTTATCTTTTCTTTCATCAACAGCTCAATTAAAAGTTGAAAAGTGTAACAGTAGTGCGTTGATGTTTGTTGACCATTAAGCAAAACAAAGGGAAGCAGCTTAATTTTTTTTTATTGTTAAAACGATGTGGAATAAAAAAGTCACACAGATCTTGAAAACGTTTTTGTTGAACACAATAAGATATTTTTTAAACACAAAGCTATGAAACCGTATGATACAATAGAAAGTAAACTTTGATTATTCCCAAAACACAAATAACAGTTTCTCAAAAGATAATTTAAAAGATCGTTGAATGTGATGTGTTTAAAAAATTGTTCCACCATCATTGCCCCCGTTTTTTGTTGAAAGTTGGAGATTTGATGTTTCACGTAAAATCGCTACTGAGGGGTACTTCAGGTCCCATATCTTCTGAACGACCCATCGGTTTGCCCTCAAACTTTATAACTTTTTTTGCCTAAAGCAGGGCTACCACTGGTGCAAAAATGAAAGTTATAGCTTAAGTAGAAAAAAAGCTTTATTTTTTAAATTGCAAATTTAACCGCTAACAATCGCGAATTTTTCAACCAAAACTATATTCAAATATAGTGCTTTTGATTATCTAAAACATGCAAAAAAAAGTTTTGGAATTGGAAGTGGCTATCAAAAGTTATGAGGTAATTTGTTTCCACTGCCAATTATATTGAGACAAACTTTAGTGATCTTTATTCACTTTTGTAACTTTCAGATAATATCCCGATAAAGAGTGAATTTGGGAAAAGACAAAATGAAAACATTTTAACGTCGGCTTGACGAGTTGCAAAAGTTCTCTTTTGAAATACTCACCTTCGTTTAAACATTAATACTACCTGTTTCCTACAGTTTTTCATCATAAGGTTTTGTGGAAGATTGTCTGAAAGCTCAGGGCTCCAAAACTCTCCCATGTCCTGGCTGTAAAGCTTGCGTGGGTGCGCACTCTTCTCGCAGTAGTCAATGTTGATGATGGACAGTTGGAAAACCTGTGGCAAGGTTCCAAATGGTAGTTCCCCTGTCCGTTCGTCATACAACAGTCAAGCATAAGAGTGTTAGCATGAAGTGATGGAACCGACGTAATTTTCCTTGTACAATCTTTCGAAGACCTTTACTGCAATAGCATTAATATTTTAGTCGAAAGATCCTGGGAACTAAATGCTAAAATTTGGTTTCATACTACTACAACTACAAAAACATGTACACGAGAAAACATTAGGAAGATCGTTTATTTTCTTTGCAGTGCATATTCATCTAAAAACATTCGATTACTGAACATTCGATGTGAATTCTTTGACAACTTTTAAGTATCCCGGAGGTAAAATGATTTTCAAATTATTACGCTACGGTAACATATAACACCATATATAAACGATAACTTAGGCATAACAGCTCTTAAAGCTAGCTCTTTTCTCGTTTTAAAAACTACCATAGTTCACACTTTACCAATAAAATTGGATCGATTTAGATTTACCGGTAAATTTACCGATAAAAGTATTGATCAATTTGTGTACCGGTAATTACCGATAATATAATTAGTTTACCGGTATAATGAAAATTTTACCGGTAAAAATATTGATACTACATCTTTAGCGGTAAAAATACCGGTATATTTTACAGGTAAAATGAAATGTATTTTTTTTCCCATGGACGGTCACATATGGTGCGTGGTGCTTATATGTGACGTTCCAGGGGATTTTTGATAAGAAATGATAAAACGTTTTTCAAAAAACGTTAAAAACGTTGTAAAAACAATAGAAAAAAACGTTAGAAAACGTTTTGATTAAAACGATAAAACATTTTTACCAAAATTTAAAAATGTTTCAAGAATTCGAAAGAGAAAACGTTTAAACGTTTCTTAAAACGTTTTATGCAGTAACATTAAAAACATTTGAACGTTTTATTGTTAAAAACGTTTTATTGTTTTAAAACTTGAGGTTTTTTACTTTCAGGTTTCTCCACAGTAAACATAAAGTTAAGAAAGTTCAAAAAGAACCTAAAAAATAAATATTTAGTTCTCAAAATTCTTAAAGGAAGACCAGATGCTGAACACAATAATCATTTTCATTCATAGTCGGTGAGCAGTTACTTCCACAGCTATTTAGCTAGGAAGACAGAACTAAAGGCCGGTTTCAATATAAATCGCTGTGGTCGCGCGTATGAGCGTACTGATTTTTGATTCAGTCGCACACATCATTCATCAGTTCATCTCAGAACCTTAAAACATTATCAAAATGAAGTCCATAAAGATAGCTAAAAACATTGTGTGAAGCAATTTGATTAAGAGTGCATCTTCACTTAGTGAAAGTGAAATGTCTCTTAAAAAAGAATAATTAAGGTTTTCCCAGATCTGACATCTGTAATAATGATCCATTTCGACTTTCGCCGAGTGAAAAAACATCTTTACGAAAATAAACATGAAACTTTTCCCCGAGGATTTACAAGATAACAATTCTATCAACTTCGTTCTATTATAGAATTAATAGAATTATAGGGGACAGTTTCTATTTGTAGTAACTTTTGAAACAGCTGTTGTTTCTTTAATCTTTAACTGAATGAGAACCAGGTAACCAGTGTATTAATATACTTACATGTGTTACCTGCGAATGTATTTATGAACAAGGTGCGTTCTTTTGTTTTGATTGAGTTTAATGATGTCAATGTTTTTCTCTCAAGTGAATGGTTATACAAAATGTATTGTAACTGGTTTTAATAACGAATTACAGCCACCAGTTATTACTGACATTATGTATTATGGATTAAACCGTATTCCCGGATTTAAATTCTAACGTAAAACCAAAATGAAAAAACGTTTAAGAAAACGTTTACAACGTTGCGCACATGATAAGTAGTTTCAACAAAGTGTAAAATGTTTAAACGTTATAAAACGTTTTATCATTTGTTATCAAAATCCCCTGGAAAGTCACATATAATGTGACCGTCCAGGGGATTTTGATAACAAAGGATAAAGCGTTATATAAGTAACGTTTTATGGTTAAAAAGAACAAAAGAAATGTGACATTTTATGGGGAAAGGATAACAAGCTAAATTTCGATTTAAATCGAAATTTCGATTTTCGATTATTTGCAGCTAAATTTAATTTTTTAAAATCGAAATTTAGCTTCTCAAAATCGAAATCGAAATTTAGCTACTAAAAATCGAAATCGAAATTTTAGATTCTAAAAAAATCGATTTTTGGATTCTAAATGAATCACTTTTTCGATTCTAGTGTATGTTTTTGGAGTACCGTTATCGCTGTTAAAAAGTTTGGTTTATATTTTTCACATTGGTACGCGCCATTTTTTTTGACCGGAGGACTTTGTTACTTCGCTAAATCGAAATACAAAGTTTCCGAAAGACATTTTTTACTTTGTTGATAAGTCTCCAACAAGTTTACATTTCTATATCGTTTTGTTTTAATAATCTGGTCATCTGTCGTCAGTGCTCTTTTATTGAATGTAATGCTCCCATTATGGACTTCGTCTCATGATAAAAGACAATAAAAAAATACGTATATAACAGGTTATATACTTTCATTAAAATAAAGGTGAGTATAACAAAAGCTGTTAAAATATTTTCATTTGTCTTTCTCCTCCTTTGAACCATAAACCACTTGTGCGTCGAACGTCGGCTCGGCGCTGCGTGGCCACCTAATTTGAATCTCCAGTTAATAACGAAACTCCAGGTGTTGTTGAGTGTTTCTTTTTTCGCAATGTTTACAATTTTTTGCAATGTTTGCATTTTTCTTGAAATTTGATTGACTCGCATGCCAGATGGCCGCGCGGTGGCCTAAAAAAGTAGAATCGAATCCAACTTCCAAGCGCACAAAATCAGAAAACAAAAACAAAGTTGAGCAATAGTTGTCACTGAACATGCACAAAACTGGCCGTGTACGTATGTACGGGCAAAATCACACAAGTGGAGGTCGGCCTTTAAGTCACCAGAAGATCATGTTAAAAGGTTTTAAAATAATAAACTTTTTCCCCCGAAAGAGTTTACCAAAATAGCGATCGAACAACGGAATAAAAAAGAATTACAGCGGACCGTTTCTATTCTTAGCAACTTTAGCAGTAACTGTCGTTTTTTTATATCTAACTGAATGAGAACCAGGTAATTAGTTCAGTATTAAACACTAACGCGTGCTACCTGTACTTATACTGAATTCGGTACAACAACAACATCTAGAATTTACATAATTTAAGCCGAGAAGGATTCTAATTGGTTAGGAAGCCGCGAAACTTTTATCAGCCAACCGGATTGCAAGAAGTATGTCAACACGAAAATTAATGCAAAACAGAAGTGAAAGAAAGTAGAACTTCAGCATGTTGCGACATCCACCAAAACAGCCGGACGTTTAAACTTTTTAAAACTTTTTGAAACTTTTTTTGTTGTAAAGTGAATATACATTTTCATTGGCTATATACCAATAAAACTTTATGATGAGCGGTCACACAAAAAAGCAAAACGTATGGTTTAGTGTTCCCATTATTATAATGAAACATTTACAATGACAACAAAATCTTATTTACGTAGCACTTATTTGTATGATTAACATCGATTCTGGTTTTTGAGAAATCGATTTTCTGATTTATGAAATCGAATAATTTAGATTCTTTTAAAATCGAATAATTTAGGTTCTTTTAAAATCAAAATTTAGATTCTTTTAAAATCGAAATTTAGCTTCTAAAAAATCAAAATTTAGCTTCTAAAAATCGAAATCGAAATTTAGATTTCATAAAATTGATTTTTTGTCAACAACAACTGAACAAGCGTGGTCAACAACAACCATCGCTTGTATCAAACCTGATACAAACCTACAAACCAGTTAACTTGAGCTAAGCGAGCTTAGCTTCCATTATTTGTGACGGTTTATGGGAAAAAGTTTATTATTTTAAAACCTTTTAACGTGATCTTCTGGTGACTTAAAGGCCGACCTCCACTTGTGTGATTTTGCCCGTACATACGTACGCGGCCAGTTTTGTGCATGTTCAGTGACAACTATTGCTCAACTTTGTTTTTGTTTTCTGATTTTGTGCACTTGGAAGTTGGATTCGATTCTACTTTTTTAGGCCACCGCGCGGCCATCTGGCATGCGAGTCAATCAAATTTCAAGAAAAATGCAAACATTGCAAAAACTTGTAAAAATTGCGAAAAAAGAAACACTCAACACCTGGAGTTTCGTTATTAACTGGAGATTCAAATTAGGTGGCCACGCGGTGCCGAGCCAACGTTCGACGCACAAGTGGTTTATGGTTCAAAGGAGGAGAGGCGTCAATCTTTGCACGCGCCTCTCGGCAGCCCTTTTACATGAGGTCATACGCAATGTGTGCTACCGGGACTTGTGTGGCGAGATCAGAACGTTATCCACTTTGCGTATTCTGGATTTTATTAGGTATATATATATATGGCAGGTTGCCTTTGGCTGTCATTAACCGTATTAGGAATGGTGAGTTTGTTAATTTTGATGATTTATTGCCTCACTCCTTTATTGCATCTCCGGATGAATATATTTTTTGTTTTTCTGGCAGTGCATCTTCCGGCCTTTCTCTGGTGCCTCGTCAGCGCCATAGACCACGTGTGGTGGATTTTTCTTCGTGGATGGTCGCTTGGTCGAATTTCTTGCGCGTTCATGACCATTTTTTTCTCAGCACGTACACCTCAGTTGCTTCACTATCAAGTGACCAATTGCGATTTTGCTTCTTAGTTTACCTTCTCCGCATGGTCTGAATATGACAGATCCTTTCGCTACCAGTTAGATTATGATCGTACGCTTGCCTGGAATCGTCTAGATGATGACCTTTACAACTGCGTTCTTTCCTTTGCAAAACTTATGTTTCGTTTGCCAGAGCCCGGGTCACTTGGCTGCCTCTTATCCTTCTTGTCAAGCTCGTCCGTCCAATCGGTCCTCATTTTCGGTTGAGCCAGGGTCCACATCGGGGGTAGTTCCACCTCAGCCCTTTCATGCCCTCCAGCAATCTGGCCTTGGGGAAGGCCCATGCCGTTTTTTCAACGAGGGCAGATGTACCATTCAGCAGTGCCGCTTCAGTTACCAGTGTTGGATTTGTGACCAATCTCACCCGGCTTCCCAATGCTCCCGCCGGTTTAAGCGTTGAGTTTCTTTCGTTACCAGATTCTGTGGTGTCCCCCATTAATGTGGACGTTCTTGCTGAATTGCTGACTGATCACCCAGATCAATCTTTAGTTTCTTTTGTTATTTCTGGTTTTTGTTTTGGTTTCGACATTGGGTTTCGAGGGTCCGTTTCGAACACTAGACCTAGACGTTTCGAACACTAGACCTCGTACATGGCTAAATTAGATATAAGACATGCTTTCCGCCTGTGTCCAGTTCGCCCAGATCAATGGTGTCTGTTAGGTTACTTTTGGCAGGGTTTTTATTTTGTGGACACACGATTGCCCTTTGGTGGCCGTTCATCTCCTTTCATTTTTAATAATTTTGCAGACCTGCTTTGTTGGATCTTCATGGCCATAGGTGGTCTTGTGTTTATTCTACATTATTTAGATGATTTCTTCATTTGTGGTCCCTCGCGGAAGCAGTTCATCAGGATATGTCTAGCATGGTTTCGTTGTGCTCTGAGTTAGGGATACCTCTGGCGTCAGAGAAAACTGTAGGCCCATTTTAGGTATCGAAATTGACGCCAGGTCTCAGGTTATTCGGTTTCCTGAGGAAAAGTTGCAAGACCTTCGTGCCAAGTTAGAACAGTGGGACAGTAGGAAGAAATGCACCAAGAGGGAACTGCTGTCTCTTATTGGTTCCCTTTCGTTTGCTTGCAAGGTAGTTTAGACCTGGGCGCATGTTCACTGACGCTGCCGGGGTTGGTTTTGGTGCTTGTTACAGCAATCGGTGGCTTAGTCACGCTTGGCTGAATTCAGGCATCATCATATATCATTGTGCTGGAATTATTTGCTATTGTGGCAGCAGTGGTCACTTGGGGTGAGGAATGAGCCAATAAACAAATTCTCTTTTATACGGATAACCTTGCTATTGTTCACGTATGGAAATCTGGTAGATGCAGGGATCCATGCATCATGTCTTTGGTTAGGTTCCTCTTTTTGTTTGCAGCTCGTCTAAATTTAAATCTTCTCATGTCTCACATACCAGGCCATTTCAATCCAGCTGCTGATTCTCTTTCTCGTTTGCAGGTCTCCAAATTCCATCGCATTATGCCAGCCGCGGATACAACACCATCGGTCGTTTCTCAGTCAGTATGGACCGTCTTGACTACATAGCAGCCCAGTTTCAGTTGCATTCCTTGGCTCCTTCGACTCGAGCTACTTACTTGGTAGGGCTACTATCGTATCAGCGTTTTTGCACGTCTCTTAATGTCAATGCCTTTCCTCTGGTTGAAGCGCATTTGATCTGCTTTGTGGCTTCTGTTGCTCACAGACTGGCATTCAAAACTATTAAAGTTTATCTTTGCGGCATACAATATCACGCAGTTATGTTGGGTTTCTCAACTTCCATTTTCAGTATGAATCAATTGTATTACACTATGCATGCGGGGCATTCGTCGTAGGCAAGGCCTGGAGTTCACTCGATCTCGTCGTCAACCTATTACTTTTCATCACTTACAGATCATGCATTATCGCCTGGACTTCCTTCAGTACTCTCCAGCAGATTGCGCATTATTTTGCGCTATGTCGTCGTTGGCATTTTTTAGTTTACTTCCCTGTTCTTGGTTTGACCCGTCGACTACGTTAATGGTTCAAGATGTTTGGTTTTCTTCAACACAACACATCATGTACATTCACATTCGTTCAACTAAAACGGATCCTTTTCGTCAGGGTTGTACTATCCGCATGGGAGGCTTGGGACAGAGTGTTTGTGCCATTCGATGCATGCAGCTTTGGCCGCTATTTGTGTTCTCCAGCACTCGTTTTCTGGTTTGTCAAGATGTAGTCAACGTCATCGCTCGCACCCTTCCGTTTTCAAATGGTGTCACAGGCCTTGTCATAAAGAAATCTCTCCTGCGTGACTAATCGCGCACCTAAATTGACAACAACTAATTGGCCTGCGCGATCCCAAATTTCCTTACAAGTGACGGAATTTGGAATCTTAGTGTTTTATTGATGTGAAAATTCAATTAACAAAATACATCTTTGTTAGTTAACGGAAAAAAAACCATATAACTATATAATAACAATCACTCAGCATAATTTAATCTTCATATATAACTATATTTAGAATGAATTAACATTCCTGAATTGATCTGTGTACAGGTGTTGTTTGGAAAAATATTTTGATTTAACAAAACCCTTTGTTTGAAAGGCTTTTGAAAGTTACTATGATTTTTGAACATTATTTCCTATTTATCAAAATGAGTAAGAATATTGTCTTTCTATATATATTTTTCTATATAATGCCATTGTTGTAATTTCAATAACGTAAATCTTGCGCAATATATTTTTGAATTTGATCATGAAAAGATCTAGTAATAAAGTTGCTTTTAAGTTTTCGTTTCGAGGGCGTTATGAAATTAACAAAGCTATTCATGACGTTTTTGTTATGCATGTTTTCTAACACTAAAATATATTATTCATTCCTTTTTATAGGTATTAAATATAAATCGCTCAGATAAATTGTTGTTTATCAAAGCTGGGCGAGTGAATCATCGCTCGGGTGATGCAAGAAATATTGAACTTGGGCGAGTGTTTGCGTGCGCAAGAGCGATCGCGCGCCTGTTATGACAAGGCCTGGTGTCAATACTCATTCCCTCCGCATTGGTGGGGCGTCAGCAGCAGCTTTGGCTGGCATTCCTAATAGCACTATTCAGATCCTTGGGCGTTGATGTAGCAATGCGTTCCATAGATATCTGCATTTTGATGACGACTCGGTTTCCTTGTTATCTCGTCGCATGTCATCTTCCAATCAGCTCTCCCGGTTTTGGAACCATGAGACTGTGTCGTCTGTTAATTTATTGTAGTGCGTCTGTTTATCTATTGTAGTGATCTGGGGGAAATTTTGGGGTGCATGCTCTTCAGTAGGTTGTTATCCAGGGTGTCTGTCCTTGTTGACAGCGCTCGTCTCGTGGGAGTTGATACCTGCTATAGTAGAGTTGTAGTTTTTTAACCTGTCCTTGTTGATAGCATCAACAGTCATGTCCTTGTCAACAGCGAAAGACCTGTCTTTATTGACAGCACAGAACTTCTGTCACTTCAACGATAATGTTTTTAGGTTCAACATTGGGATGACGTATGAATGTAGGAAGGGACAAATGAAAAAATTTTAACGTTGGCTTGACAAGTTGCGAAAGTTCTCTTTCGAAATACTCACCTTGTTTAAATAAAATAACACCTGTTTCCTTCAGCCTTTCATGAAGTTTATATGAAAGATTGTCTGAAAGTTGTGTTTACACACACAAATTGAAAAACGTATAAAAAACACGGAAAGATGAATAATATTTATGATGAATATATATTAGCAACAAATTAAAATATTCGCGAATAATTAAACAAGAAAGCGCTTTTTGTGCTTATATTTATCTCTAAGTTTGTCAATGGTAGCGATAAATTTAGCGCTACTTCTCGATGCGAGCGCTATTCTTGCTTGTAGTGATTTTCCTTTGAATCGTCACATATTTTGTATAAAAGAGCTATACCATCTGTACTTGATAATGGGGGTTGAATACTCGAAACATCTTACTTTAATAATTGGATGTGTTGATGAAACTTTATCGTTTTGTTTTGCTTTTATTTCCACTAATTAACATCGATTCTGACAAAGAAATCTTTATGAAATCACGATTTTTAGTCCATGGAATTGATTTTCAGATTACATTAAATCGATTTTCCAGTAATTTGAAGCTAAAAATCGATTTAAAAACTTGCTTTTCTGATTCTTTTGAATCACTTTTCAGATTCTTTTGATCCTTTTCCCATAAACTGTTACATTTGAATTTCAAGAGGTACTGTGCCAGTTTGATAAAAGCTGAATAATTGAACTTCAACATATAATTATTAAATTATAATACAGTATGGAGATAAATAATATTAAGGTATTTCAAAAGAAAATTTTTGCAACTCATTTTTCTCGCCCTACATTCAACCTTCAAACATATTACCTTCATATTATTGCAATGAAGTTGCTGAAGTCAATGTAGATCATCACTAAAAGTATATAAAATAATAGCAGATGATAATTGTGGTAATGTTCAAATTAACTATTGTACCTTACCTCCAACTGCATGAGAACCAGGTACACAGTTTTTTTTAAAAAATTGCAAACAGGTGTTGTCTAAAAATGTACATTTTAAATAGTACGTAAGCTGTTAAAATATTTCCCTGTTTATTCTGATAATGGAATAACATTGTCTATTTAATATGGAACATTAATATGTGAGGGTTATGCTTGAGGTGGTGCCTTCAACTACCACAATTTTTGAATACCAATAAAAAATGAAAATTTTAAAGTCATAAACAATGCAAGTTACTTTTTTACATATCCATTTATAGTGATATAAATAGTGATAAAAAGAGCACAAAGGTGGAGGATGAAGCTGGACTCGGCTAGAGCAGACTAAAATACTTATTGGGATTATCTACTTATAATGACTAAGTAATACCATTCCTAAATAAATGTAACAGAGTCACCTTTTGGTCATTAACAGTCGGCTTTAAGGTCATAAAGTAGTAAGCTTCACAAATTTTTATTTTTCTTGATGATTACTAATGATTACTAAGAAGTGATCAGTGATGTTTTTTTTATGGTTTGAAGGTTCCGATCTCCCATTACTGTTGTTGTGTTTGTTCCATCTCATTTCTGCATTTAATATTTTGTTGGCTTTTTACAATTATAAAATGGAAAATGTTTTTCTGAAACTTTCTCTGGAAGTTTTCTCTGAAAGAAGCACAGACCTTTAATCTGGTTCATAAAAATTTTAATCAAGGATGTAGGTGTCATACAAAAAAGTGAAAGTATACCCCCCATGAAATATTGACAATAACTTCAATCTGTGAAATCAAATCCCACAAAATTGTCAAAGGAACTGTCAACGTATGCAAAGTCAATTAAACATGTTAATAAACTTTCTTCGTCCTTCAAACAAACTTATTGTAAGGTCTTACCAAAACAAAACAAAATACCTTTAAAGTGGAAAAAAAAATACTTTTCGAACATTCAGAAATAGATCATCAGCAAAACATAATGCAATTTGCAACACAAGACCTCATTTCGAACTTTCGATGAGGCTTACAACCATTTTCTTGAAAACAAAATTTTGTTAATCAATTTCAAGGCTGATGAATGTCCATAAGAACAAGCGAAAACTTTTCCTTACGAAGAGAATGAATGAACATTGTTTTAGTTGTAATGTAATGTAGTGTTTTCAGTAGTTTATCTGTCTTTATTTTTCTTGAGGGTTTTCACATTAGTTACTCTTCTTACAAACTGGTATTGCAGCAATTATGATTTTATTTCTTAATTTCTTCTTTTGTCAAATTTGCTATCAGTTTTTAATAAAATGAAACTGGTTCAGGAAAAAAATGTTTCTTCAAATACTTTAAAGGAAGAAACGAGTTCATAGAAAGTAAAATACCATGAAAAAATGCTGATTGTCTTCATATGCGAAAGTTAATTCCCGCCAAATATGTGGTTTTGAGCCATTGGCAAAAGTTAATTCTCGCGAAAAATGTTATTTTTTTCACAGAAATTTGCAAAACAAATTGTCACACTACAAAAATATAGCATGCCTTAACTAGGGGTTTTCCTCTGAGTAACGTTCGAAATAAATAGATAATCTTTTTAAAAACTGTATTTGTGACTGTCCATGGGAAAAAAGTACATTCCATTTACCGATATGCACAAATTACCGGTAATTTTACCGGTAACTTAAGATTTTTTTTAGCGATTACTGCTAATTATAATTTTTTATCGATAAATTTACCCCTTACTGGTAATTACCAGTAACGTAATGTAATGTAAAAAATTACCGGTAGTGTCTCAGACATATGATAAAGTAGCTAATTGATAGCGATAACATGTTTTCGAAAATATTAATGTTTGTTTATACTAATTCCGCCATTTTTAAGACCCGGTCAAGTCATAAATTAGCTAATCGTTGGTTGTTCAAAAATGTGTTTTTTCTGAATATTTGCTTTTATTCATCATGATGAAGTAATTGCCTTTTGAGTATATAACGGATTATATTAAAGGTTGTCATAACTTAGAAATGTTGAATATCAAATTTTCACTTTTGAATCGTACGCTGAGCCCTTAATCCAATTTACTCAGAATGCTTAATTACAAGTCTCCAGTTTTTGTAAAGAAACAACTTCTATAATCAAGTTAACACAAAAGAGACAGGTGAATGTATTTGGTCTCCCCATTCATTTTTTGTAAATAGATTTTTTCTTTCCAAATACTTTTCATTTTATAAACGTTTCTTAAACTGTCATTTTTAAAGACATTTGATAGACTTTTTTTATGTGTGGAGTGCCATAAAAACTGCACCGTAAGACTCATGTAAAAGACTTTTAAATAAAAATAACCATCAAGTGAACTTTTCATCAAAAAGAATGGGTTCGTTCGACTCAAAACACTGCCTTCCTCCACGTGATTGAAAATGAATAAAAGACGAAATTAATATAATCTCTGCGCTGGAGTTCCTTTTTCTCCACTATGACGTAAACGAAAAGTTGCTTTTCTTGCGAATGAATTAAAGTAGACATATGAAAAAAAGTTATTTTGAAATTATGTATTATTTTTGCTTTGCAATTTGACCAGACCTCAACACTTTTGTATCCCAAGATTTAGAATTCACTTCGCAAAATGCGAAGTGCGAAGCCTTTATTCGAACCCTGTAGTCAAATGAGCTATTCGCGAAAGTCAATTTCCAAAATCTTGCACTTTTTTGGCTTCTTCCTTTAAAGCAGTACTAGATTTTATTCATCAAAAACAAACATATAAAATTTAATTTCTCTGTTTCCTATAAAAAAAATATTGGACCCACAAATCCTCAGATTTTAGGAATACATGCAATAACATAATGACAATTTTATGTTCTTTTCTTTATAGATCAGAGAAATAAATTTAAGAAAAAATGAATGTAAGTTTCTTTAATTTAAATTCATCTCACAACTTTTATTCATTATTGTTAACTTGTGAAAGTTTTAGATGAATGGGAAAGTTTGTTAAAATATGGGTTTTTTTATCATTGATGATGCATTTCCAAGTGTTCAAAGTCATTTTACAGTTTATCTTTAACAGAAGAGGAGACATTACAATTTCATTGGATCATTAACATCATCTTGTTATCTTTAATCTGTTTTAATTTTTAACCATAGAATCAGCAATTCCGTGCTCACCTGCATCTTCAGCAGGGATTATTGGAAATTGTTCCAAGACGTGTAAGCATAACTATTTGTTATACACTTTTTATTTTATAAGCATGGTCCTTGTTAAAATCTGCAAAATATTTACAAAAAAGCCGAAGAAAATATCCCTGCATGATTCTTTGGTTAGATTCGATAATGTTAATGAAAAGGCTATGGGGATTGAAAAAAAAGACAGTTTTTCTAATCACCTCTGTAGCATTATTTACCCTAGCAAACTGGGTGCATATCTCAGCCCTGATTCCATTCTTTACCTAATTTACTATTCGGCCTTGTATTGAGTATTGCTGCCATATTTGGGGGTGGTAAGCCCACAGACTCTCTTAATCTTTTAGATCGTATTCAGAAACATATCTGTAATGCTATTGGTGATAAATTTACAAGTAACCTTTCCAATCGCAGATCTGTGGCATCTCTTTGCCTCTTTTATAAATACTTTAACAGAAAATGTTCAACTGAGCTCTCTTCTCTCATCCCTGCATTAAAACCTTTCGAGTGAAACAAAAGATATTCATCTAGTTGCCATGATCACACTGCCAACATCCCTAAGTCATCTAAAACTTTTTACCAACAAAGTTTCATTCCACGCTCCTCCTCTCTCCGGAATTCTTTACCACAGTCTGTTTTTCCTTCTCATTATAATCTTCAACACTTTAAATGCAATGTTCATGGTCACCTTTCTTCCTTGTACCTCAATACACATTAGTGCAGGCCTGGTCGTAAGAGGCGTGCGATGATTTATTTAGGCGTGTGGCAATCGCATGCCTGGCTTGTAATGACAAGTGTGATAAAACAAATGTTTATTTAAAAGTCAACAAAAATTTTTCCTGAAATGTTGCAAGTTTTGCTTCGGAAATTGTTCATGTGCTACGATTAAATTTTACAATAACGCAGGCCTGGTCGTAAGAGGCGTGCAATCGCACGCGCACGCCTCCGCACACGCCAAGATTTATTTAGGCGTGTGGCAATCACACGCCTGGCTTGTAATGACAAATGTGATAATAAATGTTTATTTAAAAGTCAACAAAATCTGTCCCAAAATGTTAAAAGTTTTACTTTGGAAATTGTTCATGTGCTACGATTAGATTTTGCAATAACGGAACGAAACTTTGCTACCATTTCAGAAGTGAGGTCTCCGATCGATTTGGAATACGGTAGTGGTTTTGAATTAAGAATCAGTGCTCACAAATTTTATTCGTTTGGTAGTAGAAAACAAGCCAACTCCTCGAAATCCGCTGTGGAATGAAGAAGGAGCTTCGTGTGCGCGATTTTATTATGTATTATATTTAATTGTACTATGTAGTTTTCTCTTTCTTTTTAACGTTCTTTTAAAATACAAAAGTATGCGCAAGGTTGCGGTTTCGAAAACATAATCTTTTATTTAAAAATATAGCCAGCCAGGTGGTGACGAGTTAATGGAACGGAAACGTCTTTAATTTAATTCAAAAATCATTGGGATTCAAACCTCAACGATGGAGAGTGATACAAATTTTTTATTTTCAGGTTTATTTTTTCTCTTTGTAAATTTTTGAATAAATTTTATTTACCGTCAAAGTAATCTTTTATAGCTAACATTTTACGTTCCAAATCTTCAAAAACGTTGTTTCGTTTTATTAATTATTCCCCGTGAAAATCTCATTATTTTTACATTATATGACATTTCAAATTTGACTTGGTCATAATAAAGAATGAAGATCGTTGATCTTAACTGGAAAAATCGATCGCACATCTGTCAAAAATTTACACGAGCGCACGCCATAACTGATATCGTCAATTAAGGCGTGCGATGACCACACGTCTGCCAATTTTCTTACGACCAGGCCTGTAACGGAACGAAACTTTGCTACCGTTTCAGAAGTGAGGTCTCCGATCGCTTTCGAATACGGTAGTGGTTTTGAATTATAAATCAGTGCTCAAAAATTTTCTTCGTTTGTTAGTAGAAAACAAGTCTACTCAGTGAAATGCGCTGAGGAATGAAGAAGGAGCTTTGTCCGCGCCATTTTATTATGTATTATATTATTTAATTGTATTATCTAGTTTTCTCTTTCTTTTTAACGTTCTTTTAAGCTTGGTTCCCACTACGGGGATAAATGTTCATCACGTTTTTACTACTAATATTACTACTAAGAAAAATTCGAAGATGAATGAAAGATTTTGGGTTCATAAGACTTTTTTTACAATGAGAACAACGTAGCACATACATCCAAATTACCCAACAGTTACGCTTGAATGACGCAGATAGAGAAAATCGAAATATGAAAGCGAAATATGAAAGCAAATTATGACCGATTGTGTTGATTTCTTTTTGATTATTAT
The DNA here is from genome assembly GCA_027922465.2 of Turritopsis dohrnii. NCBI lineage: Eukaryota > Metazoa > Cnidaria > Hydrozoa > Anthoathecata > Oceaniidae > Turritopsis > Turritopsis dohrnii. Next base: position 394,899 of record BQMF02000019.1, read on the forward strand.
TACAGTTATCCTTACTTCTGAAGCATACAGAATGTTTTTATTGCTCAAAACCAAAATGTTGAGCTTCAGGTACCACAAACAATAATTTTGCATTTAAATTTTTAACTGATTATTAATCTCCATTGAATTTATAGGTGGTATTTCTTTGAGATTGAAAAACAATGAAAATAAGGCGATAGAAAAAGCGATACAGTATTAAAAAGTTTTGATATCCATCGCTTTTGCTATCGCTTCGTTTTCTACGTGAAGAAATTTAAAATCCTGTTCGCTTTTCATCCCCACCAATGGCATTAAAAACCATCGCCGCGAAATATGAAAGCGACGAAGATTCATTGCCATAGTGGGGACCAAGCTTTAGGCGATGAACATTTGTGACATTCCAGAGGATTTTGATAACAAACGATATTAACGTTAATATCGTTATTATCGTTAATATCGTTAATGGAACTACAGAGTAACGTTATTATCGTTAATATCGCTAATATCGTTAATATCGTTAATATGGTAAGAGCACAGATTACCGTTACTATCGTCAAAAAGTTTTGTTCAAGACGTTTGTTTATACATTTCACATACGTGTGTCGTTTTATGAAGTTCTAAAATAACCGTGATTTAATTATTATTTCGCCAAATAGCAATCAATTCAAAACAAACTCGCTTGTTCATGACATGATAAACTCTGATTCATTCAATTATGACACGCGGACATATATATTTTTCTAGAAATAACAAAGCACTTTTTTTTTATTTTTTATTCCTGTACCTTCAGCACAAATTTAAAAAGCCACTTTAAAATACCGTGTCATTTGATTTGGTAATGTATTATTTTCAAATGTACATTTGCAGGTAGCACGCGTTTGTGTATTAAATTGAACTTAATTAGCTGGTTCTTATATTCATTTGGAGATTAAAGATACAGAAGTAAGTTCGAAAGCAGGCACGAGTAGAAACCGTCTGCTATAATTCTTTTTTCTGAATTGTTCGACGGGTTGCCATTCTATAAGCTCTTGGGAAAAAAACTTTACATTATTTAAGACACGTTACATTAAAGTTTTTTTCGATAGCAAAACTTTTATTATTATTCTTTCGAAAGACATTTCACTTGCACTGGGTGAAGATGTACCCTTAATTAAATTGATCGCAACGTTTTCAGTGATCATTATTGATTTTTGTCATTTCGTCGATAATGTTTTCAGGTTCAACATTGGGATGAAGGACGAATGTAGGAAGGGACGAATGAAAACATTTTAACGTCGGCTTGACGAGTTGCAAAAGTTCTCTTTTGAAATACTCACCTTCGTTTGAAAATAACATTACCTGTTTCCTTCAGTTTGTTATGAAGTTTATGTGAAAGGTTGTCTGAAAGTTGTGTTTACACAGGGCTCTAAAACTTTACTTGAGGGTAATTCTAAAATTGAATTTCTTACGCCGTAATCAAGCGAAAGAAAGATTAATATACACGAAATGGTTTCCTTGTCACAAATAAAATGATCACATGTTTAATATTAATGTTATTATCGTTAATATCAAAAATATAGTTTTTTTCTTACTATAATTTCATAATTATAGTATATATAATATATATACCGATAATAGCGATAATAACGATATTAACGATAATAGCGCTATTAACTATAATAACGCAACGATAATTATTAGCGATAATATCGCTAATTCTATTGTTTTATTAACGATATTATCGTTAATAATTATCGTTAATATCGTTTGTTATCAAATTCCCCTGGAACGTCACATTTATCGCCGTAGTGGGGACCAAGCTTTAAGTTACAAAAGTATGCGCAAGGTTGCAGTGTCGAAAAAATAATTTTTTATTCAAAAAAATAGCCAGTCAGGCGGTGACGGGTTAATGGAACGGTGAAGTCTTTAATTTAATTCGAAAACCATTTGAACTTCAAACCAAAACGATGGAGAGTAATACAAATTTTCAGGTTTTATTTTCCCTCTTTAATGTTTGATTAAATTTTATGTACGGTCAAAGTAATCTTTATGGCAAAGTTTTTACGTGCCGAACCTTTGGTGCTTTATTTATTAAATCATTCTCCGTGGAAATCTCATTATTTCTACATATACAGTGTGTTTCGTAATGTTGGAAATGGAAATTTTAAAGCTGTTTTTTTAAATAAATATACCGAATTTAAAAAACTTTAAAATTTCCATTTCCAACATTACGAAACACACTGTATGACATATTTCAAATTTGACATACAGAATGAAGATTGTTGATCTTAACTGGAAAAAATTGATCGCACATCTGTCAAAATTTTATACGAGCGCACGCCATAACTGATATCGTCAATTAAGGTGTGTGATGACCACACGCCTGCTAATTTTCTTACGACCCGGCCTGTAGTGGTTTTTAAACCTTGTACTGAGCGATTGATTAAAAACAAATGAAAAAATTAACTTAACCATTATTGGGAATAAGAAAAATTTGTTCTAGCACATTTAAGTGTGTATGTGTTTCATTCCCTACTGGTTTGCAATAACAACATCAAATCTTGTTTCGAGACATTTTGCTCAGCTTTTTTGTCCATTCATCAAAGATTTTTACAAGGACCGCTTGCAGTTTTTGGTCCATAACTTTTTTTCTACTCAACCAATCTGGAAGAATTATACATCAAAATATACTTAAAGGATTCCTCCAATGAGAAATAAAAAAACTTTTTCTCTTTTATTTAATCTAAAGATATTTTTCGTGAGACACCGGTACCTTTTTTTTTATTCTCTCGGTATATCTGTTATATTATTATTTATGTTAGTCACCCTGGTAATATCCTTAACATATTCCTACAAATAAAGTGATTTTCACCTGATTTTCACCTTTCCTTCTTATAAATAAAAAAAAGCATGTGTACAGTATTTGTTTTCTTTTACCTCTATTTCATACTAGTTTATGATAACAAGTCCGTACTTAAGGATTAAATGACTTTTCTTTTCTTTTATTTTTAGAGCGCAAGAATTAGAAAGTAGGTACTGTTTCTTCAATATAAACCAGTATATAATAAATTGTGGGTAAAAATACAAATTTTTATTTTCAGTAATCTGAATAACAACAACAACAACAACAACCCACGGCGAGTGGCGATGGATGTTCACCGCAGGCCCGGAAGGGCTCTGCTTCATCGCCTTCGGTCAGTTGCCACGAATTTCTGTTTTTGTTTCTAAACTGCAATAGCAAATAAAATTATTATGATTTACTCTTCATTATTTTATTTCAGCCGTGGAATGTTTGGCAATGTAAGGAATATTCATTTGTAGTTATCATAATGAATTGTATTAGAGAGTTAGGACCACCATCAAAACAAGAACATTTACTTTTCAGAATGTATTAGATGATGATATAGAACCAGAACAACAGCAACAACAACAACAACGAATCCAACAACAACAAATCCAACAACAACAGCAGCAAATCCAACAACAGCAACAACAACAACAAATCCAACAACAACAACAACAACAACAACAGCAAATCCAACAGCAACAACAGCAACAACACCAACAGCAACAGCAACAGCAAATCCAACAAGAACAACAACAACAACAACAAATCCAACAACAACAACAACAACAACAACAAATCCAACAGCAACAACAACAACAAATTCAGCAGCAACAACAGCAGCAAATCCAACAAGAACAACAACAGCAAATCCAACAACAACAACAAATACAACAACAGCAGATACAACAACTGGAGCAAGAGATGCAACAACTACAACAGCAGCAACAACAACAACAACAGCAACAACAGATACAGCAACAACAGATACAGCAATTGCAACAATATATAGAACGGCAAGAACAACAAATACAACGGCAAGAACAACAAATACAACGGCAAGAACAACAAATACAGCAGCAAGAACAACAAATACAACAACAACAATTACAACAACAACAACAAATACAACAACAACAACAACAAATACAACAACAAAGACAACAACATGATGAACGGCAACGTCGACATTATCGGCGGCAGCTACAACTTATTCAGAATTTACAGCGGCAAATACAGGAACTGGATCACCAGCAGCTGGAATTTGAGCATGATTATCAAGAAAGAAGAAGAGAGGAACAACAACAAGAACAGCGACAGCAGCAACAACAAGAACAAGAACAACAGCAAGAACAACAGCAACAACAACAACAACAGCAACAACAACAGCAACGTATGGAAAGGGTTGAATTTGATGTCAGGTATTTAAATGAACTGGTGGATAATTTAACCCATCCTGTCATTGAGGCAGAAATAGAGATTGAGCGGTTGAAGGAACAATGTCTTGCACGTGAGGATAGGATAGCAAGGCAGGAGAATTTGGCTCAGAGGCTTAGTGATGAGGTGCGTGCACAGAGAGGAGAATATAGAGCACGCTTACTACTGGCTGAAGACATAAATCGGCGGCTGAATGAGGGCATCCGGCAGCGTGATGATCAGTTGAGGCATTAGCATGAGCATTATAGATGGAATATAGTCCATTGGAGCAGCACATCCTACAAGGAGATGTGGAAGAACTGTTAGAATGTGGCAGTGGCTTTATGAACCACATGTGCTTGTGCTCCATTCTAAAGGGTCATTTTTCAATGCAGGCTAATCTATGACAAGAAAGGGAAATCAGGCTGAAATCTAAAGTCTGTTTCAATTTCTCCAAAATCTTTTGTTCTTTTTTTCTTCTAATGAATATCTTTTATAAGTTCTTAATTCCAATTTGCTACCAGAAATGGTTAATAATTATCATGGAGAATCATTTTGAATCTTATGCCAATACTTCTGATTACAACAAAAAACAAGGTCATTCACCTTGTTTTGATTTTTGGTAGCTCCAAATTTTTTCAATAGAAAGTTATGATATATATTTCGAAACTTTCATCTAGTGTCTAAATAAATTATGTGAGAAAAGTTAAGAAAATTATGCAACTTGTATAAATAACCATTTTTACCTTAGAATTGAAGTGTAGAGCATTTTTGTAACATCACTATTAAGTAAACATAAATAGAAGCGGAGTCTAAGATGAATTAAATTCTCTCCATGTTCTAGACAGTATATGCATTATTTTCTTCTATTGCTACAATTTCTCAAAGCAGTTTAAGTCACTATAAATGATTTGATAGGTGTGTACTGTGAGAGTAAATAGACCCTTTCATGAATTTAAGTTGCTAGTGAATCACTTCTATTTTTCCTAAAGTTGGCAATTCTCAAGATATTTTGAGGTAAATGCAAAAAGTTTGATGCATCGTATCCTGACACAAGTGCAAAGCAACTTTCCTTTTCAAATTGAATTTTCAGATTGTTTCTTTTTATTTTGATGTCTGACTTTCCCAATCTTATCTTTTCATTGAAGCGACAACTTGCACTGTTGATTTTTTTAATAGTTTTGATTGACTTAAAACCAATTCAAAATTAATTCAAATTATTTGCCATGTCAAATTATAATCAAGAATAACGAAACGCAATTTATTTAAAAGCTTTTCGGCTTACGCCATCTTTAGTAGAAACATAATTTCAATTCTAAATTACTCCAATGTTTGCCATTGGTAAAATGTTTAAAAACGAACTTTAACTACAACAAGTTTTTCATAGCAGAAGCTTTTTGAATTTTTATTTAGATCATTCACAATGCTAAAATTCTACAGATCAAAACATCTATTTATATACGTACACATAAAAGGGATATTAAAAGACCCTATTTGCAAGTAAGAGAAGATGAACATAATGACAAAGGCAAGGACAGAGACAAAAGTCACTAGGGAGCTGGAGGTAATAAACTAAGTGATACCGTTTCTGAATAAAATAATTGATTATTCAGGTCAGGGTTATTAACAGCAATCGGAAATGCTTCGAATATTTTACGAGTCTTATTTTTGACAGGTGCAATCATTATGACTTCCCATTTAAATTCAAATGTTGGCAAAGGTTACTGAAAGTGGCCCTCCAATGGTGCATCCATCTTTTTGCTTATAAAACTTTGTTTGAAAAATGATAGTGCTTTCAATTTCATTAGGAGTCATTTAAATATAAGTTTTCTGCAAATTGGTTTTAACTTGTTTTCGGTATAAATTTCATTAATGATGTATTCAGTGGTGTCTGTAATGGAAACATTCGTGAAAAGTGATTCAACATCATAAGATGTACTCCTTGCAAAGTGTGTTTTTATGATGTACTTGTTTTGGGTGTATAGCAGTTTCAGGTATTTAGAGATAACTTGCACTGATGAATACTACCGTATAACTTTGCTAGTTGGTGCGAGCTAGGGAAAATTTGTTCATACTTTATAGAAGTTTCGATAAAAAAAACGCTTGAGATTATTCAGTGATTCGTCATTGGTTTTTTCATAAATCATAGAGAATGTTTATTTGGAATTCTGATTCTTTTACTCCTTGGTATATACATAATTTATTCTATTAATAAGTTATTTTATCACTATTAATGCTTTCTTCTCTACCCTTTTCTTTTTTATTTAAAGTTAAGTTCAGATCTCCCTTTTTGGAGTTGGATTTTCTTTAGAAATATTTAAATTAGGTTTGCTTAAAATGCTTTGTCTTGAACTATCTCTATCTGCTTTTTCCTACTAATCAAAGCGATGTGAATCTATTTGAAAATTAATAATTCCTATGCAAATCTAATTTTCCTGTCTGTTAAACAGCCTGTCTTCCATGTCTCCTTGTCCCAAAATTTATGGTGAATTGATATGGACATTATGAAGGAACTGATAGTGACATCTACATGGAGCTGACATAGTGACAGAATTGTAAGGAATTTTCTCTTTTTTTCTTTTATTGCACTGATAATGGCATAAATGAATATTGTTAAAATACAGAACTTTAGCTTTGTATTTTATATTTGTTTATATTGTAACAATTGGTAGGACAGTCATAACCTTAGTAATTCGTAAAATTATCCATAAACTGGCTAAAAACTATATTGCTATAAAAACTTTTGTATAATTTGTTTTTCTAATGGTTTTTGATTTGTTATGTGGAACATGATGTGAGAATAGTAATATATTCTGATATTGCTGGGAATTGATTAAAAAATCAGCAAAATTTATGATAAATTGTGTAAATCATGGATGGATGCATTTATCCACATTAACCATAATAGAAAGGTTATGATTTCTCTCGAACTACCACATATTTAAACCTTGTTGTTCACATATTAATTACTAATAAATCATTCTATTTAAGGAAATTTGGTTATTAAAACTGGCAGAGGATGTTCTGTTGTCCAATGGTTATTTTTCATAAAGTGCTTGTGGAGATTTTGTTGAATTGCATATTGCCATTAATGCCTCAACTGGTTGACATGGTTCCAGGTGTCCAAAATTTGCTGTCGAGATGGTCAGCAGCTGGTGTTCATTTGCCTGTTTCTTCTCTTTGGCACTGCACCATCCAAGCCTTGGTAAGACATCTTTCTATCTATCTTTGTTCAAAATGTAGATTCATAATTTCATACTCTCGTGTCAAATTATAGATATTTAGAGTAATCTTTCTCTTGTAGCTTATCTTCTGCTGAATGTTGATTCCTCATGTGATACTTGCTCCTCCTGCCAATCCCTATACCACCAGTGAGAATGTAAATAATTACTTTATTGTTCCTTTATGTTAAAAGTCTTAGTGTCTAAGAGGAACTTAGAACATAGTATCTGCTATATATTTAGAATACTTGACATCTTATTTGGCCCTTTCTGTGTTGGTTATTCCAAGAATCAGAATCCTGTCTTGGTGAGAAAATAATGTCATTTTATAATTATTTCTGAATGACACGGTAACCCTTCATTTCATGTGTTTAGTAAAAATCATAATTCTGTTTTCTGACAGTATTTCAAAACTTAAACCTTGTGTTTACTTTATTATTTACTTTATCCAGAATCACACGACTGAGCCTTTCTTGAGAAAAGAATTTCGAAAAGAATTATGTAATGTTTACTTAAGTTTCAAGAAAGCAATGGCAATTATATTGCAAATCTTTTATCTTTCAGGAAACAAAATTAGTTTTCCAAAATGTGATAGTAGTAAAAAAAATATTTTCCATTGATAAAAATTTCTTCATCAGCTGCTTCTGATATATTGTTTTAAAGCTTACACTTGAAGTTAAACTTATGCTATGTGTTTTTATGGAAAAGGTGATGAAAAGTAAATTGAAGGGTTACCGTATCTCAACCCTTTCATTGTATTATTTACTGTTTTCTTGCATTCTTGATTAGTTACCTTAATTTTAAATTGTAATCTGGAGAACAAGATTATTCCTCTCACTTCATCATCATATTCTAAGAGAATAGTTTTAGGGCTGGATTAATGGCTAATTACTTAACTGTCAGCCTTTATACTCATAACATGTAAAATTTCAACTGATTTTCAACTAATTTCAGGCCTGATAAACAGTTAATGCTAACAGAAAATTTGAAAATATTTCCACACATCAGTTCATTTTGCGATTATAATGGAAATATTCCATTTCCTGTATAGTGATATCCTATGGTTACCATTTATCTTTTAATTTCATGGTAATTTCAGCGGTCATTTCTGCGAACTAATCTTTCATCTCAATTTTGGCACAATTTATTTTGGCCCTATTGACCCTTAGCAGTACACAGCTGGTGGAGGTTGTATTCGTCCAATGGGTGACACGAACTAGGAACCAGTGTGTAAGCCAAACATGTTACTGTTATGTCACTGCTGCTTTACCCTTCTCAACTTTCACATTACCAGTTTTCTGCTGTTATTATTGTTGTTATTGTTGTTGGTTCTGTTGTTGCTTTTTGTTGATGTATTGATATAATTAATGACATCAAATTGCCAGTGCTGATTATGTAGATTATGTAGAGAATAGACAATTTAGAGTACCTGTATGACAGATTGACACAGACAATTGAAGACATTATGGTCATCAAGAAAGTATTACATCTCACAAGGGAGGAATCTTGCTGCATCAGATGCAGTATTGGGACTCGAGTAATATCAGGAATTGTATTTCTCATTTTCAGATGAAACAAGATAAATATGTAAAATAGAGACAGCAAAAATGAAATAATCAAACAGTTGGTGCCAACATAAAATATTGATCATGCACAACCAGAATGAAACATGAAAATCGAAATGAAAAAATGTAAATATGTCAAAACTGACATTTAAAAAAACACTTAATAATGCACAAGGCTTCAAATTGCTCACAATGTGTCAGAGTTGCACAAAATGAAATTTCAGTTATCCAAGTGAGCCCTCAATTAATTGATGACTTACTGATTTTGCTTAATGATTAAGGCTATTTGATTAGGCTTACTTTAAACTTATTTCAAAGTATATCACATTATTAGCTTTTCATGGGATTGCATATTATTTTATTATTTCTATTCAAAGTTTGAATAAATATAGTTATATATAGATATTGTATATGTGTTTAGGTATAGTTGTTGTTTTTTGAATAAATTTTAGTGTTACAAACATATGCACCTGTGTTGTTGATGACTTTATTTACTCCATAATAGCAGTTGAATTGAAATATGTGGTATTCGATGTAAGTATGTACTGTCCTCTATTATTTTGTCACATTGCTTCCTTTTAGATAAGTTAAATAAAATTGTTGGATCGTTACACTGTTCCATCAAACTATGACAATAATGGATAATGGATGTTGTCAGTATTCTAACAACCTGTTAATACAGAAACACCAGGAGATGATCCTCTTGGCTTTTTGTTGGTTTTAACCTATGCTTACTATTGCAATTATTGCATGTTAGAGTAAAATAAACTGAATTTCAATTTTCCATTGACTTAACTTAAATTACGACAATAATGGATAATGGATGTTGTCTTTATTATAACAACCTGTTAATACAGAAACACCAGGAGATGATCTTCTTGGCGTCTTGTTGGTTTTAACCTATGGTTGCTATTGCAATTATTGCATGTTAGAGTAGAATAAACTGAATTTCAATTTTCCATTGGCTTAGCAGCAATAAAACCTCCAATGTACAAGAAAACTGATTGTCAAAATTTGTCAAGGTTTGAATTGAATGGATTATTGGACTGGTTTGAAATAAAAATGAACAAAGAACAAAAAAATATGTTTAAAAAATTTCAGTACAAAATATTTTCTTAGATATTCAAAATATTTTCTTAGATATTACCAGTGAGAAAATTTATTATTTCTTGCTTGGATTTATGTTGCACCTGAATATTACTTTTTCATATTTCAATATTACTAATTGACTAGCCGCCAAGGCGGCGTCGCTCGCCGCCCATGTTCAGCATGCGTTGACTTCACGAAAAATAAAATTAAGGAATTGGCAACCGAAAGTGTTACCATGTTGTAGAGCTCGAAAACCTGATCAAAAAAATGTATGGGATCGTTCCGCTACGATCAACCGTTACAGAGATATCATTCTTCAAAGATTTATATGACGTCACAGACCCCTCCCAAAAAAATTAGACCCAAATTTTTCGTCACCCCATCGCCTGTATCGCGGACCCCAGATAACGTCAGTTAGCCCTAGAGGCAGATTCGAAATCAAATATCAAATATCAGTTTAAACAATGGTTCCAAAAAAACCAAAATTTCATGATGTGTTATTTGTTTTTTAAAACAATCGTTGATCAGTACAACAATACACTCAAAACGTAGAGAGAAAAAAACTTTTTATTAGCTTTTGTTTTAAAAAAGTTACGCGCTCTAACATGGGTGCTATCAAACAGGGGGAAAATGGTTTCTCTTCTTAAAAAGTTCACACGGGAGGAGAGAAAAAAGGCACGTGCTAAATGAATAAAGAGAATAAAAAAACGTTCGATCAGAAGAGCTTTATAAAAAGAAATTAAATTATTAAAAGAAAAGCAAAAAAACATTTTGTTTCATGATACTCTTTTTTTACCTATCGGTTTTTAAACATTTTGATTGCTCGAAAAAATGTTCACCCGTCCAGGCAGTAAGGCAAGGATACGTTAGGATACACTGGTAAAGCGCACATGCTGCCACGTTCTGCCACTGCTGCTTTTTGTCCAAAATATTTAATCAGTTAGTGACTTTGTATTTAGTTGATGTACTGTTTTCAAAGCCAAGTCAATGTGGAATATAAAACTAACAATAATGATAAAAACAAAACGTTATTCCTGTTAGTTCATCAGCCAAAAAAAGTCACGTTCGATTGGGGTTGCAATGTATTTGCTTCGAACTCACGTCGCACACAAAAAAAGAAATAATTTCGCTCACAACTTAATCTACCATTTTGCGTGACTTACAAACAAACAAACAGACAGACAGACAGAGAATCGGCTATTAATATATAGACTATATTGTTTGTTGGTATTTAAGCAATTATATATATTATGCAATTATATATTTATGCAAAGTTTTAACAAGTAATATATGAATATTTTTTAATATTTTAGAATTTATGCAATTATATGCAATTATATGCAATTATATTATGCAATTATATATTTATGCAAAAGCACACAAAAAAAAACAAACAAAAAAGTGTATTCAAAGAAGCTGTTTGTTTACACTGTAGATAAATTAAAATTAGAAATGGTTACTTCAAGTAACTATTTCCTTCGTATTTGTTGAGTGAAAAGCCAATGTGCATTATGTTAAGGCAATTAATTAAATAACCAAATTGTATGAAACAGTGCTCTGTGTTGAAAATTATTAAAATATTAATGAAAATCAGGTTATGATTTCTGCAAATGACCTGAATATTGAGGTGGTCCTATAAACAGATCCAGAAATTGAAACAGGAATGCTTACAAATAGCTGTCAATTATTAAACAAAATTTTCTACTACACCAAAAACATAAGAGGGGGAATGGGTTTCCATTCGTTTGTAAGGTCAGTGTATAGTCAGTGTTGCCTTTAGAAAGTTAGGAGTTGATCCAGTTAAAATTATTACTTGGTTTGTTTGTATGTTGTGAAGTTTTGTGATTTAATGTTTTTAATGTAGAGTCCCCTGTCGGTTTTCTTATTTTCTTGCTTACACTTATTTATTTCATTTTCTATTCTTGCATCTGCAAAAGCATACTTTACAGCTATCCTTGTATTTTAGTTTTTTCATCTCTTTACTGCCCAAAATCAAGACAATTTTCCCCTGAACTTATCTCCAGCATTATTATGCTTTCATGCTGTTCAACTGAATTTAATTGTGATTTCAAGATCTGCTGACGAAATATTCAAGAAGACTAATGATATCAGAACAGATGTTCTGAAATTTATGATGTTTATAAAATGTGAAATAATTATAAGGGTGAACTCTTTTTCAGTTATTCTGTCTGAAATCTGGCCATTCGGCCAAAGTATCTTTTATTTTCTTTATCTTTCATTTCATGATTCTTATGGTATTAAGCAGTTAATATTGCTCATGAAAATTCAATCTAGTGGTAGCCATAAACTATATCAAAATCACTGTTGATAAGTCGAAACATATTTGTTATTACTTAAACTGTTAAATGCTGTTTAAAAATTAACCAAATATTAACTTAAAATTTCCAACTTAAAAAACTTATTTTGGGGAATTTTTACCATTAAGTGAAGTACACCAAACTTAATATTGCATTACTTCACACTGTCATTTGCTATTAATCCATCAGCCCATAAACAATGTGTGCTGAATGCAGATGTATTTTGTTCATTCCGGTTAAGTACATTGCTGGCAAATTTCTTTGCTGTCGAATAAAAAACTGTTTTGTAACATTATCATCATTTTCTCATTTGCGTTCTCTTTGCTCATGTAGTAATTTTTATCTTCAAAATGTAACTTTCTAAATCTATATATATGTAATATAACATAGAAATGTTTCTTGAACTCTACTTTCTTTGACTTGACCTCTCTATTAATTTATTTAAACTTTTTTTCTTTTTCGTATCATTATCTTTTTATAAAATGAATAACTAATCTTTTATAAGTATAAATTTACAGTTTCGTCATCCTTGACTTAATTCATTGTTCTTAATGCAGTTTCTTATTATCTGTTGTTGTTGCTGCAGTTGCTCTTATCACTATTCTTGAATTTTTCTCCCTCATTCTGTTGCTGTTGTTGCTGTTGTTGCTGTTGCTGTTGCTCTCTTCTTCTCTTCTTCTCTTCTCTCTCTTCTTTATTGATAATCATGCTCAAATTCCAGCTGCTGGTGCTGCAGTTCCTGTATTTGCCATTGCTGCCGTTGATAGTGTTGATGTTGTCGTTCGTTTTTATCTTCATAATGATACTTTCTAAATCTATACATAGTATAACGTAGAAATGTTTCTTATACTCTTTAGTTTCTTTGACTTGACCTCTCCATTAATTTATTTAAACTTTTTTTCTTTTTCATATCACTATCTTTTTATAAAATAAATAACTAATCTTTTATAAGTATAAATTTACAGTTTTGTCATCCTTGACATAATTCATTGTTCTTAATGCAGTTGCTAATTATCTGTTGCTGTTGCTCTCTTCTTCTCTTCTCTTCTCTTCTTTGTTGATAATCCTGCTCAAATTCCAGCTGCTGGTGCTGCAGTTCCTGTATTTGCCATTGCTGCCGTTGATAGCATTGATGTTGTCGTTCGTCCTGTACCTGCTGTTGCAAGTGAAACATACTATCATAAGGTACTTAAGCCAGTAATAGTTTAATAGTATCTGTTTTTTCCTACATGTGAAATCGAAAATTCTTAATCATTTTTTAGCATCCAGTAATCTTGATGTTTCCATAGTCATTGTAAAGAAATCAATTATTCATATTCTTTTTTATCATGGCTTTTAACTTTAACAAGCTCATATACTGCACATATTACACTTTGCAACTACTTCACATCACATAACTTCACTACAACTATGAAAATGTGTCACTGATATCACACAAAAATGTCAGCAGAAAAAGGAAATAATTACAGTTTACAATCATACAGATGCTTTTTCCAATGCTTTTTTGTTGTATTCAGAAATTTTGGCATAAGATTAAAAATGATTCTTCATGATAATTAACCATTTCTGGTAGTGACTTTTCAATTAACAACTTACGAAAGATATTCATTAGAAGAAGAAAAGAACAAACAATTTTGGAGGAATTGAAACAGACATTACTTTTCAGCCTGAATTTCTTTTTTAGTCATAGATTAGCCTGCTTTGGAAAGTGACTCTTTCAAATGCACCACAAGCACGTGTACACATGTTGACAGTTAAATTCAAATATCCAGAAAGTTTCACTTAATTTCAAGTATAGAAATTTTAATACCAATTCATCTGATCTTAAAGAAAAAGTATATAAACATTTTAAGAAACTAATTTTAACTTGATTTTCTGTATTCATCTATCGGCTTTCTTTACCTGTTTTTCATTATCTTATAAACTTATAAACTTATAATCTTTCAAATTACTGCCAATACTAAGAGCATTACATCTACTTCACATTACATTACTTCACTACAACTATAAAAATATGTCACTGATTTCACATAAAAATGTCAGCCGAAAAAAGGAAATAACTGCATTTTTTAATCATTATAGTCACTTTTTTCAATTTTTTTTTTTGTTGTAGTCAAGTTTTGGCATAAGATTCAAAATGATTCTTCATGATAATTAACCATTTCTGGTAGCGAAATTAAGAACTTACAAAAGATATTAATTAGAAGAAGAAAAAACAAAAGATTTTGGAGGAATTGAAACAGACTTTAGATTTCAGCCTGAATTCCCTTTCTTGTCATAGATTAGCCTGCTTCGAAAATGGCCCTTTAGAATGGAGCACAAGCACATCTACATAATATTCATGAAGCCACTGCCACTTCTTGTAGGAATTGTATTTTGACAAAATTACAAACTTTTAATGCATGAAGGGTGATATTTGGGGATATATCACATTCATGTATCACCCAATACGTCTGACACACTCTAACCAACTGTTATCAAATCTTCAATGTTTCATTTCAGATAATAACATGTTCCACCATATTGTGTGTCTATGACTTGATATATGTGATACCAAGATGTTTTAGAACACTGATACCAGTTCAATTATTCCTACATCCCAATGAATAATTTGTACAGGAAAAAGTTTACTATGGTCTGTGAATAACTTGTCCAATTAAAAATTGTCTGTACATTTATTCAAAGTTAACTTGTTTGCTACTTGATGGTTACTTGAAAAATTGAAATGAAAATTTCCACATTACTGCTGTTTTAGGGAAATGTACAGCCAGGTTTTACATGAATCTAGACTTCTGTTAATTGGAAAATATGCAACCATGTTTTAAGATGAATATGCACTTATGTTTCTAGATGATTCTACACTTCTATTTATAGGTAAATATACAGCTTTCTTTTAGGTGAATATACACTAACGTTTTTAGGTGAATCTGCACTTTTACCTCTATGGAAATATACAGCAATTGTTTTTTGGTAAATCTATATTTCTGTTTATAGGGAAATAGACAGCCTTCTTTTAGGTGAATATACAGTTATAGTTTAAGTGAATCTGCACTTTTACTTTTAAGGAAATAAACTGCAATTTTTTAGGTGTATCTATACTTCTGTTTTAGGGAAATATACATCCATTTTTTAGGTGGATATACACTTCCATTTTAGGTGAATCTGCATTTCTATTTATAGGTAAATATACAGCCATGGTCTTAGGTGAATCTATACTTCTGTTTATAGGGAAGTATACTACCACCTTAATTTAGGTGAATTTACACTTATTGTTTTAGGTGAATCTTCACTTTTTTAGGGAAATATACTGCCATGTTTTTGGTGAATATATATTTCTGTTTGTGGGGAAATATTCGTCCATTTTTTAGGTTAATCTTTATAGGGAAATTTACAGGCTTATTTTAGGTGAAGATACACCTAAGTTTTTAGGTGAACTTACACTTTTACTTTTAGATAATACAGCCATGTTTTTAAGTTAATGTACAAATTTATTTTCAGGTGTATGAAGACCTCTATTTTTACTTGAATGGGCACTTGGACTAAAATATACCGATAATAATACCAAATAATACCAATGCTATCTGGTGGAAGTACATCGGTCATCTTCCACTGTTTGCTGTAAGACGCTTACTCATTAGCAATGCTACTCTTGTAATGTTCAGTGGAAATTCGCCTGTGTTTGGGATAGATTTAAAATGACACATGCCTTATAACTTACATAGAATTTCTATGTAAAATGGTGAAGTGGAAGCTGTTTCCTAATAATGACATGCCTCCAAGCTGTTTAATCTCATCTCTCATAATTGAGTAATGAAGTATTTTTTTTAAAATGTAATTTCACTGTTTTCTTTTTTTCATTCTATGTATGTTTTACCTGCTAAGCATTTCCTGAGCTGCGACCTCAAATTATACAAAGATGGTCATTTTTGGAATTCCCTGTCAGTCATTGTATGCATAGTGAAGAGATATGTTGCCCTGGTGTTGATTTGAGCTGTGATTTTAATGTTTCTCTCAAGGTGGGTGTTTCTTAAGTCCATGTAATGTAGGATGTATGGTGGGTGCACCATTGGGCTTTATGCCCTATCAAATGTTGTGACTTGTGGACTTTTGGATAAGCATAAGGTGATTTGTGTACATCCTGGCAACTGCCATAACTTGCAGGTGTTTTGAATGAATTGTTGCTCTCTGTGGGAAATTAGTTAAATAAGTTAAATGCTACCATTGATACTTGATATTCTTTTTTAAGTAAACACTGAATTTTTGTGTAAATATCATGTTATTGTCAAGTCAACATGTTAATAAGGTTACTGTTATGATCTGTGACCTGTAGGTGATTTCATATTTTCAATGATATAACAGTAATTGATGTCACTTTTATTGGCCTTAATTACTTACTTAAGTACATGAAAATGGTTAAACATGAAAACTTAACAATGACATGGTGTTTAACAAAAATTCAATAAATTCAATTTTTAACCCTTCAGTGAAAGTAGTAATGAGATGCTTTTTTTAAATAATGAGAATGGAGCCAACCGTATTTTCCTTTTAAAGGAGAACTAATGAAAAAATCTTGGTGTATGTTTTTCTAACTACCTTAAAGGGATGTTTTTGTGTGGATTAATTTTTGTGACGTTTGAGAATTTTGGCCAAATTAGCAAAAATAAGTCCATCAAAATGTCAAGACATGAACGATTCGCAAAAAAAATCCATGCAAAATTTTATGATTTTATTTGCTTATTTTTTGGCTCTGTGTACCTTTCGTATGTTAACTATTTCCTTATACTTATCAAACACCCATTGGTTTTGCAATGTGGCAGGCGTGGAAATGGTGATTTTCACTGCTATTTGTAAGCTATAATATAATAATAACTTTGTTCACATTTGCAAAAATAAATCCAAACATTTTCCTTGAGAAGCTCCGACTTGCAAAAATGAATCCACGCAAAACGCCTTCAAACTGTGGCTCGCAAAAATTAGTCCATGTAAAAATAAATCCATAAATTTCATAAATGCTCATCGCCATTACAATTTGTAATCAAATTTCTTACTTGTGATGTATTTATGCGAAAGAAGTAAAAATGCCATGCAGAAAAACAAATGTCTGATTTCAGTTCCTGGTTTTTTACATTACATACAACCACGTTTTATCTCAATCTTGAGTTTCTTAGGTTATTAAGGATACTCACTACACTACAATTACCTCACGTTTTTTTGTTATAACTCAATTTATATTCATTTTTCCCCCGTAAAAGTATACATTTTCTGAAAGCTTATTAAAATTCCTAGATTTCAATTTGGATTTTTATTTCATAGCATCTAATGGTAAGGAATAAAAAAGGTTTAAATTTAAATGGTTTTTGAGTGATAAGTCCCCTACAAATCGTCCATTTTTAAATTTTTTTACATCCATGTGTTCCCGACATCATTCGTCAAAAAAGGTTGCCACAGTTTTTTAAATAAAGCTTTCAAACTCGAATAATCGTTTAATAAGCATATTTTTCTTTAAAAAACGGTTATTTTCGATGCCTAGCAACAGAAAAACGACAATTGCTCGCGAACGCGGAATTATTTTTAAAAAATGTGGCAACCTTTTTTCCGTAAGATTTCATTGGTTAAAATAAAATTCATTCCGACGAATATCAAGTAAACCCAGGGGACTTATTACTCACCAAAGTTCGTACAACAACGAAAAAATAAAACTGAAATATTTCGTTTTAAAGATTTTAATGCATCAAGTAAAAGATCATTGTGTTTACACTTTTTATTAGAGGAATAAATGGTGTGACCTGTAAACAATAATTAAATATGCACCGTTTTATAGTATATTGAATAGGAAGAAAAAATGACAAAAATGAGAAGATAAAATTAAATCTCATGATGAGTGGAAAAGTGGAAATTTGTTTACACATTTTTAACAATGCGATCAAGTGAAATAAACTTTGATAAAATTACTAATTCCTACTTTATAGCGAAAATAATCCAAATTTTTTTTATTTTGACTTCAGAAACCTATTCTACGTTACAAGTTGCATAGAAATATGCAAAAAAATTTTTTTGTGTTTATTTGACGTTGTAGTGTAGTGAGTATCCTTAATTATGTAATAATCATATCTCCATGAACAGAATATACTGAGCAGGACATGGAAAAAATAAGGATTGAGGTGGATAATGAACTTGATTCCAGCAACTGTAAAAAAACGCTGCGACGTTGTTAATTCTTCCAAATGCAACTAAATGCGTTTACGAATGTGTTTACGATGTTAAATAATTTTCGACTGCATAACACAGCATGGAGAATTCAAAGCGTTGTGTTTGAACAAAGTGATTTTTTGGAGATCATGTTCTGCATCATCACAAAGAATAACTTTAATAAATTCCTTGTTATTCATAATAAGTGAGATACTTGTACCATAATTATTTGCAATTACATTTTTTTCTCATTTCCTCATCAAAATTATTCTTGTATGCCAGTGTTTACCATTTATAATTTCACTCATCTTTTTATGTCGTTGTTTTCAGTAAAATGTTTTTTATGCTTCCAGAATTTTTAGTTAAATTTGATTTATAATGCAGCATTTAGTTGCATTTGCAAGAATTAACAGTGTCACAGTGGTGTTTTACAGTTGCACCACTGCTAGAATCAAGTTCATTATCCACCCTGATCCTAATTTTTAAATTTTTCTTTGTCAGAGAAAAAATTAATATAGAAAATAATCGATTTACGGCGAATCAAAATTTTTACCACTTAGTCCCATAATAAAGAATCTTTGGGCAAAGGAGCTGGAGTTGTTATTCTGTGCATTGTTAAAAAGTTTGGGGAATGTTTTCCTAAAGTTAAAACAGGCCCTTGTTGATATGAATAATTAATAACTTCAACGAAAAGTACATGCAACATGGAACAAATATTTAAAAATGTATTTAGGCCTGGTGTCGTAAGAGGCGTGTGATCGCACGTGCACGCCTCCACACACGCCAAGATTTATTTACGCGTGTGGCAATCGCACGCCTGGCTTGTTATGACAAGTGTAATAACAAATGTTTATTTAAAAGTCAACAAAAATCTATCCCAAAATGTTGAAAGCTTTGCTTCGGAAATTGTTAATGTGCTACGATTAAATTTTACAATAACGGAACGAAACTTCGCTACCATTTCAGTTGTGAGGTCTCTGATCGCTTTGGAATACGCTAGTGGTTTTGAATTAAAAATCAGCGCTCAAAAATTTTCTTCGTTTCGTACGGAATCCGCTGAGGAATGAGGAAGGAGCTTCATGCGCGCGATTTTATTATGTATTTTTTAATTGCATTTTGTAGTTTTCTTCTTCTTTTAAACGTTCTTACAGAAGTATGCGCAAAGTTGCAGTTTTTCGAAAAAATAATCTTTTCTTTAAAAGAATAGCCAGCCAGGTGGTGACGAGTTAATGGAACGGAAACATTATTTAATTAAAAAACAATTTAAACTTCAAACGAAAACGATGGAGAGTAATACATTTTTTTTTATTTTCAGGTTTTCCTCTTTATTAATTTTTGAATAAATTTTATTTACCGTCAAAGTAATCTTTATAGCTAACATTTTACGTTCCGAATCTTCGAAAACATTGTTTTATTTTTACATATACGACACATTTCAAATTTAACTTGATTATCATACAGAATGAAGATCGTTAATCTTAACTGGAAAAAATTGATCGCACATCTGTCAAATTTACACAAGCGCACGCCATAACTGATATCGTCAATTAAGGCGTGCGATGACCACATGCCTGCTAATTTTCTTACGACCAGGCCTGGTATTTCATATTTTTTTCAAGTTACCATCACAAAAGTACTCAGATTCAACTTTATTACATCATTTAGGCATTTTCATCCAAAATACTACCTTGTGAATAAACATTGATACACATGAAATAATCATTAGGATTTTATTTCATCAAGTATTTCTGTACGTTTTCTGGCATCTATGACTCTACTGCAGGCTAACTTAATTATAAAACGTCAGAAATACCTATTTCTGTCACTCCAACCAGCTTTTAAGAATTTATTAATTTTAGCATTAATAATTGTATGTATCCTCTTTTTGTTTCTCTCACCAGAGATATGTAAAGAGATACGCTACCATATTTCTGTTGTCCCTCATTCACGAATTGATGATCGCATAAATACATCACAAGGTTTAAATATTAATGAACAGGATGCTTCTTTATAATCTTTATAATCATGGCGATGACCGTTTGAGCTCTTTAATTGTAAATATCTAAGGAACTAAATTAAATGAAGCTGTGAAACTTCTCACAGTTCATCTTCAGGCTTTAATGAACAAAATTATCCCAACTTGTTATCATTCATTAGTTCTCCTTTAATGCAATTGTGTAAAATTTTATTTGCACTTT
Organism: Turritopsis dohrnii; assembly: GCA_027922465.2. Lineage (NCBI taxonomy): Eukaryota > Metazoa > Cnidaria > Hydrozoa > Anthoathecata > Oceaniidae > Turritopsis > Turritopsis dohrnii. Next base: position 415,698 of record BQMF02000019.1, read on the forward strand.
TATGTACTTCTTAGTATTGAACCAAATTTTTGAAAAGTTTCCCATATATATCTGCATCTGATCTGCATCCAAATGCTGAATTTTGTGAAAAGATTGCAAACTAAAGTTCTTCAATTAATTTATTCCTTTTTCTTTATTGTAAATATTTTTTGGATTGTGTAAAGAAAATGTGGTTGGTAATCTGATAAAAACACAAAATTCATGACATGACATTTATTTGATTTGTAATTATTAATTGGAAATGGTTGTTCAATACACTGTCAGGCCACTGTCTGGACTGTTTTGTGACAACAGTTTCTTCACTGAAAATGAATGCAACAATGGCCGTTATGTTAATTTGGATGTCAGAGAGTGGTGAAGAAATATCAGGAGGAAAAATCAGAGAGCATTTGGAAAACTATGAAGATTTGGCATTGATTGATTTAACATAGAAGACAATGAAGTTACTTTCATCACTACCTCGAAGGAAACACATCTCACATGCAGTAATTCAATGCAAGAACCATTATGAACTGAGAATAATGTAATAAGTTATATGTTTCTGTAATCATTTCATGAATTTTGTGTTCAGCAGTTCCTATGATACTCTTAATATGACAAGGTCTTTTTGTTGCTTCTTTGTTTTTTCTTGCTTGTATCCCAGAGTCCTTATAAAAGCACTTTCAAATAATAGGAACTAATACTTAGATCTGTTGTATTTCTAATCCTTAATGTCAGCTCTAGCTAAAAATGTAACGAATATAAAAGTCTTTTGTCAATGGTTGCCAATTCTTTTCCTTTCCTTATAATTTTGATGGCATGCCAGTGATTAGAAATACACTTATCAGTATGTTCCATTGCTACATTTCCTGAATATGAAAACAAAAAGAAATTTTAACACCAAAAAAAACAAGCAAAATAGCTTGAACTTTTTTTGTACAGTATTCACTTAAATGAAAATACCAGGTGTTAATGGCAGGATTTTTTTTGTTTTTCTTATTTTTTCTTTTTTTCCTTTATTTTCAGTTTTTTCAGGTTTTTCAGGTTTTTTATCCTTTTTTCTGTTTTTTCAGGGTTTTTTCATCCTTTTTTTATCCTTTTTTTTATCCTTTTTTTCCTTCCAATTTAAAACTCTGGTCTTCAGTGATCCCATTGGCAACTTTGAGTTCATTCACCAATCTGCCGGTATGGCTTCTTGCGTAGGGTGTCACAAAACACCATGTTCATCTGAAAGAATTCACAAGTCACTCAAATGTATGGTGCATTCATCATGCAAACCTATATTTACACGGATTTGAATCACCCAAAAAGGAGAGCAGCATTAAAATCACTCCTGATTAATTGGGGCATCAAGGCACATGATAATGTGACCAGTGACCGCAGGGAATTGTTTTTTTAATATTCTAGTATTACAGTAACATTTTCCACAAATAAAATCATGTAACAATTAGTCTGAAATAGAGTCGAAGATGTGCTTATTGAAGGTAATAGTGTTTATATCATTAAGAGTCCAGTGTGCCATAAGATTTTGTGTGAAATTTAATTCCAAATGGTGCTTCCTATTTTATATTCCTTGTTCCATTACAGTTTGCTATTATTGCAGAAAGATGCAAAGCATTACTGAACTATATGTATTACCTTATGGGTAACAAATTCTTTCCGCAGAAGATTGGGCTGCTACATTAAAATTATGTTTTCATTGTAAATAGTATCTTTGTGTTCAAGAAATAATATCGAAAACAACAAAATAATAAACAAAAAAATATTTTCTCCTTGTTTTCATGGTATTTTCTCTGTAAATAGTTTATTTGTGTTGTAAAAAACAAAAAAATCACAAAAAAATACAAAAAAGTTTTAAAAATCAAGAAAAAACCAAAGCATTTACTTTCACATTGTTTTCAAAACATTACTGAACTATATGTGTTACTATATGTCTTATGCAGAAGATTGGGCTGGTACATTAAAATTATGTTTTCATTATAAATAGTATCTTTGTTTTCAAAAAATAATATCGAAAATAATAAAATAATGAGCAAAAAATATTTTCTCATTGTTTTAATGGTATTTTCTCTGTAATTAGTTTATTTGTGTTGTAAAAAACAAAAAAATCACAAAAAAAAAAATACAAAAAAAATTTTAAAAATCAGGAAAAAACTAAAACATTTACTTTCACATTGTTTCCAATGATAGAAATAGTTTATTTGTGTTTCTTCTTTAGTGACTTTTATTTAGGCATGCCTTTTATAAAGAAGATCTTATGATTAAAAGTAGTTTCAAGTTTCAAACTTTGAAGTTTGTTTATGGTTGCAGTACTGCTACTTCTATTTTCTTTCCAAGATATTAGAATGTGGTGAGAAGATAATAAGATAATTGACAAAAGTGGTTGTTGTAATTACTGCTCAGGCCATCTTCTCACCTGTTATTCTTTTCAATGCTGTTGTGGCGGTCTTTCAGTTCATTATTTTGTTGCTGTTGTTGTTGTTGTGATTGTATTTGTTACAGCTTCTCGATTTACTGTTGGATTTTGTTGTTGCTTATCCCCATCAAGAGTTGCATTCTTTTCCTTCAATGCAGGAATTGTTCCATTACAGTTTGCTTTTATTGCAGGAAGATGCAAAACATTGCTGAACTATATGTGTTACTATATGGGTTGTGCAGAAGATTGGGCTGGTACATTAAAATTATGTTTTCATTGTAAATAGTATCTTTGTTTTCAAAAAATAATATCGAAAATAACAAAATAATGAACAAAAAAATATTTTAAATCAATTAACACCAATAATGATTTTATTTTTGTACAATATATTTTGGATCGTCTGATCCATCATCACGTATCTAAAAGCGAATAAAAACGGTTAAAAACAGTTATAAATAAGATGTAAAAAATTATTATTGTATACTACACACACGTAAAAAATTATAAAACACATTTACTAAAAGAAATCAAAAAGTTGGAGAAATAGAGATGTTGTGTCTTGAGAATCAGATCTTAATTACCAAAGCACGACTCCTATACTCATCCTTTGTGTTCAGAACCGGTTTGAATTCAAATCATTAGTGCTTCAAGGGTCATTAAAAAAATATTTTCTCGTTGTTTTAATGGTATTTTCTCTGTAAATAGATTATTTGTGTTGTGAAAAACAAAAAAATCACAAAAAAAAAATCCAAAGAAATTTTAAAAATCGGGATAAAACCAAAACATTTACTTTCACATTGTTTCCAATGATGTAAATAGTTTATTTGTGTTTCTTATTTAGTGACATTTATTTAGGCATGCCTTATGTAAAGAAGATCTTATGATTAAAATTAATTTCAAGTTTCAAACTTTGAAGTTTGTTTATGATTGCAGTACTCTTACTTCTATTTTCTTTTCAGGACTTTAGAATGTAGTGAGAAGATAATAAGATAATTGACAAAAGTGGTTGATGTAATTACTGCTCAGGCCATCTTCTCACTTGTTATTCTTTTCGATGCTGTTGTGGCGGTCTTTCAGTTCATCATTTTGTTGCTGTTGTTGTTGTTGTGATTGTATTTATCACAACTTCTCGATTTACTGTTGGATTTTGTTGTTGCTTATCCCCATCAATAGTTGCATTCTTTTCCTTCAGTACAGGAATTGTTCTATTGCAGTTTGCTTTTATTGCAGGAAGATGCAAAACATTACTGAACTATAAGTGTTACCATATGGGTAACAAGTTCTTTCCGCAGAAAATTGGACTGGTACATTAGAATTATGTTTTCATTGTAAATACTGTCTTTGTGTTCAAAAAATAATATCGAAAATAACAAAATAATAATCAAAAAAATATTTTCTCATTGTTTTAATGGTATTTCCTCTGTAAATAGTTTATTTGTGTTGTAAAAAACAAAAAAATCACAAAGAAAATACAAAAAAATTTTAAAAATCAGGAAAAAACTTAAAACATTTACTTTCACATTGTTTTCAATGATGTAAATAGTTTATTTGTGTTTTTTTTTTAGTGACTTTTATTTAGGCATGCCTTTTATAAAGAAGGTCTTATGATTAAAAGCAATTTCAAAGTTTCAAAGTTTGAAGTTTGTTTATGGTTGAAGTATTTCATCTTCTCACTTGTTATTCTTTTCTATGCTGTTGTGTCAGTCTTTCAGTTTATCAAGTTTTTGCTGTTGTTTCAGGAAGATCCAAAACAAACTATATGGGTAGGACATTTCTCTGTAAATAGTTTATTTGTGTTGTAAAAAACCAAAGAATCACAAAAATTTGAAAAATCACAAAAAAGCCAAAAAAAATTGATTTCATATTGTTTCCAATGATGTAAATAGCTTATTTGTTGAGTTTGTTAAGGAGAGGAGTAATGAAATCCCTCCTGATTAGTCGGGGCATCAAGGCAACTGCAGCTGCAGGAATTCAATTTTGGGGAGTTACGAAGTTGCTTCAGGCCAAGACAATGTTATTCATTAGTGTCGCAATACTTTTTACATGCATTCCGTTGCTCTGTCAATAATATGGTCTTATACAACGTTATGTGTGGATGTAAAGTGTTAATCCAACAAACTGTTTTTGATCTCTGAATTAGCCATTAAATTATGTTGTTATTTATGGAAGGTGTTAGCAACCTTTTTGTGTATTAAAGGCATAATATATCTAACCTGCCAAATTTCTGGTAGATACTAATATGTAAACACCAATACGAACATGGTACTTCATAAAAACTATGATCTGTAAATCGTAAATTATTAATGCAAGGACTCAGTGATTAGTTGCTGTTCAACGGTTTTTTTAAAGGTTTAACTGATAATTCCAGAGATGTATTTTTGATAAATATACACCTCTGAATTTAGGTGAAGTTATAGCTGTATTTCCAGGTGAATTTTCCCTCTTGTTATTAACTGAATATACAGACTTGTTTGGTGGTGAAGATGCAACTCTACGTTTAGGTCAACCTGCACCTGTGTTTTCGAAGAAATATACATCTCTGTGAAATGGATAACCACCTCTGTTTTAGGTGAATGCCCAGCTGTGATTATAGGTGAATGTCACCTATATTTTAGATCAATGTTCCTCTTTATTTACAGATGAATATACAACTGTGTTGTAGGTAATCTACAGCTGTCTTTGTACTTATTTTGCACTTCTAATGGAGATGACTGTAGCCCATTCTTTGGTTATGTGATTTACTCGAATGTACATCTGTGTCTGTTGTTGAATGTTCACCTTTGATTAAGATGAACATACTGCCTTGCTAGGTAATGAATACATACCTCTGTGTTAGGTGCAAGTGTAGTTGGGTTTGTTGTTTAAAATTTAGATGATTTATTTAGATTATTTTACTGTCCATAAGTTATATGGTGTCTGAATTGGATGAGTTGTTTCTACCTAAGGATACACGGAGGTGATACAATAGAAAAAGTTGGTGACTAAAAATGATCGTGAAGATCATCCCTTTCTCAATTGTTATCTTTATATTGAGTACCACAGAATGTAGTATTTGACAACAGATGTCTCAACTTCGTATGAAGGGCTTAATGCATTTATGGTGACTTATGATCAATGTATCGATATAATAAGAGAATTTAATGCAGGCTTGGCAAGTGCTAAGAATGGAGAAGTACGATGAGATGAGTCTACGATGAGTTTTTTAGATGTCAGGGGATTACTTGTCACAGAAGACAAATAACATGAAAAACATGTTGCCAAGTGCCAAATATTCCGTTGGAAGTGATCCCTGTTATCCTGGAAAAAAAAAATTAAAAAAATTAAAACAGTTTGTTCCCAGGTTGAAAGCAGTTAGTGAAAAAGATGGACGTTGTATTAAAATGTTATTTGGTTAATTCGGGTTATGTTTATTTATGTTTATGTAGTTTTGCATTCAATATTTAGAGTACTTGTTCGATGTTCAATATTTCAATAAGATGGTTCGTTAAGACATCCTAGTTGGAATTTTTTTGACGTCAAATTTGGCTGGTTTTTGAACAATGTAAAAACTAGTGTATTTACAAAAATCTTCATTACTTTTTCAAAAATGCACGGTTTCCTTTGAAATTTTCGGATATTTTGCTTATTATATTACCACAACTTATTTTAAAATTTCTGGTTCTAATCTTGACCCAACGATACGCTATAATGAATCAAATTTTGGGTGCGTTTTTTTTTACCCACCCGGTAAAATGATTAAGTGTTTTGATTTAATGATTGTTCAAAACTCATTCCAAATTTTATCTTATTGAGGTATGAACATCATTTGCGTGAGGTTTGGTCTTGTTTGATTCTCACGGAATGTTTCCTTTTTTTAGATATTGGTATTATGATGGGGGTAAATTGATATCAGCTGAGAGATACCTTGCATAGAGTGTGCATGCAAAACATTATGTATCATCATCGATGGTTGACAAGAGAAATGTGATAGACCAGGTTAGTTTTTTCTGAAATGCAATAACAGGATAAACAAAACCAGGAATTATATATATATATATTTCGTTATACTGATAAAGATAGCTGTGTATTTTTTGATTGTCTTCAGGCCCCTTCAAGCATCAATACATTATAATGTAAATCTGAACTAGAAGATAGAAGTATTGAAAATCATTCATTAGACAGATCATGCCATAGCTGATGTTCACGCCTGTTGTCCACATGACCAAGCTTTTGCAAAAGTAAGAACAGTTTTCTTAAAGAACTTGTTGACATTATTTACGATTTTTAACAATGAATAAATGAGAGGGATAGAACATTTCGGTGGAACCTATCATTATTGAATGTTCTCTTGTATGCTTGAAAATATAGGTTTTCCTCCATGTTGTTATCTTAAACAGCTTCTTAATTTTGAAGTCTTGTTTTAAGGATTTCATATAGCACTTTGACAATCTTTGTAAGAAAAAATATATATGTTAAGCGGTTAGGGGCGTCAAAGCAATAAAAATACACGTTTTGGCGGTTAGTCTGATTGGCTATCAACAAGGCAACCTCTTAGTCTGATATGTCTGTCAACCAGGACTGTAAGTAATCATAATATTCTGTCACTAAGGACAGAACCTAATCTGCTCTGACAAACCAACAACAAGGATGGCTTCTTAGTCTGATTGGCTGTCAATGAGGACTGTGAGTAGCACTGCATGAAATACCCGAGAGTATGACAGTAAAATCTAGCGGATAATGTCGTATACGTACACGTATGCGTTAGTATACATCAGTATGCGATCTAGCCGTACCCGACAGTATACATGTCGTATATGTACTTTTTAAGCACGACAGTATATGGCCGTCGCATACCCAACGTATGCAACAAGCGTATACGGTGCCATACGACTGCATACTTTTGGATTCCGTCGCACACTCAGTACATACTCCTATGGTATACTTCGTTATACACATATGATATTGTCTGATTCTGTATGTGTATAGTATCGTATACTTGAAGCGTATATCGTATATATTCTTCGTGGTAATCGAATTTGCTCTTAGAACACAAATTAACAAATTCCTTTTCTTTCAACAATACACATTCATATCTCAAAAATATATATTTATTTCCTTCATTATTTTGTAATTTTTGATATATAAATTCAACTTTATATATCAATAAATAAATGAATAATACACTAAAGAACACTGAATGTCGACAAAGCAAAAAATTGTCCTGGGGGTCGACATTGTTGAAAGCCTTATACATGTGTTACAAGGGACCCTTGCATACGCACACATACCAAAATATGGACGGAAAATTTTTTAACGCGTTTCTTTGAAGTTTATTAAATTTTATGCATAACTTGTCGACTTAACGTTTTTTGGACCACTTTCGCCTTTAAGTCGACAGTCGACTTAAAGGACGTTGTACGATAGCTAGATTAAATATTGGGTCGGGAAGGAAATCAAGGTATAAAAAGAATATTATTTGGAACAATTGGCTTGTTTTCTAGTATTTTACCAACATAACTAACTAAAGGCCAGTTTCCAGATCATTCACTGTGGTCGCGCGACTGAGCAAACTGGTAGTTCAAATGATTTGAACTACCAAGCGAATGAGATTATGTCAGCCAATCAAAAACTAGTCCGCTCATTCGTGCGAGCACGGTGAATGAACTGGAAGCCGACTTTATTGCAACAAAAAAATAAGAAATCCCACTGGATAATAAAAATGCTTTTACATGCAAATGCTATGGGGAAAACTCAAAAAGTCATTTTTGTTCATGTTAAGTAATTCCATTCTTCTTTTCTGCAGGTTATCTGCTTTTGTTCTTTCATTTATAATCTTTATTCTTATTTTGTCATGCGTTATTGGCAATCGTCTTTCCTTTTGAAAAGCCTGAATCTGAGATTTTGCTGAAAAAGAATAACTACACGATTTTAGGAAATCATGAGGTGAACAATATGAAATCTTAAGGCAACGAAACAATCATTCCTATTAAATGTTAGTGTTATAATTAAGCTTGATTGCCTTTAGGTTGTTGAAACCATCTAAGACATCGAATTCAGAGCAGCCTGAAATGATGATCACTAACTCGGAAGTGTTCTATCTGCCTGCCGGTAAATGAACGCCTTGAAAGTTGAAAGCAATGCTTCAGTATCTTCTGTCTTCCAAATGTGATTTTTCCCAACTGAAACATGAAGGACTGTCAATGACGTCTTCCAGCCAACATGATGTTTGACATATGATAACCACATAAGCAAAGTAAGGTAGATTTTTTCACAGAATTTCAGTCAATCGCAGTTCCAGGAAATTCATTAACCGAGAACTTAATGACCAAACTTTATTAAGGCCAAGGCATCCAGATCCAAACGAAACAACTGTTCTTACAATAAGATTACCTTTTAAAATTGAAAATGATGAAGCAGACTCTGAAAGTGGAGAGCGAGATAACAGATTATTTTGTGTTCAAAATACTGAAAACATTGTATTTTCGATCTAAGACAAGAAAAATACCTGTAGGACGTGTCTTTCCAGGAGGCCTTCCTCTTTTCTTTTTGTTTCCGTCTTTCAAACCTGAAAAATTAAAGTAAAGCAAAATCCAAATACAATGGAAAAAACAGAAAAACAGAAGGGTCTAAGCAAAACTATACAATACCATGCAGTGCATTCGATTTGGTGTTGTCTTCTAAATGAAAAATTGTATCGCAATAATACTAATATATTATCGTTGGCAACAAATGATAAGACACCAATATACCTTCTTCTGTTTCTTCATCATCAGAAACATCAGTTTCGGGTTGGAAATCGTTATCTGATGAACTCACAGATTCTAACTCACTTTGAGCATTATCTGTCGACGGGGTTTCTGTTTAGAGGAAGGAAAATTGTTATTGACTAATTTATTCTGTACTTACAATACTCAACACTTAATTAGGAACAAATAATTTTGTATGACATATTTTTGTATTTTCATAGAAAATTTTTATCCAGAATTGTATCTAGGGTCCTTACCTAGATACAGTTCTGGATATCTAGTAAATAAAAAACTCGTCCCCAAGCACAAAAATGGTTTCATTTATCACAGAAAATGGACCAAAATTATGTACGAAACCTTTACATAAAGAATCTAGTTAGCACATTTACCATGCATGTTTTGCTCCCTTGTCCTTAAAACGTACTTAGCTTAAAGAAAAAACTTTAAACAACGATGGAACTTTGTAAAGTGTGCTTTTTTTATAATGAATTCAAAAATGATTCTCACCAGAAGTCGTTGCGTTCATATTCGATCTTTCTTCAATACTGGTAGAGCTACTGTAACTATTTCCTAAAATATACAACAAGAAGTGATACTTTCAATACTGAAATGCCGAATAGAAATTACAGTCAGCTATGATACCCACCACCAACATTGTCCTCGGATTTTTTTACCCGTTCTTTAATGCTGGAAGAGCTGTAGTCACCATTTCCTAAAATATACAACAAGAAGTGATACTTTTAATACTGAAATACCACGTAGGAATTACAATCTGCTATGATACCCACCGCCAACATTGTCCTTAGATTTTTTTACCCGTTCTTTAATGCTGGAAGAGCTGTTGTCTCCATTTCCTAAAATACACGAAAAGTGATACTTATAATACTGAAATAACGCGTAGAAATTACAGTCTGCTATGATACCCACCGCCAACATTGTCCTTAGATTTTTTTACCCGTTCTTTAATGCTGGAAGAGCTGTTGTCTCCATTTCCTAAAATACACGAAAAGTGATACTTATAATACTGAAATAACGCGTAGAAATTACAGTCAGCTATGATACCCACCGCCAACATTGTCCTTAGATTTTTTTACCCGTTCTTTAATGCTGGAAGAGCTGTTGTCTCCATTTCCTAAAATACACGAAAAGTGATACTTATAATACTGAAATAACGCGTAGAAATTACAGTCAGCTATGATACCCACCGCCAACATTGTCCTTAGATTTTTTTACCCGTTCTTTAATGCTGGAAGAGCTGTTGTCTCCATTTCCTAAAATACACGAAAAGTGATACTTATAATACTGAAATAACGCGTAGAAATTACAGTCAGCTATGATACCCACCGCCAACATTGTCCTTAGATTTTTTTTTACCCGTTCTTTAATGCTGGAAGAGCTGTTTTACCCGATGTACTCGATCGCATGCCAACCAGAAGCATGACCTTCAGACTGCCTGAGCATCAACATCACGATTCTCTAGCAAAAATTTTCCTTTTACTGCCTTAGCTAGCTGCTTTAACAAATAATAAATTGCCGACTTCAGGCTGGCCTTTAGAGAATCATCTTCTTTCGTAGTGTTGTTTTCTATAGCTTTCTTCAGAGCAATGAAGTTCTCTCTTCTTAGCATGTCTCTTGCATCTTTGTATACTTCCCGAAAAATCAGATAAAGACTCGCTAATTTTCGCATATCTGCACGGACAGTCCGACGCACTTCAGTTTTCTTACTAGCTTTTCTCTTTACCTTTTCATAAGCATAAGATCCAAATAACTGAATCGTTTGATCTTGCCTAATATATACACCCACTTTATCATGTCTAAGTTTAGAAAGAACCTTTTTTACGAATTCCACATTTAATTCTTCGTTTACATCTTTGTTGATGAGTTGGACACTTATACCATCAGGTAAGCAACTTCCACTATAACAGATCTTCTTATGTCTAGTAAAATATCTCCTGGCAAAAAAGCCATTACACTTAGAGCACATTAACATATCATCTGAGAACTGAGAGTATTTTTCTCTTTGCAATTTAGGCAGAGTTTCCTTCAACTGAAGCTCGTTGTATTTCTTTATGCCCTGTTTTTTTTATGAATCCAGTATAGCCAACCGCTCTTTCCTAGGTTTCCCTAATGCATCCACAATCTCCTTTTCTTTTTTATGGACAGTTTGTAAATGCCGGCTTAATGCTGAATCTAATTTACCACAGTAAATGCATGGGCGATATGGTTTTTTCTTATCGATTCCCTAAAAAATTAACCTTCCGAAGTAAGACAAACCGAATTATCTAATCATTGGGACAGTGCTACTTGATATAGACAGCAAGTTAAATACAAAAGTAAAAGATGCAAAACATAACAATCCTATCGTTTGTGGAAATAAAGAGTTAGTAAAAAGGTTATTCACAAACCTGTCCACTTGGTACATTTTTCTCCACTGATTTACTAGTTTCAATCACCTGAGGTCAAACAATCACAAAAAATAAGAGAACGGTTGATAAACAACAATTCTTGATGTTACAAGTTTCATTTTGTCCCGTACCTTTTTATCCTCATCTGAGTCTTCTATAAACTTATACCGCCGCAATCTTTTCTTTGGCTAAATGATGAAATATGGTCAAAAAGGATGGCAAGAAAATCAGCAGGAAAAGGTTTGTAGAAAAAATGTAGAAAAACTTGTAAAAAATGAGTCTTCAATCAAAAGAATTTCTCACACGTGACAAAATGTTCTTTTTCTTCCATCTTTTCCTTCTTCTCCGCTAAAATTAAAATTTGAAATTTTATACTTTTAAACATTTTATAAACCTTTTGTAAACCATTATGATCAATGTATCGATATAATAAGAGAATTTAATGCAGGCTTGGCAGGTGCTAAGAATGGAGAAGTACGATGAAATAGTTTTTTAGATGTCAGGGGATTACTTGTCACAGAAGACAAATAACATGAAAAACATGTTGTGAAGTACCAAATATTCCGTTGGAAGTGATCCCTGTTATCCTGGAATAGGTATTAAAATGATTAAGTGTTTTGATTTATATAACTGATTGTTCAAAACTTATTCCAAATTTTATCTTATTGAGGTATGAACATCATTTGCGTGAGGTTTGGTCTTGTTTGGTTCTCACGGAATGTTTCCTTTTTTTAGATATTGGTATTATGATGGGGGTAAATTGATATAAGCTGAGAGATACCTTGCATAGAGTGTGCATGCAAAACATTATGTATCATTATAGATGGTTGACAAGAGAAATGTGATAGACCAGGTTAGTTTTTTCTGAAATGCAATAACAGGATAAACAAAACCAGGAATTTCATATATATATTTCGATGTTATACTGATAAAGATAGCTGTGTATTTTTTGATTGTCTTCAGGCCCCTTCAAGCATCAATACATTATAATGTAAATCTGAACAAGAAGATAGAAGTATTGAAAATCATTCATTAGACAGATCATGCCATAGCTGATGTTCACGCCTGTTGTCCACATGACCAAGCTTTTGCAAAAGTAAGAACAGTTTTCTTAAAGAACTTGTTGACATTATTTACGATTTTTAACAATGAATAAATGAGAGGGATAGAACATTTCGGTGGAACCTATCATTATTGAATGTTCTCTTGTATGCTTGAAAATATAGGTTTTCCTCCATGTTGTTATCTTAAACAGCTTCTTAATTTTGAAGTCTTGTTTTAAGGATTTCATATAGCACTTTGACAATCTTTGTAAGAAAAAATATATATGTTAAGCGGTTAGGGGCGTCAGCGCAATAAAAACACACGTTTTGGCGGTTAGTCTGATTGGCTATCAACAAGGCCAACCTCTTAGTCTGATATGTCTGTCAACCAGGACTGTAAGTAATCATAATATTCTGTCACTAAGGACAGAGCCTAATGTGCTCTGACAAACCATCAACAAGGATGGCTTCTTAGTCTGATTGGCTGTCAATGAGGACTGTGAGTAGCACTGCATGAAATACCCGAGAGTATGACAGTAAAATCTAGCGGATATTGTCGTATACGTACACGTATGCGTTAGTATACATCAGTATGCGATCTAGCCGTACCCGACAGTATACATGTCGTATATGCACTGTTTAAGCAGGACAGTATATGACCGTTGCATACCCAACGTATACAAGAAGCGTATACGGTGCCATACGACTGCATACTTTTGGATTCCGTCGCGCACTCAGTACATACTCCTATGGTATACTTCGTTATACGCATATAATATTGTCAGATTCTGTATGCGTCAGGGGCGGATGCAGCATTATTTTATAGGTGCGGCTCAACCTTGTGGATTCCAATAAGAATTCCGATTCCCCGATTTTTCGCAAAATAACCCGATTTACGGACAAATGCATCCCGAAAATGGGGGGTGATCAACGTTCATTTCCAGTTAGCTACTTTGAACCCCCAACACCAAAATTAGCCTACATTAAACATTTTAACCAACGGTGGATAGAAGAATAGAAGCTGAATACAATGGTTTTTTTGAGATTAACACAGCATATACATAACAAAATAATTACAGTATTATATGCATCATTATATTAAACGTCTAAAATACCAAACACACTGTACGATTACACATTCATTTCGTTGCAGGAAGACTTTTCTAGCATTCTCATTTTCAAAAGCAAATTTATTTCACCCAAGCAAAGCGGAGTACAAAATTGAACTAAGAGGCTAAAAAACAGTATAATTTTAAAAAAATAACGAAAATTGGCACCATATTTATGGTTTTTGTCAAAACTAATCTCACTAAGAATGCAGTTTTCCTATAAATTCATGGTGCATTATAATTTTCCGCCCTCTATGTTGATTTTCGTCCTGCACTCCTCCTTGACTTCTTACTCTTCTCAACATCCTTTGGCACCTTTCCACATACACCTCTAGCGCTTCATTAATCTAGGTCGATCTGTTGGTGTTTTTGCTAAAAAGACAAAAGGTGAACAAATTCAAACTTAAAATATCTTATATGTGGTGAATTAGAATTAGTATGAAGTCTCCCACCATTTATTTATTTTTTAAATCCATAAATAAAATAGTATGTTCTCATAGAATATATAATATACAGTGAATATAGTCAAGACATATCAAAACAGAAGTGTCACATAAAATAATTCTTCCTATTCTACTTGTATGTTTTCAGTAGACAATCGACCACACTCCACAAAGCAAAATCCTCTTTAAAGACAAAGGCTTCTTAGTAGAATCATAACAGGCTTTATCATCAAGTATAGGAAAACATTTGTTTCTCTTTATTTCTTCTAAAATCTGGTTAGATATCAAATTCCCACAATACTGATTCAGATCACTTGGAAATGGAAGTATTATAGTATTCTTTTTCTAGATAATTCCAAATCACATCTATACAATTTGATGCAAACTTATATCCATTGAATTCTACCATTTGTTTCATTCAATTACCAATCATGACATGCATGGAATAAAACTACCAGAACATAACGACCTTGTCGATACACGAAAACATTTCTTTGACTAAAGCTGATTTCCCACCAAAGAGTAGTTGGGGAATTTCAAAACCAACAGAATAAGCATCTAGCCATTTCAACTGAAAGACCATCCATCTGTTTTGTCTTTTCGAGCTCAAAACATTGTCAATAAATGATTTTATATCCTGGAGAGAACCTGCAGAGGACGTGTCAATGTGGGTTGTAACATTATCATACAATAATGCTAATTCTTCATGGCTTTCCTTAGCTTTGTCTGTAGAAGAAGATAAACTCAATTGTCATGTTCAAAAAATTTTTTCAATCTTGGGCAACTATTCCTTCTAAGCTGAAGGTTTTGTTTGAATCTTAGATGTTCCTGCGGTTCCTTTCCTTTTATAAAGAAACCCAGGAACCAACAGAACATAGTGATTATGCGAAAAGTGCTTGAGATTGATATCCCCTCAAAACAAAACAAAATATGGATTGTGAGATAAGATTCACCCAGCTTACACTAACAGGCCACACTAATAGCATTTGGTTTCAATTTTATTCACAAAGTAGGTGCATAATGGGTGCATGACTTATGTATGACTGGTGGAAGTCCCAACAAACACAAGACAGAACACCAATTTTGTTCCTCGCAAATTTGCATTGCTTGTTCCTCATTAACCCTCATAAACTCACTGCTGAATTTTTTCCAAATAAAGCTAACAACACATAGCTATACGAATGCTCATCATCAGTGAAAAATCTCAAAATAATTGCATTATATATCTAATGAAATTAAATATCACAAAATAAAGTTAATGTATACATGCAAACTCTGTAGTTTTTGATCACCGCCAAAAGGTACCACATTTAAAAAACATAAGTTTGTGTAGTAAGCAAGTCCAATGACTCTGAGTAAAATTCCTTAATTACGTAAGGCGCGAAGCGCCGCAATGTAATTGGGATTTTATGAATAAAATCGGAGTACGATCTAATACTGAATTCTCCCAACCTACCGCGTAAACAAACGTGGACCTCGGACTTTAGCAAGAACATGGGAAGGAATACACAATTTTTAGTATATCAAGTTTTCTTTCGACCTCTTCACAAGTACAAAGAAGAGATAAAACAATTAACGTCGATCGTACTCCGATTTTATTCATAAAATCCCAATTACATTGCGGCGCTTCGCGCCTTACGTAATTAAAGAATTTTATTTCATAAAATCTCCGTCGATCTACTACTGAATTCTCCCAACCTACTGCGTCCCTCGGACCACGCACAGCCTCAGTTTAAAGCGCTTCCATTGAGTACACTGTCCTGATACAGCTGAGATTTGTTAACTGTCGTTTTGTGATAATGCCTTTGCCATGTAGACTCATTTGACCAATTACCCCTGTTAAGGACCTCTTGAAGAGACAAACCGTTGACTTTAGCCTTGGATGAAGAGGCTGCACGAGTAGAATGTGCTTTAAATCTTTCAGTGTTTATACCAGATGCACTCAATACTGACTTCACCCAACCTGAAACTGTTGACTTACTAACTTCCTGATGAGGTTTTAAAGTACTGAGATGAAGTTGTGTCTGGCCCGCCTTACGCCATTCTTTAGTTAAGTCCAGGTAACAATCTAATGCACTGTAAACACATAACTTTTCATCTTGCATGTATCTAGTGAATTCAACACAAGGAGGGGACTTTCCTTTCCTCCCACTTTTAACTAGCTTATCAAAAGAGAATCTATAAAATGTAGGTGAACGAACCATATAAGAAATGTTCAAATGGTGAATTTCTGAGCACCTTGATGCAGCAGTTAGCGCCAAAAGCATCGTGACTTTAAATGTTAACAGTTTAGTTGACACACCCCCGTTATCCCCTAAACTACTAAAGTAAGCTAAAACTTTACCCACTTCCCAAATAAAAGTGTATCTTGGTTGAGGTGGCCTGTTATTAAATATGCCAGACATCAATGCACAGACTCTAGGATGTTTCCCAATAGGTTGTGAATTAACACTATCATGATATGCCGAAATCGCTGATCTGTGACAATTAATAGTCTTCCACTGGTAATTTAGAGAGAACAGATGCCCCAAAGAGTTTATTACATATTTTAAATCAATTTTCCGTTCACTACACCAGCCAGACCACTTTCCCCAGGCCGATTGGTAATTAGATATTGAGCTTCTGCGTCTGGAATGGAGGATAAGTCCTGCAGCTTGTTCTGATAAGCCCTCACCTGCCAGGATTTCCCTGAAACCATCCAGGCTGCTAATTGCCGGTGACTGGACAATACTAATGGGTGGTTTTGCCCTTGAGGATTTTTCAAGATATTTTGGTGCATGTTTATCAATATTGGGTTGCACGTGGTCATTTCCAACAGATTGGCATACCAAGGTTTTACTTTGGCTAAAATCCTTCCTATCAGTGCAAAAGGAGGAAACGCATAAGGAAATAGATGTTTTCAATTTATCAGCATGGCATCTGTTCCCCTGCTTCTTGGATCTGGCTTCCAGGACATGTAAGCTGGAACCTGGCTGTTCAGACGAGAAGAAAACAGATCTATGTCCGGTGTGCCCCACCGTTTTGTCAACTTCTGAAAAACATGGTGATCCAACTTCCATTCGCTGGAAGTGTGAGCGTGTCGGGATTCCCAATCTGCTATCACATTCAATTTGCTGGGAAGGTATTCCGCAGTAATCATGATCTGTCTGGAAATCAAATAATTCCAGATTTCCTTCGAGATCCTCACCATTTCCTCGTTCCGGGTACCCCTCCCCCCCCCATGTTGAGCAGGTAGCTTAGGGCTACCATGCAAGTGAAACTGATTTGAGAGAATTTTGTGAAAGACAATATTGCTTATTTGGCTGCCATAAGTTCTAAGACATTGATGTGCTTGCCTCTCTCCAAGAACGACCATGTCCCCCCTGTGGCCTTCCCTTGGCATGCTGCACCCCAGGCCTGAAGGGATGCATCTGTTTGTATCACCATCTCTGGGTCTCCCAATTGAAGCGGCTTCCCGTTTTGGAGGGTTAGGTTTTCCCTCTACCAACTTAATTCCCTCAACGAATTTTCGTTTAGGATAATGACACCCTGATAAGATTGTGATTTTTTCAACGCCTGTATTTGTTGTAGTTGAAGATACCTGTGTTGCAGCTTGGCTGGCAAAACTGTCTGAGCTGTAAACGACAGCAGTCCTATTAGTTTGGTCAAGTCCAACACCGTCACTTGAGGACATTTTATAAAGGCTGAGCACTTTTCTTGGATAGATTGTATTTTGTCCTTGGGTAGAGATAGCTGCATGTGAACTGTGTCTATTTCCAGGCCCAGGAATTCTAACTGATGTGTTGGTTTCAATTGAGATTTCCAGGTGTTGAAGAAGAAATATCAGTGTATCTCTCTCTCCTCCCCCCCCCCCCCCCCCCCCCCCCCCCCCCTCAAACTGTGAGCCGGAGTTAGATTATCTCAGCAACTCCTGGTACTTTTTCTTCGACTTCAATGTATTGGTCCAATCCTGTTGGAATTTTGCACCGAACAGTTTCTCCTCACTCTCTGCCAGTATTTTCAGCACTTCTTTTGCTTTGGATTCCTTCATTAAGGCATTGAGACCATTGAGGCGTCCATTATACGTCAGGCTATGGAAGACTTGCCCAACCACGACAATTGCTTGTTCTATGCTATTTTTAATCTCTTCAACAGAGATTTCTACTCTTTGGCTTTTTGTGTCCATGGCACCCTCTAATGCTACCCATGCCTCACTTAAAGGGCCCATCACATTCAGTGTTTTTGATTGTAATCTTTTATATGTTTTATCCATAGACAATTCATTACTCTTGTTACGTTCCTCTAGAATCTCTTTCATGAAGTCATCCATTTCCAATGGTACGACAATATTAGATGGAGGTGTTGGAATATGACTATCTTTCAAGTCTTGATCAGCAATGTATTCGACAAACATCTTTGTTACATATCTTGCCATGCTATTTGGCAATTGCCATGCAGCCTGGGCTTTAGCCGAGGCTGGGGTAAAACGGTTGATCTCATCACCTTCTTCAACATCTGAATCCTCATCAACTAAGTCAGCTACTGAGGCTTTTCTCTTCCTGTCCGTAGACAAAGAAGGCTGGAATGATGTATTTGCCTCTAATTCCCTTTCATCATCACTCGACTGATGTTGTTGTGGTGGAGGTAAAGCCTTAGAAGTTATATGTCGTTCAATGCAGCCAGTTTACTCAACATCCATACTAGCTAAATGTAAATAAGATGCTTGCTCTAATGCTGTCTTTCAGTGTGACCTCTACTGTTTTACACTAGACAACATGGCAGGTGAAGCCTCTGTTTGCCTCCCTGAATGAATTTGTAAAATTTTTTGAAGAAGCCTCAAAGCTTTCTCCAAAATATTAAATAAATCAAATGTATATTATCCTAAACTACTCTCTGATACAGTAGTTTACAATATATAGCAATGATTGCACAAGTAGGGTAGGATTTAAAAGAGAAACATTTACTCACGTTGTTTCTTGTTCGCGATAAAGTTTAGAAGAGGCTGTGCGTGGTCCGAGGGCCCACGTTTGTTTACGCGGTAGGTTGGGAGAATTCAGTATTAGATCGACGGAGATTTTATGAAATAAAATCCCAACCAGGAGTTCAGCAAGGCAAAAAAATAATAAATAAAAAGAAGCTCCACATAGAAATTCTTCAAAATTTATAAAATTTTGTTTTTCGTCAAAGTTACAAATATAAAAAGCCTTGCATGTGAATGAAAATAAAACAAGAACCATAAGGTGCAAAACGGTAGCAGCATTACAAAACTTGTAAAGAACATGTAAAGAAATACTAATATCGAACGTTTTGAAACCAAATACTAAGCATGCATGAGTAAAATTCCTAGCCATGTTACTTTATTCGGAGAAACTTTCGCGAATTTGATCCTTTTCTAATGTCCTTAATTATTTCTAACTTCCTTCTTTCGCGTAAGTTTGTCTCGCGAATATTTGCGACAGTTTTAATTTGCGAAAGTTAATCCAAAAAATTTCGAAAATTTTTGATCTCGCGAAAGTTTCTCCGAAAAAGGTATTACATTTTCAGGATTTACTTTTGTTTCAACGGCCTCACATAGATTAGATAACTTCGTGTAAATTGCATTTGTCTGAAAATCGCAAAAAAAAAAAAAAAAAAAAAAATGGCGGAGCAATAGCTTTTCCTTTCCACGAGAAATTTTCCTTGTGGGCCTGAAATTATTTTCCAGAGGTATGTTTTTGGAGAAAAGTAATTTTCAGTTGTCCAAAAAATACTTGATAAAATAAAGAAAAAATCTTGACTCTTGAAAAGTTAACAATAATATTGAGAACTAAGAAATTTTTGGCTCCGGAGAACTTAATTTTCGCAAGAGCAAACTTTCGTGATTTTTTCGAAAATTCGGGAAACTTTATTCCTCGCATGTACAAGAGAAGTTTCTTTGGTTGAATAGTATCAGTGTATTGGAATATGGAGAAATAAAAAACAAGGTAGATCCAGTCAAGATCTTATCAGAACATAACATACATTAATATACATAACAGAACAGTTGGCAAAATACAAATCAGATTCGATTTTAACTTGCCAATTTTGAAAATCAAAGATGGCCCCAGGTTCATAAGACAATTTGTTGGAGAAAAAGATGAAACCCTGAGGCTTTAACATATGTCAACAATAAACAACAAAAACTATGAAACAAAACAACTGCAGAGTCCAGCCGATAAAGAAAGAAGTGTTATATTGATTTATTGCAAGAACAAACTCATGAATCATATCAACAGTAGCTTCAAACCCTTCTTTAGTTCTAATATTACCTTCGCTGAAAAATTGCAAAACTTGAGGCTTATTTCCGAAAAAACCTAACATGTCAACAAACAATATATATATATAGCCAAAATATATATATAAAACAAAACAACTGTTGAGTCAGTATTGTCACAATAACTACAAGAATGTTATTTTTTGTACCAGCTTATCGATCATATCCACAGTCACCTCAAAAACGTCTGTTATTTCTAATAATTCCTTTGCTGTACTTGGTTCATCATTCATTGTAAATTGAAAATGGGTGGCTAGTTGTTGCAATGAGTCATTTCGCAGGAGTATATGGTGTTTCTCATCAGAGGATACATCCTTCACAAGAAAATTAGCAAACCATGCTTTTTCACAATTGCTTCGCAACATGTCAATATTACATCTTTCGCACCTTACTTGTTCACCATCGCAGCAGGGGAGACATTTCTTTTGGCATTGAAGACAACAAGTATTTGCTTCAAGCGTTTGAAGAGCTAATATTTTAACAACCATTGTCACGGTACCAACAATTGCATCATTTTGTATAGGATTACTGATATCTTGGACTTCCTTGCACTCCATTTTCAAATTTTTGCATGTGTTCAAGAAAATATTTCTTTTGAGACATCGCAGGCAGAGATTTTTCAGAAGGTAGGTCTTGGATAGTTCTAAAGCATCAACCTCATCACCAAATAGCTGTAGCTTCCTAACTGATGTATGATCACGCAGTACAACCACTTGCTTTAAAATTATTCCAGACAATCCGTGATGCTGTTTTGAGTCTTCTATATCATACACCTGTGCAATGACATTTACAAGTTGTCCTGGTGCAAGTTGTTCAAGGTCTTTTAATGAAACAACTGCATCAGCTGCCAATTTGGTATTAAATTGGAAATTCACATCTGTGGGTTTTACTGCACTGACCTTTGAATGCTGATTGACAATAATATCAGCTTTGCTGATGTTGAAAGATGATATTTTGACAGGGGATTGTGACGTTTGAAAGTCCACAAAACGTTTATGTTTGTCTTTGCTTTACGAGAAGAATCCTCTGATTGGAGCAAGAAATCGAAATATGGCGTGCCTGTGATCAATCCATTCTTTACTGGACTTACGCTATGTTATATCCAACAATATCCTTGTCTGAATGAAAAAAGACAAAAAAATAATAAGAATTGTTAATGAAGAAGTGAGATGTGAAGAAAGTCAACTTTTTTGCTCTGTAAGCTTCTCTTCCCTTTAGTTTTATACAGCAGTCAGGGGGTACAGGTATGAGGCCATCCTACCCATTAATTACAGGACCATTTAAATAAAATGACACAACTATTGTCCCATAAAAGAACCACTGTGCCTGCAAGTCAGTGAAACTTTCTGAAAGAATAGAAGAATGAAAGTGTAAAGGTGTCAGTTACAGCATAAAAAAAGTGGGACCAGGGTTAGAAATAAATAAATGGAAAAACTTGAAAAAACACTAACCTTTACATGGCTTTTTGGGCGTAGAAGGACCTAAATAATATGAAGCTAGCACTTAATAACTATGCAAAGTATTACAACATTCGGGTTATGCATCTTATATATGTAATTAAAGTACCCTACCTGGGCAATTTGTATGATCACTAGGACTATTTGTCTTTGAAGCTATGAAAACCAATAGCATAATGTACATCGTGAAAAAGGATATGAGTATTCATGCTAAGACTGTTCAGTCAACCAAATGAAATGCAGAAAAAACAGCTAGCATTTTTACCTGACTTTCTTTTCTCTGCAAGACTTTGATTCTGGTCATTTTACTCTATTTCTTAACATAATTTCTTTTCTTTTCTTTCTATCTGAACATCTTGACCAGTACATAGATAAAATATCATGTATTTCTCTGAGTGGTCCAATCTATCATGGTATAAGTGATTGAAAATTTATTTATTTGATTCATTACAAGTATGTTTTCATTTGGTGGATTCTTCCTGTTCATGTACAAGCAATCAAGAAAATGAAGAAGATAACAGATGAAGTAATTTATTGGTTATTTACTTAACCTCCAATCTGGCAGAAAATATTATTTTGGCTTACATAACGTAGTTCAATACATTCCATTCATACTCAATTAGTTTTCTTTTGTTTATTTCCCTTATTCCATTAGTGCAACAATACAGGCTTGCATTATACACTCCTGACGTTAGGACGAAAGAATTCGAGTTAATATTTTTTACATTTCGAAAAGTATGTACTAGATTGGGCGTAAACTGGCGTAAATTTCATCGATTGCGCCCTTATGTGTGTTTGGCAAAAAAAATTTGCCTAACCCTTAAAAAATCTTAGATCCGCCCCTGACACGAGGTTTGAAGCCATGTGCGATCAAAATAAAATAATAAAAAAACACCGAAACCAATAGTCAGCGAACCTACGGTCGCTGACTAATAAACAAAAAGAAACGACACTTTATCTTTTATCCTTTTATCCTTTAAGTCTGCGAAAATAAAAAGAACAAGAGCCAGATGGCGCAAAACGGTAGCAGCAAAGTACTTGCCACAAAAGTACTTTCGAAATTTTACTTAAAGTTCTTAAAAGTTCTGTAAAGGTTATTTCTTGAGATATTTTACTGGTGGAAAACAGGCATAAACGATAATAATGTTTAAAATTACTAACTCGTATAAATAGGGTCTAATCGTAACACACCAGCGACTTAATTTATTAGAAGACAAAAGAATTATACATGCGTGAGCTGTTTATAACGTACATTTTTTATACTAGTTAGTAGCTAAAGCTAAAATGCCCCGCCTCAAGCTTCAGTCTGTCTCCAAAAAATCATAATTTTCATGGATTAGACAATAGAGCTCTTTCGTTTCATTTAACAAAGGATTTTGACGTTTGAAGTGTGTTTTAAATAGTAACTAGACGCCTCTCATGGCTTGAATAATTTCCTCTTCAGCCATAGAAGAAACTATTTCACGCTAATTTTCAAAATATCTGAATGAATTTATCCATTCTTTTCTTGTTTGAAATGCTTATACAGAATAGGTCCAACAATTTGCAAAATATAATTTTAACATATAATATTTGGTAGCAGTGAACCAAAATCACTTGAAAAAAGTTATATAGATTGACGACTTCCACAATTATATGCCTCAACACTATTCAGGTCTATTACAACCAAATGATTAGGTCAAACAGGTCTAAAAATTGAAGGCATAATGCCTATTTATGGCTAAATTAGAAAAAGTGACTGAAAAATTCGAAATAAACACTTTCCACTTCTTCTTTGAGCACTCTTTAAAAAATTGGCACAAATTGGGAGCAAATTGCGAATTCACCAGTTGAAGCTTATCAATAATACACTATGAACAAAAAGATGAAACTTTTAATTAACTTAGAGTGCGTTTACATGAAAGCCGTAGTGAACTCAAACCAATTTGAAATTTTAAGCCTCCAGTTACGAGTTTCGATACGGGTTCTTATTTCAGTACTGTTCCTGGTCACACCTTCAATGCACTCTTTATCGCAACCCACTTTTCAATTTACTATAGCTTATCCACATTTCGTAGCTAGAAAAAAACTTTGCATTGTATTGCACATTATGTTTATACTTCTTTCAGTATGTAGAGACACAGTCTACATTCAATTCATTTCCAAATTTTAGAAATTTGTCCTTCTTTGGCAGTTCTAGTTGTCTACGTTTTTTCGATATCTTCAAATGTCAGTGCTCTTTTGAAGACAGTTGATACAGATACCAATGTTCTATCACCAAGCATTATGCACATATTCTTTATAGCGTTTGTCAATATATGTGCAAAAAACAACAAAAAACATTCTCTTTATAAAGTTTTGTGTCAGTTCTTTCATAAGTCGATAAAACTTTCTTTTGATTGAGATGAGCACGTTTCATGCATTAATTAGAAAATTTTGTGCATGTATTGATTACATATTTCCCCAGTAATTTTGATATTCTTGATGGATGCTGAAAGTTTTTTCATCATAGGATAGTTTTACTTGTTATGAAACCTTCATTTTCTTCTTTCTCGAGCATATTTCCCCAAAACACAACCATTTCCTCTCTAAGAAGTCTTCTAACGATTAACATTAGGTATAAACAGGAAAATATTCTCAAAATTCTTCTTAAAAGGTTCTTACGAAGCTACGTATACAACTTCTACAAACCCAAAACATAACAAAACCGGTTCACGTGTTGTGCGTAAATATTTTAAGGACTAGTTAATAAAACTTTTAAAGATTGAAATGGAAATATAAAACGTCCAAAATAACTTCCAAAAGTAGTAAAAGGTTATAAAAGAATAAGAATTTGATGAAATAATATTAAAAATACCCTTTTATGCATTATGTTTAGCATGGAGTGCTGGCTGTCATTATCTACTCGGAATAAAAAAATTATCCGAAATGGAAACTCACTTTCCGAAAACGGATTGTCTTAATAAAAAAAAAGGAGAAAATTTGTCAACACTTCGCCGAGGTCGTGAAGCTATAGAGCCCCTTGCGAGGCTATAAGAACTTATGTAGAAAAAAAACGCGTTTCTTCGAAAACAAAAAATTTATGTTTTGAATTGTAATATCTTGAAACCAAAAATGAATTCGAACAGATAACTGCCTTTTTTTAACTCGATTTTTGAAAACCTTGATGCTCAAAAACAGTACAGATAGCTAACAAACGCAGAAAGCAATATGAAACTCTGAGCTTTACTGACACGAAAAACATATCTATTTTCAAGTGCCAAAGTACAATGATTCAGTACCATAAGTAACTAAAAGTCCCAGTTTTATGTAGACCTATTTGAGTAATATCCATTCCTTCATCAATTAAGTGATAAAATATCAAAGAAAACGTATTTTAAATGTATGTGATTTATAACCTTCGAAAATTCGAAAGGCTGTGTTCGTTCATTAGAATGTATATTGAGTTTTTAGTGGGGACTTGCAGACTCTAAATCGCAGACTAATTGCCATTTCGGCCACGGGTGTTTTAATCGGTATATTCGCTTTCGCTGCTACCGTATCTGTAAATATTTAAAATTCGGTGTATCTAGTCAAATATACACAAACATAGTAGATATAGCTAATGTCATATCAAGTTACCATTTTTGCTCTGACCATCAAAGTACTTGGCTTTCGTAGAAGGAATACCCCGGACCGCGTTTGTGAACATTGTTTTTCGCTATTTCTCCACAAAACATATTCTTGTTTGGAGCAGACTTTAGACGTACATCAAAAGTTGGGTTTTCAGTCCTTGCATCTCGATAATTGCTATCTCTGTTGATTTGGTTGACGGTGAATGCTGTAACATTGGCGATGTTGCTGATATTTTGAGGCGGATGATTTCCCATGTCGTTCGCCTTCAGTTTTTGCATACACAATTGCCCTTGACGTGCAACTTCAGCTGATGACTGCATTTTCTGATAGTGTGTTCTTGCTACATGTGATGTGTGTTTTTGATCACGTGATCGAGCTGGTTGTTCTTGTTCTGCTAGTTTAGAAATACTCTCTGTCTTGATAACTTGTCGATATCGTGTTGGATTTATGTATTTTCCAATGGCTTGGTAGACAATTAGACCAAATACGTCACTAAGTTGCTTGAGCTGTGTACCATTCCCGGTTATTAAAAGGTATTCACAAACAGGGTTTAATCGTCTCCTAATACAAGCTATATATCCATTTACAATATCAACAACTCTCTTTGAAATGTCGAGACTGTCAAATCCATATTTATAATTTGTCTTGAATTTAGTTTGATTGATAATTCCGCCTTCATTTCCAACGTCGAGCACCATTTTAACAGTTAAGCACTGATATGACATAGGTCGACTGGCCTTTACCATCAAAAATGACACTGCTGCAACGAAGGAAGTACAAAACGATAAATCGTGTGCCGGAACAACGGCCGTCTTTCAACTAGCATTTAGTAGAATTTGCCCAGCAACTGATACTTAAAAGATATTCCATACTTAAAATCGTGCTCCATTCAATCTTCATTTGCTTTGCTAAGCACTTTTTAACTCTGTCTAGATATAATCGAGCTGCAATAAATACAGGTATGTTCTTGGATTTGATAGCATTACTCCTTCTGTAATCAAGCGTATGAGATATAGCGTTCATATAGCCAATAATAACTGAACGATCAGAAAGTATCGTCACCGATCCAATGCAATTAGTCTAAAACACATTCCGGCAGTTCTCATGAAGTCGAAACGTCCACACAACAGAATTTTGTATACTTCAGTACTTTCGCTGTTATTTGTTCTGCTTGACATAGGCAGACAACCACTTAGAAATCGATTCGCCAATGCTACAGTTTTTTGGAAATGTGGGCATTGAAGACGTGCTGTTTCGTTTGCATTTCTCTTGAATATTAGGGAAATTCTTGCCCTCGATCCTGGTAAGTCAACCAGTGGTTTTATTTCTACTAAGGCTTTGCGACTCTGTACCTTTGAGTGTGCTGGCGTTTTAGCTTTAATCTTTAATAGTTGGGTTATTGACAGGTCAATTTTTCCAGATGAACTAAAGGTAGCCGATATTATCCCAGTCTATAAGAAAAACAGCACCACCGACAAGGCAAATTTTAGACCCATTAGTCTTTTACCTGTAGTGTCAAAAATATTTGAAAGACTTATTGCGAAACAAATTGAACCTTTCATCAATACATGGTTATCTCAGTTTCTTTGTGGTTTTCGCAAGTCTTTCAGCACCCAACATTCCATCATTAACATGATCCGCAGATGGCAATCTTGTCTCAAAACTTCAGGCATTATAGGGGCGGTACTAATGGATCTTTCTAAGGCATTTGATTGTCTTCCACATGACCTCCTTCTTTCAAAACTTGCAGCTTATGGATTTGGGACTAAAACACTCAATCTATTTCACAGCTATTTGAGTGGTCGTAAACATCGGGTACGTATTGGTTCAACATTAAGTGATTTACTTGAGATTTTACTTGGGGTTCCACAAGGATCTGTGCTTGGACCTATACTATTTAACATCTTTATCAACGACTTATTATTTTCAGTCCAAGGAAACATATGCAACTTTGCCGACGATAACACCTTACATGCTTGCGGCTCAGATATCACAGATATCATTCGTCGAATTAACAGTGACCTAAGTTCTGTGTTAGATTGGTTCTCGAGTAACGGCATGGTAGCAAATCCTGAAAAGTTTCAGGCAATTTTTCTGGGCACTGAAGATAATAATATTTGTTTGGACTTAGATCCAGCCAAAATTGTTGGCTGCAATAGCGTCACCCTCCTTGGAGTCACAATATATCGTAAGTTATCTTTTTATCCTCGTGTTGCTAGTATGTGCAAGAAAGCCTCCTCTAAAATAAAGGCTTTGATGAGGATAAGAGGTTTTCTTACACAAAATCAGGCAGATCACTTGCATAAGGCGTAAATAATGTCACCTTTTAATTACTGTCCATTGGTGTGAATGTTTTGTAGTAAGATGGCGCATAACTTGATAGATAGAACTCATCATAAAGCTCCTTGCGCAAGATTTAACAGGTTCGATGCAACCTTTGAGGAGCTTTTATCATCATCTAACTCCATCAAAGTACATGCTAATTACCTCCAACTTCTGGTTATTGAAATCTTTAAATCTTTGAATCATTTAAATCCAGAGTTTATGTGGGATTCTTTTGTTCTCAAGCCTGAAGCTTATTGTCTTAGACAAGGACTCTCTATGGTTATTCCACGAGCTAGAACAAATCGTGCAACTAATTCCTTTGATTTTCGTGCTGCACTAGCCTGGAATCATCTTCCTTCAGATTTAAAGCAAGAGAAGTCCTTGTCTAAATTTAAATGTAAACTTAAATCATTTGCAATTTTTTGCAAATGCAAATATTGCAACTAATACCTGTTTGTTTGTTTGTTTTATATATATACACTAGTATCCCGTGTAAAAACTTTTTACTGTTGCATTTCTCAAAACGACGCATCGCTCACACCCGTGTCGAACATTTATAGAAATAAAAAGTTATCATAATCGGCGCTGTACATACCACTTCTAATTTAGGGAGTGAAATATTTAACTTTTTTTAAACGGTTTTTCCTACATATTTGACGTAAGGCTACGCAGAGGCGGCACTATTTTTTAATCTAACGTCATTATTAAAATGTCGTAAGATTTCAGTTCATCGTGAAAAGAGAAAGAGGTGATTACGAAACATAAAATGTAGATTTTGACACAGACACAAAAAAAAACCTCATGTCACGATGGATGAAGTGGCTGCTGTATTTGTTGGTTAAGATGGCGCATAGCAAAGGGCAATAGGTGGGAATTTTGTTCTTACAGTCTTTAATGATAATGGGTGGTAAACAAAGCTGCCTTGGCGTGTAGTGAAAAATAAAAACGCCAAAGGAAATATGAATGATAAACGGAATTATACCTGCTAACGTTGCTTCTTTACTCCAATAAGATTCGATAGCATTCGTTATTTTAATAGTCTGTTCTTTACCAAAACACTCAAGCATTTAGACTTGTTAAATTCTTTCGTAATTATTTTAAACTATATATATAAAAAAAAGAAGATTTCCATGAGCAATGAAAACCATATCATAATAAACAAAATGCTACACATACACACAAACAAAAAAGGAAAGCAAAATAAAACAAAACACAAACTTGATTTCTTATCCAAATCGGAAAGCAAACATAGAAAAAGTTATTAAATTATCATGAGTATAGTTCCAGCCTACCAAACAGTCAAAAATGAATTATGGAAAAAGACGAAAACAGTCTCAAAACTTTGATTTTTGATTCAGTTCTTCCGTGAATTTACTTACACTTGTTAATTCAATCTTTACGATACGATCTTTCTCCGAAAACGACTAAAACAATAAAATTAAAGATCTTCGTTTTAAAAAAAACTATCTTCGTGTTCGTGAAGTTTTTTGTTTTTGTTTTTACTGCTACAAAATGATCGTTAACCAATTTCGAACGAAGAACATTGCATTGCTTGCGCTTCTCCATTGACGTTTTTCGGCAGATTTTCTGTGCGAAACCAAAAATAACAAAACGGAGGAGCATATACTAATCGTGGATGTGCACACAGTACACTCAGTTACTCACTTTCTAAAGATGCCGTATTGAATTTTCCATAGAAACATTTCGTCCCCAGTCTTTTTTCACACTTACCAAGTTAAATGTGTTGCACACGATTGCGGATTATTATAAGTAGATTCTTTTTTATATTTTTTTTATATTTTATCATTGATGTTGAAATTTATTAGTCTTTTGTACTATTTTACACTCCAACCATAAATAAAGAATAAATAAATAAATAAATAAATAAATCTTCTCGACATTTTTGTCGATTAGTGAATCAGAAGATCAACACGATCCGTTTTATACAAGTTCTGTCAATTAGTTGACACATGACTTTCAACCAATCAAAAACTTGGATTTTAATTGCAAAGTTGCGGAAACTGACAGATCGAATTAAAAAAGCGGTCAGCAGAAATCCTTTAAGGTTTTCCAATCTTGTTTCGTATGTATGGTCTCCCATCCAATAGAAACCACGCTTGGAAGTTTCAAATTTTACTCTAGGAATTCTGAGCAAACAAGACTTATTTCTTGTAAAGCATCATGACGAGTGGTTAAAAAGTATGTTTTCCTAAACGTTCCTAGTGGCGCTAAACGTTCCTAGTGGTGCTAAATGTTCCTAGTGGCGCTAAATGTTCCTAGTGGCGCTAAATGTTCCGTTTGCGTGTCATGTTAAAGTTCTAGTTACAGTTATACTTTATTCCAGAGAGTATGTTGATTCATTCATCATATCCGTATTCAGATTGTTTCGTAGTTTCGCCAGTAGATGTAAGCTCTTTTATTGAAGAGTGTTGGAGGTATTTTTCAAACTGAGGGTAGGATCAACAATCGTTCCCAGATAGGTGTACGAATCGACTTGTTTCCCTTCTGAGTTCAGCACAAGCTGCGAATGCCAGTGGGAACTGCCAGACGAAATGTCAAAATAACTGTATAACATGACATGTAATACCTGAGGAGAAAAACGTTTCAAGGTTTAGCCAAAAATTTAATTTTAATGTCATTCTTACCATAAATATTGATTCGAGTTTTCTTTAAAAGAATGAAAAAACAAATGTTTACAAGCTCTGACTAAAATAGTCTTTGATCGTGGACTGCTTCCGATTCTTCAGTTGGAGGTCCTCGATCTTTTTTGTGATGGTGGACAGCATTTCTTGGTTTTCAATATCAAAGACATGACATCGCTCCAGCTTGTCTCTTTCAGTCCCATGCTTTCTTGTGCCGGTTGCCGGTGCGTTTCCTCAATTTCGCCATTGCTCTCGTCACCATCGGAATTTTCTTCGCCTACCAGATCATTTTCACAATGCTCGATTGCATTGATGCTAGCTTCCCTAACTCGAACTCGCCAATCGATCTAAAATTCATTGAAATTTGGCTCAGATGCTTGGACGTTTTCGTAGCTGTATATAACCATGACATGTATTACCTGAGAAGGAGAACATTTCAAAGTCTCACCCTCCTCCTAAATATTCATTTACTGGGAAAAAGCTGAATTTATTCTTCAGAGACATAAATAACAAAAACAGGATAATAAAATCATGTAGTTTTGTCAAAACATTCTAATGGCCTTAGCGCCAGATGTGGGGAGAAAGTGAAAATACTTCGCTACACCATAAGTACACAAAATGAACGGACTGTTAAACACTCAGTGAAATATTTAGTAAAAACTATTTGTGAAATTATGCGCAAACTTGAAAAGATGGTGGCACAAATAATAAAGAAAACAAAATAAGAAACTATATTAACCTTCATGAAAAAAACATCCGCTAATATAAGACTAATACATCTGAAAAATTATGATAAAGCACTCATACCCATATTACAGCTAAAATAGATTTGGTCTGTATAGACAGTGATATTTTAATACCAAACTGGCAATTAATTTATGATTGATATTTGATCCTTAGGTGGTCAGCTTTTAATTTCCTTTTTTCACAGGGGTCGCCAGTTTGTTATTGTCGTATACGTGACTTATAGTTTATGTAGATAGGAACATTGCGATATGAGTTGAACAGTTAGATGAGGAGTAAGGATAAATATAAATTGCTTCGGTGGAAACCATCTAAAGATTGCAATGTTCAAATCACAGAAAATCGTGGCAGTTGTTTATAATGTGAAAACATTGAAATAAAAAAACTCATATATATTTGAGCCTGAGGTTTTGTGTGTCAAAGAAAGAATGAGTATATGTTAATATTTCTCCTTAGATTATTATGATATGCAGATCAGTTTTATTGCAAGTGCTTATGCAAGTATTTTTCAACAAGACAAATGGCGTAATTTGATCTCTAATAAGTAGGGTATATGGAAAAGAATATAAACATCATCTGATGCATGAAAATTAGTGCATTATACTTTTTTCAACATGTGAATACTTTAATCGGAGAAACTTTCGCGAGAGAAACTTTCGCGAATTTCGCGAATTTCACCCTTTTTCGAGAAAGTTTATCCCGCGAAAAATTTAAAATCACTCATTCGCGAAAGTTTATCTCGCGAAATTTTGCTCTTATTTCCAAATCGCGAAAGTTTATCCAGTAAAATTTCGATTTTTTTTTGCAATTTTTTAAATTTTAAAGCTACCAATGTCGGAGATCTATTTCAAAACCTATGTATATAATAAAGGAGGGAAAGATTTGCCAATTTGATTTTCTTGAAAACATTTTTTTTCTTGTAACAAATCAGTCATATTTTGATACACAGATATAATAGACGCTGTCAAATATTATTTATGTAAAAAATGTTTTTCAGTCGTCGACAATGACAATATCAGTTGATTCCTTTCCCTGCAGTATATTATCTCCGATTCGCGGTTTCTTTAGTATGAATGACAATGGCGGCGACGATGAGGAGTGGGGACCAGAAGGTGCTAGAAATGTTTTTGATGACGTTTTCAACAAACTTGACGACGAACAATCTTTGTAGTTTTTGAACTCATTTTATCTTCATTTTATTTGTAGTAAACGAAAAATACAGATTCGAATGCATGCATTTTGTCAATTTTCTGCATAGAAAATTCCTTTGTTTCCTTAAAACTGTCCTAAATTATTTCAAAAAATTCCTTCATTCGCGAAAGTTTATCTCGCGAAAATTTATCAATTTCTTCATTCGCAAAAGTTTATCTCGCGAAATTTTGCGACTTTTCCAATTTGCGAAAGTTTATCCAAAACATTTCGCGAATTTTTGACCTCGCGAAAGTTTCTCTCGCGAAAGTTTCTCCGATTAAAGTATTATTTGTGAATAATGCTTTGTTTGTTGAAGAAGGAATGTTCATGGATGTTTTGCTGAAGGCACTTCAGAAGAAAGTGCAACCATACAATGTTTGAGTTGAAATATTGAACTTACAAATTTTCGCTCTTGAAGGGGAGACGGGGGACATATTTATTAATTTATCAACTGTTAAAAGCGAAAAGTACCAAAAGTGAAGCAAGTCCTTTTCGTTGATATATTTTTTTATGTTCATTGACTTAATATTTTCATCATTTTATTACAAATAACTTTGTAAATATATTTGTACATTGGGTTTTTTCAACACACAGTACCCCACATAAAAAAACAAAATACCCATAAAGCTTGTAATATAAATAAAATAATGAAGTAGAACCTCTTAATTGTCGAACTTTTATTCACTATCACAACAGCACATATCGATCTTGTATGTTCTGTCTGATTGATAATTTGTACGACACGAAACATCAATACGTGGGGCTTAGCCCCATAGACCATTCTTGCTTTGGTAGACGCCTTCACCAGTCGGTTTTTGAATAGCCTTTGTCAATTTCTTGCGCAATGTGGTCTTTTTGACGGTTTTCGTAGTAACCACAGGTGCTTGTGTGGTTTTCTTTATCAGGGGCGGATCCAGGGTTAGGCAACTTAGGCAAATGCCTAACCCAAAATCAGTTAAATAATGTTTTTCATAAAATTGTATGAAAAAGGTATTGTATTACAATAATCAGAAAATAATCGAAAATATCAAGAGATTCCCGCATCCAATCCGCCCGATCCTTTCTTTCCCAAATAATAGGGGATTATTATTCTCCCCGGCGGCGTGGCGCGGCGCGCGCCATGATGTTAAAAATTAATGTTTTTTACAGCTTGAGTTTATAGGTAGTGATCTCTGCCCCGAAAACGACTTCTCATAGTCACATTGACAACACAGACTAGTGCCTAACGCTCACCTTAGGCGAAGAAAATTTGCCTAAGGAGCCCCGGGTTTACACACTTTAATGAATGAACTGGAAGAAAATTTGCCTAAGAAGCCATGGGTTTACACACTTTAAATGAATGAACCAGAAGAAAATTTGCCTAAGGTACAACCATGGGTTTACACACTTTATTGAATGAATGGTCACCAAATCTGCACAAAACGACCGTGGGGGACCTTCGAATTAGACCTAGTTCAACATGGATTCGCTAGAAAACATCGTTGCAGCTTTTGATAGCAATAATGAAGTATTAATTAGGAAATTTTGAATTCACTTAATACATCTGTTGAAAACTGACTTCAAAATCTAGGAAAAGCATTTTTTTCGAGTTATGTCTCTTCTTTTGCTTTTGCAAAATGAAAACATTGTGGCTGCTTTAAAAAGCAAGAGTTTTATTATTTTATGTAATATAAATGGATTATTAGCACCATAATTCGTTGACAGTTAATTATTAGCTCAGCTATGTATAATAAGTTTGTTTGTGTCAACTGAACCGAAGCCTATTCTTTATTGATTAATGATGTATATAAATATTTTTGGTATCTGTTTCTGTTAACCAAAAATGCATCTGTAAATGTTATGGAGTTACGTTTGAATGACTGAGTTTATAATACACAAAGTCATTGTTATTTTTCTGAGTTGTTTTGCGTAGGCAGCTGCATGGTTTTTTTAGCACCAGTATCTCTACTTGGTAACTTATTTGTACAGTTCAGTATAATTTTTCTTGGTTCGAGATGACTGTCTGGTTTTGAATTAAAGAACTTTAAAAGGATCCTGTGTCCAAAATGATATGAACCAATATGATAAAGATCAAAAAGACTCTTGTTAGTATTACTTACTTCCAGTTTCTGAGATATGTATATATTTAATTTTCGAAATCTTACATTCACTTTATGCAATGCATATTTTATGATGTTATATAACAGTGGTGGATCTAGAGGTATGTCGAAATTTGTGTAGGAGAGCTTTAACATAATTTGTGAATTCAATTTACATTACCAATGGGATTATTTGGACGCTTTTCTTTTATGGTTAGATTGCTAACACTCTCCTACACAAATTTCGACATACCTCTAGATCCGCCACTTTATAATAAGATAGGATATAGGTTAAACTTCTCATCGAAAGTTATCATTAATACTATATCTTTTTAATTTACTATAGAGAGAAAGGGCTTTCACTTTTGAGTGAGTGATAAGAAAATGAAGTTATAATATATTGAGAGTTTATACACATAAACAAAGAACAAAAATCTTATTCTTATACATAATTATACATCATAATTATGTATTGTATGATTTTATGATTTTTAAATCAAAATATCTGCCCAAGGAAACAGAATTTCCAAAAACTAAGACTTCTGAAACAACTTTGTGCATTCTATCATCCCTCGAAATATCATTTTGGATGCAGGAACACTTAAACATCTTGGAGTTATTCTTTCATTTTGTCTTCTTTTGAAAAAGGTAATTTACATAATGTTTTAGTTTGACTTCTTGTTTCCTATGCTACATTAAATTCTGGAAAAAATGTTGTAGCTCTTATTTAAGATGAAGCAGACATAATTTATCTGTTGTTGTGCAGTTTTATAGGTTCTAGGACTTGTCTCAGGGATTTCTGGAAACACCATCTTTTACTATATTGTGGTTGACATAAATTATTTAACCATGGATCATTTTTAGGGTAGGGTATACTATTTGATTTGATGAGCGCCTAGTGCAAAAATCTGTTTTTATTTTGCTGCCGGATAATGATCAAGGAGCTTGTCTCTAATTTTGATTTTGGTCATTTTACAATAGACTATTTCTTAATATAATTTCTTTTCTTTTCTTTCTATCTGACCATCTTGACCAGTACATAGATGAAATATCATGTATTTATCTGAGTGCTCCAATCTATCATGGTATAGGTGATTGAAAATTTATTTATTTGATTCATTACAAGTATGTTTTCATTTGATGGATTCTTCCTGTTCATGTACAAGCAATCAAGAAAATGAAGAAGATAACAGATGAAGTAATTTATTGGTTATTTACTTAACCTCCAATCTGGCAGAAAATATTATTTTGGCCTACATAAAGTAGTTCAATACATTCCGTTCATACTCAATTAGTTTTCTTTTGTTTATTTCCCTTATTCCATTAGTGCAACAATACAGGCTTGCATTATAACACTCCTTACGTTAGGACGAATGAATTCGAGTTAATATTTTTTACATTTCGAAAAGTATGTATTAGATTGGGCGTAAACTGGCGTAAATTTCATCGATTGCGCCCTTATGTGTGTTTGGCAAAAAAAATTTGCCTAACCCTTAAAAAATCCTAGATCCGCCCCTGTTTATGGCTTTTGTTGACACTCTGGCACTGGTAGTTGTCTTTGGTTGTTTCACAGAATCACAGCAACACATTTCGTTTGTACATATTCTATCGATAGGACAAACTGACTTACACCATTGGTCAATTAGTAGTTGTCCCACCCAAGGACCCTTTTGATTTAAGAAACAGTTTTTTCTTTTGCTTAACTCTTTTGGAACCACACAGTTTACGGTTGGTTTTGTTGGGATTGTTTTCTTGGGATTTGATGTCGATGGTGATGGACCACATACGCATCGACATGTCTTACATCCAGAATATGTAAGGCCACAACCTGGACAATTCCTTTTGTTTCTACACCATTTATCCATCATATGATCGTTAGCCCATCGTCCATCGGGATTAACTTTGCATCCATTTTGGCTTGGCAGAGGAGTGAGTGTAGGTCTACATTTACCCGAGTGTTTTTTATTGTGGCACTTCGTGAATTTAAAATCTTCGTCACGAGCTGCAGCTGTGGCGGCTTTCAGTAAGGGGTACGTTTTTCCAGTTTTACACATGTCTTTGAAGTCATCAAGATGCAACGCCCAAAACATAAACCCACCAAGCTTTTGTTTCTTCATTATATGGTTCACTTTATAAATAATACTTTCCTCATCATCATAACCAATGAAATCGCGACCATCAGTACCATACGGAGCCAGAACATTGCTATCGCGTGTACATACATGACTTGTCCATTTGATGTTGCATATTTCGTAATAAGCTAAAAATCCACTTGCCCTAGTAGATTGACCTTTTTCTCCACCTGCCCACGGAGATCGTGATCCTAATCCCCATTCTTGACAAGGGTGGGAAAGTTTCCATGTTCTACCGTATGCTGCTAGGCCTAAAATGAGCTTTTGTGGATTCATATTGCTTGAGAGCCAGTGATCGACTGAATTCAATACGCTGAGTTCGTGTTTTTTTTGCTTTTGGATTGCAATCTGAGTGATGACCAGTTTTCCCTTCCCATTTGCCATGCAAGTCGTATGACATCAAATTAATGAAATCTAGATATTTTGAAATCTTCAAAATTTCAGATGATGTATCAGCAGAGGCGGGTCCGGCAGGAACGGCAGCCGTAACCAGTAAATTGTGATTAGTAAATGCGGTTTTCAACTCTTTACAAAGCTCCGTGAACTTCTCTTTATCCCCTGCTAGTGATCCTCGTTGAGCCGGATACTCCCAATCCAAATCAAGACCATCAAATTCTACATTGAAATAAATTAAGATCGTGTATTGATGGCTTTACTCCATTCATGCTTGTTATTTTTATATCATAATATGATAATATGATGAAAGAATAATTATTAGTGAATTATGATGTTTATTTTTTTTATCTTCAACACGTTGGGTGTGCCTTGAGTAGATTTAAAGTGTCACTGACACCCAATTCCCAGGTCCAAATAAGAAAAGTATGTACATTCACCTCCATTCACCAAAAGTATTTTCATTTTTATAATATACGAAACATTTAAGATTTCCCCGATATAACGTTATTATATTTTGTATTTATTTCAGAAATAGAGGAGGTGTTGGAAGTGTTAACAAATTTGGTATCAATAAATGTTAAAATCAAAGTTAATGAATTGTTGAGTCAAGCGTTTAAAATAGACTTTATTGGATTTCTGCGTAAGCAAGAAAGCCTTTAATATCGTTTTTGTTCTTTTGTTTTTCATCTTACAGTCCAAACCTAGTCATATTCGTTTCTCCAATTTGATTGGTTCGTACAAAAGCCGTCTTAATGTTCATTGGTGCATAAAGCGCTGCTATTTCGCAAGGGTGCTAATTAACTTTAATAGCGCTAGTTTATTGGCTTAACTTTCCGCCATGTGATCATCCGGGTATTTTTCGACTTCACATTTGCACACCGTTCGCATAATGGTAGAAGAAACCGAAGAAACCCATGGACTTCCACGTGTTGATTGATCAATATTGAACAGATTTAAAAGAAGATTTAAGGGAGCAAGGGTAAAAATTTATAATTATCTTAAAATGATTCTACTGCGTTCATTCTTTTCTAAAATCAAGTTCTCAATGTTTTGTAAAAACAGTGTGTGCAACTTTTATTTTTTGGAAAATGTCTGGGATTCTTTTAAGCCTTTCTAGATACAAAATACTGTTTGTTTCACGTGTGGGCTGTAGTGCTTTTTAAGCTCTGGATACATACAGCTCAGTTCAGTTTCTTCTTCAGCTCCAACAACATACAAGGAATGTCTTGTCTACCCTCTGCCTGTGCATCTCATTTTATGTTTGATGTTTCTCTAGCTATTTCAGCTTATATACTTGTATAGTTCTTGGCTGTATTATCAATGTCCTGAATTAAGAATGGGGACTTACTATTTACGATAGCAAATTGAAACTTACCTTGATTGTCTGTAAATTCTACATCTTTTAACGCAAATTTCTGTTTTCAGTTATGTTTGCTAATTTTGGTAAAGTTTAGGTCATGTTTTTCGTAATCCTAATCTTTGTTTACTTTTTGTGTTTGAGAAGTCTTTTCGTAATTAGGAAGATTGGCCGTACATACGTAATCACAGTGATATCTGAAAGCATATAAATTTGATGTTATTTTGTTCATTAAGTTTATAAGGAGTTAATGTAAGGTTCGCATTGTGTCAGTTATGCTTTCATAGTGCCCTGGCGTGTATACCCAATTAAAAATTTATTGTTTTTTAAGTTTCTAAATAAATTTCATGAAATTTAGTTCAGGTAATGCATGTTTTTAAATTAAAAAGATGGCAATGACATATTGTTACTCAAATTTAAGCACAAATTTCTGTTTTCAGTTATGTATGTTGATTTTGTATGTATATAGATGTATTTCGTATCATTAAAATCTACGCTTTCCTTTTTGTCCTTGTGAATTAGGAATTCTGTTAGGAAGATTGAGAAGACATATTAAATTCATAACATTTACATTGACTTACATGCATACTCATTGTCTTATCTGAATTGATCACTGAATCCTTAATATCATTTCGTACCAACAAAATAAAGACCATTATGTCATTCAGATATACCTTAAGGGAAGAAATTTTCGCGGGAAGAAATTTTCTCGGAAGAAATTTTCGCGGAATTTAATTTCGCGATTTTTGCCCCTAACCGCGAAATTAAATTCCGCGAAACACGTCAAAATTGCTCAATCGCGAAATTAAATTCCGCGAAAATTTGATTTTAACTTTATATATTAAATAATAAAAGAAAAAACGATTTACAACGCAAAAAAGGAGGCATTTTTTCTGTTAAGTATTTGTTTGAAAATCGAAAACCGCGAAATTTAATTCCGCAAAACATGTTAAAATTGGTCAATCGCGAAATTAAATTCCGCGAAAATCGGCCATTTTTACCATTTCAACCGCGAAATTAAATTCCGCGAAAATTTCTTCCCGCGAAAATTTCTTCCCTTAAATCAAGTTTATTGGTGTTTATTAGTATAAAGTTTTGCATAGTGACAATTATGTTTTCTCCAGATTTTTGGGGAGTACATGATCAGAAATTTAATAAATGTATATTGCGGATTAAACTTTTCTTAAATTTCAAGAATGTCATAGTCTTTCTTTTTTCATACTTCAACTGATTTTGCAGAAATCCTTATGCCTGCAAGGGCATCATGTTATTTTTCTTATTCGATGGAAATCTCTGTACTAGTTTCATTATGGTTTCATATCATACTTCTTAAAAAGTAGGCGTATCGTAAAACACAAACAAATACGACAATATGTTGAATAGAAAAACGTCAATAGCATTGAAGCATTCACGATACATGAAATTCACTTACCGTGTTTTTGTAAGTATACGATCGCTGATTGAATGAAGGCTTGTCTAGATTGTTTGGTAGCAACCATTTGTTTGAAATCTTCCGAGCCGTTATTCCATCCACCAACAGCTAATAGGGTTTTAAGTTTGATTTCTCGCTGTTTCAGTTTGTTGACCTAAACATTAACATTTTTGAAAACTCATCGATAAAAGTACGTTATTAATCTTCGAGTATTTAGAACACCAAGTTCAATTTGTTAGCAAAGTGTATATATTCATATTTTCTTGAAAGGAAGATTTGTAACTTTAATATACCCGATCGTTGATTATTATTGTATAATACTTACTTTCACGAAACCTTCAGTTTCATCGTTATATTCATGTGGTATTATAGTATATGTTTTGCCACTTTTAGCAACCTTTGCAAACGCATAAATGATATGCGTACATAAGCCGTCTTCATAATGATCTATACTATACCATCCAGGTAGTCCTTTACGGTGCTGTGCCCAATTTGTGAAATAACAAACGCGTTTATATTCGCTCGTTATCACTGTGAACAGTGAATGTAACACCAGAAGCTTTATCAATCTCTTGTCCATCTTAGACTTCAATCTTTTTTGCTGCTCGTACCATGAATAAACGGCAAACATTTCTAGAAGGGTGTTTTATATCCACTGCTTGGAATTTGGACAGGAAGCCATTAACTTATTATGACGTGTGTCGGTTAAATGCAATTAAGGATAAAAACGTCATTAAAAGATATTGAACAGCAGTGGTCGCGCACTAAGGCGGAAAAAAATATCATCTTTTTTAACAACGTGCCATGTTTTTTGAAAACGTGCCATCTTTTGCGCGAAAGCGGAAAAAATACTATCTTTTTTAAAAACGCGCTATGTTTTTTAAAAAGAACTATGTTTTCTTAAAAAAGTTCAATCTTTTTAAAACGGGCTTTCTTTTTAACGAGCTTTCATTTTTAAAACGGGCTTTCCTAACGTGTTTTAAAATGGGTTATCTTTCACGTAACTCGTCTTTTTCTCTGTAGATTTCTAAAATGGAGAGAACTTACTATTAGATTTGAAAGGCCATTGCACGAGGTCGTATTTCTAAAATGGCTTCCGAAGAACAGAAGAAACTAGATGAAATTGTGAATTATAATATAGATATTCCTATGTTTACTCCAGTTAACGTGATGCAAAAGGAACCCATCTAATGATAATTCAACTCAACTAAAAGTGTTAATGGAATAGAATCGACAACAGTTTTCACAAACCCTTGATAATGTCTACTGCATACACTTAAAAACAAAACCTTTAACCTTTACTGTTCTCAAAAAAAATTGGGATAAGATTGTATTAAACAGATGGGAATTGCCTTTGATATGGAATCGAAAGCAGAGACGACAGCAGGGAAACATGATTTTGTTTAAAACTTTACAAAAGTTCAAATAAACAAATTACTAAATAAATTCATTGTAGCTTTAATTTGTAATAACGTAAAGACACTGGCACAATATTCTTACCAAATCATTTATTTACTTTTGGAATTACAATGTAATGACTGCTGGAAAGAGCTTTAACAAAATCGCTCTGCGGTGCGGAAGTTGGAAAACCACAGTCTACGTATTACCTTTCTTGAAAAGTGCTTGAAATCACAAAGTATTCCAAGATTTTTGAAATTTAGAATCGCCACCGGATGCTTTGACGATCGTTCTGTCCATGAATTCCAAATTCGATTACCGTATTTCTCTTATAAGCAGCGCGGCGCTCTTTAGAGGGCGGCGCTGCTCAGAAAACAAACAAAGAGAACATGAAATTGACAATCATAGTTTTGTTCTTTAACATTTTTTTCTCGTAAAAAAACCCTAGACTACAATGTCTTCATCAGAAGCATGGTCATCATCGACTAAGTGAAACGCTTCGCACGCTGCCTCAACGTCAGAAAGTTTTGTTTTCAAATGGGTTGACTTGTGAATTCTCTTCCGTGATTATTTGTAGTGATTTTGCTCTACTCTACATGTTTGAAACGCCACAAACACGTTGCCCTTGTATTTTGATTACGTTACAAAAACCTTTTATTAAAAGCACTTTCTAGTGTAACATGTTGAATTTCCTAAAGATTGGAACATTCAGAAAAAACCGGTGTGTAACGTGTTTTACATTTTATATATTTTTGATTCATTGAAAATGGCTTATGGTTTTCCTATGAGAACAAAGTCAAAAAACATTTACTGCACAGCATGATGTCTTTCTGCTGGGACCCTGGCATGTCAACAACAGCTCTTTCTGCGGTTGCAGTAACTTCCAGCATTAAGTGAATTACGTTTGCAAAGACACCTTTATGGAATGACTGTGTTGACAAAAAGTTTCGCCAGCAGTTGATGATTGCTCGTTCCCCCAAAACTGAGAATTAACCACATTCCGGAAAATCATATTTTGTTTACACGAAACTATATTCGCTATGTTTCTGTAGGGACGTTTACATAACTTGGTAGAGTTGTTCTTGAATATGTCCCCCAAAGTCATTAGAAACTTCACGTGAACTTTCGAAAAAAAACATGCAAAGTAATGATGTTTCTTTTGATACAAGTAAAGTTTTACATCTCAGAAGTAATTATTGAGTCTCATCAGTAATTATAATTAGCAGGCTGGTTGATGTCAGGAACGTGGCTAACTATGATAGGTGGCAAAATAGCAGACCACGAGAAAGAAGATGCGGAAAAAGCATTCATATAGTATATGAATATATATTATATCTATGTATTATTATTAGATATTTATTAGATTATTGGATTTCTGCGTAAGCAAGAAATACTTTACGATCGTCCGTGTTTTTCTTCGTTTTTTTTCATCTACTGTCCAAATCTACGCATATTTGTTTCTCAAATTTCATTGGTTCATAAAAATGCCGTGTCAATCGTCATTGGTGAGTAATGCCCGATTTCTACGAAAGGGTGCTAATATAGCCACCTTAACTTCAATAGCGACAGTTGATTGGCTTGATTTCCGCCATGTGATCATCCGGGTATTTTTCGACTTTACGTTTGCACGCCGTTTGCATAATGGCAGAAGAAACCGAAGAAACCCACATAGACTTCCACATTGATTGATCAATACTGAATAGATTTAAAAGAAGATTTACACTTTCAAAACGAAAAGTAAAGGGTAGAAATTTATAATTATCTTACAATGATTCTACTGCGTCCATTCCTTTCTAAAAACAAGTTCTCAGTGTTTTGTAAAAACAGTGTGTGCAACTTTTATTTTTTGGAAAATGTCTGGGATTCTTTTAAGCCTTTCTAGATACAAAATACTGTTTGTTTCATGTGTGGGCTGTAGTGCTTTTTAAGCTCTGGATACATACAGCTCAGCTCAGTTTCTTCTTCAGCTCCAACAACATACAAGGAATGTCTTGTCTACCCTCTGCCTGTGCATCTCATTTTATGTTTGATGTTTCTCTAGCTATTTCAGCTTATATACTTGTATAGTTCTTGGCTGTATTATCAATGTCCTGAGTTAGGAATCGGGACATACTATTTACGATAGCAAATTGAAACTTACCTTGATTGTCTGTAAATTCTAAATACTGGACATCTTTTAACGCAAATTTCTGTTTTCAGTTATAGTTTAGGTCATATTTTTCATAATCCTAATCTTTGTTTACTTTTTGTGTTTGGGAAGTCTTTTCATAATTGCCCCCGCAGCGAACGTAAGTGAGCGAGGAGGCATAGTAGTTTCACGAGATAGGCGAATGTCAGTTTCCGATTTTGTTCATGATCATCATCTTCATCCTCCAACTTTCGTGTTGACGTTACACGGTGGAATACAATTATTAGCTGACTTTGCTTTTTTCCCGTTTCAAAGCATGGTACTGTAAGTGGGAGACAGAATGTTTTTTCGTATCTCTTTCCTAAATTATTATTATATTATATTATGTTATTTAAAAAGTTCGTATGCTAAAATTAATTAAACATTTTTCATATTACTTTTGTGTTGTTTTAGTGTAGTGAACAACAAGGATTTTGAAGCACAGCTTGAAATCTGAAATTTTGCC
The DNA here is from genome assembly GCA_027922465.2 of Turritopsis dohrnii. Classification (NCBI taxonomy): domain Eukaryota; kingdom Metazoa; phylum Cnidaria; class Hydrozoa; order Anthoathecata; family Oceaniidae; genus Turritopsis; species Turritopsis dohrnii. The sequence goes on from BQMF02000019.1 coordinate 459,468, forward strand.
AACAATACATTTTATGTTTGTATATGTTTTAGCTCTAAATCTTTCATTCAATAAATTTTATTCAATGCACTGATTTTTGGTGGATCTTTTTAATTGGATTTCTGTGTATGCAAGAAAGCCATATTACAACTTCTTGTTTTTCTTCTTTAACTGTCCTCCACTAGTGATCATGATAAGTAAAACCTTTTTATATTTTTTTTCTTGCTATTTTATGTAAACGTTGGCTGTTTTTTGTTTTGAAATAAAATTTGAAACGCAAATTTCTTATGGATTTTTCGATTTAATTTTTTTTTTTTGAAAAAGTTTTTTTTTTCTTTTGGCTCTTACATGATTTCTTTAACAAATCTTACTTTGATTATAAAATACATATCCATGTTTCAGTTCACACATTTCTTTTGTTTGTAGCAAATACTTTCTGACATTACTTGTTAAGCCTTATTTATACTTTTTGAAAGGTATATCAGCATCAGTGTTTCATAGGCCTAAGAGATAACAAAAAGTAACAAAGTTTTGTTTGTTTTTGTTTCCGTTGTATAGGCTTGCAATGAATAGCTTGCTGTGTGTACAAATTGGAATGCTTGAGCGCGGGGGCATTTTTAGCTAAAGCTACATGCTAGTTAGGAAGATTGACCGTACATACGTAATCACAGTGATATCTGAAAGCATATAAATTTGATGTTATTTTGTTCATTAAGTTTATTAGGAGTTAACGTAAGGTTCGTATTGTGTCAGTTATGCTTTCATAATGCCCTGGCGTGTATACGTAATTAAAAATTTATTGCTTTTTAAGTTTCTGAATCAATTTTTATAATCTTTTCATGAAATTTAGTTCAGATAATGCATGTTTTTAAATTGAAAAGATGGCAATGACATATTGTTACTCGAATTAAAGCACAAAGTTCTGTTTTCAGTTATGTATGTTGATTTTGTATGTATATATAGATGTATTTAGTATCATTAAAATCTACGCTTTCCTTTTTGTCCTTGTGAATTAGGAATTCTGTTAGGAAGATTGATAAGACATTAAATTCATAACATTTACATTGACTTACATGCATACTCATTGTCTTATCTGAATTGATCACTGAATCCTTAATATCATTTCGTACCAACAAAATAAAGAACATAATGTCATTAAGATATAATCAAGTTTATTGGTTAATCAAGTTTTGCATTGTGACATTTATGTTTTTTCCAGATTTTTGGGGAGTACATGATCAGAACTTTAATAAATATATATTGCGGATTAAACTTTTCTTAAATTTCAAGAATGTCATAGTCTTTCTTTTTTGTAATGACAGCTATATATTTTTCAGTAATAATCATTCAGCTTGATTGTGCAAACAGTTTTTTATGAAAAGCTAAAGAATGACATAAAGAAAAGCTCATTTTCTTCTTCGATTTTGCAGAAATCCTTCTGCCCGATAGGGCATCTTGTTATTAGATATTACAGAACTTAAGAAGGTATTTCGATTTTGTTGATGTTTACTAGCTGATGTAAATATGAGACAAGCAGACAGTTTATTAATTACCTTATTTGGTGACATTGGTAAAGAGACATTAGTAAAAAGCAAACCAATGACAATCAACGTGTGAATTTCGTAAATATATTGCCAAACTGTTTGGTATACCGTTATCAAAATTAAGCTTATTCCACAATGACGTCGGTTCTGGATTTGTATTTGTTGAAATGAGAACCCACGCGAAGAGTTTGACCAGACATCGTATGAAAGATGGCGAAAGAGTTGAAATTCAACGATTGGATACTTGATCATTTCACTGGATAGAATATGAATTGTATATTAATTTATGAATCGTTAAAACGATGCATGCGCGTGGATAGCAAAGCCAACACCGATGAACAGAACGTTATTCCAGTTGGGAGATCGAAATTACATTTTGATGACAGCATGTCCGTTTTCCATTGTCGTGTTGTGAAGACGATGAATTCAATGGACCAGAAAACAACTTCCTTAAACGATGTGAACCAGTAGTATATAATATTCAACAATGCATACAAAGTATGTATCTAGTCACAAAATTTTCTTGGCCCTAATGAGTCAGCTCCCCCAAACAAAATTTTGCTCCGCGGTCCCTGCATATTAGCAAGTTTACGATAAGACGACGCTAGTTGCGACTACGACGTATGGTATGACGTAATCCATAATAGGGAACTTACGAAAGTACGGCGGCAGCGTGGACGACGACGTACAAGATATTCATCTTTAATGAATCACAAAAGAACAGAAACTATACACTTGGGTTAAGAAGTTTATTCAAAATGCCTTTGAAGTTTATTTTTTGAACTTTGAGAGACATAATCATGAAGGAACCAAGGAAAATTTATCGGAAGGACTGCTATTCTCACGTCTTCGTTATCAGTACGACTTCAAAATATTACTTTTCACGTTGTGTGTAGAACGTGCATATCTAATAATGATATTAGTAAAATTAAAAACATTTCCCAATAGTATAGTGTGAAATGACTTCCATTCTAAAGCAAATCTATAGAGTAAAGTGAATCTTTTGTTTGCCTCACGTCGACGTCGACGTTGCCGTCGTAGTTTCGTATGGTCCCTAATATTAGGTAACCGCGTCTTGAATTTTTCATCGAGTTTACACGCCAAGCCGAATGAAGATGGCACATTAAAATATACATAAATGTACGCCGCATTGAATAAGACTTCGAAGTGAAACATAAAAAATGCCTATACAAAAAAAAAAAAAAAAAATGACTTACAATAAAGCATGTTGGCTGGTGTTGAATTTGTTATTCTTTTCAAAACAAAAGCCGGAGCGCAGAATTTAATTATTGGGAATATGACACCGTCCCATTAACAGATGTTTTGCAGATAACTAATCAAATCACTTGTAATATAATGATGTAGTTTACGAGGGTACTGAAGCTCTCTGTATCCTATTGCGTCGCCTAGCTTGTCCGAACCGATTTTCTGACCATAACTTGCTCACTAGGTTTTTAGGTCGGTTGTTTGTGTTAACCTTATGAAGCGAATGTAGCAGAAGTTTGCCAATTACATCTTTTTGAAAGCACTGTTCTCCATACATTTTACCCCAATAAAATCGCATTTCGATCAGCCAACTGAAGCTTATGAACCTTGGTCAAGTCAACGAAAGTACAATAAGAAAATTTTTAAGCACGTTCGACCATGGAAAAGACGTGAAAGCAATTTATAAACATTCATTCTTTGTTATTTCAACATAGAGTCAGAACGAAGAAAAGAGAAAACGAAGAGCTGTTGTTGAAGAGGAGACTGAAACATTGATGTCCTATGAAGAGGTAAAAGTCACTTCGATAAAATGCATTACAGTTTAAATGGTGTGTATTTTTGTGTGCTTTACTTGAAAATGCACTCCTTCACAGTGGTGTTTCAACAAATGTCCCCAAATTTCCACTTTCCACAATTAAACAGATTATATTTTACTTTTAAGAATTAGTTCTAAGAATTACATGGTGACAAATAATCTATTATCAGATTATTGCATCGCGCGCTCTCCCTTTTAAAAAGTTTTAAAGTCTGTTTGGCTTGATAGATTTGATTTATTAATCTATACTAATTAATATATCATCATCCTTTGTAATCAGTAATAAGGCTCATATGACTAGCACCGTGTCTTTAAAGCATATCGACGCACCGATCGCCATAGAAAAACTATACTTGCAAAGCTGCGCTGGTCCCAAAAACAAATTTTTTGATCCAGACGATTAGTTAACACTGACTTCTCCATCTACACTTTTGTGGGGTGATAGTGTTCCTGTTGCAGTAAATTTTAGATTCATCATCATCATCATAGACTATAACATGGCTATAATAAATAACTAATATAAATAATAACTCACCGAATTTAACTGTGTCACTCTTATCAAGCGTTCATGTAAAGTAAATTTTAAATCTTGAAATACTTAAAAGCACTTAACATCTGAAGAGTGTTTTAAGGGGCTATAGGTCAATAACTTTGTCGTTAACAGTATTTTTTAGCTATTTTGGTCACAATAAAATTCGCAAAATTTTCTTGGCCCTTATTAGTCAGCTCCCCCAAACAAGATGCTCAGAGCAAACAGGCGTTCATTGATAATTTGGAATACTGTGGCAAATCAATTACTGATGCCATACAGATTGACCCGATAAACATTGCCACCGATAACGTTGGCCATTATGCAGAACGAAATCTCCAATGTAACTGGAGAATATGCTACTGCAAACGACAGTAGCTTTATTTCATTCTCTGATGAATTCGGGGAGACCTACAACTTCTGGAATTGTTCGGAAATCGAAGAATGCGCTGGATTCTTTTGTATTGTGACTACGGTGCGTTTACGCTATAATTTTCTGTTTTTACGCTATTATTTTCTGTTTTTGGTAACATTTTCTGTTTTTGATACACTTTTTTGTTTCAACATATGTGAGAGATTAACTTTATTTATTTATTTATTTATTTATTTATTTATTTATTTTACATTAAATTGGCTTCAATTTATACAAATTGTTCTTCCGCCTAAACTAAAAAATTAAAATTAAAATTCATAATAAATAAAATATATCTATTAAAATAATTTCGTTAAAATATTTATAGTAGTAAAATGCAGTTATGATAATAAAACCTAAGGAATCGAGCTCGAGAGGTACGGAGCAGGGCATTGCAAACTAGGAAGTAAGAGGTAGTTCTAACTAGAATTGAGGATAGACTAAAGTAAGTAATGGGAAGACTAGTGTAAGTAATGAGAATCAGATCAAATGAAAATGAAAATAGATAATGATTAAAAAACATATATTATTATATTATACATATATTATTCAAATAAATTGTTAAAAAAGAAAAAAAAAACATCAAAGTGACAGGGCCCGAGCTAAGGCCTTATCAAAATAAAAGTTCTTGGCTTCCAAAGAAAATTTCTCTAAAGTCTTTAAAGATTTAATATTTTCTGGTAGATCATCATACCAACGGGCTTGACTTTGGAATGATCCATCACCAACAACTTTAACCAATGGCTCTTTTGAAGTAGAACGCAGCGTCTTATTTGGATCAAAGAATGCAACATTAAGGTAACTGGGATGGTCTTTATCTCGACGCGATTTGTAGACAATTTTCGCGGTATTAAATTCTACATACCCTTTGACTGGTAGCCATTTTAATCTAATTACGTCATTCAAGTTAGCATAACGAGATATAACATACCCAGCTGCTATATTTTGGATCTTTTGTAGTCGTTGAATTTGATATTTTGGAATTTGAGCAAAAACGACATTGCTGTAGTTAAGCTTGGATAGTATCATTGTTTCAGCCAAGTTTTTTCGAACATGAAACGGGGTAAAGCGACTGAATTTACGGAGAGCACGCAGTGTTCCTTGAGAAGAATTGATGATAGCATTGATATGAGTTGACCATGATAAATTTTGGTCAAAGTGAACTCCGAGCAATTTAACATCTGATTTGTGCTCAATCGATTTTCCGGAACATCGGAAAAGTTGACTTTTGAATTTTGAAGCTACGGAAGTATGAGAATGAGTACAACTGGAATGATTTAAAATTTCCTCTAGCATTAGACAAGATACGTACGTTCGAGAAGAATAATCCTGACATTGCGGTGAACGTACTATACATCGAAGAAAAGTCAACACCATGCAAGAATGTAATCGTAACATAATCGCAAAGAAGCAACTCAATCTGTTGATGGTTTGTGATGGACAGAAGAAGCACTATACAGCCATCAATAATTTATCAAGGTTATTGCGTCAGGAGAACACAAATCACAAAAGTGGTATTCACTTTTGCATCAACTGTCTAAATGGTTTTCATAATAAAGAGTCACAGACAAGCACTGTCTACTGCTCTGGCAATGAACAAGTCAGAGTGGAGATGCCTGGAGAGAAAAAAAAAATGGTTGTATTATCACTATGGAAAGATGCATTACAGAGTACCTTTTGCTATCTATGCGGGTTTCGAGAGTCACTAAAAGAAGGAAGACGGAAGAGAGAAAAGAACACAAACGCACTATCGAAGCACATACCTTCAGGATAGTGTACATACAGCAATTTTGCGTATGGAGATGTGCCCGTTCCTCCAAAAGTATAAAGTATAGGTGAAAATTATATAACGAAGTTTGTGGATTATCTGGAAGATGAAGTAAAGCGATTGTATGCGACGTATGTCAATGATGAAACTGACAGATGTTCAGAAACGTAATCATCAAAATGCAAAGACTTGTCATACCGTATTTCCTCTTTTTAGCGCCCCCTCTTTTAAGCGCCCCCCTCTAATAAGCGCCCCTGTTAATCCAAAAATAATTTTATAAGCGCCCCCCTCTAATAAGCGCCCGGGCGCTTATTAGAGTTACAATGTTAGAGTCAAAATCCTAGATAAGCGCCCGGGCGCTTATTAGAAACTAGCCAAAACAGTCAGCCAACTGCTTGTAGATCTTTTCAACGAGACATGGAAGATGATCCAAACATTCTAATAGACTCTGATTAAGAAGAAGATGACGACATAGATATAGAGTTGGAAAACATTACATGAACCATACCTAATATTTCTTCTGTTTTCTGTACATAGTTTTTATAGAAAATAATAAAAGTGGAAATAAGTATTTATTTTTAACACATCTCACAATTTTTTGTAGGGGTTTTTTGAAATAATTTTATAAGCGCCCCCCTCTTTTAAGCGCCCCCCTCCAATAAGCGCCCTCCTAATTTTCGAAAAAATTTTATAAGCGCCCGGGCGCTTAATAGAGGAAATACGGTATATGTATGCAGCCATTTTCAGATCCTCAAAATCGCAAAGTCAGTGATCACTGTCACTATACAGGTTTATATTGAGGTGCTGCACATAACAATTGCAACCTAAGATGTAAGATCCCAAAGCATATACCCATCATCTTTCACAACTTAAGTAGATATGCGCTTACTAGAGTTACAATAATACGTTTAAAATCCTAAATAAGCGCCCGGGAGCTTATTAGAAACTAGCCGTAAATTTTAACTTTACCTAAAATATTATTGGAAGTACTATGAAAGAAAAACACAAAGTTTTTTTCATTTTTTGTACAAAATGCTAAGAATATCTAAAGTTACAATTAAAACTAAAATGTACAGTATAATATTCACATAGTTTTTCAGGGTGAAGTTGAGCGATAAAAGTGCAAGTAAGTATTTATTTTTAACACCTCTCACAATTTTATGTTAAGGGGTTTTTGAAATAATTTCATAAGCGCCCCCTCTTTTAAACGCCCCCCTCCAATAAGCGCTCCTCCAATTTTCGAAAAAATTTAATAAGCGCCCGGGCGCTTAATAGAGGAAATATGGTAAGTTAAAAATATGGTTGCACACTGTTGGCTACTTATTATTGTTAAAATGATTGCCCCTGCAGCGAGCGTAGCGGGCAAGGAGGCATAGTAGTTTCATGAGACAGGCGAAAATACTACTCAAAATTCTGCTCAGTAAAAGGAATAAAAGTGAAAAGAAAAATGACAAAGCGATAAACCCGTAAAACAAGTCAAGACGATCAACATGGACATCCAAAATTGGTAAAGCAATTACGATCATCTGCTCCTGGCCTCAAATGTGCTCATTTAAATATCCATTGGCTGTTCAACAAACCGGAGAAGGTCAGACTGAACTTGACGTTTTTGCTGTTACTGAGACTCATTTAAATGGAGAAGATCATGATGATGATGATCTCAAAATTGACAATTATCTGTTCCTGCGAAATGATCGAAAGAAAAACAGTTGGGGAGGAGTACTCGCATATTGTCAAAAAGATTTTAAAAATGATGAAATTAATGTTAAGACGGAAATCGAATCCTTATGGTTTGATACTAATGTAAAATCACAGAAGTATCTTTTTGGATGTATATATCGACCCCCAAAATACAAGAAATTTCTCCAAGATATTTGTAAGATCCCTGACCGTTTCAGCCATTGATCCAGTGTCTTTCGTCTGGGAGACTTTAATATAGACTTATCACAGGATGATGACAAGCTAACAAGAGATTTCAAGTTTATAGTTGCTGGGAAAAGTCTCACCAACGTAATTACGAAATACACCAGAATAACAGCCACATCAAAGACTTTAATTGACCTTGCAATAACTGCAAATCCTGACAAAGTTATTAAAAAGGGGACTTAGGCCCCTGGTTTATGGGATCACGACTTGATTTCATTTTTATTATTATCGGTTTGTCTTGGAAGAGGAAACCTCCAAAAATTATTACTGTCCGCAATTATAAGAACGTTGATACCGTAAAACTCAAGGAAAACCTAGATACGTGCCCTTGGGATGTCATTTCTCTTTTTGAAGACGTAGACGAATTCTTGTCGTGCTGGGAATACCTTTTCCAAGACGTCTTGGCTGATCATGTATCCACCTGAAAGGTCATAGTTAGATCTGACATCTGAGCAATGGATGAACAGTAAAGTGAGGGAACTGATCAATGAAAGATTTAAACTTTTGCAAATAGCAAGACCAACACCTAGTCATTTTAAGAAATGGCGAGCTTGCAAGAAAGCACGAAATAAACGTATCAATATCAATCGTCAGTGCATCAGGGTTCTGGGCTTCTGGTCAAAGAGCATTTTTCGATATAAGGGTCATAGACCTGAACGCTCAGCGATACAAGAACCAGGAACTCTCGAAGTGCTTCTCAAGAAACGAATCGGAGAAAAAGCGACAATATAATGAACGAGTGTTGCAAGTTGAGAATGGCTCCTTTACGCCACTCGTGTTTTCGACGAATGGTGCGATGGCGAAGGAATGCATCATATTCTACAAAAGATTAGCTGAAATGTATGCCGAAAAGAAAAAAATTCGAGTTAGCGACACCACAAGCTCGATTCGAACGAAGACGTCATTTTCACTACTCCGCTCAATGATCAGATGCATTCGGGGTTCCAGATCGAGAAAGCCTTGTTCGCTGGAAAATCTGGACCTAATTCATCAAACATCGATGATTCAGGACGCCTGAACATAATCATCAGATTCGTTTTATCGATCCAACTATTCGTACTCACGAAGATAAAAGTCATGTTATATATGTATTATTATAGATAAACTGATGAACGATGTAAAAAAAAACAAAAAAAACAAAAAAAAAAACAAAAAAAAACAATATCATTCGACACAACAAAGGAAACTATTGGAAAAACAAGTTTGTTAAATGTGATTCTTCAAAATCGTTTCGGCCATTAGTCAAGAAATTTAAAGGAAAGTCTAATGATCACATTGGACCACTAAAGGATAATGAAAAAACTGTTATAAGACGTGATAAGATAAACGTGATAAGGCTAACGTTATGAACAATTTTTTTGCATCTGTTGGGAAGGAGCTTGCTACTCCTGCAGAGACTAATTTTGATGGTAGTGTGAACTCTTATATTTATCGTATTACCCAAAGCATCAATACCATTAACTATTCAAAGGAACTTTTATCTACTTCTGCGGTTAAAGTAAGGACAGCCTGCGGTCCTGACAACAGCACTGCAACCGGCGGTTGCATAACGATAGCGTGCTCGGCTAGCAAATCATGGGTTACGGGTTCAAGTCTGCCTCTGGCCACGTCCTTAATTTTTTTTTCGTGAACTCTTTGAGGGGTGACACAACTCAGCTGGACTTGGGCGGCTAGCCACGCCGCCTTGGCGTCTATCTATATATTAATTGATTCTATGTTTGTCTGTCTGTGTGTTTGCTTGTCTGTCACGCAAAATGGTGGACGTGAGCTGTGAAAGAAACTGTTTCTTTTCTCGTGCGTGACATCAGTGTGAAATCATTGCATTGAGACCCAAATGAAAAAAGAATTTCATGAATTTCAAGATTTTCATGACGTCATGGCCGCATACTTACGTACACCAGCCTAAATCCGTCAATCAAAGGTCGAACATAAACCGTGGCTCTAAACGTTAAGGGTGGCTCCTGACATTATCGGTGGCTCCTGACATCAGTGACTAATGTTCTCTAAGCAGTGACTCCAACCCTAACGGTGACTCCTCACACGAACGGTGGCTCCGAACATTTTCAGTTGACGGTTTCTTCGTGGCTTCGTGAGCGGGAGAATAACCTAAACAAGATGGCATCCAATGAAGAGCAACACATGCCGGTAAAAGCTGACTTTGCTCAGACCAAAACATTGCATTATTTTCTTAAAGCAACACTCTCCATCACCGAAGTCATATATCTTGCGTACTTCTACGTTGTTGTTAAAATATAGTCTCACTAAGATTCCTGCGCGATGAGCGTTACCGTTCGTTCATTTATGCAGAAATCCCTATCTTACTTCCGAGTATGTTTCTAAACTACCTTTAAATAAGTGACCAAACTATGTTAGTGCTGAAAATCATTTCAATGAAATTAATGAAATGGAACGAGAAGTACAAAAAAAGCAAAAAATCATGTTATATATTTATATTTTCATATCTGCTTTTACTAGCGATATTTTGTTTGCCATGATTTAACTTATGAAAACTTTATTTGAAGAACAAATTCTCCCTCTTGTCATCACACCAGAAGCAAGTTAACTTTTCGAATAATTTTCGCGCGCTGATACCACATGTGCACAATGCATGGTAAATAAGCAAAAATTTAATTATGCAGCGCGTGTGGAGTTAACATATGCATGACGTAATAACTTATGCAGTGTTTTAGTCGGAGCAAATTCAGCTTTTACCGGCATCCGGCATGTAGAGCAACAAAGGTCCAGATTAAAAGAAGAAATTGAAGAGGAATTGCAAGAAGGAAAAGTGAAAGAAACACATGTAGAGGAAAAAGGAAAAGAAAAGAAGAAATAGATGAACATGAGGAAGAAAGGGAATCTGACCATAAAAATTCTGATGAAGAAAATCAAGAAGAACAAGAAGAAACAGAAACAGAAATTGGTAGGGTATGTAAATCTCCTGTAATTTATCGAACTGAATATTTTTAAACTTGATTTGATTACATTTGGCATTATTGACTAGTTTTATGCGGTATTTGTTTTTGTTGTCGCTTTTAGTTTGCTCGAATGAAATAATGATACGACTTATAATTTCACAACATTGTTTGTTTTGTTCATTTAGATAGTGTTCCAGAGGTGACAGATGAACAAGTTGTTGAAGAAAGTACTGACGAAGAAAGTTTAAGTTTATTTGAATTAAGAAAACATATCGTTATTACGTTGTGGAACCCTTGTGGAACGCCATGACTTATGGTTTTTAAATCAGACTTAAAGTTTAATATTTTGACAAATTGTGATCTTTGGGAAAGATACGACCTGAACCATCTGCTGGTGACGCCTCGAATACCATAGTATGAAAGTTTTTTGCATAACATTTCGTGATCTACAGTGTCAAAGGCTTTTTGGAGATCGACAAATACCCCGATACCAAACTGACCTTCGTCGAGGGCTTTGCGAATACGCTCAGTAAAGGTTGATTAAGGCATGAGTAGTAGAGTGCCCTTTCCTGAAACCAAACTGTCTCTCGTACAGATATTTATGTTGATCAAGAAAAGAAGAAAGGCGAGAGTACATGAGTTTTTCTAATAGTTTTTCAATGTTGGACAAAAGTGAAATAGGATGTTAATTAGAGATTTCCAAAGGAGAGCCTTTATTTTTGTAGACAGGAACAACTGAAGAAGTTTTAAGGAGAGTGGGAAACACACCAGTGGAAAAAGAAAGATTAAAGAGTTTTTGAAGAGGATTAGAGATTTCAGGTTTAAGAAGTTTGAGTATGGTTACATCAATGCTAAAAGGACCACTAGCCTTTTTATCAGGTAAGGATGAGATTATATTAGTAATTTCAGCAGGGGTAACAGGAGATAATTTCAAAGTTTTAGTGAATTTTTCGGGTTGCTTCAAATAGGAAGAGAAGTGTTTTGATGTGAAAGGGATAGTGGTTCTTATAGTATCAGCGATAGAAGAAAAATAGTTGTTAAAGGCATTGCTTAGTATAGAAGGGTCAGAGGTAACTGAGCCATCAATAGATAAGGAGAAGGAATTAGATGATTTTACAGAAATTATTTCTTTCACTCCAATCCAGATATTTTTAATGTTGTTAAGGTTTGATCTAAAGTATTCAGAATAATATTTTTTTTTGCTAATTCTGCAGAGAGAGACAATTTCGTTCCTATGGCGTTTATAATCATTGTGAAGCTTAGATTTCAACGTTGGATCAGATGTTTTGATGAATTGTTTGAGAAGTTTATCCCTGGTTATTATAGACTTCTTAATCCCTGGTGTAATCCAAGGTTTTGATAAGAATTGGATTTGTTTCTTTGTCAGTTTGATGAGAGATGTCGATCAATTAGGCCATTAACTGTAGCAAAGAAATGATCAAAAGAAAAATTAACGTCACGATTAGTCAGTTTTAGTCTTTCATCCCAGTCAATCTCAAAATAGTCTAGAATGAAATTGGTTTTGTCAAAATTAGACCAGTCACGTTTGTAGACTGGTTGGTAAGATGAAATTTGTTTAGAGTCGTTGAACAAAAGTATGAATTGTGCTAAGTGATCGGATATATTAAATAAAAGGTTACTAGCAAGGGTTTTAAACTTAGAGGAAGAGATAAAAATATTGTCAATGAGAGTTTTGGAAGAAGAAGTTATCCTAGTTGGAAGAAGAATGGAAAGAAGAATTGAAAAAGAGCCTAAAGTATTAAGAAAATTATAGTAAGGAGAGATATTAGATTTCAACAAGTCAATATTGAAGTCACCAAGCAAAACAAGAGTTTTATTTTCTTTTATTTTCGGTTTATATAATAGCTTAGATAGATCATAGCGAAGTTTATAGGAAAATCGCTTGGAAATATATAGGAGCGTACCACCAGCTGAAGATTCAGCAGGATTGTGTTCTAAAGAATAATTTGGAAGTTCAAAATTGAGAGGAGGTTTTTTAGATTCAATTCTGGTTTCAGTGATGGCACTTACTCCAAACTGGAGATTTAATTGAGTCAAAAGTGCACTGAGTTCGTCATAATGAGCATTAAGAGAAGCAATATTAAGATGAAGAGCAGAGAAAGACTTAGATTTATTCTCAATCTTTTGAAATTGATCACAATCATAGTACTTACAGTTTAGATTGTTTATTGTAAAGTCATCAAAAGGGTCAAGGTTTGAGTTGCTTAAAGAATTGAGGTCGGAGAATAAGGATTTGAAGTCTTGGAGATCAATACTACTGAATTGCAGATTCAAAATTTGTGTTTTGAAAAGGGAAAATGTCAAAAATCCAGGTTTTGCATAGCCATGAGTGCTCAGAGTTAGCTAGGGAATCAAAATCTCTGGTGCTTAGTTGACTACATTTTTTATGGAACCACTGCCAACAGCTTTCACAAAAAATAGCATTACAATTCTCAGGAACTAGTTTTTCACAGACGGGACAGAAGAATTTCACTGGCAAGGGTATTGGCATTAAAAAAAGAAAAATAAGGAGAAATTAGTTAACAAATAAACTAACAATCAAAATAAACTAACAAATAAACCAAAATTTAATACAGCAGAAAAACAGCGAAACAGCGAAAGCTTTTTGGTAACAACAACTACACAACGCAAGCGCCATTATGAAAATAAAACTACATACCAGGTTGGCTCATATAAAGAGGAAAACAACGAGAGATTAGCAAGGTCGTTGCCGCCAAACTAAAGAAGCGGGAAAAAAGAAAAGGGGTATGGCAAAATAAATATCATATTCAAAATACCAGTAAAGGCAATTCAGCCGAAGATAAAATTCGGGAACAGATTAATGATTTCGACTTCGGATTGAACTTTAAGCGTTTTGCTATTGTCAGTAATCTTAATGAGAATCTTCTCATTTTGGAAGCGAAATCTCGAAATTTTACGGGCTTTCTTTAACTTATGTCCCATCCATATAAGTTTTTGGTAATGTCTGTTAAAGTTATGGTTAAAAAATATATTCGCACCTTCATCAAGACCAAAGGAAACTTTATCAAAATTCTTTAGTTGTTCGCGAGTTTCAGGATCTAGAGCTTGTTTCGCATGAGATCTGTTACAAAAATGAACGATTACCTTCTTATCTTTGGATTTTTTGGATGGTGGAAGACGATGACAGTCTTCGATGTCATTCGCGTCAACCGTTACATTGACAGCATTAAGTAGGTCAATAACTTTAGGTTGTAACGATTCATCATCAATACACGACGGTAATCCTGTTATTTCGATATTATTTCTACGCCCATATTGGTTAGTAACTTCAGTTTCAAGGTTGAGTGACTCAAGTTTATTTTCTAAGAGTTCCACTTTTAAAAAAAATTTGTTCCTTTTCATCAATTGTTTCATTGTTTCAAATTCAGATAAAAATTGATTAGAGAGTTGGTCAAATCTCTCATTTACTGTCTTTTGAAGTGATAGAAGAGTTAAGGCCATTGTAATTCGAAGTGAACGTTCAAGTTGAACGATTGATGCTATAGATTTAGCGCCGAGCTTTTGTTCAGACGTCTGTACGCATCGGAAGCTTAGAACCGAAAGGGAACCATTTCATCCACATTGCTGTCAGGAAAACGATCACAATATGAAGATATTTTTTGTTCAAACATTTCTTTCCCATTCTTAGAGTCATATTTTTCTTTTTTTCTATTTGCTGTTATAGCGTTGATTGAAATCTGGTCTTCTGTGACTGATTGGGCGATCCGATTTCAAACGATAATATTCGAGGTCATATTTGCATTGAAATCTCATTTGTGGTTATGTTCTTTGTATGCCAATCCTAATATAAAGACATTTTTGTAATCTTGCTTTGTTCTGCTTTCTCCCATTTCATGGTGTTGCTCACTTGATTTGTCGTTTGCTTTTGTCGGCTGTACCATTGCATCATGTGTTGAAATATCAACGTTCTTATAATTACGGTCAGTAATAATTTTTGGAGGTTTCCTCTTCCAAGACAAACCGATAATAATAAAAATCAAGTGGTGATCCGATAAACCAGGGGCCTAAGTCCCCTTTTCAATAACTTTGTCAGGATTTGCAGTTATTGCAAGGTCAATTAAAGTCTTTGATGTGGCTGTTATTCTGGTGTATTTCGTAATTACGTTGGTGTGACTATGCCCAGAGCACATTTGAGGCCAGCAGCCCATTGATGTTTAGATGAGCACATTTGTGGCCAGGAGCAGATGATCGTAAATGCTTCACCAATTTTGGATGTCCATGTTGATTGTCTTGACTTGTGGTCATCATGGTCACGGCCATCCAGTTACGCCGAGATACGGGAAATTCAGTCTGCGCATGCTCGAAAAGATGTGAAGATTTTTTCAAAATTTTTGGAAAATTAGCTCGTGGGTACACTTATATACAGTGTGAAATAATACACTATCCTCGTTTTTACTGTAATTTGTTTCTTGGTATTTTAAATCGAAGCAAATATGACCAAGAAATATAATATAAAATGTGGAAAGCGCGCGAAGGAACATCATCAAAAGTGAAGAAGAAGTAGTGAGAAGAAGGTCGTTAATGAAGAGAAATTTAGCCGGCTGAAACGAATTTCCTGAAGTTTTTCTGGGTACAACTGTTAGATATTTTCAAAAAACATTATCTCAGGTAGCTTTCTATGGCTTCCTTAATTTCCTGTAATGTTTTTAAATAGAATTATTAAGAAAAATCTGCACCTCACTGCACCTATACTTAATATGGGTGACGAACATGCAACCAACTTACTGAAGCTATGTAGAACATGTCAACAAATCCTGCCTAAAGAGAAATACAATGCCTTCGATGTAAATAAACTCTCAGAATCATTAAAAACATACTTTTTGCTTGGTGTCAGTAGAGATCAGCCACACTTTCATCCCTCAAAAATATGCTTGAAATGTTACTGCAAGTTACAAAATATTATGAAAAAGAAAATAACATCAAAGCATTAAGAAATAACTTGGAGTGAACATCATTTAAAATGTGTCGTGTGTCATTCTGCCTCCAAATTTAAAGATTTGATGCACCAACCTGTCCTTCTTACAAATTGTCACCACTCAATATGGTTGAATTGCCTGTTGATAAAAGTGGAAAGGGTAGAAATCGAAAGTTTTCAGTGTCCAGTTTGTAAAGAACTGATAGCTCCCGAATCTGTCTTGCCATCAAAAGCTATTGCAAGTATGATTTCATGCCTCCAGTTAGAGTGCCAATTACATTGCGGGGTTATTTTCAACTTTTCAACGGTATTTTCAACATTGACCAAAGACCAAAGAGCATGAAAAAACGTGCCATGGGCCACTGCAGTACCATCTACATCTCTGAGTGAGGTGTTTAATTTGAGTCAAGACAGTCAAATACCTCAGGAATTTGAAGATGCTGTCCTTCCTGTTATTAAAACAAAGATGGCCCAATCAAGTTTAACTAATAACAGTATTGAATTCATGACTGGCGGTTCTCATGTAAGTATTATATTAAAAAAAAAATATTATCAGTTCTCATAAAGACAATATTTCGATTTACAATTATAGCCTTTGTTACTAACATCAACGCCAAAAGCAATAAAAAGTAAAACCAATGTCTGTAGAAAAACTCTTCAAATTAAAAATAACTTCATGTAGCAACAGCTTGAGATGGCCACTGGTGGCTCTTCCACATCAATGATAACACAAACTTCTAAATTAGTGAGAAGTTTCAAAGAAAAAGAGAAAGATGAAATTCTACAACTGGCAGATGCCTCTTCACCCTCGATTTCAGCAGAAGCTCTTGTTTCAATGAAAGTAAACTTGGGAATTCCATGGGATAAACTTACTTACAAAAATGAGTAGGTACGTGCTAATAAATTTAAAAATGTATAATACAAGTAATTCGCATAAATGTTAATATATGTAGCTGTTCACTGATAAAGAAAGTATTATTTTAGGTGGTTGAAGTCATTTAACATTAATGTAGCATCCCAATCTAAACAACGAAAGGTTGCAAAAGCATGGAGCGGTGACGACATAATTGTTGAAAATGCTCCCTTTCGTTTTCAAATAAGGGATAAAAAAGGACATTATGAAATAAAGGAGGCACCCTGAGGCTATGTCTTGGATCTATCATACCATATCTTTTGTTACCTTGACTCCTTACAAGGCTAAGTTACAGTTCCATCATTACAAAACATAAGAGAGATAATGCTGTTGAATAGAGTGTTCGCTTTTAGATTTTCTCAGTTTGTGGAAAGAACCAATATGAATAATGAAATTCATGTGAAAATCGGTGGAGACCATGGTGACAAATCATTCAAAATGTCCAACCAGTGTTGCAATCACTCCATCCAAACGGTATTGGCAACACAGTCGTATTTAGTTTATTTGAAGCTAGAGATTATAAAATAAATCTCAAAATTGGTTTGAATAGGTTTAAATCACAAATTGATAATCTACAAACAATGAAGTGGAGGCAAAAATAAGATATATATCATGTAAGTTATAAATTCACAAAGATTCAATATTGTACCAAAAAAAGCAATATATGTTTTTGGAAACAGATGGCTTGACAGGAGCAAATGGTAATTATATGAATTTTTTTATGAATATATACTAAGCCTGCTTTCCTATACTACATAGGTACATGGCTACATTACCTATGTCCTTACGATATTTTGCGATCCATGCACGAACTGTGCTGTCAGTTAACTTTGGGAAATCTTTTACAAACTTTGCAATGGCACGCGCTGGACCATGTGTGTTTCCATATCTAGCTATCATGAGCTTGTCTTTTTCGCTGTATACGGTACGTTTCGTAGGTTTTCCTGCTCCTGTAGCATTAGCAATTTCTTCTACAACGAAAGCATGTTCAGCCTCTGACAAACCAGAATCAAAGGCAACCGATATTGAGGAAGCATCTGCTACCACTTTTTTGAGTTTACTGCTCGTGACCGTTCCCTTTTTTGTGAAGAAGTCCAAGATGCTTCTGTTCGTCATGCTTGTCGTCGTTTCTCTCAAACGTTAAGAAAAAAAGAGATCACTTTTGTTTTCACAATTTTTATACAACTTGCTCCTGCAGTTTTTCACAAGTTCGTGTTTTCGCAATGCAATGCTTTTTATGTTTACAAGCAGATCGAAGTTCATCAGGACAGCAACGAACGAAAACGGCTCAATTCACTTTGGTATATGAATTCACTCTACTGCGTTAAGAGGTTTTCATATCTACAGCTCTGAATGGACACCACAGCTTGACCAGTCAATTAAGTTTAAGCAAGAGTTAAAAAACCCTTACGACAAGTTCGCTGTTGCTGGGCAAACGAATAATCCTGGAAAGCTCTGTTTAGTGACTGTTGGCCATGTCCCTAAGGAATTAAGTCGCCATATCTGGTACGCCATTAAAGAAGGGGCTTGATTTTCCACAACCGTAAAGTCTGTGTCACCAAAACGTTCTCCTCTCAAGCAAGGTGGATTGGAAATCATTATAACAATGAAGGCGAAATGGCAAAACTCAAGAGCAATGGATGTACTCAAGCGACATGAAGAAAAAGTCTCGTTTCCAGAATATGGAGAGTATTCTGACGATTCTTCAGAAATTCTAAAAGAAATTATGGACAATCCACAGGAAGACAGCGAAAATGAAGAGAGTGAGAGTGATGAAAGTGATGCAGAAGTATGAATAAATGAAAACAAATTTCAAAGAAAAATAAATCTTGTAATCTAAACCCTTTACCACGTCCCACATTTTTTAACAATTTTATTGCTTTTTTTCACAAAATTAACGGTCATAAAATTACTAGAGGCAGAAAATCAGTGTATCACTAAATTTACGGGCCCCAAAATTGAACGCGGCATAAAATTAACCCGAAAAAGGCCAAAATCCGTTAATTTCATGCTCCGTTAATTTCCCGTAATAAGGTAGTCTATTTTTGATCAAACCTGAAAGTGACTGTCACATTCAACATCAGCACCTTGTTTTTGGCGCAAACCTTCCAAATTTGACTGAACTTTGCCAGAATTGTGAATGTGGTAACATGTTTAAGTAAACATTGTATGGAATTGTTCATAACATTGATTAGTATGAAAACGAGGAGAAACTTGGGAATTCAAAGATTTAAATCAACAAAAAATCAATATTATTACAAGAAGATAAAAATTATATGACTTAAATCAACATATTCAATAAACATATATACATAATATCTATTTCTACAAAACCTGCATTTCAAATCTCCGAAATATACTGTTCTAGTCAGTAAAAGGAATAAAAGTGAAAAGAACAATGACAAAGCACTAAAAGCGGTAAAGCCGTAAAACTAAAAGCGGTAACCCCACTGAAGTGTGCCAAAATAACGGAAATCCAATATGGCGGAAGATCGCCCTTGGCAGTTTAATTTATCATGGTTGAGTAGTTCTTTAAAAAACAATATTAACGTTTAGAAATCACATCACTAAGGCGGTTAGGATCTAGCAAATGCATGGGCACACTAGCTAGAACAAATAAAATTTCAAGTTTTTAAATAATCGTGTCAATATTCCGGCTCGAGTTTGACAGTGTATTGGAAAGAAAATCAATACTACATATTAAAACTTTTTCTTTTTTGATCATTACAGAGTTTTTACAACTATAAAAGACTTATCACTGACTGAAGAAATGATTTTTGAATCTCGGGAAATAGTTTACAATGTCCTGTACGTGTTATCTGAGGAGTTTTTTTATCTTGCAAAGTGATGCTGAGAAAATCAAAGTTTATAACTGAAGGTAGATGTTGAATTTGTATCTTTTAAGGATCTTGACAGAAAAAAGTCATAGAATATGTAGAAATGTGTCAAAGAACAATTAATTAAATCTTAATGAAGTGCATTTTACATGTCTTTGATGAGTTTCCTTTTCTTCACTACAGAAGTAAAAGTTTTTGCAATAGGTTTCACTTTTAGATGATGTTGCTCAAGCATAACTTTAAGCCTTACTGCATGCGGCCTAACAGAAGCATATACTCTTTAATCTGTTAAATTCTGGATGTATGCTTTCGCCACCTTGCTCTCCATACAACCCAAGCCCATACTTCCACCTTTTCACAAATTGGAGAACATGATCTTCAAACATATGTAACTTTGGTGTTACAGATTCGTCAGAAAATTTTTCACGAAAGTACGCCATCAAATCTGTGATTGCTTTTTCTGTAAAAAGAAAAAAATATTTGAACCATTCTTAAAAATAAAGTGCAGATAAACTACTATAACAATAACCAAACACCATTGCTGACTATCAATTTGTGTAAACAACGGTACCACAACAATGAATAAGCTATTATAGACCTATACCTAATTCACACATTTTCTCATCACTGAAGACATCACATGAATTCATCAATGTATGACATGTAGAATACTTGTGAAAAAGCATTTTAAATTGTTGAGATATAACAATTGCTTCCTTGTGAATATCATTACCAACAAAGCCAAGGTCATATGCCTTTTGTGGTATAGCATTGCAAAGTTGCATGATATTTGTTAACTAGAAATATGTTAAGGTAAACTTATATATATATATATATATATATATATATATATATATATTTCTGAAAAGGAACTGGGTAATAATAACAATTATATAAAAAGTTTTTTTTTTAAATTAAAAACAATACTTAGACCATTATATACCTTAAGCATTTTATTAACATGATTTCCCACAAATGATTTTCCATGATATGCCTGTCTTTCCATTCCAAGATCATTCAACACTTTATCCAATAACTGGACAATGGAGCCATCATTGGGGTGAAGTTTATTGGCATTCTGCAGTTCTTCTGTTTCTTGCAGCTAAATTAAACGTTTTTGTACTTATATATTATACTGTACTGTAATTATCTAGTTTTTCATTCCTTTAGTGCTCTACCTATTTGTTGTTTTTTAGTACCATTTCTCGTAGTTTTTTATGTAAATGAACTATTCGAGGTTCATAAATTGATTTTATTCTCTCTTCATTTGCAGGACCTTTCAAGATGTTAACATTGATTGCTTCATGGACCAATTTGATTTGATTTAAGCAATCAGCCACAAGGTATTCCAAATTTCTTATACTGTCTTGAGTGGAAATGTATGCATTAAAATCACAGTACTCCAAGCTTCCATTTTTAATGCTAGAGCTCCTGCAATCTTTACATCAAGAATATAGCAGCGATCTTCAAGCATGTTGAAGAACTTTAGGTATGTACCCCATGAAATATGCAAAGCTAGTAGTGCAACCTAAATTATGAAATTGTATGTTTTACATTTTTATACAAACAATACAAAAAAAATTACTGAGTTACTTTACTTGGTCAATGGGCACATTGAACATTACTTCATCAGTTGCGTTATTGTGGTGCTTTTCTTATTTGATGTCTTCACCATCACTTCATAATTATTTTGCAAAGACAACAGTGTTCTTTTCAATGACTTTCCTCTGACAGTTAGTGGTTTCTGCATCTCACCATATGTTATATCACAGAATAAACAGCAATTTCTACCAAAATTGTTGAAAGTTAACAGTTTTCTACATTAATTGTTGATCACAAGATATTGTAGATATTTACTTACTGGTATATAAAGTTATAATTTGATGTAATAATAAATATACTACACTGCAGGAGCAAGTTGTATAAAACTTGTGAAAACAAAAGTGATCTCTTTTTTTCTTAACGTTTGAGAGAAACGACGACAAGCATGACGAACAGAAGCATCTTGGACTTCTTCACAAAAAAGGGAACGGTCACGAGCAGTAAACTCAAAAAAGTGGTAGCAGATGCTTCCTCAATATCGGTTGCCTTTGATTCTGGTTTGTCAGAGGCTGAACATGCTTTCGTTGTAGAAGAAATTGCTAATGCTACAGGAGCAGGAAAACCTACGAAACGTACCGTATACAGCGAAAAAGACAAGCTCATGATAGCTAGATATGGAAACACACATGGTCCAGCGCGTGCCATTGCAAAGTTTGTAAAAGATTTCCCAAAGTTAACTGACAGCACAGTTCGTGCATGGATCGCAAAATATCGTAAGGAGCTTTCTGCTAGCAATGAAAACAATAAAGGAATTCCGATTACTATTGGACAAGAGAGGGGTAGATCACTATCTCTGCCCGTTGAATTGGATACGAAGCTCAGAAAGTTTATCATGAGCTTACGCAATGCAGGTGGAAATATTAATCGCCATGTCTTACAGGGAGTTCTAATGGGTCTGATCAAATCGAATATGACTAAGTATGGTTCATGTTTGGATTTCAATGTATCGCGTGGATGGATCAACTATCTCTACAAACGTATGAATATGTCCCGAAGAATGGTTACCACATCCAGACCAAAGATCACACGTTCAATTTGGGAGGAAACTCGCTTTGTCTTTTTACAGGAGATTAGTTGGCATGATATTCCCGATGAACTTATAATAAACGTTGACCAAACTCCTTCGAAATGTGTTCCCACAGGTAACATTACAATGGCTGTCAAAGGTAGCAAACACATCCCAAGAAAAGTCGCAAGTGAAAAAAGAGGAATTACTATAACTCTATCAGAAACTCTTAACTCTTACCCTTCCAGCTCATTTACAAGGGCAAAACAAAGAGATCACTTCCATCTGTTGAATTTCCGGAGGGATTCTCATTGTCATATAACGAAAGTCACTGGAGTAACGAAAAAGAGTCGCTTAAGTTACTAAGAGAAGTAATCAACCCATACGTGGAAAACGTCAAGGAAGAAATGGGATTACCAATGGATCAAAAAGTCCTATTAATTTGGGATTCGTTCAGAGGTCAGCAATCACAGCCGATCAAAGATGGCCTTGACGATTACAATATCGTGACAGTTATGTTGCCAAAGAATCTAACCCATCTGCTTCAACCTCTTGATCTGACAACCAATGGGTCGTTCAAAAAGATGGACAGAGCTGCCTTCAGAGATTATTTCGCCAACACAATAACAAAAGAGCTCCAAACCAATCCCGAGGAAGATGTAACAACCATTAAAGTGGATCTCCGGTTATCTACTCTCAAGCCGATTCACGCTAAGGCGATGGGGCAGATCTATCAGCATTTTAAAACCGAAGGACGCCAAACTATTATCAACGGCTGGAAAACAGCAGGCGTGATAAAAGCTGTCGCAGATGCCATAAACGGCCATGTAGATGAATTGAATCCATTTATTTAAGTCTGAGAATATAAAATTACCAAGAAAATAATTTTCATTTTATGCCCTTTTCCTTATCCGCGTTAAATTTATGACTTCTAAATATTATAGCCGATTCTCCGTCTGTTAGTTTGTTTGTTTGTCTGTAAGTCATGCAAAACGGTAGATTGAGTTGTGAGAGTGATTATGTCATTTTATTTTGTGCGACGTCAGTGTGAAACCATTGTATTGAGGCCCTAATCGAATGTGACGTTTAGGGAAAATTATCTCCGCAACCAATAGAGATAACTGACGTTTTTTGGGGTCTGCGATACAGGCGATGGGGTGATGAAAAATTTGGGTCTAATTTTTTCGGGACGGGTCTGTGACGTCATCAAAATATTTGATCAAGGATATCTCCGGAACGGTTGGTCGTAGCGAAACGATCCCATACATTTTTTTGATCAGTTTATCGATCTCTACAACATGGGCACACTTATCATTGCGAATTCCTTAATTTAATTTTTCGTGACCTCTACGCAGACTGGACATGGGCGGCGAGCGACGCCGCCTTGGCGGCTAGTTGAAAATGATTTCCCTAAAAACCGCGTTAATTTTACGCAGAAAAAATAGTGATTTTGCTAAGACCGCGTTAAATTCATGTACTTACAAAGCATGTGTTGTTAATAAGTCTTCAGTTTTTAAAGATCAAATCATTTGTTTGTAATAGACGTAATAGTGTTGAGGTCAATACGATTGTGAAAGTCATCAATCCATACAGCTTCTTTTTTCAAATGGTTCCTTTCTACCAAATATCATCATGAATAAAGTCATTCAGATATCTTGAAAATTAGCCTAAAGCAATTTCCTCAAGGACAGATGCGGAAATTGTTCAAGCCTAATGGCTTTTAGTTTTGTTATGAATTAAAAGTGTAAAACGCAATATTTCTAAAGCGCCATTTCCACGACCACTTTTGATCGAAATATTTAGAAGGAGAAAAAAATTGAGCATGCACATTAAATATTTTCTAATTTCCGAGCGAAAAATTTATTTTCTCTTCTATGCGAATGTGGGCTAAAATAATTTCAACTCCCTATCGGAATCGCTTTGCGAAAAAATATTCGTCCAATCAAAATCATGTAAAATGTGCCGATACTATGTGTATTAAATTGAATGGGTCCCATTTCTTCTGAACGACCCATCAGTTCGCCCTCAAACTTTATAACTTTCTTTGCCTGAGGCAGGGTTCAAAGGCACTGGTGCAAAAATGAAAGTTATAGCTTAAGTAGAAAAAAAGCTTTATTTTTTAAATCGCAAATTTAACCGCTAAAAATCGCGTATTTTTCAACCAAAAATATATTCAAATATAGTACTTTTGATTATCTAAAACATGCAAAAAAATATTTGGAATCGGAAGTGGCTATCAAAAGTTATGAGGTAGTTTGTTTCAACTGTCAATTATATTGAGACAGACTTTAACTTCTATATTTTTAATCTCCAACTGAATATAAAAACCGGCTAATTAAGTTCAATATTTTTATGTGGAATTCTATGATAGCAATATTTCTAACAGAAAGTGTTCTCCTCTAAAATTTTCACTCGAAAAAGTTCGATTAAAAGTGGCCGTGGAAATAGCTTAATGGATTTTTCGCTATTTCTTAATAGACCTTTCCCGAATTTCTGTTTAAACACCGTGTTTCGACCTAGTTAGTACATCCAACCTCGTTTTAATGCATTTCATTGTTTTATCAATTGTTTGACCTAATTACATAGTAATTATCCTGTTTTATCAAAACTCCCTGTAGAATGATTAACAATAATTTTCATTTTAAAAACGAGGTTGGATGTACTATCTAGGTTAAAACACGATGTTTAAACAGAAATTCGGGAAAGGTGAATTTTTTTCGAAAAAGGCCTTCTTTTGCTTTTCACTCTTTCTTTAAAAAATCAAATTTTGATATACGTTTCCATGGTTGTACTTCAACCATTATGCATATTTCTTCTGTTTGTAGCAAAAAGTTTCTGGTGCTTCATAGTCAAACCTTGTTTTCACTTGCGAAACTTTTTAAATTAGTTGAAATATAGAATCCGTGAATGCGTTTTATCATTAAAAGCCTTTACATGGTGACGTTCAAGTAGTTATTTATAACTATCAAGTCGTCCTCACTATTATGAATGCCCCCGCAATAGACAGACCCATGGTTGGACAAGTTTCACAATACAACGATTAGTTTAATGAATAGTGTAACCGTGTGGCATATATGCAAACCAAATAGATCTAAACTTAGACCGCTGAAAATCTGCAGTTGTTACTTTTTGTTATCACTTAAGTCACACTGATGCTAATATACCTTTTAGAAATTTTTATTGATCATGATCACACTAGGTTTGGGCAGCTAATGAAGGAAAACACGAAGAACAACAATTTGTTATATGGCTTTCTTGCATACACAGAAATGCAATTACATGTCATCTAAAGTCTTTTTAAGGAAAGATCTGTCAAAATTCAGTGCATTGAATACCATTTATTGTTTGAAAGGTTAAGAACTAAAACATATACAAAATTAAAATGCATGGTTAGCAAAATTTCAGATTTCAAGCTGTGCTTCAAAATCAACGTCGATCCCTTTACTAAAACAACACAAAAGTAATATGAAAAATGTCTAAGCAATTTTCAGCTAATAATTGTATACCACCGTGCAACAACAACACGAAAAGTTGGAAGATGATGACGAGGAAGATGATGATGATCAAAATCGAAAACTAACTTTCGCCTGCCTCATGAAACTACTTTACATTCCCGCTCGCTTACGGTGGCTGCAGGAGCAATCATTTTAACAATAATAAGTAGCTTATAACATCGAGTTTCGACGATAGTTGCTTAGTATCTCTTTTTCTCACTTCTCTAAAATAATGGTTTCATCACGCTTTTGGGACATTCATACCATAAAGCAATATATGATTTCAAAACAAAACCCCTATCATTTCTTTCTTCTGTGGTCTTTTACCACGTCCTCTTTGAACTTGTGAGCGAGTATCTCTTTAACTGGTTACCCTTTGACATTTCCTGATTTTCACTTTCACATTGTCATCACCGATTAAAGGCGAATATCCACTTCAGATAATTGTCCGCAGACCGGACCGGATCGGATCGGTTCGCTAAACAATAGACCACGTGAAAACATTACGTAATATTTTCATGTGATCTATTGTCAATTGATCGATCTGATCCGGTCCGCGGACAATTATCTGAAGTGGATATTCGCCTTAACCTCGTCATTTCAATATGCTCTTTGAACTTTGAACATCGGCAAATTTTCCTTGTTTAAGTTTTTATAAATAAAATGGTATGAGTAAAAGTAAACAATCCAGCCCCAGTGTAAAAGAAATCTCTCTCTTGGATTTGGACAATTCCTTCGTGTGTCTTACAAATGTAAAACATTGACACGATGAATGTTGTATGTTCGAAATGAAAGAGAGTTCATCTTGTTATGAGTTTGTCTTTGATTCATAAGAATCACAACTCTGGATAAAAGGAAAAAGTCAAATTTCAAGCATCTCGTAGAAACGTTTAAGTTTTGATTAAAACAAGGCATAATCATAATCGTATAAAGTATTGAACTGCAATACATGAAGTTTTCGAATCCAAGCCAGCTTAGTTATTGTCTGCTGTTCTGGATCAAAAACAATTATTTTCGGAAATAAACAGTTTCTTGAGTGATGATATCAGGAACTGGAGACGTTTTAAAGTATTAATGGAATTTTTGATTAACGTCGCGAAATTGTTGACTAAATTTATTTAATTATTTATTATATATATATATATGTTTCCCTCCTGTCGTCTTTGCTTTCGATTCCATATCAAAGGTAATTCCCATATGTTTTACACAATTTTATCCCAATTTTTTTGAGAACAGTAAAGGTTTTGTTAGGTTTTTTGAGTGTATGCAGTAGACATTATCAAGGGCTTGTGAAAACTGCTGTCGATTCTATTCCATTAACACTTTTAGTTTAGTTGAATTATCATTAGATAAGCAT
Source organism: Turritopsis dohrnii (assembly GCA_027922465.2). Classification (NCBI taxonomy): domain Eukaryota; kingdom Metazoa; phylum Cnidaria; class Hydrozoa; order Anthoathecata; family Oceaniidae; genus Turritopsis; species Turritopsis dohrnii. The sequence goes on from BQMF02000019.1 coordinate 486,508, forward strand.
ATAATGACTGGGTTCCTTTTGCATCACGTTAACTGGAGTAAGTATAGGAATATCTATATTATTATTCACAATCTCATCCATGAAGGCTGATCCAATTGAGTGCACGGTGGAATCTCGAAAATAAGTACCAGCAAAATAGTTTGAGTTATTGAGAGCTCAAGTTTCTGATAATTATAATTGGCAGAAATAATTATTGTTAAAGGACCGACATAAAAGGGGATTTGAGTTTGCAAAAGTCGACTATATTGAATATTGAATTACCTCTACCGTCAGTTTCTTTTCCTTAGTTAACAACTAGTCAGGGCGTTGTATTCCCCGCTTTATCCTGAGCAAAGAGGTCTGTAGACTATTTTAGGTGAGTTGATATTTGTCGCTTCGCCATGAAAAATGATTGCCTTAAAATTGAATAGTAGCACTTAAAAAAATGACTGCATTCACTTTGATTCGTAATGAACTATAATTATGTGGGCTGTATAATCAACAGTCGTCAGTAAAGGATTTCCGGCATTCGCTTTTCTTACGTCCAACTACAGGAAGTTCTACCCGAGTTATCAGATCATCGAGCAGGGTTAACTGACCTGTACACCGCCGGTATATGCTTACTCCTTCCGTTTCATAGATCGAAACAAGGAGAATCAATCAACAAATATTTATCTATCTGGAAGTCCTGTTATCATGAAAATTTCATCATTCAGAAATTTCAGTTTCAACTATGTTTTTCTGAAAAGCCATTGTGAAAAATTCATAATAGCTATGATTTGGTAACAAAAATGGATATTTGTATATGTTACAAATAATCGCTAAATAAGCAATTTTTCTGAAAAGCTGATTCATTTGAATTTAATAATGTCGTTGATTAATGTCATTTTTCTTGATTTGTTTTGCCCATATAGGGGTCATTGGAAAGTACCACGTAAAACGTAAAACGTAAAACTTTCAAACAGCTTATTGTAGGTCATCGATAATGTTGATTTGTGGTTTCACTTTTGATATTGAGTCATTAAATGGACATGTGGTCATTTAAAACATCACAAAAACAACAAGAATCAAGTAAGAAAAACGTTTCTGATAACATAAAACTGTTTTAGCAAACAGGAAAAAAATAAGAAATCCGTGAAATCCAACGAAGGCAAATAATGCACTGGATATCATAAAAATAAACGTGATATTTGAAATAGATATTTAAGATATCTGATTGCGGACACTTTTATTAACTGCTGTTCAATATGTTTTAATGACGTTTTCTTCCTGAATTGCATTTAATCGACACAACACAGGTCATAATAAGTTAATGGCTTCCTGTCCAAATTGGAAGCAGTGGATATAAAACACCCTTCTCGAAATGTTAGTTTATTCATGGTACCAGCAGCAAAAAAGATTGAAGGCTAAGATGGACGAGAGATTGATAAAGCTTCTGGTGTTACATTCACTGTTCACAGTGATAACGAGCGAATATAAACGCGTTTGTTATTTCACAAATTGGGCACAGTACCGTAAAGGACTACCTGGATGGTATAGTATAGATCATTATGAAGACGGCTTATGTACGCATATCATTTATGCGTTTGCAAAGGTTGCTAAAAGTGGCCAAACATATACTATAATACCTTATGAATATAACGATGAAACTGAAGGTTTCGTGAAAGTAAGTATTATACAAAAATACTGATCGATCGGGTATATTAAAGTTACAAATCGCCCTTTCAAGAAAATATAAACATATACAATTTGCTAACAAATTGAACTCGGTGTTCTAAATACTCGAAGATTAATATTTTGTACTTTTATCGATGAGTTTTCAAAAATGTTAATGTTTAGGTCAACAAACTGAAACAGCGAGACAACAAACTTAAAACCCTATTAGCTGTTGGTGGATGGAATCACGGCTCAGAAGGTTTCAAACAAATGGTGGCTACCAAACAATCTAGACAAGCCTTCATTCAATCAGCAATCGTATACTTACAAAAACACGGTAAGTGAATTTCATGTGTCGTGAATGCTTCAATGCTATTGGCGTTTTTCTATTTAACATATTGTCGTATTTGTTTGTGTTTTACGATACGCATACTTTTTAAGAAGTATGATATGAAACCATAATGAAACTAGTACAGAGATTTCTATCGAATAAGAAAAATAACAAATTCTATTTTAAACACTTGATTTTACAATTCATTAGCTTTGGTTTTAACATTTATTGATACCAATTTTGTCTACACTTCCAACATGTTTCGTGTATTATAAAAATGAAAATACATATGGTTGTGCTCTGTGAATGCAAACTTTTCCTATTTGGATCTAGGAGTTCGTGTCACTGACACTTTAAATCTACTCAAGGTACACCCAACGTGTTGAAGATAAATAAACATCATAATTCATTTAAGCAGTCACAAAGTCCTCCATTTATAATTATGATAATTATTCCTTCATCATATTATGATATAAAAATAACAAGCATGAATGGAGTAAAGCCATCAATGCACGATCTTAATTTATTTCAATGTAGAATTTGATGGTCTTGATTTGGATTGGGAGTATCCGGCTCAACGAGGATCACTAGCAGGGGATAAAGAGAAGTTCACGGAACTTTGCAAAGAGTTGAAAACCGTATTTACTAATCACAATTTACTGGTTACGGCTGCCGTTCCTGCCGGACCCGCCTCTGCTGATACATCATATGAAATTTTGGAGATTTCAAAACATCTAGATTTCATTAATTTGATGTCATACGACTTGCATGGTAAATGGGAAGGGAAAACTGGTCATCACACAGATTGCAATCCAAAAGCAAAAAAACACGAACTCAGCGTATTGAATTCAGTCGATCACTGGCTCTCAAGCAATATGAATCCACAAAAGCTCATTTTAGGCCTAGCAGCATACGGTAGAACATGGAAACTTTCCCACCCTTGTCAAGAATGGGGATTAGGATCACGATCTCCGTGGGCAGGTGGAGAAAAAGGTCAATCTACTAGGGCAAGTGGATTTTTAGCTTATTACGAAATATGCAACATCAAATGGACAAGTCATGTATGTACACACGACAGCAAAGTTCTGGCTCCGTATGGTAGTGTTGGTCGCAATTTCATTGGTTATGACGATGAGGAAAGTATTATTTATAAAGTGAACCATATAATGAAGAAACGAAAGCTTGGCGGGTTTATGTTTTGGGCGTTGGATCTCGATGACTTCAAAGACATCTGTAAAACTGGGAAAACGTATCCCTTACTCAAGGCCGCCAAAGCCGCAGCTTGTGACAAAGATTTTAAATTAACAAAGTGCCAGAATAAAAAACACTCTGGTAAATGTATACCTACACCCACTCTTCCGCCAAGCCAAAATGGATGCAAAGTTAATCCCGATGGACCTTGGGCTAACGATCGCATGATGGATAAACGGTGTAAAAATAAAAGGAATTGTCCAGGTTGTGGCCTTACATATCCTGGATGCAAGACATGTCAATGCGTATGTGGTCCAGCACCATCGACATCAAAACCCCAAAAAACAATGCCAAAAAAACCAACCGTAAATTGTGTGGTTCCAAACGACTTCAGCAAAAGAAAAAACTGTTTCTTGAATCAAAAAGGTCCTTGGGCGGGGCAACTAATAATTGATCAATGGTGTAAGTCAGTTTGTCCTATCGATAGAACATGCACAAACGAAATGTGTTGCTGTGATTCTGTAAAACAACCAAAGACAACTACCAGTGCCAGAGTGTCAACAAAAGCCATAAAGAAAACCACACAAGCACCTGTGGTTACTACGAAAACCGTCAAAAAGACCACATCGCGCAAGAAATTGACAAAAGCTACTCAAAAACCGACCGGTGAATGCGTCGTTCCCAAACGTTTGCATCAAAGAAAAAGGTGTTACCAAAACAAGAATGGTCTATGGGGCAAAGCTCCAGGTATTGACGTTTGGTGTCGTACAAATTGTCAATCAGACAAAACATGCAAGAGCGATATGTGCTGTTGTGATAGTGAATAGAAGTTTGACAATGAAGAGGTTCCACTTTAAACATTAGTTTATTTATATTACAAGCTTTATGGGTATTTTGTTTGCTTATGTGGGGTACTATGTGTTGAAAAAACTTAATATTCAAATGTATTTACAAAGTTATTTGTAATAAAGTGATGGAAATGTTTAAGTATATATCAACAGCAAAAACATGCTTCACTTTTTGGTACTTTTTGCATTTAACAGTTTATTTATTTACCAATTTATTTAATGTTGGCTTTACAATAGTAAGATAACTAATCTACACCAACTAAAATGGAACATAAAAGGACAATATGGATAATAGAAAAATATGACAATATTATAACCTACAAATATTACAGGCACAAAGTTCCAACAGATTAAGGGATTTAATAGAACGTTTAAAGGCCTCCACAGAAGGTTTGGATTTTACACAATCTGGTAGGGTATTCCACAGAAGACTACCTCTAAAAGCAAACGATTGCGTACCAAAGCGACTAGACCTTGCTGCTGGTAATACAAGTACATTTTGATTACGCAGATCATATCGCAAGGACTTAATATAGTAAAACGTTTGCATAAAAGCTGGATTTAGGTTGTGAAGTGTTTTATAAATTTCACACAAAATTGAACAGAGGTGAATTTCGTGGATACGCTTTAAGCCTGTATTTTGTAACAGATCTTTATAACTACTACAGAAATCATTTGTAAGGGTACGTAATGCGCGTTTATGAATAGTGTCAATTTCTTTTGAGGACCTGCTACAAAACATCCACAAAATTGGAACATAATTAAAAACAGATAAGATGAATGTGTTGAAGAGAAAAGATAACTGCTTCAGGTCAAGAAAGGATCGAAATCTGTTTAGACTCTTGACTCTATATCCAGCTTTCAAACAGAGTGAAGAAATTTGTTTTTGAAAGGATAGTTTGCTATCTATGAATATGCCAAGTAATTTAACACAATCAACAGAAGTAATTCTAACATTATCAACACAAACAGTAATTTGCAAATTTGAGTTATGTTCACCTAGAACTAACATTTGAAACTTTGATGGATTTGCGGCTAAAAGATTTACCTTGTACCATGCTCCAAATTTGCCATGACTTCATCAATGTTTTCAGCACATGCATATAAAGTGTTATCATCGGCAAAATTGCAAACGTTAGTTTTTTCTATGGTATACAGCAAATCATTAATAAATATATTAAATAAAAGAGGTCCTAGTATTGAGCCTTGTGGGACGCCTTTGAGAATTAACAACCAAGAACTAAAAACTGAACCAACTTTCGTTCTTTGATAGCGGTTATTTAGATAACTTTTGAGAAGCCTGCAGGCTTTTCGATTGAGACCGTAAGCAGAAAGTTTTGCAATAAGCAGTTTATGATCTATGCAGTCAAAAGCTTTTGACAGGTCCATTAAAATCGCGCCAACTTTACCGGACTTGTCAAGGCACTGATGCCATTGGGCAACCATGCTGAGGAGAGCATGCTGGGTGCTGTGCTTAGATCTAAGTATATCTAAGTATATTAGTATATTATCAAAGTAACCAGCTAGTTGAGTAAATAAAATCTTTTCAAAAAGTTTTGAAAAAGGTGGTAATATACTTATCGGCCGATAATTTTCTCTGAGAAACATTTCCCCTTTTTTGAAAACTGGAGTAATTTCAACGTGTTTGAGACACTGTGGAAAATTTGCAGTTGTGAGAGTTTCATTTATGTATGCAGCAAGTGGTGTGGAGATTATATCAGCAACCATTCGAATTATCTTATTGGGGATTGGTCCACTAACACTTTTCTGTATGTCCAGATCGAGTAGCACACGGTGCACCTCCTCCGGTGTTACATCTTTAAACGAAAAGGTAATATTGGCTCTATTTGAGCGCTTTATAGACTCAATACTTGGAAGGTTGAGATATTTTCTCAGAATGAGTTCTATTTCCTCCTCAGTATCTTCCTCAATGGGACAAGTTTCCCAGGGAGTTATCCTAAGATTATCAGTAATGTTTACAAAGTATTTATTAAATAACTCAGAAATAGTATTTTCATCCTTTAGAATATTCTTTTGATCATCAAACAAATGAATACTTTCAAGCACTGGGGAGCGGTTTGAAGAAAAGGGCTTTGTAGACTTTCGTCATCAGATTTTCCCAGTGCCTGGAAATGTGCTTGTTTCGTTTGGCGATTTAAATTAACAACATAGTTTCGTTGTTTCTTGTATAAATCACCAGTCTTATTTGCCTTGTTTTTCAAGAAAGAGCGCTTCATGATGGCTTTTCGAAGATAAGATTTTTGATTCCTTTTGATAGTGTGCTTCTTTCTTGGAGCATGGACATCTAAGACAGATTCAAACATTGTCATGAAAGATTTAAAACAGTCTGGCTTGTAACGAGTTAGTGAACTAGCCAGATCATTTTGAAAATACCGTTCTGAGAAATTTCGAAAGCTTCTATAGTGCAGAATCTGTGGTATAAACCAAGTGATGATGGTCACTTATTCCAGTTTCGAAGGAGTTGCTTTTTTGAAAACTCCTGCTTTTGTTGGTGAGTATGAGATCAATGCATCTACCATCACTCGATTTATAGCACGTAGAGTGTTTTATCAAATACACCTTTCCCGAATTTCTGTTTAAACACCGTGTTATGGCCTAGCTTCTAAGTTTCGCCTCGTTTCTATGTTCTTTATTGTTTTTCTAATTGCATAATGTTCTCAGTAAGTAATAGTTACTCGTTTTTCAGTTCCCCAGTGGAATAATTAGAAGTAATTAAGAGTTTGAAAAAGAGGCGAAACTTAGAAGCTAGGCCATAACACGGTGTTTAAACAGAAATTCGGGAAAGGTCTATTATGTAATGAAAATTGAGATATAAAGTTTTTCATATATATATTAGATATTTTTTCATTAAAGTCATCCATGATAATCAAATTCTCATATACTGCTGAATAATAATCTAATATATTTGTAATCTCGTCCAAAAAGTATTTCACATTTTGTTTCGGATTTCTATATATCGACAAAATAAGCCGTTTTTTCTTTCTAAAATTTAATTCAGTGACTATACATTGGATATCATCTTTCCTTACCGGACAATTAAGTTGTCGTAATGGCAAGTTTTCTCTGCAATAGAAAAGCAAGCCACCACTTTTATCAGAAATGTCTAAACGGATTGGTTGTTTAAAACCAGATCGAGCAAATTGTGCAGTAGGGAAAGATGAGTCCAATTTACTCTCTGAAATACACAATACATCAACAAAATTAAGAATGGTGTCTTGAACTTCATCAATCTTATTCCTGATTGAGTTAATATTGATATATGAGATGACCCGACAATTTTTTGTTTTTGAGCAATTTTTCAAGGATTTCAGAGGGTTTTCGTATTTTGTAAAGTTATCAAGGCTTTCAACTTCTTCATTTAAAAATAGTCAATTTTTTATCACATTTTTGAAATTTTTAGCCAATATTGAAGAACCTTTACGATTCAAGTGTAGCTTACTTCTGTTTAGATGGTAATTTTCATTTATGTTGGAATTGTCTATGTAACCGATGTTGCGATCGCTAGCTTGCTTACACAATAGTAAATTTAGGTCCTTTATTTTTCATTTAAATCGTCATTTCTTGCAGTCAAGCCTGATATAAGAATGGTGTTTTTATCCGTTTTTAGTGAGCTAGCAAGATTTACTATGTTAGAGGCAATCGAGTCAACTGATGATTTTCGCAAGTCTTTTGTGCCACAGTGCAAGATAATGACATCGGGTTCGAGGTCTTTCGTCGGGACAACGTGGCTTTCCATACATTTAGTCGTAGCTCCAGAAAAAGACTTTAGAATAACTCTGTTAGATGTGTCTGATAATTCCCATCCCTTAACGTCTTTTACAATAGAGTCCCCAAGTATAGCGACAGTTTTTCTCTCACTTTGTTCTGATCTATTACTTTTATTACTATCGTTCCTGTTTCTACGATATGTAACGTTTTGACATCTTTTCCTTGTATAAGCCGGTTTCACATCATCTTTAACTATGTTATCATTGTCATTGTCATTATCATAATCATTACAATCTTCATTTACTAAGGTGTCAAATCGATTACTTAGTTAGAGATCAGTATAAGAATTTGCATTCAAACTTGTTTTTTTTATTGGTCTCTTGGGAAATTCGAAATTTGTGGAAGTACTTTCATCCAACATTTGTTTAGACAAGTGTTTATAACCCATGTTTGATTTTTCTAAAATCAAAATTTTGATTATTTTGTTCTTACTCATGATCTCACATTTTAGAAAATCTACTTCCTTTTCCAATAGTAAAGTCACTTTTCTATGTATATCAGAATCAATGTTAGCAAAATCAAAGTGTCCAGCTGTACGTGAAATTTCAAGTAAAACAGTATCTCTAACTTTCTGATTTAAGTTTATAGCAAACCTGTCCATAGCATTTTCCACAATTCCTTCGATCTTCAGTTCGAGATATTTATTGTCTATAAACTCCTCATCATTTGATTTATTTTCCACATCAGCAATGCTAACTTCGGAAACACGCCCATCCTGTTGATCCGCCATCTTTCATTCTTTAATACTATATATACTGTACTGTTGATAAATTAATAAATATTATATAAATTAATATAAATTAATAAATATTTCCCCTGTCTTTCTCTCAAGAGTGAAAATTTGTAAGTTCAATATTTCAACTCAGACATTGTATGGTTGCACCTTCTCCTTAAGTACCTTCTGCAAAATAATCGTGAATTTTCCTTCTTCAATAAAGAAAAGCATTATTCACAAATATTATTCACATGTTGAAAAAAGTATAGTGCACTATTTTTCATGCACCAGATTACGTTTATATTCTTTTCCATATGCGCTCCTTTTTAGAGATCAAATTACATCGTTTGTCTTGTTGAAAAATACTTGCATAAGCACTTGCAACAAAACTGATCTGCATATCATAATAACCTAAGGAGAAATATTAACATGATTGGTTTAAGCGATACTCATGCTTTCTTTGACACACAAAACCTCAGGCTCAAATTCGTATAAGTCTTTTTTATTTCAATGTTTTCACATTATAAACAACTGCCATGATGTTCCGTGATTTGAACATTGCAACCAATCTGCCCATGATCAAAAAGAAAAATAGCAGTCGTAGCGGAATGGTTTTCTACCGAAGTAATTTAGATTTATTCTTACTCCTCATCTTACTGCTCAATTCATATCGAAATGTTCCTATCTACATAAACTACAAGTCAAGCATATGTTAACAACAAACTGGCGACCCTTGTGAAAAAAAAGGGGGGTTGGGGTGGATAACATTGTCCATAGCGTCAATCAAAATTTAAAAGTGACCAAACAGCGTCAATCAAAATTTAAGAGTGACCAAACTGTAAAGAAGATTTTGTTATCCGGCAGGGCATTTTCTGGGAAACAGTTAATTATACACGATTTTTTTCCATAAGCAACTATTTGATCAGAACTCAAGTTGCTTAATTTTAAAGCCAAAATCCCTACTCAAGTTGCTTAACTGGTTGCTTAACTTTTGTTAAAGCCCACTTTGTAATAATCGTCCCACTTTGTAATACCTGTCCCGATTTGTAATAAAATTGTCCCACTTTGTAATACCTGTCCCGTTTTGTAATAAAATCGTCCCACTTTGTAATAAAAAAGCTATCCCACTTTGTAATAACCACATTTTCGACTTTGTAATACCCTCGGAGAATTTTTTTCAAATAGGCATTGTATGAAGAAGCAACCCCAAACTGACGTCGTAATTTACTGTAGGAGCAGATGTTGGAATAATTTGAAATATTCATCGGGGGGATTTGGAATTTTTTATTTTAGTCGCGTAGACAAAATTAATCCTTAAAGGGGCATTGGCCGGCTTAAAACAATAGAATTTGAGTTACTCTTGGTTATTCAAATCTGCCATGTCATTTGAGGATTAAAAAATTAGAATGATCGAGACAACTTGTAAACATCATGGCGAAAAGGACGGAAGATTTTCATTGCTGTCAGAATTATTTTTTTCAATGTCTTGTCTATGGACGTAAATTAAAATATGGTATTAAATGTTGATACAAAGTTATCATGAATTTATTAAGGAATATTTCTGTGTTAGTTATTGAATGAAAGTATTTGTTATTTTAAAGATATACGCGGATTCCTACATAGTTTATACAAAATAAGTTTAAATTTGATATTGTATATAACTTGCATAATTGCTTTTGATTTTGTCCTACCTCCCAGATAATTTAGAGGAAGGCGGAGAGGTCGTTTGGATTGCTTTCTTGGGTAGCATTTTTTGTTGTTAGCTTGCTAGGTATTCCTACCTGAAGATCATAAAGATTCTTGAAATTACTTTAATTTTGTGGCATGTTTTGTGGCCATGGTCCATTAGTTTTGATTTTGAGTTATTTCATGAGAACTTATTTTGCTTATTTTGCTCTCTAGAAAACCAAAACAAAATGTAAAGGAAAATCCATTTGCTTTTTGGCAATCACAGAAAAATATATCCCAGTGAACAAGAACATTACTGGCATGAATTCAATTGCAAGCTATACAATTTTTGAATCTACTTTGACATATTCGTACACTGTAGCTAGAATAAGTTTCAACATTTAACACTGTATAAGGAAACAATTTGTTTTTAAATAGTTTTTCTCTCCTTAATTTTCATTACGCTTACTTTTTTTCTGTTTCCAAAACTTTAATAAAACCACAAATCTTGATTTTGTCAGAATGACATATCCGTTATTTCTGCCTCCTGGAGTCACTTCTGTGGCTGATCAATTTTTCGTGTTTATACATTAATTGCATCTGGATAATCATTGGAAATAACTTTTGTTTTTTATTAAACATATGGAATTGTATTTGTTTGTTTTTGTCATTTTTCGGCATTTGATTGCTTACTGGATATGACTTCATGCATGATTTAGTTTATATACATCTTTCTTTTCGGTTCATTCACATGTATGATTTCTGATATGGCCATGGCATCATGAAGAAAGAAGAACACTGATTCAATCTGAGAAAAAAAACATTATTTGGCAAATTGAACTATTGTTGTTATCTTGTCTCTTCCCGTCCCCACTACGTTCTTATATAGGAAGGAACAGAATTAAAAGAGTATCAAAAATCGAAGTTTAATGCTTGTGTAAAATATTATTTCTGTCTTCACATTGAATGATATGTCACAAGATACATGTGCCAGGTGTATTTCTATTATTAAAGGCCATGTGTTTCTATTATTTTGTTATTTTTTTTTCTCACTTCACAGTTCAGTAAACGATGTTCAAAGCGATTGCGATCTTCGCGCCATATTTGTTTTGATTTTGATTGTTTTGATCACGTGAGAATAATATTTACATTTAAGCCGGCCAATGCCCCTTAAACGTACAGCGTAAAATCGTGCGTATTCATATACTGCGTGTTTCATTACAACTACTTTTCATCGTAGTTTCTTGGTATACTATTATTAGATCCCGCTTTGTCGTGAAATACATGCCTATTTCAAAAAGTATGTGCTGTATGAAATGTAAATTTCATATGTTTTTGTCCTTTGTGTTTTTGTTATTCTTCCAAAAACGCCATCTGTAATTACATGTCACGGACAACTGGACAAAATCAGATGGAAATATTTGTGTAGATAAAGTAAAGAAGTAATAGCAAAGTAACAAGTAATAGCCGAGTTCAAAATGACATTAATTTTTATTTGGACGATTTTTGTGTGCCTAGTGAATAGTTGCGATGGTGGGTATATACATCCCATTCACGAACAAGAATACGAAGTCATCAAGAGTCTTGTTATTGGAATTTTCAATGTTCCAGTTTCTCAACGCACGCGGTTGCAAAAAAGTGCAATCGTAAAATTTTGGAGACTGAGAGCTGGACTTGGAATAGATGACCAAGAAAAACGTTTGTACGAAAGCAAGAGGGTAGTGGAGAAATCTGAAATCAAAAACATTGTGAGAAAAACCTTTGTAAAGAACAAATCTGGTGGTCATCGTAAAATACAAACTCGAGCAGCTGATGCATACGCGGGTTTAAGCAATGTTCGTTTCAAATATAAAGCTGTCCCGAAACCAGTTCGAGCTAAAAAGATATAGTAGCGTTGAATTATCAATCAGTTTTCATGTGAATTGCTGGTAGTGAGTTGTGGTGACCACAAATGGTGTCACATACAGAGCGTTTCACGCAAAAGTTTTACTGAAAATGGTTTTTTCAAAAAGTTCGTACCTTTTGATTGAATGAACGAATTTGAATGAAACTTTGCGCAAAGGATCTTTGTTATGAAAGCTATCGTCGCGTTATATAAAAAAATTTTATTTTTGATGACGTCACGATTTGGCTACTTTTCGGTACTAGAGAATAGTTTACAACAACTTGAAAAACGTTGAATAAAGGAAATCCATTACGAAAAGTTGAAAATCTGGGAGAAATATATACTTGAAAGGGATAAACTTTCGCGGATTCCACGCGGTTTTTGGGAATTTTTCGCGAAAACTAAATCCCGCCAAAACATTGAAAAAGACCATCCGCGAAAAATTAAATCGTCTCAAAACGTCGATTAAAGAGGCTCCTCCACGAAATTTCCGATATTTTTCGTTAAATTATATTTCTATAAGTTTCGATCACTCACGAAGACTGCTACTATAAATATTCTTGTTTTGGTTATTTATGTCCTTTGATTACATTTAGCAAATTATAAGAAATTTAGTATATTCAAATCAGAAAACAGACAAAAACGTTTTGACAAGGCTTACCCGCGAAATCCACGAAGATTGTTAATAGGGTCAACCGCGAAAATTAAACCCTCGTGAAATGCAAAGTTTTTGCGGATTTCACCAAGCCGTGGAATATCAAGGAAAGACATACCGTTACATATTGTCACTGTTAGATGTTTTTTCCCGGTTCCATTGGTTGTACCCATTGCAATCCGGTCAGATAACGGAAAAGAATTTAAAGGACATGTTCAAAGTTTCTGTAATAACCATAAAATCGAAATGAGACAAAGCAGGCCATACAATTCGAGAGCACAAGGAAACGTTGAACGCCCCCACCGTGTTTTGAGGAAAAAAATAGCATTCGATATGTTAACTCAGAAGAGCACTGGTACTAACTGGGTTAAAAACTTACCGAATTATATGAAATGTGTGAACAATGAAAAACGGGAGGCACTGGGGTGGCAATCTCCCTTCGAGGTCTACTTTGGCCGAAAAAGCAACGAACTTGTAAGGTGCGGTGCTCCTAAACGTACAGGCTCTCCTGAAATTGGAACAAAACACCAAACTACAAGTTGGTTTTCGGTGGAGGATATTGCTGACTCACGGAAGCAAAAACAAAAACGTAAAAAGAATAAAAATCAAAACAGTAAAAAGAACGATTTTCAGACACGTTTATTGGCCATGATCAAAGAGCCATCCGACATTTTCGAAGACCAAGGCTTTTTCAACTGCCAATTTAGTGCTATTTGCAGAATTCTCAATCAGATTGGTTTCCAGCGCTCCCCAGAGACATTGAGGAGGGAAATTGTTTCCTATTTAGAATCAAATCCAGTGGATGTTGAAGGATTTCCTTTGGATCTGTACATAAATGTACCTTTCAGTGACTATTTGCATAGCATGTCAAACGATGGAACCTATGGTGACGAATTCACCCTGAGAGCGGCAGCTGAACTGTTCAATATTGAATTTGTATTGGTTTCAACATTAGGAAGAGCTGCAGAAGTAACTGTTACACCACAAAACTTTTTACCACAAAACAGAGCTTTCCTTGGGCATGTTGCAGAGAATCAAGGGGAACATTATGTTGTGTTAGACCAAATTGATGGTTTTGAATCAGAGCTACGGCAATGGATAGCTCCGTAGACTTTGAGATTAGTACCAAAGCACCATGTAAATCGATCTTCCACCAGAGTTGATAGAAAAGATCCTGGTTACGGCAATATGTAGTTCTGGGTACGTCTGGCCATCGCATATTGTATGTACATTTAATGCTTTAAGGAATGTATGCCAATTTTGGAAGATAGTGTTAGATGCAATGGCGTTGAAATACCTCCCTAAGATTTATGTTTCACATCCGGGTATTCGTCCAAAGTCCAATGGAGCAGCTATTCAAGTTAATATACAAAGAATAATACGTTATTCCGGGTCATTTTCGGGACTTGTAATTGACCTGAAAAAAATCTTGAATTGTGAGAAGTGGAACAAAGCCTGGTTGAATTTGCTCGTTTCATCGTTTGGATGGTATATCATTACAAACACATGGTGGAAAACAAAAAAATAGTTTTGTGCTGATCCATATAATTTACCGTTATGTTAGATTGAAAAGTCGAGAGTAACAGACTTATTGTCTTCATCTGTTGTTTTGTTTGCAATCAATTTCTCTTTCTTTGAATTTGTAATTCTGATCGAACTTTAAAATAAATTCCCGAGTTTACATTCACTATTTGTTTCATTTTTCCGTTTGATTCTTTTGGTTCCTTTGCTTTAGGTTTATTCCTTTTTAGGCTATTTTTTTGTCATGTATTTAGAAGTAAGCAGGTTCAGATTTGATTTTTACATTTACATTTTACACACATTTCGTGTAAGAGATAAACGAAGTTGTATAAATCCTAGCTTTGATGTTTACTTTTTGATTTATATATATTTGATTTCTAGTTACATATAATCTAGATTTTTCTGTCTTATGAAGAAATGTTTACTAGTTAAATCCTAATTTTTCTACGTATTCAACACAACTGAAAATGCCCCGATTACTAACAACTACTTGCTGGGTGGAAGCTTTGTTGAACTTGTACTACTATTTTAATCAATCCTTACAAAGCAGAGAACGAAATTATCACATTTCTTTGGTATTACAAAGTTATTACAAAGTAGGACAGCTTTTTAGTATTACAAAGTGGGACAAACCTTATTACAAAGTGGGACAGCTTTTTTATTACAAAGTGGGACGATTTTATTATAAAACGGGACAGGTATTACAAAGTGGGACAATTTTATTACAAATCGGGACAGGTATTACAAAGTGGGACGATTATTACAACGTGGGCTTTAACGTTGGAATGAACACGAAGATATTAGAAAAGATTCTGAGCCGGCAAAACATTTAACAAATAACATTAATCATAAATTCCATTGGACAATTCTCACAAGAGCTCCAATTTTTTACAGAGATAGAAAAAATTTAGAAGCTTCTTTTATCACTTTACAAAAACCCACACTTAACAATCAAATTGACACTAAGTTATTAATTCTTTTTAAAAATGGAATTACTTGAGTCCCTTTGGGGCACCTTAATTCTCTGTTGTATATATTTTATTGTTATTAAGATCAATTTAGTGTAATTATATATAATTTAGATACGTTGTAGTATAAATAAGAAAACTTGTTTTTATACACCTTACTTGATAATGGAATAAATCCGAAAAGCTTCGTAAAGAAACTTTGTTGCTGTTTTAATTTTATTTAGCTCATATTTTACATGGCATAATGGATACAAGATATGGGCTTTAACACTTTCCTAACTTATGAAATCGAAAGGATGTATATACAACAACTTTATATGTTCATGTTACAGTAGTACTATTGAAAATGTAAGAAAAAAATACTTCAAAAGAACTTCCTAAATAACATAGTATAATATAATCAATTGGGAAATACATACGAGAGAACATTCTGCCTCCCACCTACAGTACCATGCTTTGAAACGGGAAAAAAGCAAAGTCCGCTAATAATTGTATACCACCGTGCAACAACAACACGAAAAGTTGGAAGATGATGACGAGGAAGATGATGATGATCAAAATCGAAAGCTGACTTTTGCCTACTTTGCCTCCCCGCTCACTTACGGTGGCTGCAAGGGCAATCATTTTAACAATAATAAGTAGCTTATAACATTGAGTTTCGACGATAGTTGCGTAGTTCCTCTTTTGCTCAGTTCCCTAAAATGATGGTTTCATCACGCTTTCGGGACATTCATACCATAAAGCAATATATGATTTTAAAACAAAACCCCTATCATTTCTTTCTTGTGTGGTCTGTTACCACGTTCTCTTTGAACTTGTGAGCGAGTATCTCTTTAACTGATTACCCTTTGACATTTCCTGATTTTCATTTCCACATTGTCATCACCGAGTAAAGGCGAATATCCACTTCAGATAATTGTCCGCAGACGTAATATTTTCACGTAATCTATTGTCGATTGATCGATCTGATCCGGTCCGCGGACAATTACCTGAAGTGGATATTCGCCTTAACCTCGTCATTTGAATATGTTCTTTGAACTTTGAACATCGGCAAATTTTCCTTGTTTAACTTTTTATAAAAGAATTGTAAGAGTTAAAGTAAACAATCTAACCCCAGTGTAATAGAAATTTCTGTCTTGTGAGACTTCTACTTGCTCAAGAACAATTGGTTTTGGACAATTCCTTCGTGTGTCTTACAATTGCAAAACCTTGACACGATGAATGATGTATGTTCGAAATAAAAGAGAGTTCATCTTGTTATGAGTTTGTCTTTGATTCGGAGGAATCACAACTCTGGATAAAAGGAAAAAGTCAAATTTCAAGCATCTCGTGGAAACGTTTAAGTTGTGATTAAGGCAAGGCATAATCGTAATCATATAAAGTATTGAACTGTAATACATGAAGTTTTCGAATCCAAGCAAGCTTAGTTATGGTCTACTGTTCTGGGTCAAAACAATTATTTTCAAAAATAAACAGTTTCTTGAGATGATGTCAGGAACTGGAACGTTTTAAAGTATTAATGGAATTTTTGATTAACGTCGCGAAATTGTTGACTAAATTTATTTAATTATTTATTTATTCTAACTTTTGTAAAGTTTTAAGTCAAATCATGTTTCCCTCCTGTCGTCTTTGCTTTCGATTCCATATCAAAGGTAATTCCCATATGTTTTACACAATTTTATCGCAATTTTTTTGAGAACAGTAAAGGTTTTGTTAGGTTTTTTAAGTGTATGCAGTAGACATTATCAAGGGCTTGTGAAAACTGCTGTCGATTCTATTCCATTAACACTTTTAGTTTAGTTGAATTATCATTAGATAAGCATATAATGACTGGGTTCCTTTTGCATCACGTTAACTGGAGTAAGTATAGGAATATCTATATTATTATTCACAATCTCATCCATGAAGGCTGATCCAATTGAGTGCACGGTGGAATCTCGAAAATAAGTACCAGCAAAATAGTTTGAGTTATTGAGAGCTCAAGTTTCTGATAATTATAATTGGCAGAAATAATTATTGTTAAAGGACCGACATAAAAGGGGATTTGAGTTTGCAAAAGTCGACTATATTGAATATTGAATTACCTCTACCGTCAGTTTCTTTTCCTTAGTTAACAACTAGTCAGGGCGTTGTATTCCCCGCTTTATCCTGAGCAAAGAGGTCTGTAGACTATTTTAGGTGAGTTGATATTTGTCGCTTCGCCATGAAAAATGATTGCCTTAAAATTGAATAGTAGCACTTAAAAAAATGACTGCATTCACTTTGATTCGTAATGAACTATAATTATGTGGGCTGTATAATCCACAGTCGTCAGTAAAGGATTTCCGGCTTTCGCTTTTCTTACGTCCAACTACAGGAAGTTCTACCCGAGTTATCAGTTCATCGGCAGGGTTAACTGGCCTGTACACCGCCGGTATATGCTTACTCCTTCCGTTTCATAGATCGAAACAAGGAGAATCAATCAACAAATATTTATCTATCTGGAAGTTCTGTTATCATGAAAATTTCATCATTCAGAAATTTCAGTTTCAACTATGTTTTTCTGAAAAGCCATTGTGAAAAATTCATAATAGCTATGATTTGGTAACAAAAATGGATATTTGTATATGTTACAAATAATCGCTAAATAAGCAATTTTTCTGAAAAGCTGATTCATTTGAATTTAATAATGTCGTTGATTAATGTCATTTTTCTTGATTTGTTTTGCCCATATAGGGGTCATTGGAAAGTACCACGTAAAACGTAAAACGTAAAACTTTCAAACAGCTTATTGTAGGTCATCGATAATGTTGATTTGTGGTTTCACTTTTGATATTGAGTCATTAAATGGACATGCGGTCATTTAAAACATCACAAAAACAACAAGAATCAAGTAAGAAAAACGTTTCTGATAACATAAAACTGTTTTAGCAAACAGGAAAAAAATAAGAAATCCGTGAAATCCAACGAAGGCAAATAATGCACTGGATATCATAAAAAAAACGTGATATTTGAAATAGATATTTAAGATATCTGATTGCGGACACTTTTATTAACTGCTGTTCAATATGTTTTAATGACGTTTTCTTCCTGAATTGCATTTAATCGACACAACACAGGTCATAATAAGTTAATGGCTTCCTGTCCAAATTGGAAGCAGTGGATATAAAACACCCTTCTCGAAATGTTAGTTTATTCATGGTACGAGCAGCAAAAAAGATTGAAGGCTAAGATGGACGAGAGATTGATAAAGCTTCTGGTGTTACATTCACTGTTCACAGTGATAACGAGCGAATATAAACGCGTTTGTTATTTCACAAATTGGGCACAGTACCGTAAAGGACTACCTGGATGGTATAGTATAGATCATTATGAAGACGGCTTATGTACGCATATCATTTATGCGTTTGCAAAGGTTGCTAAAAGTGGCCAAACATATACTATAATACCTTATGAATATAACGATGAAACTGAAGGTTTCGTGAAAGTAAGTATTATACAAAAATACTGATCGATCGGGTATATTAAAGTTACAAATCGCCCTTTCAAGAAAATATAAACATATACAATTTGCTAACAAATTGAACTCGGTGTTCTAAATACTCGAAGATTAATATTTTGTACTTTTATCGATGAGTTTTCAAAAATGTTAATGTTTAGGTCAACAAACTGAAACAGCGAGACAACAAACTTAAAACCCTATTAGCTGTTGGTGGATGGAATCACGGCTCAGAAGGTTTCAAACAAATGGTGGCTACCAAACAATCTAGACAAGCCTTCATTCAATCAGCAATCGTATACTTACAAAAACACGGTAAGTGAATTTCATGTGTCGTGAATGCTTCAATGCTATTGGCGTTTTTCTATTTAACATATTGTCGTATTTGTTTGTGTTTTACGATACGCATACTTTTTAAGAAGTATGATATGAAACCATAATGAAACTAGTACAGAGATTTCTATCGAATAAGAAAAATAATAAACTCTATTTTAAACACTTGATTTTACAATTCATTAGCTTTGGTTTTAACATTTAGTGATACCAATTTTGTCTACACTTCCAACAGCTCCTTTATTTCTGAAATATTTACAAAATATAATAACGCTATATCGGGGAAATTTTAAATGTTTCGTGTATTATAAAAATGAAAATGTCACTGACACTTTAAATCTACTCAAGGTACACCCAACGTGTTGAAGATAAATAAACATCATAATTCATTTAAGCAGTCACAAAGTCCTCCATTTATAATTATGATAATTATTCCTTCATCATATTATGATATAAAAATAACAAGCATGAATGGAGTAAAGCCATCAATGCACGATCTTAATTTATTTCAATGTAGAATTTGATGGTCTTGATTTGGATTGGGAGTATCCGGCTCAACGAGGATCACTAGCAGGGGATAAAGAGAAGTTCACGGAACTTTGCAAAGAGTTGAAAACCGCATTTACTAATCACAATTTACTGGTTACGGCTGCCGTTCCTGCCGGACCCGCCTCTGCTGATACATCATATGAAATTTTGGAGATTTCAAAACATCTAGATTTCATTAATTTGATGTCATACGACTTGCATGGTAAATGGGAAGGGAAAACTGGTCATCACACAGATTGCAATCCAAAAGCAAAAAAACACGAACTCAGCGTATTGAATTCAGTCGATCACTGGCTCTCAAGCAATATGAATCCACAAAAGCTCATTTTAGGCCTAGCAGCATACGGTAGAACATGGAAACTTTCCCACCCTTGTCAAGAGTGGGGATTAGGATCACGATCTCCGTGGGCAGGTGGAGAAAAAGGTCAATCTACTAGGGCAAGTGGATTTTTAGCTTATTACGAAATATGCAACATCAAATGGACAAGTCATGTATGTACACGCGACAGCAAAGTTCTGGCTCCGTATGGTAGTGTTGGTCGCAATTTCATTGGTTATGACGATGAGGAAAGTATTATTTATAAAGTGAACCATATAATGAAGAAACGAAAGCTTGGCGGGTTTATGTTTTGGGCGTTGGATCTCGATGACTTCAAAGACATGTGTAAAACTGGGAAAACGTATCCCTTACTCAAGGCCGCCAAAGCCGCAGCTTGTGACGAAGATTTTAAATTCACAAAGTGCCAGAATAAAAAACACTCTGGTAAATGTATACCTACACCCACTCTTCCGCCAAGCCAAAATGGATGCAAAGTTAATCCCGATGGACCTTGGGCTAACGATCACATGATGGATAAATGGTGTAAAAATAAAAGGAATTGTCCAGGTTGTGGCCTTACATATCCTGGATGCAAGACATGTCAATGCGTATGTGGTCCAGCACCATCGACATCAAAACCCCAAAAAACAATGCCAAAAAAACCAACCGTAAATTGTGTGGTTCCAAACGACTTCAGCAAAAGAAAAAACTGTTTCTTGAATCAAAAAGGTCCTTGGGCGGGGCAACTAATAATTGATCAATGGTGTAAGTCAGTTTGTCCTATCGATAGAACATGCACAAACGAAATGTGTTGCTGTGATTCTGTAAAACAACCAAAGACAACTACCAGTGCCAGAGTGTCAACAAAAGCCATAAAGAAAACCACACAAGCACCTGTGGTTACTACGAAAACCGTCAAAAAGACCACATCGCGCAAGAAATTGACAAAAGCTACTCAAAAACCGACCGGTGAATGCGTCGTTCCCAAACGTTTGCATCAAAGAAAAAGGTGTTACCAAAACAAGAATGGTCTATGGGGCAAAGCTCCAGGTATTGATGTTTGGTGTCGTACAAATTGTCAATCAGACAAAACATGCAAGAGCGATATGTGCTGTTGTGATAGTGAATAGAAATTTGACAATGAAGAGGTTCCACTTTAAACATTAGTTTATTTATATTACAAGCTTTATGGGTATTTTGTTTGCTTATGTGGGGTACTATGTGTTGAAAAAACTTAATATTCAAATGTATTTACAAAGTTATTTGTAATAAAGTGATGGAAATGTTTAAGTATATATCAACAGCAAAGACTTGCTTCACTTTTTGGTACTTTTCGCATTTAACAGTTTATTTATTTACCAATTTATTTAATGTTGGTTTTACAATAGTAAGATAACTAATCTACACCAACTAAAATGGAACATAAAAGGACAATATGGATAATAGAAAAATATGACAATATTATAACCTACAAATATTACAGGCGCAAAGTTCCAACAGATTAAGGGATTTAATAGAACGTTTAAAGGCCTCCACAGAAGGTTTGGATTTTACACAATCTGGTAGGGTATTCCACAGAAGACTACCTCTAAAAGCAAACGATTGCGTACCAAAGCGACTAGACCTTGCTGCTGGTAATACAAGTACATTTTGATTACGCAGATCATATCGCAAGGACTTAATATAGTAAAGCGTTTGCATAAAAGCTGGATTTAAGTTGTGAAGTGTTTTATAAATTTCACACAAAATTGAACAGAGGTGAATTTCGTGGATACGCTTTAAGCCTGTATTTTGTAACAGATCTTCATAACTACTACAAAAATCATTTGTTAGGGTACGTAATGCGCGTTTATGAATAGTGTCAACTTCTTTTGAGGAAGACCTGCTACAAAACATCCACAAAATTGGAACATAATTAAAAACAGATAAGATGAATGTGTTGAAGAGAAAAGATAACTGCTTCAGGTCAAGAAAGGATCGAAATCTGTTTAGACTCTTGACTCTATATCCAGCTTTCAAACAGAGTGAAGAAATTTGTTTTTGAAAGGATAGTTTGCTATCTATGAATATGCCAAGTAATTTAACACAATCAACAGAAGTAATTCTAACATTATCAACACAAACAGTAATTTGCAAATTTGAGTTATGTTCACCTAGAACTAACATTTGAAACTTTGATGGATTTGCGGCTAAAAGATTTACCTTGTACCATGCTCCAAATTTGCCATGACTTCATCAATGTTTTCAGCACATGCATATAAAGTGTTATCATCGGCAAAATTGCAAACGTTAGTTTTTTCTATGGTATACAGCAAATCATTAATAAATATATTAAATAAAAGAGGTCCTAGTATTGAGCCTTGTGGGACGCCTTTGAGAATTAACAACCAAGAACTAAAAACTGAACCAACTTTCGTTCTTTGATAGCGGTTATTTAGATAACTTTTGAGAAGCCTGCAGGCTTTTCGATTGAGACCGTAAGCAGAAAGTTTTGCAATAAGCAGTTTATGATCTATGCAGTCAAAAGCTTTTGACAGGTCCATTAAAATCGCGCCAACTTTACCGGACTTGTCAAGGCACTGATGCCATTGGGCAACCATGCTGAGGAGAGCATGCTGGGTGCTGTGCTTAGATCTAAGTATATCTAAGTATATTAGTATATTATCAAAGTAACCAGCTAGTTGAGTAAATAAAATCTTTTCAAAAAGTTTTGAAAAAGGTGGTAATATACTTATCGGCCGATAATTTTCTCTGAGAAACTTTTCCCCTTTTTTGAAAACTGGAGTAATTTCAACGAGTTTGAGACACTGTGGAAAATTTGCAGTTGTGAGAGTTTCATTTATGTATGCAGCAAGTGGTGTGGAGATTATATCAGCAACCATTCGAATTATCTTATTGGGGATTGGTCCACTAACACTTTTCTGTATGTCCAGATCGAGTAGCACACGGTGCACCTCCTCCGGTGTTACATCTTTAAACGAAAAGGTAATATTGGCTCTATTTGAGCGCTTTATAAACTCAATACTTGGAAGGTTGAGATATTTTCTCAGAATGAGTTCTATTTCCTCCTCAGTATCTTCCTCAATGGGACAAGTTTCCCACGGAGTTATCCTAAGATTATCAGTAATGTTTACAAAGTATTTATTAAATAACTCAGAAATAGTATTTTCATCCTTTAGAATATTCTTTTGATCATCAAACAAATGAATACTTTCAAGCACTGGGGAGCGGTTTGAAAAAAGGGCTTTGTAGACTTCCGTCATCAGATTTTCCCAGTGCCTGGAAATGTGCTTGTTTCGTTTGGCGATTTAAATTAACAACATAGTTTCGTTGTTTCTTGTATAAATTATTGAAGTAAGGATCACCAGTCTTATTTGCCTTGTTTTTCAAGAAAGAGCGCTTCATGATGGCTTTTCGAAGATAAGGTTTTTGATTCCCTTTGATAGTGTGCTTCTTTCTTGGAGCATGGACATCTAAGACAGATTCAAACATTGTCATGAAAGATTTAAAACAGTCTGGCTTGTAACGAGTTAGTGAACTAGCCAGATCATTTTGAAAATACCGTTCTGAGAAATTTCGAAAGCTTCTATAGTGCAGAATCTGTGGTATAAACCAAGTGATGATGGTCACTTATTCCAGTTTCGAAGGCGTTGCTTTTTTGAAAACTCCTGCTTTTGTTGGTGAGTATGAGATCAATGCATCTACCATCACTCGATTTATAGCACGTAGAGTGTTTTATCAAATACACCTTTCCCGAATTTCTGTTTAAACACCGTGTTATGGCCTAGCTTCTAAGTTTCGCCTCGTTTCTATGTTTTTTATTGTTTTTCTAATTGCATAATGTTCTCAGTAAGTAATAGTTACTCGTTTTTCAGTTCCCCAGTGGAATAATTAGAAGTAATTAAGAGTTTGAAAAAGAGGCGAAACTTAGAAGCTAGGCCATAACACGGTGTTTAAACAGAAATTCGGGAAAGGTCTATTATGTAATGAAAATTGAGATATAAAGTTTTTCATATATATATTAGATATTTCTTCATTAAAGTCATCCATGATAATCAAATTCTCATATACTGCTGAATAATAATCTAATATATTTGTAATCTCGTCCAAAAAGTATTTCACATTTTGTTTCGGATTTCTATGTATCGACAAAATAAGCCGTTTTTTCTTTCTAAAATTTAATTCAGTGACTATACATTGGATATCATCTTTCCTTACCGGACAGTTGAGCTGTCGTAATGGCAAGTTTTCTCTGCAATAGAAAAGCAAGCCACCACTTTTATCAGAAATGTCTAAGCGGATTGGTTGTTTAAAACCAGATCGAGCAAATTGTGCAGTAGGGAAAGATGAGTCCAATTTACTCTCTGAAATACACAATACATCAACAAAATTAGGAATGGTGTCTTGAACTTCATCAATCTTATTCCTGATTGAGTTAATATTGATATATGAGATGACCCGACAATTTTTTGTTTTTGAGCAATTTTTCAAGGATTTCAGAGGGTTTTCGTATTTTGTAAAGTTATCAAGGCTTTCAACTTCTTCATTTAGAAATAGTCAATTTTTTATCACATTTTTGAAATTTTTAGCCAATATTGAAGAACCTTTACGATTCAAGTGTAGCTTACTTCTGTTTAGATGGTAATTTTCATTTATGTTGGAATTGTCTATGCAACCGATGTTGCGATCGCTAGCTTGCTTACACAATAGTAAATTAGGTCCTTTATTTTTCATTTAATTCGTCATTTCTTGCAGTCAAGCCTGATATAAGAATGGTGTTTTTATCCGTTTTTAGTGAGCTAGCAAGATTTACTATGTTGGAGGCAATCGAGTCAACTGATGATTTTCGCAAGTCTTTTGTGCCACAGTGCAAGATAATGACATCGGGTTCGAGGTCTTTCGTCGGGACAACGTGGCTTTCCATACATTTAGTCGTAGCTCCAGAAAAGGACTTTAGAATAACTCTGTTAGATGTGTCTGATAATTCCCATCCCTTAACGTCTTTTACAATAGAGTCCCCAAGTATAGCGACAGTTTTTCTCTCACTTTGTTCTGATCTATTACTTTTATTACTATGTTTCCTCTTTCTACGATGTGTAATGTTTTGACATCTTTTCTTTGTATAAACCGGTTTCACATCATCTTTAACTACGTTATCATTGTCATTATCAGAATCATTACAATCTTCATTTACTAAGGTGTCAAATCGATTACTTAGTTGGAGATCTGTATGAGAAGTTGCATTCAAACTTGTTTTTTTTATTGGTCTCTTGGAAAATTCGAAATTTGTGGAAGTATTTTCATCCAACATTTGTTTAGACAAGTGTTTATAAGCCATGTTTGATTTTTCTAAAATCAAAATTTCGATTATTTTGTTCTTACTCATGATCTCACTTTTAGAAAATCTACTTCCTTTTCCAATAGTAAAGTCACTTTTCCATGTGTATCAGAATCAGTGCTAGGAAAATCAAAGTGTCCAGCTGTACGTGAAATTTCAAGCAAAACAGTATCTCTAACTTTCTGATTTAAGTTTATAGCAAACCTGTCCATAGCATTTTTCACAATTCCTTCGATCTCCCGTTCGAGATATTTATTGTCTATAAACTCCTCGTCATTTGATTCATTTTCTACATCATTTTCTACATCAGCAATGCTAACTTCAGAAACACGCCCATCCTGTTGAGCTGCCATCTTTCATTCTTTAATACTATATATACTGTACTGTTGATAAATTAATAAATATTATATAAATTAATATAAATTAATAAATATTTCCCCTGTCTTTCTCTCAAGAGTGAAAATTTGTAAGTTCAATATTTCAACTCAGACATTGTATGGTTGCACCTTCTCCTTAAGTACCTTCTGCAAAATAATCGTGAATTTTCCTTCTTCAATAAAGAAAAGCATTATTCACAAATATTATTCACATGTTGAAAAAAGTATAGTGCACTATTTTTCATGCACCAGATTACGTTTATATTTCTTTTCCATATGCGCTCCTTTTTAGAGATCAAATTACATCGTTTGTCTTGTTGAAAAATACTTGCATAAGCACTTGCAACAAAACTGATCTGCATATCATAATAACCTAAGGAGAAATATTAACATGATTGGTTTAAGCGATACTCATGCTTTCTTGACACACAAAACCTCAGGCTCAAATTCGTATAAGTCTTTTTTATTTCAATGTTTTCACATTATAAACAACTGCCATGATGTTCCGTGATTTGAACATTGCAACCAATCTGCCCAATGATCAAAAAGAAAAATAGCAGTCGTAGCGGAATGGTTTTCTACCGAAGTAATTTAGATTTATTCTTACTCCTCATCTTACTGCTCAATTCATATCGAAATGTTCCTATCTACATAAACTACAAGTCAAGCATATGTTAACAACAAACTGGCGACCCTTGTGAAAAAAAAGGGGGGTTGGGGTGGATAACATTGTCCATAGCGTCAATCAAAATTTAAAAGTGACCAAACAGCGTCAATCAAAATTTAAGAGTGACCAAACTGTAAAGAAGAATTTGTTATCCGGCAGGGCATTTTCTGGGAAACAGTTAATTATACACGATTTTTTTCCATAAGCAACTATTTGATCAGAACTCAAGTTGCTTAATTTTAAAGCCAAAATCCCTACTCAAGTTGCTTAACTGGTTGCTTAACTTTTGTTAAAGCCCACTTTGTAATAATCGTCCCACTTTGTAATACCTGTCCCGATTTGTAATAAAATTGTCCCACTTTGTAATACCTGTCCCGTTTTGTAATAAAATCGTCCCACTTTGTAATAAAAAAGCTATCCCACTTTGTAATAACCACATTTTCGACTTTGTAATACCCTCGGAGAATTTTTTTCAAATAGGCATTGTATGAAGAAGCAACCCCAAACTGACGTCGTAATTTACTGTAGGAGCAGATGTTGGAATAATTTGAAATATTCATCGGGGGGATTTGGAATTTTTTATTTTAGTCGCGTAGACAAAATTAATCCTTAAAGGGGCATTGGCCGGCTTAAAACAATAGAATTTGAGTTACTCTTGGTTATTCAAATCTGCCATGTCATTTGAGGATTAAAAAATTAGAATGATCGAGACAACTTGTAAACATCATGGCGAAAAGGACGGAAGATTTTCATTGCTGTCAGAATTATTTTTTTCAATGTCTTGTCTATGGACGTAAATTAAAATATGGTATTAAATGTTGATACAAAGTTATCATGAATTTATTAAGGAATATTTCTGTGTTAGTTATTGAATGAAAGTATTTGTTATTTTAAAGATATACGCGGATTCCTACATAGTTTATACAAAATAAGTTTAAATTTGATATTGTATATAACTTGCATAATTGCTTTTGATTTTGTCCTACCTCCCAGATAATTTAGAGGAAGGCGGAGAGGTCGTTTGGATTGCTTTCTTGGGTAGCATTTTTTGTTGTTAGCTTGCTAGGTATTCCTACCTGAAGATCATAAAGATTCTTGAAATTACTTTAATTTTGTGGCATGTTTTGTGGCCATGGTCCATTAGTTTTGATTTTGAGTTATTTCATGAGAACTTATTTTGCTTATTTTGCTCTCTAGAAAACCAAAACAAAATGTAAAGGAAAATCCATTTGCTTTTTGGCAATCACAGAAAAATATATCCCAGTGAACAAGAACATTACTGGCATGAATTCAATTGCAAGCTATACAATTTTTGAATCTACTTTGACATATTCGTACACTGTAGCTAGAATAAGTTTCAACATTTAACACTGTATAAGGAAACAATTTGTTTTTAAATAGTTTTTCTCTCCTTAATTTTCATTACGCTTACTTTTTTTCTGTTTCCAAAACTTTAATAAAACCACAAATCTTGATTTTGTCAGAATGACATATCCGTTATTTCTGCCTCCTGGAGTCACTTCTGTGGCTGATCAATTTTTCGTGTTTATACATTAATTGCATCTGGATAATCATTGGAAATAACTTTTGTTTTTTATTAAACATATGGAATTGTATTTGTTTGTTTTTGTCATTTTTCGGCATTTGATTGCTTACTGGATATGACTTCATGCATGATTTAGTTTATATACATCTTTCTTTTCGGTTCATTCACATGTATGATTTCTGATATGGCCATGGCATCATGAAGAAAGAAGAACACTGATTCAATCTGAGAAAAAAAACATTATTTGGCAAATTGAACTATTGTTGTTATCTTGTCTCTTCCCGTCCCCACTACGTTCTTATATAGGAAGGAACAGAATTAAAAGAGTATCAAAAATCGAAGTTTAATGCTTGTGTAAAATATTATTTCTGTCTTCACATTGAATGATATGTCACAAGATACATGTGCCAGGTGTATTTCTATTATTAAAGGCCATGTGTTTCTATTATTTTGTTATTTTTTTTTCTCACTTCACAGTTCAGTAAACGATGTTCAAAGCGATTGCGATCTTCGCGCCATATTTGTTTTGATTTTGATTGTTTTGATCACGTGAGAATAATATTTACATTTAAGCCGGCCAATGCCCCTTAAACGTACAGCGTAAAATCGTGCGTATTCATATACTGCGTGTTTCATTACAACTACTTTTCATCGTAGTTTCTTGGTATACTATTATTAGATCCCGCTTTGTCGTGAAATACATGCCTATTTCAAAAAGTATGTGCTGTATGAAATGTAAATTTCATATGTTTTTGTCCTTTGTGTTTTTGTTATTCTTCCAAAAACGCCATCTGTAATTACATGTCACGGACAACTGGACAAAATCAGATGGAAATATTTGTGTAGATAAAGTAAAGAAGTAATAGCAAAGTAACAAGTAATAGCCGAGTTCAAAATGACATTAATTTTTATTTGGACGATTTTTGTGTGCCTAGTGAATAGTTGCGATGGTGGGTATATACATCCCATTCACGAACAAGAATACGAAGTCATCAAGAGTCTTGTTATTGGAATTTTCAATGTTCCAGTTTCTCAACGCACGCGGTTGCAAAAAAGTGCAATCGTAAAATTTTGGAGACTGAGAGCTGGACTTGGAATAGATGACCAAGAAAAACGTTTGTACGAAAGCAAGAGGGTAGTGGAGAAATCTGAAATCAAAAACATTGTGAGAAAAACCTTTGTAAAGAACAAATCTGGTGGTCATCGTAAAATACAAACTCGAGCAGCTGATGCATACGCGGGTTTAAGCAATGTTCGTTTCAAATATAAAGCTGTCCCGAAACCAGTTCGAGCTAAAAAGATATAGTAGCGTTGAATTATCAATCAGTTTTCATGTGAATTGCTGGTAGTGAGTTGTGGTGACCACAAATGGTGTCACATACAGAGCGTTTCACGCAAAAGTTTTACTGAAAATGGTTTTTTCAAAAAGTTCGTACCTTTTGATTGAATGAACGAATTTGAATGAAACTTTGCGCAAAGGATCTTTGTTATGAAAGCTATCGTCGCGTTATATAAAAAAATTTTATTTTTGATGACGTCACGATTTGGCTACTTTTCGGTACTAGAGAATAGTTTACAACAACTTGAAAAACGTTGAATAAAGGAAATCCATTACGAAAAGTTGAAAATCTGGGAGAAATATATACTTGAAAGGGATAAACTTTCGCGGATTCCACGCGGTTTTTGGGAATTTTTCGCGAAAACTAAATCCCGCCAAAACATTGAAAAAGACCATCCGCGAAAAATTAAATCGTCTCAAAACGTCGATTAAAGAGGCTCCTCCACGAAATTTCCGATATTTTTCGTTAAATTATATTTCTATAAGTTTCGATCACTCACGAAGACTGCTACTATAAATATTCTTGTTTTGGTTATTTATGTCCTTTGATTACATTTAGCAAATTATAAGAAATTTAGTATATTCAAATCAGAAAACAGACAAAAACGTTTTGACAAGGCTTACCCGCGAAATCCACGAAGATTGTTAATAGGGTCAACCGCGAAAATTAAACCCTCGTGAAATGCAAAGTTTTTGCGGATTTCACCAAGCCGTGGAATATCAAGGAAAGACATACCGTTACATATTGTCACTGTTAGATGTTTTTTCCCGGTTCCATTGGTTGTACCCATTGCAATCCGGTCAGATAACGGAAAAGAATTTAAAGGACATGTTCAAAGTTTCTGTAATAACCATAAAATCGAAATGAGACAAAGCAGGCCATACAATTCGAGAGCACAAGGAAACGTTGAACGCCCCCACCGTGTTTTGAGGAAAAAAATAGCATTCGATATGTTAACTCAGAAGAGCACTGGTACTAACTGGGTTAAAAACTTACCGAATTATATGAAATGTGTGAACAATGAAAAACGGGAGGCACTGGGGTGGCAATCTCCCTTCGAGGTCTACTTTGGCCGAAAAAGCAACGAACTTGTAAGGTGCGGTGCTCCTAAACGTACAGGCTCTCCTGAAATTGGAACAAAACACCAAACTACAAGTTGGTTTTCGGTGGAGGATATTGCTGACTCACGGAAGCAAAAACAAAAACGTAAAAAGAATAAAAATCAAAACAGTAAAAAGAACGATTTTCAGACACGTTTATTGGCCATGATCAAAGAGCCATCCGACATTTTCGAAGACCAAGGCTTTTTCAACTGCCAATTTAGTGCTATTTGCAGAATTCTCAATCAGATTGGTTTCCAGCGCTCCCCAGAGACATTGAGGAGGGAAATTGTTTCCTATTTAGAATCAAATCCAGTGGATGTTGAAGGATTTCCTTTGGATCTGTACATAAATGTACCTTTCAGTGACTATTTGCATAGCATGTCAAACGATGGAACCTATGGTGACGAATTCACCCTGAGAGCGGCAGCTGAACTGTTCAATATTGAATTTGTATTGGTTTCAACATTAGGAAGAGCTGCAGAAGTAACTGTTACACCACAAAACTTTTTACCACAAAACAGAGCTTTCCTTGGGCATGTTGCAGAGAATCAAGGGGAACATTATGTTGTGTTAGACCAAATTGATGGTTTTGAATCAGAGCTACGGCAATGGATAGCTCCGTAGACTTTGAGATTAGTACCAAAGCACCATGTAAATCGATCTTCCACCAGAGTTGATAGAAAAGATCCTGGTTACGGCAATATGTAGTTCTGGGTACGTCTGGCCATCGCATATTGTATGTACATTTAATGCTTTAAGGAATGTATGCCAATTTTGGAAGATAGTGTTAGATGCAATGGCGTTGAAATACCTCCCTAAGATTTATGTTTCACATCCGGGTATTCGTCCAAAGTCCAATGGAGCAGCTATTCAAGTTAATATACAAAGAATAATACGTTATTCCGGGTCATTTTCGGGACTTGTAATTGACCTGAAAAAAATCTTGAATTGTGAGAAGTGGAACAAAGCCTGGTTGAATTTGCTCGTTTCATCGTTTGGATGGTATATCATTACAAACACATGGTGGAAAACAAAAAAATAGTTTTGTGCTGATCCATATAATTTACCGTTATGTTAGATTGACTTATTGTCTTCATCTGTTGTTTTGTTTGCAATCAATTTCTCTTTCTTTGAATTTGTAATTCTGATCGAACTTTAAAATAAATTCCCGAGTTTACATTCACTATTTGTTTCATTTTTCCGTTTGATTCTTTTGGTTCCTTTGCTTTAGGTTTATTCCTTTTTAGGCTATTTTTTTGTCATGTATTTAGAAGTAAGCAGGTTCAGATTTGATTTTTACATTTACATTTTACACACATTTCGTGTAAGAGATAAACGAAGTTGTATAAATCCTAGCTTTGATGTTTACTTTTTGATTTATATATATTTGATTTCTAGTTACATATAATCTAGATTTTTCTGTCTTATGAAGAAATGTTTACTAGTTAAATCCTAATTTTTCTACGTATTCAACACAACTGAAATGCCCCGATTACTAACAACTACTTGCTGGGTGGAAGCTTTGTTGAACTTGTACTACTATTTTAATCAATCCTTACAAAGCAGAGAACGAAATTATCACATTTCTTTGGTATTACAAAGTTATTACAAAGTAGGACAGCTTTTTAGTATTACAAAGTGGGACAAACCTTATTACAAAGTGGGACAGCTTTTTTATTACAAAGTGGGACGATTTTATTATAAAACGGGACAGGTATTACAAAGTGGGACAATTTTATTACAAATCGGGACAGGTATTACAAAGTGGGACGATTATTACAACGTGGGCTTTAACGTTGGAATGAACACGAAGATATTAGAAAAGATTCTGAGCCGGCAAAACATTTAACAAATAACATTAATCATAAATTCCATTGGACAATTCTCACAAGAGCTCCAATTTTTTACAGAGATAGAAAAAATTTAGAAGCTTCTTTTATCACTTTACAAAAACCCACACTTAACAATCAAATTGACACTAAGTTATTAATTCTTTTTAAAAATGGAATTACTTGAGTCCCTTTGGGGCACCTTAATTCTCTGTTGTATATATTTTATTGTTATTAAGATCAATTTAGTGTAATTATATATAATTTAGATACGTTGTAGTATAAATAAGAAAACTTGTTTTTATACACCTTACTTGATAATGGAATAAATCCGAAAAGCTTCGTAAAGAAACTTTGTTGCTGTTTTAATTTTATTTAGCTCATATTTTACATGGCATAATGGATACAAGATATGGGCTTTAACACTTTCCTAACTTATGAAATCGAAAGGATGTATATACAACAACTTTATATGTTCATGTTACAGTAGTACTATTGAAAATGTAAGAAAAAAATACTTCAAAAGAACTTCCTAAATAACATAGTATAATATAATCAATTGGGAAATACATACGAGAGAACATTCTGCCTCCCACCTACAGTACCATGCTTTGAAACGGGAAAAAAGCAAAGTCCGCTAATAATTGTATACCACCGTGCAACAACAACACGAAAAGTTGGAAGATGATGACGAGGAAGATGATGATGATCAAAATCGAAAGCTGACTTTTGCCTACTTTGCCTCCCCGCTCACTTACGGTGGCTGCAAGGGCAATCATTTTAACAATAATAAGTAGCTTATAACATTGAGTTTCGACGATAGTTGCGTAGTTCCTCTTTTGCTCAGTTCCCTAAAATGATGGTTTCATCACGCTTTCGGGACATTCATACCATAAAGCAATATATGATTTTAAAACAAAACCCCTATCATTTCTTTCTTGTGTGGTCTGTTACCACGTTCTCTTTGAACTTGTGAGCGAGTATCTCTTTAACTGATTACCCTTTGACATTTCCTGATTTTCATTTCCACATTGTCATCACCGAGTAAAGGCGAATATCCACTTCAGATAATTGTCCGCAGACGTAATATTTTCACGTAATCTATTGTCGATTGATCGATCTGATCCGGTCCGCGGACAATTACCTGAAGTGGATATTCGCCTTAACCTCGTCATTTGAATATGTTCTTTGAACTTTGAACATCGGCAAATTTTCCTTGTTTAACTTTTTATAAAAGAATTGTAAGAGTTAAAGTAAACAATCTAACCCCAGTGTAATAGAAATTTCTGTCTTGTGAGACTTCTACTTGCTCAAGAACAATTGGTTTTGGACAATTCCTTCGTGTGTCTTACAATTGCAAAACCTTGACACGATGAATGATGTATGTTCGAAATAAAAGAGAGTTCATCTTGTTATGAGTTTGTCTTTGATTCGGAGGAATCACAACTCTGGATAAAAGGAAAAAGTCAAATTTCACGCATAAGTAGAAACGTTTAAGTTGTGATTAAGACAAGGCATAATCATAATCATATAAAGTATTGAACTGCAATACATGAAGTTTTCGAATCCAAGCCAGCTTAGTTATTGTCTGCTGTTCTGGATCAAAAACAATTATTTTCGGAAATAAACAGTTTCTTGAGTGATGATGTCAGGAACTGGAGACGTTTTAAAGTATTAATGGAATTTTTGATTAACGTCGCGAAATTGTTGACTAAATTTATTTAATTATTTATTTATTCTAACTTTTGTAAAGTTTTAAGTCAAATCATGTTTCCAATCTGTCGTCTTTGCTTTCGATTCCATATCAAAGGTAATTCCCATATGTTTTACACAATTTTATCCCAATTTTTTTGAGAACAGTAAAGGTTTTGTTAGGTTTTTTGAGTGTATGCAGTAGACATTATCAAGGGCTTGTGAAAACTGCTGTCGATTCTATTCCATTAACACTTTTAGTTTAGTTGAATTATCATTAGATAAGCATATAATGACTGGGTTCCTTTTGCATCACGTTAACTGGAGTAAGTATAGGAATATCTATATTATTATTCACAATCTCATCCATGAAGGCTGATCCAATTGAGTGCACGGTGGAATCTCGAAAATAAGTACCAGCAAAATAGTTTGAGTTATTGAGAGCTCAAGTTTCTGATAATTATAATTGGCAGAAATAATTATTGTTAAAGGACCGACATAAAAGGGGATTTGAGTTTGCAAAAGTCGACTATATTGAATATTGAATTACCTCTACCGTCAGTTTCTTTTCCTTAGTTAACAACTAGTCAGGGCGTTGTATTCCCCGCTTTATCCTGAGCAAAGAGGTCTGTAGACTATTTTAGGTGAGTTGATATTTGTCGCTTCGCCATGAAAAATGATTGCCTTAAAATTGAATAGTAGCACTTAAAAAAATGACTGCATTCACTTTGATTCGTAATGAACTATAATTATGTGGGCTGTATAATCCACAGTCGTCAGTAAAGGATTTCCGGCTTTCGCTTTTCTTACGTCCAACTACAGGAAGTTCTACCCGAGTTATCAGATCATCGAGCAGGGTTAACTGGCCTGTACACCGCCGGTATATGCTTACTCCTTCCGTTTCATAGATCGAAACAAGGAGAATCAATCAACAAATATTTATCTATCTGGAAGTCCTGTTATCATGAAAATTTCATCATTCAGAAATTTCAGTTTCAACTATGTTTTTCTGAAAAGCCATTGTGAAAAATTCATAATAGCTATGATTTGGTAACAAAAATGGATATTTGTATATGTTACAAATAATCGCTAAATAAGCAATTTTTCTGAAAAGCTGATTCATTTGAATTTAATAATGTCGTTGATTAATGTCATTTTTCTTGATTTGTTTTGCCCATATAGGGGTCATTGGAAAGTACCACGTAAAACGTAAAACGTAAAACTTTCAAACAGCTTATTGTAGGTCATCGATAATGTTGATTTGTGGTTTCACTTTTGATATTGAGTCATTAAATGGACATGCGGTCATTTAAAACATCACAAAAACAACAAGAATCAAGTAAGAAAAACGTTTCTGATAACATAAAACTGTTTTAGCAAACAGGAAAAAAATAAGAAATCCGTGAAATCCAACGAAGGCAAATAATGCACTGGATATCATAAAAATAAACGTGATATTTGAAATAGATATTTAAGATATCTGATTGCGGACACTTTTATTAACTGCTGTTCAATATGTTTTAATGACGTTTTCTTCCTGAATTGCATTTAATCGACACAACACAGGTCATAATAAGTTAATGGCTTCCTGTCCAAATTGGAAGCAGTGGATATAAAACACCCTTCTCGAAATGTTAGTTTATTCATGGTACCAGCAGCAAAAAAGATTGAAGGCTAAGATGGACGAGAGATTGATAAAGCTTCTGGTGTTACATTCACTGTTCACAGTGATAACGAGCGAATATAAACGCGTTTGTTATTTCACAAATTGGGCACAGTACCGTAAAGGACTACCTGGATGGTATAGTATAGATCATTATGAAGACGGCTTATGTACGCATATCATTTATGCGTTTGCAAAGGTTGCTAAAAGTGGCCAAACATATACTATAATACCTTATGAATATAACGATGAAACTGAAGGTTTCGTGAAAGTAAGTATTATACAAAAATACTGATCGATCGGGTATATTAAAGTTACAAATCGCCCTTTCAAGAAAATATAAACATATACAATTTGCTAACAAATTGAACTCGGTGTTCTAAATACTCGAAGATTAATATTTTGTACTTTTATCGATGAGTTTTCAAAAATGTTAATGTTTAGGTCAACAAACTGAAACAGCGAGACAACAAACTTAAAACCCTATTAGCTGTTGGTGGATGGAATCACGGCTCAGAAGGTTTCAAACAAATGGTGGCTACCAAACAATCTAGACAAGCCTTCATTCAATCAGCAATCGTATACTTACAAAAACACGGTAAGTGAATTTCATGTATCGTGAATGCTTCAATGCTATTGGCGTTTTTCTATTTAACATATTGTCGTATTTGTTTGTGTTTTACGATACGCATACTTTTTAAGAAGTATGATATGAAACCATAATGAAACTAGTACAGAGATTTCTATCGAATAAGAAAAATAATAAACTCTATTTTAAACACTTGATTTTACAATTCATTAGCTTTGGTTTTAACATTTAGTGATACCAATTTTGTCTACACTTCCAACAGCTCCTTTATTTCTGAAATATTTACAAAATATAATAACGCTATATCGGGGAAATCTTAAATGTTTCGTGTTTTATAAAAATGAAAATGTCACTGACACTTTAAATCTACTCAAGGTACACCCAACGTGTTGAAGATAAATAAACATCATAATTCATTTAAGCAGTCACAAAGTCCTCCATTTATAATTATGATAATTATTCCTTCATCATATTATGATATAAAAATAACAAGCATGAATGGAGTAAAGCCATCAATGCACGATCTTAATTTATTTCAATGTAGAATTTGATGGTCTTGATTTGGATTGGGAGTATCCGGCTCAACGAGGATCACTAGCAGGGGATAAAGAGAAGTTCACGGAACTTTGCAAAGAGTTGAAAACCGCATTTACTAATCACAATTTACTGGTTACGGCTGCCGTTCCTGCCGGACCCGCCTCTGCTGATACATCATATGAAATTTTGGAGATTTCAAAACATCTAGATTTCATTAATTTGATGTCATACGACTTGCATGGTAAATGGGAAGGGAAAACTGGTCATCACACAGATTGCAATGCAAAAGCAAAAAAACACGAACTCAGCGTATTGAATTCAGTCGATCACTGGCTCTCAAGCAATATGAATCCACAAAAGCTCATTTTAGGACTAGCAGCATACGGTAGAACATGGAAACTTTCCCACCCTTGTCAAGAATGGGGATTAGGATCACGATCTCCGTGGGCAGGTGGAGAAAAAGGTCAATCTACTAGGGCAAGTGGATTTTTAGCTTATTACGAAATATGCAACATCAAATGGACAAGTCATGTATGTACACGCGACAGCAAAGTTCTGGCTCCGTATGGTAGTGTTGGTCGCAATTTCATTGGTTATGACGATGAGGAAAGTATTATTTATAAAGTGAACCATATAATGAAGAAACGAAAGCTTGGCGGGTTTATGTTTTGGGCGTTGGATCTCGATGACTTCAAAGACATGTGTAAAACTGGCAAAACGTATCCCTTACTCAAGGCCGCCAAAGCCGCAGCTTGTGACGAAGATTTTAAATTCACAAAGTGCCAGAATAAAAAACACTCTGGTAAATGTATACCTACACCCACTCTTCCGCCAAGCCAAAATGGATGCAAAGTTAATCCCGATGGACCTTGGGCTAACGATCACATGATGGATAAATGGTGTAAAAATAAAAGGAATTGTCCAGGTTGTGGCCTTACATATCCTGGATGCAAGACATGTCAATGCGTATGTGGTCCAGCACCATCGACATCAAAACCCCAAAAAACAATGCCAAAAAAACCAACCGTAAATTGTGTGGTTCCAAACGACTTCAGCAAAAGAAAAAACTGTTTCTTGAATCAAAAAGGTCCTTGGGCGGGGCAACTAATAATTGATCAATGGTGTAAGTCAGTTTGTCCTATCGATAGAACATGCACAAACGAAATGTGTTGCTGTGATTCTGTAAAACAACCAAAGACAACTACCAGTGCCAGAGTGTCAACAAAAGCCATAAAGAAAACCACACAAGCACCTGTGGTTACTACGAAAACCGTCAAAAAGACCACATCGCGCAAGAAATTGACAAAAGCTACTCAAAAACCGACCGGTGAATGCGTCGTTCCCAAACGTTTGCATCAAAGAAAAAGGTGTTACCAAAACAAGAATGGTCTATGGGGCAAAGCTCCAGGTATTGATGTTTGGTGTCGTACAAATTGTCAATCAGACAAAACATGCAAGAGCGATATGTGCTGTTGTGATAGTGAATAGAAGTTTGACAATGAAGAGGTTCCACTTTAAACATTAGTTTATTTATATTACCAGCTTTATGGGTATTTTGTTTGCTTATGTGGGGTACTATGTGTTGAAAAAACTTAATATTCAAATGTATTTACAAAGTTATTTGTAATAAAGTGATGGAAATGTTTAAGTATATATCAACAGCAAAGACTTGCTTCACTTTTTGGTACTTTTCGCATTTAACAGTTTATTTATTTACCAATTTATTTAATGTTGGTTTTACAATAGTAAGATAACTAATCTACACCAACTAAAATGGAACATAAAAGGACAATATGGATAATAGAAAAATATGACAATATTATAACCTACAAATATTACAGGCGCAAAGTTCCAACAGATTAAGGGATTTAATAGAACGTTTAAAGGCCTCCACAGAAGGTTTGGATTTTACACAATCTGGTAGGGTATTCTACAGAAGACTACCTCTAAAAGCAAACGATTGCGTACCAAAGCGACTAGACCTTGCTGCTGGTAATACAAGTACATTTTGATTACGCAGATCATATCGCAAGGACTTAATATAGTAAAGCGTTTGCATAAAAGCTGGATTTAAGTTGTGAAGTGTTTTATAAATTTCACACAAAATTGAACAGAGGTGAATTTCGTGGATACGCTTTAAGCCTGTATTTTGTAACAGATCTTCATAACTACTACAAAAATCATTTGTTAGGGTACGTAATGCGCGTTTATGAATAGTGTCAACTTCTTTTGAGGAAGACCTGCTACAAAACATCCACAAAATTGGAACATAATTAAAAACAGATAAGATGAATGTGTTGAAGAGAAAAGATAACTGCTTCAGGTCAAGAAAGGATCGAAATCTGTTTAGACTCTTGACTCTATATCCAGCTTTCAAACAGAGTGAAGAAATTTGTTTTTGAAAGGATAGTTTGCTATCTATGAATATGCCAAGTAATTTAACACAATCAACAGAAGTAATTCTAACATTATCAACACAAACAGTAATTTGCAAATTTGAGTTATGTTCACCTAGAACTAACATTTGAAACTTTGATGGATTTGCGGCTAAAAGATTTACCTTGTACCATGCTCCAAATTTGCCATGACTTCATCAATGTTTTCAGCACATGCATATAAAGTGTTATCATCGGCAAAATTCCAAACGTTAGTTTTTTCTATGGTATACAGCAAATCATTAATAAATATATTAAATAAAAGAGGTCCTAGTATTGAGCCTTGTGGGACGCCTTTGAGAATTAACAACCAAGAACTAAAAACTGAACCAACTTTCGTTCTTTGATAGCGGTTATTTAGATAACTTTTGAGAAGCCTGCAGGCTTTTCGATTGAGACCGTAAGCAGAAAGTTTTGCAATAAGCAGTTTATGATCTATACAGTCAAAAGCTTTTGACAGGTCCATTAAAATCGCGCCAACTTTACCGGACTTGTCAAGGCACTGATGCCATTGGGCAACCATGCTGAGGAGAGCATGCTGGGTGCTGTGCTTAGATCTAAGTATATCTAAGTATATTAGTATATTATCAAAGTAAACAGCTAGTTGAGTAAATAAAATCTTTTCAAAAAGTTTTGAAAAAGGTGGTAATATACTTATCGGCCGATAATTTTCTCTGAGAAACTTTTCCCCTTTTTTGAAAACTGGAGTAATTTCAACGAGTTTGAGACACTGTGGAAAATTTGCAGTTGTGAGAGTTTCATTTATGTATGCAGCAAGTGGTGTGGAGATTATATCAGCAACCATTCGAATTATCTTATTGGGGATTGGTCCACTAACACTTTTCTGTATGTCCAGATCGAGTAGCACACGGTGCACCTCCTCCGGTGTTACATCTTTAAACGAAAAGGTAATATTGGCTCTATTTGAGCGCTTTATAAACTCAATACTTGGAAGGTTGAGATATTTTCTCAGAATGAGTTCTATTTCCTCCTCAGTATCTTCCTCAATGGGACAAGTTTCCCACGGAGTTATCCTAAGATTATCA
Organism: Turritopsis dohrnii; assembly: GCA_027922465.2. Classification (NCBI taxonomy): domain Eukaryota; kingdom Metazoa; phylum Cnidaria; class Hydrozoa; order Anthoathecata; family Oceaniidae; genus Turritopsis; species Turritopsis dohrnii. The sequence goes on from BQMF02000019.1 coordinate 526,555, forward strand.
GTAATGTTTACAAAGTATTTATTAAATAACTCAGAAATAGTATTTTCATCCTTTAGAATATTCTTTTGATCATCAAACAAATGAATACTTTCAAGCACTGGGGAGCGGTTTGAAAAAAGGGCTTTGTAGACTTGCGTCATCAGATTTTCCCAGTGCCTGGAAATGTGCTTGTTTCGTTTGGCGATTTAAATTAACAACATAGTTTCGTTGTTTCTTGTATAAATTATTGAAGTAAGGATCACCAGTCTTATTTGCCTTGGTTTTCAAGAAAGAGCGCTTCATGATGGCTTTTCGAAGATAAGGTTTTTGATTCCTTTTGATAGTGTGCTTCTTTCTTGGAGCATGGACATCTAAGACAGATTCAAACATTGTCATGAAAGATTTAAAACAGTCTGGCTTGTAACGAGTTAGTGAACTAGCCAGATCATTTTGAAAATACCGTTCTGAGAAATTTCGAAAGCTTCTATAGTGCAGAATCTGTGGTATAAACCAAGTGATGATGGTCACTTATTCCAGTTTCGAAGGCGTTGCTTTTTTGAAAACTCCTGCTTTTGTTGGTGAGTATGAGATCAATGCATCTACCATCACTCGATTTATAGCACGTAGAGTGTTTTATCAAATACACCTTTCCCGAATTTCTGTTTAAACACCGTGTTATGGCCTAGCTTCTAAGTTTCGCCTCGTTTCTATGTTTTTTATTGTTTTTCTAATTGCATAATGTTCTCAGTAAGTAATAGTTACTCGTTTTTCAGTTCCCCAGTGGAATAATTAGAAGTAATTAAGAGTTTGAAAAAGAGGCGAAACTTAGAAGCTAGGCCATAACACGGTGTTTAAACAGAAATTCGGGAAAGGTCTATTATGTAATGAAAATTGAGATATAAAGTTTTTCATATATATATTAGATATTTCTTCATTAAAGTCATCCATGATAATCAAATTCTCATATACTGCTGAATAATAATCTAATATATTTGTAATCTCGTCCAAAAAGTATTTCACATTTTGTTTCGGATTTCTATGTATCGACAAAATAAGCCGTTTTTTCTTTCTAAAATTTAATTCAGTGACTATACATTGGATATCATCTTTCCTTACCGGACAGTTGAGCTGTCGTAATGGCAAGTTTTCTCTGCAATAGAAAAGCAAGCCACCACTTTTATCAGAAATGTCTAAGCGGATTGGTTGTTTAAAACCAGATCGAGCAAATTGTGCAGTAGGGAAAGATGAGTCCAATTTACTCTCTGAAATACACAATACATCAACAAAATTAGGAATGGTGTCTTGAACTTCATCAATCTTATTCCTGATTGAGTTAATATTGATATATGAGATGACCCGACAATTTTTTGTTTTTGAGCAATTTTTCAAGGATTTCAGAGGGTTTTCGTATTTTGTAAAGTTATCAAGGCTTTCAACTTCTTCATTTAGAAATAGTCAATTTTTTATCACATTTTTGAAATTTTTAGCCAATATTGAAGAACCTTTACGATTCAAGTGTAGCTTACTTCTGTTTAGATGGTAATTTTCATTTATGTTGGAATTGTCTATGCAACCGATGTTGCGATCGCTAGCTTGCTTACACAATAGTAAATTAGGTCCTTTATTTTTCATTTAATTCGTCATTTCTTGCAGTCAAGCCTGATATAAGAATGGTGTTTTTATCCGTTTTTAGTGAGCTAGCAAGATTTACTATGTTGGAGGCAATCGAGTCAACTGATGATTTTCGCAAGTCTTTTGTGCCACAGTGCAAGATAATGACATCGGGTTCGAGGTCTTTCGTCGGGACAACGTGGCTTTCCATACATTTAGTCGTAGCTCCAGAAAAAGACTTTAGAATAACTCTGTTAGATGTGTCTGGTAATTCCCATCCCTTAACGTCTTTTACAATAGAGTCCCCAAGTATAGCGACAGTTTTTCTCTCACTTTGTTCTGATCTATTACTTTTATTACTATCTTTCCTCTTTCTACGATATGCAACGTTTTGACATCTTTTTTTTGTATAAGCCGGTTTCACATCATCTTTAACTACGTTATCATTGTCATTGTCATTATCAGAATCATTACAATCTTCATTTACTAAGATGTCAAATCGATTACTTAGTTGGAGATCTGTATGAGAATTTGCATTCAAACTTGTTTTTTTTATTGGTCTCTTGGGAAATTCGAAATTTGTGGAAGTATTTTCATCCAACATTTGTTTAGACAAGTGTTTATAAGCCATGTTTGATTTTTCTAAAATCAAAATTTTGATTATTGTATTCCTGCGTAAGCAAGGAATACTTTGAAACCGTTCGTGTTTTTTTGTATTCCTGCGTAAGCAAGGAATACTTTGAAACCGTTCGTGTTTTTTTGTTTTTTTTTTCACTTATTACTATTTACGCCACAGATTTTCCCTTTAAAACTTAATGTGACAAAGTTTTCATTACTTAATTACTTTTTGAAGATGCTTTAGGGAATATAATTATGAATAAAAAAGTTTTTGAAAAAATCTCTAAATGATGAAAACAGTACAGTTTATATGAAATAACAAATATTACTTCTTTCACAGCTACAAGATAAACTGTAAAACACAAAGAACATCATACCACATTATGCATATTGTTTTAAACCGTGAACAAACGTTCACCTTTTAAAGCACAAATTATTCTTAACGCGATAATCTTTTAATTAGTTAATTGCTTCTTGAACATGCTTTAGGGAGTGCAACTTCGAATGGAAATCTTTTTAAAAAAATCTCTAAATTAATGCAAAACTTAAGTTTTATATGAAACAACAAAGTTTAATAGTTATCGTAGCTAAAAGGTAAAATGTAAAATACTGCAAACATCATTCCGCATTATGCATATGGATTTAAAGCGTGAACTAACACTCATTTCTTTCTGAGAAGCCTCCAGAAAGTCTTACAGTCATCCGCAGGAATACTTCTGTCCGGTAGGGCATCTTGTTTGGTTTTTTTCACTGTCCAAACCTAGACCGATTTTTGTCGATGGGAAATAGTCAGTCAAATCCTCTAAGTTCCAAACTTACATTATTTTTATGCTTTAAATATCTTAACTCACACTACATTCATTGTGTGCAAGTACTTTGCTTGAAAAGACTCTAAAGGTGTATAATATAAGCTCTACTGAAAGGAATAGTTGACATATGGCTAAATCGCAGGTGCCAAGGTAGAAATGTTTTCCAGGTGAGTCCTATGCAACGTTCTTACGTTTTCCGTAGTTGTTTTAAAAATGGAAGCGAAGAAGCACGCGTAGATCTGAGAAAATTTCTTTGTTGAATATATGGATATAGAAGAGGTTATACGGCTGTCAAACTTAAAAGAATCAAGAACATTTATGATCCAAACTGATAATCTACGTGAAACTAATACTCTTAGTAGTTATTCGTGATAAATAAGCAGTTTTCGATGCTTCAAATCAGATATGAACGACTACAAAAACGGTATGCTTACATCGATTTAAAAAAATGCGTGAGGTTTCTATTAGTCTTTTTCTAAATATAATACAATTTTCTATTTCATGTTCCTAGGTAAGCTATCCTGTTTTTATAAAGCTCTGGAATCTTGAAGCACACCTCATCTTCCTCATCAGCTTACACCCATTTTATTAATCAATAGATGACCACTTTTTTTATTGACTAGTCGAATTTAAAATATTGTATGATTCTAAAATTTGTATACTATCAAGCTGACGATAAAAAGGAAACACAGATATTTTTATTATTTCGCAAGGCCAAGTAAAAGTTTTTATTATGAAGTTCAGGTACAAACAACATAAAGATTTTCATACTGTATAGTTTTAAAAGGAGTATTTTTAAACGTCCACGGAAGAGTGTTCTCTAATGGATTTTTAAACTAACGGTGTTCCTTTTTAAGCTTGATCTCCGGCAAAATTTTTCAAAGTCTCTTAACTTTTATGATGCTCTCGGGAATGTAATTAAATGAATTCGAAGTTATTACTTTTTACGCCACAGATTTTCCATTCAAAATTTAATGTGACTAAGTTTTCATTACTTAATTACTTTTTGAAGATGCTTTAGAGAATATAACTATGAATAAAAAACTTTTTGAAAAAATCTCTAAATGATGCAAAACAGTGCAGTTTATATGAAATAACAAATATTACTTCTTTCACAGCTACAAGATAAACTGTAAAACACAAAGAACATCATACCACATTATGCATATTGTTTTAAACCGTGAACAAACATAGGTGAATGTTTGTGATAATCTGTGAAAGCACAGATTATGCTTAACGCGATAATCTATTAATTAGTTAATTGCTTCTTGAAGATGCTTTAGGGAGTGCAACTTCGAATGGAAATCTTTTTAAAAAAATCTCTAAATTGATGCAAGTTTTATATGAAACAACAAAGTTTAATGGTTATCGTAAATAAAAGGTAAAATGTAAAATATTGCAAACATCATTCCGCATTATGCATATGGTTTTAAAGCGTGAACTAACACTCATTTCTTTCTGAAAAGGCTCCAGAAAGTCTTACAGTCATCCGCAGGAATACTTCTGCCCGGTAGGGCATCTTGTTTTGTTCTTACTCATGATCTCACTTTTTAGAAAATCTACTTCCTTTTCCAATAGTAAAGTCACTTTTCTATGTATATCAGAATCAGTGTTAGCAAAATCAAAGTGTCCAGCTGTACGTGAAATTTCAAGTAAAACAGTATCTCTAACTTTCTGATTTAAGTTTATAGCAAACCTGTCCATAGCATTTTCCACAATTCCTTCGATCTTCAGTTCGAGATATTTATTGTCTATAAACTCCTCATCATTTGATTTATTTTCCACATCAGCTATGCTAACTTCGGAAACACGCCCATCCTGTTGATCCGCCATCTTTCATTCTTTAATACTGTATATACTGTACTGTTGATAAATTAATAAATATTATATAAATTAATATAAATTAATAAATATTTCCCCTGTCTTTTGCTCAAGAGTGAAAATTTGTAAGTTCAATATTTCAACTCAGACATTGTATGGTTGCACCTTCTCCTTAAGTACCTTCTGCAAAATAATCGTGAATTTTCCTTCTTCAACAAACAAAAGCATTATTCACAAATATTATTCACATGTGGAAAAAAGTATAATGCACTAATTTTCATGCACCAGATTACGTTTATATTCTTTTCCATATGCACTCCTTTTTAGAGATCAAATTACGTCGTTTGTCTTGTTGAAAAATACTTGCATAAGCACTTGCAACAAAACTGATCTGCATATCATAATAACCTGAGGAGAAATATTAACATCATTGGTTTAAGCAATACTCCTGCTTTCTTTGACACACAAAACCTCAGGCTCAAATTCGTATAAGTTTTTTTTATTTCAATGTTTTCACATTATAAACAACTGCCATGATGTTCTGTGATTTGAACATTGCAACCAATCTACCCATGATCAAAAAGAAAAATAGCAGTCATAGCAGAATAGTTTTCTACCGAGGTAATTTAGATTTATTCTTACTCCTCATCTTACACACACCACGACTCTCCACGCTTCCTATTTGAGAGACTAAAATTTCCACTTCACATCCTGTGTTTTATACATAGTTCGCCTAATTAACACATAACTTTCTCTCTAAGTTAGTCACTGCTTATGCTGCAACACCACTGTTGAAAAATAAAAACACAGATTTATTCTTACTCCTCATCTTACTGTCCAACTCATATCGAAATGTTCCTATCTACATAAACTAAAGTCAAGCATATGGCAATGACAAACTGGCAACCCTTGTGAAAAAAGGGGAAAAAAATAACGCTGTCCATAGCGTCAATCAAAATTTAAAAGTGACCTAACAATAATAAAATTTTGTTTCCGGTAGAGAATTTTCTGGAAAACAATTAATTATATTACGAAGAAGTTTCAATTTAAGAAATAATACCAAAACCCAGTACAGTAGTAGAACTCAAAATTTTTTATAAAATTCGAAAGAGATCAAGAACAGATAAAACAGATGTAACAGACCATATTTGAAATGTCTAGTTCACCAGATATGAAGCAACAAAGGAACCGAAATTACGTCATGGATGATGACTTCATCAGAAAATAAAACTGGAACCTAGTAGAGGTTCTAGAAAAGGTATCAGGTGGAAATTAAAAGCTGACCACCTAAGGATCAAATATCAATCATAAATTAATTGCCAGTTTGGTATTAAAATATGTTTGTTTTGGAATGTTTTGACAAAACTACATGATTTTGTTATCCTGTTTTTGTTATTTATGTCTCTGAAAAATAAATTCAGTTTTTTGCCAGTAAATAAATATTTAAGAGGAGGGTGAGACTTTGAAATGTTCTCCTTATCAGGTAATACATGCCATGGTTTTATGCAGCTACGAAAACGTCCAAGCATCTGAGCGAAATTTCAATGAATTTTAGATCGATTGGCGAATTCGAGTTAGGGAAGCTAGCATTAATGCAATCGAGCATTGTGAAAATGATCTGGTAGGCGACGAAAATTCCGATGGTGACGAGAGCAATGGCGAAATTGAGGAACCGCACCGGCAACCGGCACAAGAAAGCATGGGACTGAAAGAGACAAGCTAGAGCGATGTCATGTCTTTGATATTCAAAACCAAGAAATGCTGTCCACCATCACAAAAAAGATCGAGGACCTCCAACTGAAGAATCCACGATGAAAGACTATTTTAGCCAGAGCTTGTAAACGTTTGTTTTTTCATTCTTTTAAAGAAAACTCGAATCAATATTTATGGTAAAAATGGCATTAAAATTAAATTTTTGGCTAAAGCTCTATAAGGTGGACATCTTTTTAAAACGAACAATATTTTTTGGAACCAACGGTGTCCGTTTTAGACAGATTCCACTATACTTATACTACACCACACCCCCTGCACTAATGCAATACCACACTCCCTACGTGTCCGATCGTAGAGAATTGATTTTTACTTTACATTAAAATGTGCCAAGAACATTTCACCAAATTGACACGTGACTTTCTTTCAGTCACTGCTAATGCTGCTAATACCACTCATAAAAATATTACTGTTGCAGTTGAAATGAACAGTGAATTCTAAATAAACCAAGACAGCAACTAACATGTAGTAACTTTAAATAACATTTGGTATTTCTTTATTAGATATTACGCCTGGATTTACAAGCCAACCATAAGACAGTGGCTGGGTTTGTACCCTTCTGAAATACTCAATACAAGTTCATCTTACAGGTAGGACTTTTTGGGAAGAAATCCGTTTCCATTTTGTTTGAGTTTCAGCAGAAGCTTCCATGAAAACACGTCAACCCACAAATTTGAAACTGAATCCGAGAAAGAAAAAGTGTTTGGAAAACTGAAAAAAAACTAAAATTTCTAATTTTTCCAAAATCCATTACTGCATTCAAGAGTTTGTGACACCCAACAGAACAAGAAAAGAACTAAGTTTTCTCTCAAGGAGTCCATGTAGATTTAAACCAAGTAGAACGGTAGAACTCACCAATCATCATTGCAACATGCAACAGAGACAGTAGAAAAAATGTAAATTTGATCAACAACAACAACAACACCAGTGAAAATATCAGCAATATGCTAATAGCATTAAAATGATTTGCAAGCACATGCCAGATGTTAACATGTTAACAATGTATGCCTAACAGATTGTTAACAAAATGTCATATTTTAGAACTTATTTAGAAATGAACTGAAGTGTTTACCAACAAATTGTTAAATTATTAAATGAGATTATCTAACAATGATTGGTCAACGCAGCCAGATCTACAACTAATGATTGGTTAACGCAGCCAGATCTACAACTACGTTATCAATTTATCCATAAAGTTAGTAGATGGTATAACCATGTCAAGAGCAAGATTTTCAATATCGCTTTATTGAAGGTCATGTAACAAAGAAACAGAGAAAAAATAAGTCAACCAATACAATGCCAACGACCCTTTAGAAACTATTTCCTTCATTCATAGTAATTTTCAAAATATGGAAAAAATTCAGTGAGTTTTAAATAAAATGTATGTGATGTTTATTATCACTTCATTGAATGACCACCTTCGAAAACCACTTAATGGAAATGTTTCACAAGCTACTGATGCACAACAAAGCATAGCATTGGATCCTTATGTGAACAAAAAACCTACAGACAAATATATACATAGAGAAGCATTACGACTTAATGGAAATTTATTTATTTACTAGTGTTTTACCGAGGTCAGAAGGAAACGAAACACAGAGGGAATATAGGCCTTTTAGACTACTTTTTAGACTTCCTGTTCATTATGTTAGACTTTAAAATATTCTTTGGACTTAAAACAAATGGAAAAAAATGCACATTCTGTCAGACTGTGCGTACTTGTAATTTATACAGTTATAATTTTGACGAAAAAGGAAATGAAATATACATCAATACTGGTTACTTTTTGTTAATATCTATGGAGGGTGGTAGAAAATTAATTTCTGAAAATGACTTGACTTTCAACTGTTTGGCGTTATTTTGGACTCTATTTCATTTGTCGACTTTGGTCCTATGTCTTTTTGGTTTTTTGAACTTTTGAAAGCACAAACGTTTTTGCTCCCTGAGGTAACTGCTGATATTTTTGTATGCTTTTATATCTTCGCTTATCTCAAAAATTTCAGTCCTGACAGACGAATCATCATTATCGTACATGGGTAAAGTTGATAAAGTAAAACAGAGAACAAAAAGAATGAAGAGAAAATTTCATGGGACTCAGTGCACTCTGAAAAATCTCGTCCACAACAACAGCACGTCAGAAGTCTAAGGTGAAGTTGAAGAGGCAGTACCACCTCCAACAGTACATCATGTGTCTGTACTTTTGTCAACTGCTTCCAGTTCTATAATTAAGCCCACTCTCACTGACACTCGAAAGCAATAACCAGGATACAATACAATGTCTTACTGGTTATCGGCTTGTTGATGTAGAAATTTTAACTTTACGACTACACGAAAAGTCCAGCAAGAAAATGGGATTTGCTTCTTTATTGAATATGTCCTGCAAGAAATACTCATTTTATGTTGAATTTTATACCTCCCAACAACATGCGAAACTTTTTTATATAAACCAATGTATTGTTTACGTGATGAAAGATATCGGACAGGGACATTGGTCTATCATCAAACTCACCACTTTTATAAATATGCCTCCACCTACGGAATTATCTGAAAACTGCCAAACAGGTAGCATCTGCTGTTGCCAACTTAGCTGAAGAAACTATGCAGAAACTAGGCAGCAGCTGATGAGGTTAAAAGTGTTCAAGGAAATGAAATAACTTACATTACGGTACCTGGCAGTGAAGAGGATTTGCATCACTTAACGGGATTTTTACAAGTATTACCAAAGATTCTGGGAAAATAATTGACCGTGAAGTAATGAGCAGATATTGGAAAGGATGCAAAAAAAAAGGTTGAAGTAAAGTGACATAAATGCATATGATATATATGGCTTGCTAAACGTAATCTTAAACTTAATCACGAGGGTTCAGCGGAGGTAATGGAAGTTAGCAGTGCCCAGAGGATCTTTTCCCGTAGTATTGAAAAACGCTCTCTCCGTTACCACAAATTTCTATGAGATGGAGATAGTAAAAACATTCCTTCAGTAAAGGAAGTTTTTTGGTGAAATTGAAATTGAAAAACTAGAATGTGTTGGTCATATTCAAAAGCCTGTTGGTAACCGATTACGAAATTTAAAAAAAAACAACATAAAGGCTCTTGGTGGACCAGGCAAGTTAACCCAAGCCCAAATCGACCACCTCCAAATTTATTATGGCATTGCAGCGCAATCAAATGTAGGGGACTTAAAAGGAATGCAAAACGCAGTATGCACTGCTTTGTTTCATGTTGCAATAAGTGCCAAAAACAATTATTACGACCATGCTGTCCTAAAGGTGAAAGTTGGTGTAAACATCAGCATGACAGAGGCTGGGGTACATCAAGCAGATAAAGAACTGCCCCTCCAAGTTATCAAGTGCGTGAAACCAGTATTTGAAGACTTAAGTAAGGAAAGTTTACTAAAGAAATGTCTTCATGCTTAAACAAAGCAGCAACAACCGCAGAATCTGCAACAACAACCACAGGAGCCGGAAAAAACCTGTCGAGATATAATGACTGAATTTTCATCACATACCGGGACATGATTTCTGTAAGGCATACGAGTCAGTTAGATGTAGAAAACTGTTTTGTTTCTCTTAAAACAAACATTCACTAGTCGGCATTCTTAAACACAAAATGTTTCTTACGTTCCACTATTTTTCTAACATTTCAGTTAATGAATTTTGTCCGCTAACAACAGCGTAAGTTTTAGACTCTCTTTGTATCGGCGTGACATAAGGAATCTATTATGGTAGGTTTTGACGATTGAAAAAATAAACATTTAATTTTATTAGAGTTTCTTTTATGCCCCGATAGATGTCAAATGAACCTGTTCATTAAATGTCCTGTGAAGTTCATGAAATGCATTACTCTACGACCCCAAGGCTTCTTTTAATCTCTTTTGGCATCGCGTTTGAGAGTAGTTGCTGATTGGATTGTGGTTCCGTTAATTGCACATGTACATCAACTTATACTTCAACCTCTCAGTATTATTTAGCGTGAAGGTGTCTGGAGGAGAAGTGCGCGGGTGCCAAAAAGAAATGCGCGGGAAAACAAAGTCCTTCCTTAGTTAACCAAAGCTTGATAATGGTATCTGAACATTTTTGTGCGTTTTCTCTCCCCAATATTCCCCAGAAAGGCTACCTTCTAAAAGAATCGTTTTTGTGACATTGTTTTCTGCTTGGTGTGCATTGTAGGGTGTAAGTTTTAAGGTCAAATGATGAGGTTCACCTTTAAAAGGCCACAAGAGGATGCTCTGTCTGTATCCCAACATATTTTGAGGGTGAAGTATCTACTATATATCATGACCGTTAATAGCTCCTCCGAAAATTCTACCATATCTATTTTCAAAATAGATATGGTAGATCTTTAGGTGTGAAGATTTCATGTGCCTATCTTTCATTGTTTGGTATACTTGTACAACACAATACATTTTTTTTATGAGAAAGCCACTTTTTTGACTGAGCCTCAATTTTCTTAAATTTTTCCACAAAATGAGGCTGAGATTTTCTTAACATTTTCTAAAGTTTATATAAGTGGCATAAATTGGCTAAACTAGTTATATACCCTGTCTTTGTTAATTTTTTCCATTTCCAATGTTTTGAAACCATTGCAGTGTTATAAAGAATTTTTACTGATTGTAAAGACTGATTTTAAAATACCCGTGGTTTCTCCTCCTCCTCCTCCTACTACTACTCCAAGTTATGAACGTTTTTGTGCAGCGTTTACATGACATCGTTGCCGAATTCGCAAATTTCGTTAAATTCGGACTTCCAGTAGGCCAATTTTCATGAAATTTTGCACAGAGCACAATTGAAAGGTGCTGATTTCAAATTTGACAATGATAATGCCAGTTTTGACTAAAATTGGGCAAGTTAGGCCAGATTTGGACCAAATTTCGAAAGTTCTTCAATTTTCATGAAATTTTGCACAGGTCACAATTGAAAGGTGCTGATTTCGAATTTGGCAATGATTTTGCCAGGTTTAACTAAAATTGGGCAATTTAGGCCAAATTTGGACCAAATTTCGAAAATTCTTCAATTTTCATGAAATTTTGCACAGGTCACAATTGAAAGGTGCTGATTTCGAATTTGGCAATGATTTTGCCAGGTTTAACTAAAATTGGGCAATTTAGGCCAAATTTGGACCAAATTTCGAAAATTCTTCAATTTTCATGAAATTTTGCACGGGTCACAATTGAAAGGTGCTGATTTCGAATTTGACAATGATTTTGCCAGGTTTGACTAAAATTGGACAATTTAGGCGAAATTTCAAAAGTTCTTCAATTCTCATGAACTTTTGCACAGAGCAGAATTGAATGGTGCTGATTTCAAATTTGACAGTCATTTTGTCTGATTTGACCAAAAATGGACAATTTGGGCCAAATTTGTACCAATTTTTGGAAGTTCTTTAATATTCATAAAGTTCTTTAATATTCATACAAATGGAAGATGTTGATTTTGAATTTGCCAGTCATTTTGTTAGATTTGACCGTGATTTGGCAATTCGGCAAGTTTGTATTTTTGAAACCAGATGTGTATCGTTGTGTTACGTCCTGAAGTCTTCAAGCCAAGCGGCTTCTTGTTGTACTTAAAACCAACTTGTTCTTATTTATAAGTTACAATTTTTTTAGACCCAGCTGAAGCCTTTAAAATGCATACATTTTTTAGGTAATTTTGAGAAATTTGTAGAAGTTTAGGGGTATATGATACAAAGCGTTAAGTATATATATAACATACACGTTTTTTTTATTAGAACACCTTAAATTTGGCTGAGCCTGGATGTGCTTATTTTTTCAGTAAATTTGAGCCTCAGATGTTCTTATTGACGTTCTTAATACGAAATCAAATATCTGAAGAAAAAAATTGCGCCTTTATAATAGCACTATTTATAAAAGGACAAAAGTTCTCCACGCCAGGTGAAAAACCCATTCGCCAATTAACTTTGCAATTATTACAGTAGATGTATCTATTTTCTTCGTGATGGCTTATATAATAATAAAAGACAGCCTGAAATCTTTTTAAATTTTGAAAAATTTGTAACACAAATCACGATACAGTATGCACCACTGCAATGTCTTCCGAGATTTTGACGAAATTATGTAACTTTCGAGATTTTTCGGAAGACATTGCAGGACTGGATTACTGTAAATAAAAAAAGGAAAACATTCATGAAACATTTTCGAAGCTTCTTAGAATCGGATAACAGTAAAGAGAGTGAAGTCATGAAGCGAAAACAACCTACGTTGGCAAAATATCTTTTTACTAAAAAGATAAAGCACAGAGATGATCTTGTTGAGGCAAAGATTCCTGATTTTGCTAATGCAGATGAACCGATCAAAATGTACAATGTGACGTTTGTGACTCAAAGTTTATCAATGTTCAAGACTACAGCATCCATTTGAGATGCAAGCATCCCGAGTAAGTTTTTAATCACGAACTTCCTTTCTTTCTGTTGTTTACTTACGTTTATTAACCTCTATTTCCATGACATTACACAGTGTCTACATTCAACTTTGAGACAAGCGTAATTGTTAAGGGGGAAGCTTAATTCATAAAAATTCCGTGAAGGAGAATTCCACAGCAAGTATCGCAGCCAGCAACTTCGATGTTATTAAAACCGTTGGCAGAGATCCCGTCAATGATTTGGTCACCAGTGTTTGTACCAATGCTCCTCAAGAAAGTGAAACAATCACCGAAAACCAGCATCTAACAGACGAGGTCAAAACCGGAGAGAGCAACACTCAGACGTTCGAAAAGCCCAAGTTATTGATGATTACGAAGCTGGAATTGGCCAAGATGTCATCGCTGCTAAATGCAAGATTAATAGATCTTTGGTTTCTAAATGGAATGCCAACAAGAAGAAGATACTCGAATGTGCAGCTTCTGAGTATAAAAAGCATCTCAAGATACGACCCGCTAGGAAGTATAATGAACTGTACAAAGAGCTCCTTGTTGAATTTAAAACTGCTAGATCGAAAAGACATCGAGTGAACTTTGGATGGTTGTGGTCCAAAGCGAGAACAATTTACCGGAAACAGAAGAATGATCCAAACGTGACCGTTCGTAAGCATGTAATCACTGCTTTTATCAAGAGGAATCGTGTCAGAATGCGTACTCGCCAAAGAAACCGCAAGGAATCCAAGGAAGCCTTCCGCAATGACCTGATGAAGTGGCACGGAACCACGAGGGAGCGACTCGTAAAAACGGGAAAGGATGACCAGTACGATGCAAAGTGGGGAAGATTTGTACCGAAACAAAGGTTCAATGTAGATCAATCTCCTTTGCCCTTTGCTGTTGAGACGAAAAGGACATACGAAATCATTGAGAAAAATCAAAGTAAAAACCAGAAAGTCTGGATAAGCCAACCCGGAAGTGGCTTAGATAAAAGGCAATGTACATTACAGGTCTGCTTTCGACCTAGCGGTGACCAACCACGCATAGCTGTTATTTTCCGTGGCCAAGGGAAGCAGTTAGGAGAAGATGAGAAGCAAGCTTGGCACAAGGATGTCGACGTTTATTTCCAGCCGAATGCATGGGCGGACACCGACTTCTCTCTAAAATGGGTAGAAAAGACCCTTTCTCCGGTCGTAAAGGATGAGTCAAGGTATGCTCTTTTCTGCGATAATCTTACTGCTCAAGTGAGCGACGATTTTAAAAAATCAGTTGCGAAAACTTCCTCCGGCATTGTATGGTATGGATTACCCAACGCAACTGAACTGTGGCAGCCAGTCAATGCAGGTTATGCAGAACTGCTGAAATGTTTTGTCAACCAAGAGCACACCACCTGGCTCGATGATGACGCCAATGCTTATAAATGGTATGGTGGAAAGTTTAAAGCAAAAGAGCAACGCATTCTCATCACTCATTGAGTGGGCAATGCCTACCAAAAGCTGACTGGTCCTACGACTACGACTACGACTCGTTCTGATGGAGATTGTTTCAAAAAACAGGTTGCTTGATCACAGCGAATGGCAACGATGACAATTTGATCCAGCCAGAGGGGTTGGAAAACTACAAAGTTCCACCACCAGTAGAATTCATCGAGGTTCCCCTTCGACGGCTGCAGTTCTTATAAACTGGGTTCTAATAAAAAAAGCAAGATTCGCAAAAATGCGACTATATATTTCCCCAAAACTGCCGTTTTAAAAATTACTGCGTGTACATTGATAACCATAAGAAAAAATGTATCATTTCGCTATACAACTACAATGATACAATTACCAGCAAAATAATCATTATTGACAAGTCACCCTGACTAATCAGGGTGGAATTGAATTTGATAACCAGAAGAAGAACTTATTTTGAACTTATTATAAAATGAAGATGGTCTAAAGATAAGGTTTCACTTACAATTCTTGCTTAGGAGTTAAAAAGTGACTGAAAAATTACTATGGGTATTGCTAAAAATTATATGACCTATATCCGACTAATATTTCGCCTTAACTGAATGGTTTTTTACAGAATATTAACAACTGCATCAAAATGTATGGCAATGCCATCACAATAAACATATAATCTTTATTCTTGCAGAAGCTTGACAAGTTTCCTATCTCTTGTACCATAAAATCATGGAAAACAATGTAATTCAACGGAACAGTTCCTTTTACAATTTAGCTCGAGTTACTTCTTACAACATTATACAATCAAAGTTGTATACAGGTATACAGGTTCACAAAAGAACAAAAGA
This sequence comes from Turritopsis dohrnii, assembly GCA_027922465.2. Classification (NCBI taxonomy): domain Eukaryota; kingdom Metazoa; phylum Cnidaria; class Hydrozoa; order Anthoathecata; family Oceaniidae; genus Turritopsis; species Turritopsis dohrnii. The sequence goes on from BQMF02000019.1 coordinate 541,824, forward strand.
AAATTGCTTAAAGCCAATTCTAATGTGTAGCATTCCAAATTAGGAAAAAGAGAGTTATTCTTTTAAAAAAAAAGAAGGGCTTAGAATGTCAATTTATAAAATTAAATTCAAGTATTCCAAATAAACAGCTCTGATACAAAAAAATATATTCTTGCAAATTATTTCTTCAGAATAAGAACTCCTAAACATACTGTCAATGCGATGAATGACCTTCCTAAATTCCAAATTAAAAAATAATTAAACAGATTTTGATACTGTAGTGAAAATATACATCAATCACCGAATCACCATACATATTATGACATTTTCAAGAGATAAGTGACATGAAACTAATTTAAAATTTCCATCGGCCTAATTTTAATAAAATAAAACATATATTATATATACAGTATCAAAACAAGATATGTGATCATGGAATTCATCCATTAGTAAATTATGTTTCTGTTATTAGATACTTTCCAGGAAGGACACTCGACCAGATTCCTTCACGTTTATTATGAATCTCATCTCTATCCTCTGCTAAGAATCAAAACACTGTTACGTAATCCATTTCCTGCACTTTTTGTTTATATACTCTTTGTATTAACATAACTCACTGTTCTCCCATAAAGGGTTTCCATTATAATGGCTGTGCATATATGTATGTATATTCAATCATTTGGGCTCTACATCTAGCATAATCAAATCATGATTATATAATGAGTCTTCAGCCTGGCTTTTAATAATGATAAACTTTCGCCTTTGCTCTAAAGTCACAACTTCAATCCTTTATTGTTCCCAGAAATTAATTACCAATCATCGTAACACAGTTGTTACCATCAACAACAAAAACAAAACATTGCGGTAACATTTGATATAACTTTTTTTCTAATTTTCACACGTTCATTCAAAATATATACACTGAACTAAAAACATTTATTTCCATCATTTAATGCTTTATCTCTTGAATGATCGTAAAAGCTATCAGAAAACCAATAAGGTATCAGTTCGCACAATTACATAGTTACCGTATTTCCTCTAATAAATGCCGCCCTCTGATGAACGCCGCCCTCTATTAAACGCCTCCCTCTATTAAACGCCGCGTCCAAAACCTAGAATTTGTAATAAACGCCGCCGCGTTTATTAGAGGAAATACGGTATGCATTTTCAAACTAACACTTTTCTTAAAAACAAGTTAGCAAACACTTAATTTCGTACATTGATTCTTATTACAACGTTAATAGGATTCTTTAAAAGTACCTCTTTTTGGTTGGGGCCCTAGTATAGTTTCTAAAGAAACTTCGGGAAGGTGGTACGCAGACTAAGTGCTGGCTTGAACTTTCGTTGCCCACTAGTAAAGCAACTGAGCCCCTCTATTTTATCAGGCTTTCACCAGAGATAAAGCAGGGAAGATGACGGGCAGCCCCAGATTATGAACACCACGTCAAGAATACTGTAATATTGCCCCAGGTTTCTCTAGAATTTTCTAAATATTCAATAGCATCAAACATCATCTCAGAGTTCTAAAATATCTCAACGGTCTCAAGTTCTAAAAATTCACAATGCGATTTTGTATTTATTTTGTATCTATTGTCAATTTCCAATTTTATTTCTTGTTTCTTATATATTCTCTGTTTTAATTTAAGCAATCAAATTCGGTGGATGAAAGTAATATCTCTGGTGATCAACCAACAGCAAATTCTCATTTGAACATGGAAAAATCGGTAAGAATTTAATAAGCGGTCCCTCTAAAGGCTTATAAAGCATGTGATTTCATTCCTTTATTAATTGTCTCGTTTATTCTTTGTTTCAAATATGTTTCTGTACAAATAAAATTTTATTTTAGGTAGAGTTTTGACAATTTAATTCTGTTTTGTATTTTAGTTGAAAACTGAATGATTTGCATAATACACTTTTGAATTCAGTTTTCCCTTTTCATGCTTCAATGTAATTGCCCTGGCGGGGGCCGTTTATATCTTCACGACATGGGGAATTTGATTGAGACTTCTAACGAAGTAAATAAATATTGTCGAGACAAATGTTGAGACTTCTAACGAAGTTATTACTCTGACAAATACTGCTTGGAATAGACCAGTTAACCATGAGATCCATTTTATGAATGCTTCTCGATTACAGCCTTCAGTTTTTACATGTGCTGTAGATTCATTTCTTGAGGTTTCATTTGTTAACTTAGGTTCGTTTATAAACAGTAGAGATTCCAAGAGTGAATTTTTTGAATTACTGAATGTTTGTTTGGATCAGTATATAGATGTCTTTTAAGCTCAAATTCCAATGATGTGGTGGCAGAGTATGCATTAGCTATTATAAGGTAGGCTGTTTGGGATTACTTGGCTCGTTCATTTGAAAATCGAGATTGTAATGCTCAGTTTTCAGACATTTTTTCACATCGTGTGTTAAATGACCTTCTTGATACCGAAAGGAATTTATTTAAGATGTCTTATAAAAGACTAGGCACTTGTACAGATTGTGATACAGAAGTCTAATGAAAGAAGCACTGTTACACATAAGTATTTTCCTATTAAATAAATTAAAACTTAATTTTTTATAGAACGTATTGAAGGAAACATTTCTGAAACATTCAAGCTGCCTAGCAAAACGTGTTTCTTATAAAAGCAAATGTCTACATTATTTCATTATCAGACAAAATCGATGTCATTATAGGTGTGAAAGGCTACGTCACCACTCTAAGCGATGAAAAAATCTCCAGGACTCAAAACAAGTATTTTGACTTGAATGTGAAGGAAACCCCATCATCGTCAATAAAAGTGCGTGTAATGTCGGAGAACGAAAATCGACAATTTCTGGAACAGTGCTTTTTGGACAAAAGCCCAGCAAAATTTAAGGGCCTTAGCCCTCGTAAATTTCCAGTTGTTGGGGTTGGTGGGGTCATGAAAAAGTGTGAGATGCAAAGTTTACCGATGGTACAGGCTTAATAGATCTGGCAATTTGGGATACCTTGATCATACAACTGAAAGCCCATCAACAAACTACTGGAACTAACAACTAACAACTACCGTGTCCAGTCGAAAAGCAAGAGTACTATTCATGTCGTAATATAGCTTGTCGCAAAAAGTTGCCAGTCAATGATTCTTCAACTGTCAGATGCCCACATTGCAAAAGAAAGCTGAAGACAACTGGTTTAGTCCATACTTACATCGTCGAAGTCATTGTTGAAAAGAAAGGAAAACAAACAATATTAACGATGTTTCCAAATGTTATTGATACCATGAATTTGGATAGTACGATCCTGGAAGATGAAATACTCAATTTGGAAAGTATGACTTTCATTACAATTGCAAAAAAATAGTGACAAAAGTCGCTCATCTTATTTAACCCTTCCCAGTCGACAAAAGACCAAAATATCAAACTTTTGATAATTTTTTGACACCCCTTCACATGTGACAATCTTTTGTTTTTTTCGATGCTAAAAGTCAATTGTGACGTTACACACGATTTTCTTTTTAATTAGGCCAAAACTCTCAAATAGCTATTGTGGAGAAGTGTATTTTTTATTCAAATGACAAGCAGAATGCATGTCATTTCAATAAAAATACACTTCTCCACAATAGTTATTTTAAAGGATTCACTATTCCCAGCAGTATGAATACTGCATAAATACAGTGTATTTCAAATCGCGTGGAACGTCACATTTGTTGCATAGATTTGACATTTTACGGCGTCGATATCTTTTGTTGTATATTTTGTATACAGTTCGTTTTAAAAACTAACTTTCAATTCTTAGTTTTCTCATCCTGGTTGTATGAGGCGCTATAGAGGACAGAAGTGTTTTGGTTTAATGTTGTATATAACTTGATTTGTAATGTATGATAACAATTTTTTAAGTAGATATTATAAAGTTTCAAAGGTCTAAATTCAAGCGTACGGAATTGTAAAGTATAATAATTTAAGTGTAAAGTGTATTTCTGTTATTACTTTTCGAGAGTGGTGTTGCAGCATAAGCAGTGACTGACTTAGAGAGAAAGTGTGAATTAGGTGAACTGTGTATAAATTACAGGGTGTGAAGTGAAAATTAGTCTCACAGATAGGAGGCGTGGAGAGTCGTGGTGTTGTGTTGGTGCAGGGAGTGTGGTGCAATATAAGTGTATAGTGGGGTGCATTGTCCTGTTCTTGTGTCCTTGTCAATGGTGATTTGTTTCAGTGTGACGTACAAGGTAGATGTGTCGTTTATTAGTAAATTGGAAACTATATTGTCAAATTAGAAATTATACTAATGTGCAATAAAAGAAATGTGCAATAAAATGTACGAAATAAAATTGTAAAGTATAATAATTTAAGTGTAAAGTGTATTTAGAATATATTATATTTTTTTATAAAGTGTCATAATAGAATTAAAGTCACTTAACAACAAAAAAAGTATAGCTTATAATTTTTTTATAAAGTGTAATCTGATATATTGAGACAAATTAATCAAAATAATCTGAATAAAGAAGGCAAATAACAGAAAAAAAACATGGCGAACCGTTCGACCATGCTTGATGAAAATTCGTTACAGGAAATTGCAAACAGCATTGCTGCTCATCCTACCATCATCCATTCCTTGGAAAGATTAGTATCATCACCGCAGAATGCGCATAGTCCTCAGTTTTCTACTCCACAGGATGAATTAAGTTCTCTTTTTCGTTGGGGAAATCGAAGAAATTTGCCCTCCTGCCTGCCATCATCATCAACATCACCATCTGCCACCACAAACAATAACAGTGCTGCTTCAATATCTCAGCAGCTACTGCTACCGAGATTAGAGGATATAGTGGATTCGGTAGACGCAGAAGGAGGTACAACTTTAGTCATAACGCCAGCAGGAGCAATGTTAGGAACAGTGGAAGTGGTACTAGGTGGTCTTATTGGATGATTCTTCCTCTCTTTTTACTGTTAGAGGACCAAAGAAGATCGATTTGATTCAAAAAGGTATTAAGTTAAATGTGCAAATATATTTTTAGGTAAGATTATTTTGCACACAAAAAATTAAATTTGTATATATATTTTATAAAATTTTGCTTACATACAGGTTGTGTCGTTACTGAGGTGCAAATAGGAAAAAGCTGGAGTAATGACAGGTTAATCAAGTTCTTTGAAGAATTATTCGCTGAGCCTTTGTCATCTGTTTCCTGGGAAGATGGAGAAACAAAGTAAGTTTATTTGGTGTGTGTTATTTTTGGTGTGTAATATTCTTGTCAGCCTTTTCATTGAGATGTTTTGCTATGATAGAGAAATATCATTTGTTGTATTCTAATTTATTCAATCATTTCGTATATATTTGTGTGTTGTTGACAGTTGTTTTTTCTTTTGTGAAGAGCAATTGACTTTCTTTAGCCTTTTAATCTTAATATTAAGGAGTGACAAAAATTCTTGAATAATACACCACTATGATTCAACATAAGGAGCTATAGATCATCATCATCATCATCATCATCATCATCATCATCATCATCATCATCATCATCAATAACATGTTCGTACTCAGTACATATGTAATACAAGAAAGAATCGTCAGAAATTAAAAAGAACGTCAAAAAACATAATAACAACGTCATTGTTACTGTTACTGCGTGACGTATGACCTTATTCCACTCGTTTCTGTCTTTCGCTAGGATCGTTGCCTCCTCCCAGGTTAGACTTAACTTCGAAAGAAACAACTCCATCATTTTCACCCATGTGAGTTTTTGTCTACCACGTGGTTTAGATGTTTTAAATTCTCTACAGTAGATAAGGGACAGCTTTGCAGGTGTGTTATCTTCCAAGCGGACAAGATGACCAAACCAACTCAGTTGTCTTTTCTCTATTGTCTTTGACCACGGTCTAACTTTCGTGATTTCATACAGATCTTTATTCGATATGATCTGTGGCCATCTAATGTTTAGACAGGCTGTTCTAATAAGTTTTCTGTGGAAGGCATCTATCGACTTCTTAACGGTTTCATTTACTGTCCACAGTTCACTATTGTACAAGAAAATGCTGCCAAGATAGCAATCAAAACATCTTAATTTGAGGTCGAGTGAAATGGTATTGCTATTGAATATCTTATCGAGGTTGTTTATGCATGAGATTGCTAGTCCTTTTCTTCTCGTGATGTCTTTCTCCGTATCCAGTAAAGAGCCGAGCAACTTGCACGATTTCCATCCATTATTTCCATTTCTTTCGATTTTATAAAATTCAGTTTTGTCTTGATTGATCTTTAGATTATACACAGCTAACATTTCAGGAACAGATTTTCTCACATGACTGATATCATTAGGGTTTGTACTAATATTAGTTATATCATCTGCATATGCCATGTTGATCATAAAATTAGACATTTTTGTGGAATAGCTGTCAATAACGTTGGGTGCTCTTTACTTTTCGCATAAACGTAGATCATGCAAACTCTTAAATTTAAATTTATACTTTTTTCACAGATTTCATATCATGGTTGGAATTGGAAATTCTTTGCAGGCACCACCCATACAAGCAACACAAGAATTGAATGCCTACATTCTCCATTTGCTCAAATGAAATTCATGTATACTTTGCTTTTGAATGGAAATATAATCAATTTCTATACTAAATTTATTTCATAATTCTATTTTATCTTCAGGATACTACAGATTCACAAAGTCATATTTGTGAAATGTGTAGCTCAGTATACTATGGTGACTTGGGTATCCATCGTACAGAATGTACGGAGAATATGGTATCTTTGAATACTCCAGAATCTCTAAATACTCCTGCAAATGTTGCTTGGATGCGTGAAGTTATCCCTGGTATTGATGATACTGATATAAGTAATGTTCTGGATAATGCAGCTAATTTAGATGCTGCTGCTGAAAGGCTTATGTAAGGTGAATCAGCACAGATCTCTGGCTTACCATCCTTTTCGAGTGCTGCTGAGCACGACTTGACAATGGTCGATGATATTGTTAAAGCATATCAAGCAGAAAACCTATCAACATCTCAGGAATGTATGTTGGTGGTGAAGCGTGATAACATCTGGAAAGATGCTCTGTTATTTTATAAAAAATCTATTGGTGATCTCGATATTCTTAAAAGAAAGTTTCGTGTTTGAAAATGAAAATGGAATTGATGCAGGTGCAGTAAAGGCTGAGTTCTTTACAAAAGTATTTTTCAATGCAAGAAAGGAACTTTTTGAACCAGTAAATAATAAAGAGTGGTTTTATGTTCCTAAAAGATCTGGAGGTAATCTGCAGATTTACAAAATATTTGGATTAGCAATTGTCCATAGTATTCTTCAAGATGGTCCGTTATTTCAATATCTAGCACCATGGGTTACTGAGTTGTTGCAAAATGAAAATGGCACATCCGGACAAATCACATTGGAAGACATTCCTTTATCTTCTTCAACAGGACAATTAGTAGGATTTATTCGAAGTTTGCAGAATTGTCAGAGTGATGGTGAAATTCAAGAATTATTTTATTCTGTCGATGGTCCAGCGTATGAACAAATTGTTAGTCTTTCAGACTGGAACAACGATGTAGCAATTACCATTGAAAATAGAAATGTATTAATTAACATTTTACTCACTGAAGAAACCATTATTCGAAGGGGCAAAAAAGTCAGTGCCTTGCGAAAAGGTCTGGCTCTACTAAATTTTTCCAAGTATTTACACAACCTTGTTGTACCGGAAATGTTTAATGGTATTCAACAACAAATCTCCAAAGATAAAATAATGGATTTATTAGAGTGGCCAGAACAAGCAAACAACGAAGAAGGTCAAGTAAATACCATGTTTTGTAAATACATCTCTGAGGCATCTGAAGAAAAGTTAGTTAAACTGATCAAATTCACAACTGGATTAGATAACATTCATTCTTTAAATGGACAAAAGCTAAAAATCGAATATATACAGGAACAAATGCCGTACGCTTCTGCCTGCTCTCACACATTGCTTCTTCCTTTACAGAATTCAAGTCAGATGGAATTCTTTCAAATGCTCAACATTGCACTGGATTTTGAATGTGAAGGCTTTGGTGATTATTAGATGGAGTAGTTCTTTCTGTTAGTTAATATTCTTTTACTTTTCGTATATACAGGAGGACATCTTTGTTACTGTGTAAAAAACAACAACAATTTTGTTACTATTTGAATACTCATTTGATGTTCATTTGAATGAAATTTGAATATGATGTTTTGTTTATATTTCTATTAGGCATGGATAAAGAATATTTTTTAAAGGATGTCAGTGCCGATAATATCGAACTTTAGATTTTTTCCGCAGATTTTTTATCATAACAAGCTGGAAACTTCGTGTAATCGTTGCTATGTTATAAACTTAATGGTTATGTTCTATTTAAACTACGTAATGTATCGGAATACATATCCAAGTAGTTTTCTCTGTTTAAATGGTCCGATATGTTTCTTCTCAATCTAAGAACTTCGTCTAAGCCCAATTCAAAATCTGTGTCTGGAACAACAACTTCTCCTTCGTCTTCATATTCAAATAGTCCATATTCATCAATTCCGAAATCCTGCCAAATGTTATTCATTAGAAAATCGAAACTGGAAGGGTCATTATCGAGAGCTTCCTGTAATCCCAAATGCCATAATTGATTTGGGGATAAATTCCTTGCAGAGCTTAACGGTTGATTATTCCAATCTTCCAACATTTCTGCCAAAGATTCATTTATCAGTGGTAGAAAGACCATATGTAGGGCGAATAGGTGATCTTCGCGTAATGGATCTAGAAAACCATCGTACTCCATCATGTAAAATATCTCGCTATAATATTGAACAATCAAACGTTTCACATCCAACCAAAGCCTTTTTATTCTTTGGTTGTGTACTGATGAACCAACAATCATACTGCTGCGATTGAGGCCTCGGTTAACGAGCATGAATCGAGAAACTAGCACATTTTCAACTCCCATATCGCTTCTAACACGAGAAGGTAAACCGTTTATTTGCACAGCATTTTCAAAAAGATGTAAAACCGTCTCAGACCGGTTATTGTTACTACATTTAAGGTAAACAATTTTCCGACTGTACCCATCTATACCTCCATGAATCACTAGACGCCAACGGATCAATTTATAATGTCCATCAATGTGCCTAAAAAGACATTATATGAAATATTGAACAAAACATTCAAGGTGAAAAAAAACCCTGGCAATATAAGGAATACTTCTTATACCATAAAGCATTTGGATGTTTCACATTATAAGTTTGCCGCATTATCGTAATTCGTCTGCGAAGCATCCTGTTTACTGGATCAACTTCCATTATTGATTCTCTCACTCGTCTCCTTTGAACATGTATACCTCTTCCTCGAAGAGCTCCAATTATAACAGTTTCTCCTGCGTCAGGAATTCGCGATAATATTGTTCTAACGACATCATTTAAACTTACTGGATCGATAATAGTATAGGTACTTCGAGGTCCAGACGAGTTGGGGATGTCCATTCCAAACTCTATCCGCCTTCTCCGTAAGGTCCTCTCAGAGATTTTCAAAATTCTAGCTACAAGCTTCCAGTTCCTGTATAAGTTGAATAAATATGAAATATCTTCTGGAAAAATTGATTTTCGTGGTCTTTCACCCGTTGAACTTGTTGGTTCTTCATCAACTTCAACTAACTGTTCATGCACCACCTCGTTATTGAAGAAATTTTCAGGATGACCACCCATTAACGTGAATTCCAATTCCCTCAATACACAAACAGCAGATTCTTTCAAGTGATTCAGATCTGTAGAAAGATCATCGTTTTCCCGAAATCTTTCTATCAAAATCCCAAGAAATGACAAAATGTTTTCCACCCTTATTAGCCAAAATTCCAAGGAATATGTGTTTGCTGAAAAAAGACTTCTTTGCGCTTGAACAATCTCTCCGGGAATGGTCGCCAAGATATCTGCGATGTTATTATTCATTTTTCTCAGCTTCAAACGAGCTACCATTTTAAAATTAATGCGCATGCGTTATTGCCAAGGAAATAATTTAAATATGTTTCACATTGTATATAATGCATGTTTTGCTAAAACATATAGAAAATGTACACTATAATATATCATAAAAATTTTTATGTTTTTTGACTTTATAAAACTTTAACTTTATAAAAAGTTGGCCATAAGTCATTACCTTATCGGACAAAACTTAGTCGGACAAAAGTGACTAAATTTTTTGGAAGTGACTAAAATTTTGTCCGACTAATAATTTTGTCCGACTAAAATTTTGTCCGACTAATTATTATGTCCGACTAAATATTTTGTCCAAATCATTTTTTTCAGAATTTTTCTTCTTATCAGTTTAATTACAAAATTTTAAATATTTATAATTTCTTTATGATTTTTCTTTTTGCTCACCAATGAATACAATATTTTTACATGACTTAGTCATAAATAAACAATTTCTAAAGTGGTAAAGTGTTTTGATAAATAATTTTAGCGTTCGTTTTCATGATGTTTATTGTTTATTCTTTACGCTCTAAAGGGATTCTCGACCCTTTCGTAAACAGATTGGACCTTTTTAATAGCCTCGCTTATTCCAGGAAGGAATACACAGGAAAAGAGAAAAGCACTGGTAATGACAGAAACTTCCGATGAAAGTGATAGCGAGGTAGTTCAAAAGAAAATGAAAAAGACAGCCGTAATGGAAGAAACGCCTGAAGCCAATGCAGGAACCAAAATAGATTTTTATACTGATCAGGAATATGACATTGAAATTGAAAATAAAATTATACTACAACCCTTTTAATTAGGATTTTTTCCGACGGCAAAATTGTACCGTCGCGGTATGATGATTTTGTTGAACATATGTTTTTCACGTCGGCAAAACTGTTTTTATTAGATATGCCTTTCCCCTCGTTTTCCTATACATATCTAGAACTTACAGTAATCGGCGCACTCCCACACGCTTTTTGCTAATCCTTATCGAAAATTAAGTAAGTTATGAAATTTTAGAAAAGGACCAAAATTTTAGTCGGACAATATTATTAGTCGGACAAAAGTGACAAAAATATTTGGAGGTGACTAAAATGTCCGACTAATATTTTCGTCCGACTAAAATTTTGTCCGACTAAGTTTTGTCCGATAAGGTATTTGATATTCTCAAATTATTAAATGATATTATATAGTGCTATCTATATATTAATAGCCGATTCTCTGTTTGTCCGTTTGTCTGTTACGCAAAATGGTAGATGTGAACTGCAAAAGAGAGTCATCAATGTAAGATCACACATAAATTATTTCTCTTCTTGAACGCGACGTCAGTGTGAAACCATTGTATTGAGACCCTAATCGAATGCGACGTTTAGGGAAAATTATCTCGATAACCAATAGGGATAACTGACGTTTTTTGGGGTCCGCGATACAGGTTATGGGGTGACGAAAAAATTTAGGCCAAATGTTTTTTGCGACGGGTGTGTGACGTCATCAAAATCTTTGATCGACGATATCTCCGTAACGGTGCGTCATAGACATATGATCCCATACATTTTCTTGCTCAGAATTTCGAGCTCTACAAGATGGTGACACTTTGTATTGTCAATTCCTTAATTCCATATTTCGTGAACTCTTTGGGAGGTGACACAACGCAGGCTGAACCTGGGCGGCGAGCGACGCCGCCTTGGCGGCTAGTATATATTATTTATATTATATCATAATCTTATGTCACATAATAATTCTGACAAGTACACTTTAAAAAATTAATTTGTTTGTACAAAATAATGAAATCGCTTTACATTTTGAACACATCACTTTTGTCCTCTATGGCGCCTCATATGGTTGTTTCTGGTCATTCACAAAAGTAACAAAGCCACCCCTCTAAAATATCCGACTTTTTAATATTAAATCTTCGTTTCCATTTTAATCCTTAAAAATTTCGTTAAACATTTTGATTAAGAAGAAATTTCGACCCGATATTAATTGACAAAAAATTATTGCTTTCAATAACTACATAACAACCCAAAATATTTTTTGGCAGATGAATATGGAGCGCAATTTGTGTCATTAATATTTTTGGATATCAAATTACTCTTAATGAACTATGCTTTCGATTTTGAATAGTTTACACGTTTTTTACGTCTTTCGCATTGTTTGTTTTGTCAAAAGATTGTTTTTGGATTTCTGCGTAAGCAAGAAATACTTTACGATCGTCCGTGTTTTTCTGATTTTTTTTTTCATCCTGTCCAAACCGGCGCATATTTGTTTCTCGATTTTCATTGATTCATACAAATGCCGTGCCAATGTTTATTGGTGAATGGAGCGCCACTCATGCTAAAGGCTACTAATTAACTTAGCTTATTGGCTCGATTTTCGCCATATGCAATGTCATCATCCGGGTATTTTCTACTTTATATCACGAGTCACGAGCCTCTCAGCGTGCTGGTTTTGTAACATGGCTGCGAATTTAAAGTTTACAGATTTGTTCGAAAATCTCATCGGATTCAACTTGTTAGAGATAAATATTTATTGCGGAAGGTACATTATTGTATTTGAAACTTTTAAAGGCTGTATTTGCAAAGTTAACTCTATTTTCAAGTTCAAGATGGTTAGTATTGAGCAGTGGCGAGCTTCTTGTGGCTGCTTCTATACTCGTATTCAGAAAGGAGGGAGGTTTGGTTTTACAAATTTTTGCTTGACACTGTTGTTCTTCTGTCATGTAGTGTGCCAACATTTCCTTGCTTATGTCTTTCTTTGCCTAATGATAATAGATCTTAGTTTTTTAAAAGTGCTTCAACTTCTTATTGATGGCGATGTGGAAAGTAATCCTGGACCCACATACAAGATTGCCAAGTTAGTAAAAGCATCATTTCATCAGGGTAATTCAATGTTTGGTGCAAGTTCTGGTATGCAATAAGCCTGTAATTCATTGATTGGATTGTGCTGGTCAAAATTTAAGAACATGTGTTTTTGGAAAACCACTGACCTTGATTATGTTATGATTGAAGGTAACGAGTTATTTCAAAATTTAAATTTGTTTCGATATTTGGCAGTAGATGATCTACCGCATCGATTGGAAATTGAACAAAATCAATTTGTGATATCATATGTGGAAAATGTGACAGCTGAAATAGATAGAAATAACTACAATTTTTTAAAAGCATCATACGATCGTCTAAATGGAAAAAGTAATGGCATGACTTTCTTTGTAAATCAAATGACTTTTAGTATTACTTGGGACAAAAGGGCATTTTATGTGTTTGACTCGCACAGTCGGAATGATACCGGTGTTTCTGTTGAAGATGGATCAGCAACTTTGTTGAAATTTTCAAGCATAATGCAACTTCAAAGGTACCTCACAGAAGTTCACTTGATCGATCGCAATACAGTGTTTTGTCAAATCCAATTCTTGATGGTTGAATTGATAGAATCAGGAAATAAAATATCGAAAAGTGGTGCAGCTAAAAAGCGTAAACTAGATTTATCGAAAGAATTTCAACCTCAAAATCATGAAGACCACCTTCATAAAATGCGCCTTGATTATGCATTTAAGGCTCTGGTGATCATATAAAAAAGTTGGAAAGTTTTCATCAGAGGTACTTGTGGAATAAAGATACATTACACCAAAAATATTTAGAGAACAGTGATACATTACATCAAAAGTATTTGGAAAGCAGAGATACCATACATCAGAAATATTTAGAAAACAAAGATACTATACATCAGAAATATTTAGAAAACAAAGACGCTATTCACCATAAGTACTTGGATAAGAAGGACATTATACATCAGAAATATTTGGAAAGCAAGGATACCCCTCAACATATAGAAAAGCAAGCATCTCTTTGTGAAAAATACCAGCAGAATATTGGAACAGATCAGCACAAGGAAAAACTGGAATCAAAGCGTAAATTGTCTAAAGAAAAATATGCATCCATGAAAGGTAGTCCACAACATAAAGACTTATTGTCAAAAATGCATCAGAAGTATCTTGGCAAAAAAGACTCTCCTGAGCATAAAGAAATGTTAAGAAGTAAAAGGGAAAAACATGTTGTTGCCAAAAGGAATTTATTTACAACAGCCGAAAACGTATTAAATCATTCAAACAAATGATTAATGAAGGACCCTACTATATTTGCGTGTCATGTAATCGTTGTTTGTATAAGCGATCTGTTGTCTCTTTTGATGAAAGTAAATATAATATTGAAACTTGTGATTTTAAGTTTTCAATTGTTTTAAGTTTTGATGGTATGGCATATATTTGTATTACTTGTCACCGGAAGCTGTTGGCGAAAACAATACCAACCCAAGCTGTTTGGAACAAACTGGAAATTTATAATTTGCCGCAACATCTATATGACATCAATCGTTTAGAAAAAGTTCTCATTTCAAAACGAATTCTATTCAAGAAAGTTGTGATAATGCCGAAAGGAAATTTTCCCAAGGTAAAAGGAGCAATTTGTAACGTACCAATAGATACTGAAAGTGTAACCAATGTTTTGCCAAGGCCTGCTGATAGTAATAGCTTATTATTGCTGAAACTAAAACGGAAATTGATGTATCATGGAATGTTTACTTTGAACCTGTTAGACCTGATATACTTGTGCAAGCTTTAGACTTTTTGAAACATAATAATCATAGTAATGTAATAGTTGATATGACTAATATTTCTAACGACATGTGTAATTTTGATGATACTGATGTGGATGAAGTAAGTGAAGTAAATGAATTAAGTGAAGCTGATGGAAATGATAATGAACCCTATGACAACCCATTAGATGAGCACCGAGCAGCTTCAAACGAAACCGTCATGACACCTAAAATACCTATTGATGTTAATGATGATATGGTTACCATTGCCCCTGGTGAAGGATGTACAGCCATCCCTATATATGCTGATGAATATTGTGAGGAAATGGCATTTCCACATGTGTTTCCTTATGGCAAATTTGGATATAATGTTGAACGAACTGTTCCAATTAGTCCAGTTAAATATTGCAATCAACGCTTATTAAATTACAGCCAAAAGTTTTCATCTGATGCAGATTACATATTTTTTGCCAATTATGTTGTCCAGTCTACATATCTCCACAGTAAAATCAAAGTTGCCATGAAAAAACTTTCTAGTGGTAATGTTACGGCTGGTATGTTGTCTCAAAACTTTCAAGAAACTGTCAGAAGTTTCATTGCGAATGATGAAGCATTTAACTTTATGAATCAGATAAAGCGGGCCTGCAGCTTATTGGAAGCGATTCCTGTTAGAAGTTCTAGCAATGGTAAAACAGCTTGATATTCCTACTTTTTTTATGACTCTATCATGTGCAGATTTACGTTGGCCAGAGTTACCTGCGATATTATCCAAAATCTATCAAATGAATCTTCAGGAAGATGAAATCCGCAACATGAGTTATGAAAATAAATGCCGAATTTTGAACATGAACCCAGTTTTCTTGGCTCGACATTTTCAATATCGTGTTGAAACATTCTTTAAGGAAATTGTTACAGCTGGTTCTTTGGGGAAACTTAACTACTACGTTATTCGCATCGAATTTCAAGTAAGAGGAAGTCCACATGTACATATTTTCTTGTGGATCAAAGATCCCCCTGTTTTGACAGAAAACACCAAGGATGAACACATAACGTTTGCTGATGAAGTTGTTTGAGCAGATTTACCGGATCCTATACTTGAACCTGAATTGTTTGAATTGGTAAAGACATATCAAGTTCATAATCATTCTAAAACTTGTCGGAAATATAAAAACAGCTCTTGTCGATTCAACTTTGGTCATTTCTTTACAGACCACACTATTATTTCTAGTCCGTTACCAGCAGATATGAATGCTAACGAGAAAGAAAGTGTTCTAGAAGATAGAAAAATTGTGTTAGATAAAGTTAAAGAATATATTGATGAGTTTCTGGAACGAAAAAAGCACAATGTAATGGATCCATTAAGAGATGACTATGAGAATCCCGGCACAATTGCTGAGAGTTTGGATAAAATAGGCTTGACAGAAGAACAATATTATAGTGCATTATCGATTTCAAAGGATGCAGACTATGAAATTCATTTACGTCGACCACCCAGTTCTTGCTTTGTAAACAAATACTTTATGGAAGGATTATCGGCTTGGGAAGCTAACATGGATATTCAACCTGTCTTCAACCATTACAAAGCCATTACCTACATGTGCAAATATCTTTCTAAATCAGAAGACGAGTGCTCAAAAGCAATGAAGCAAGCTTTAGAGAAATCAAAATCACAAAACCTAAATAAATTTGATCAGATGTTATCAATTGCCAAGGCCTACTCTTCCAGAAGAGAATGTTCTGTACAGGAAGCAGTATATCATGTGATGCTCGAGTTGTGGTTGCGTAAGACATTTCCAAAAGTCATTTTTGTAAACATCAATCTGCCAGAAAATAGATTTCGAATTTGCAAGTCTCGGGAAGAATTGGATGAATTGCCTGAGAATAGCAATGATATTTTCAAGACAAATATGCTTGACCGTTACCTTGACAGACCAGATAGCTCATACAAAGGTGGAAAGTTTGCAATAGTTGATAATATGTGCTTTGCTGAATTTTTAGCATACTACTTTCTAGAATCCAAGCCAAATGACTCAACTGACAATGATAATCAACCTGTTGTTCTGAATGATGAAGTGATGGAAGGGAAAAGTGTTGACTGTCCTTATCCACCTGTCATTCCATTGATGAGCAGCAAAAGTAAAATGAAGTGCAGAAAAACTCGTGCTGTCATGTACCTAACAGACATCGATTTCCAGAACAATATGCACATCATTTGTTGTTTATGTATTTTCCTTTCCGGATTGAAAAGGAATTGCTATGTGACACTTATTTGGAAAAACTTTCACAGCCTGGTGTTCTTGATTTAGTTAACAGCAATAAAACAAAGATTGCGCCACATGGTGAACTTGTTGACGAAGCTTTTTGAAACTACCGAGCAGATCTTGAAACCAGTTTTGATCCGTTTGCACAACAAGAAAATGAGGAAATACAAGATTTGTTGAATGATCACATCTCTGACGATGAATTTGAGGATGAAAATCCAACTGCTACATCAGGAATTGTTCCAGAAAGACAATACGTACTAAATGACAAGGAAACTAACACAAAGATACGTTCTCTTAATAAACAACAATAAACAACGGGAAATCTTTGACACCATCTTAACGTGGGCGAAAAATTTGATCAAATACAGGAACAGCACTGTTCCTGTATTTGAAAGGTGTCGATCCTTTGTACATCTTCTTAACTGGTCAAGGTGGCTGTGGTAAATCACATTTGTTGAAAACAGTTTATCATGCCATTTCTAAAGAATTACTTCGTAAAGCTAATAACCCAGAAAAACCGAGAGTGTTATTGTTAGCGCCGACTGGTGTAGCTGCTGTCAACATAGGTGGTACTACAATACACTCGGGATTGGGAATGTATGGAAAAGGTTATGCTCCACTTAGTGACAAAATGAGATCATCACTGCGAAACAAACTTTCGGAAGTGACTATGTTAATTATTGATGAAATATCGATGGTTTCGGAAGAACTGTTCAAGAATGTACATTTACGGTTATGTGAGATATTTGGTGTTAGTACTAATGTCCCATTTGCTGGTAGAACTATCATTGTATCTGGTGATTTTTTTCAGCTTCCTCCAGTAATGGGAAAGCCTGTCATATGTCTAGTGGATTTGTTGAAAGTTTACTACAACTTTGGAGTAATTTCTAGATTGCAGAGCTAACTGAAGTAATGCGACAGCAAGGTGACAATGTATTCATTGACCTCCTTAACAATATCCGCACTGCTAATTTATCTCCTGAGGATGAAGATCTTCTTCGATCTCGCTTCATTTTGGATTCCTCTCCAGATTATCATACTGAAGCTATTCATTTATTTGCTGAAAATGCTCCAGCTACCACTTACAACCAAAAAAAGCTTGAAAGTTTGAACAGTCAAGAATTTGTGATCAATACGATCGATGATTTGCCAAAAGATGTACCTGACAGATTAATACTGATGCAATTAATCGTAAGCACACTGACACTGGTGGTCTTCCAACAAAGCTTATTCTTAAAGTTGGGGCAAAAGTTATACTTACCTGTAATATGGACATAGCTGATAAACTTATAAATGGACAAATTGGTGTTGTCAAGTCTATCAAATGCAGCCGCAATAAAGTCATTAAAGTTTATGTAAAATTTATAGATGAGGATGCTGGGTTAATGAAAATGGCTTCTAATCAATTTGCTAGGACACACAACTATGTTCCAATAGACCGAACTGAAAATGAAATTCATATTCACAAAAGAAAGCTCTCCTCACCAGTGATTAAAAGAACACAGTTCCCTTTAGTCCTTTCTTGGGGAACAAGCATTCACAAGGTTCAAAGTTTAAGTGTGTCGGAAGCAGTTAGTAGTTTTCAGTTACAGAAGCAAAGACAATTCAATGCTGGTCAAATGTATGTTGCTATGAGTCGTGTTAGAACACTTAATGGTTTACATTTAACTGGGATGTTTAATAGAAAAGCCATCAAAGCTGACAAGAGAGCATTCACTGAATATGAGCGGATGCGTCAAAGTTGTATGTTACCTCCTTCTGAATCAATGGGCCCTTTATGTGCTGATTCCTTAACTATCAGTTTGTTAAATATAAGAGTCTTATCTTTACACGCACCTGACTTAGCTTGTGTGAAAGAACTGATAAAAAGTGATGTTATTTATCTGACAGAGACCCAGTTACTTCCACATGATGACGTTTCAGGGATATGTGATATATTAGCTGCTTTTGAAGATTTTACCTTCAACAATGCTGACAATAAATATGAAAGTATAGCGGTTGGTGTTAAATTAATAGAGTATTATGACGGTGGATCTTTAGAACCAGGATTTTCATTTTTCTACATAAACAAAGAATCCTTTTGTAGTGAGCTGATTCGGATAGGAGTGCTGTACCGAAGTCATGGTAAACCAACACAATTGTTTTTTGACAAGTTGCATGATTTTTAGATTTCGCTAAGCGAAAGATATTGGTTTTGGCGGCGTTCTATCTATCTATCTATCTATCTATCTATCTAATCTATGTACGGCGAAGGTTTTTTAGTATCGCACTTACTAACTTAAAATTATTTCATTTCTATTTCTTTTTATTCTTGCTCTCATGACCATGATATGTTTTCGTATATTTCGTGAGTTGTAAAGTGTATTTACCACATAGTCACAAAAAAGGATCTTTCCCTAAAGTAAAAACAAAAAGAAGGGTTTCAATTACTTTTTGGATTCGAAGTACCACTGTGAAATTTAAATTAAGTAAACTTTAGTGACGCTTTTGATGTTGATATCTTTCGAAGATCAACTGCAGTGAAGAAGAAGCTTTACAAGCAGTTTTAATTTTTAACTCTAGCTTCAAACCGTCTATTACAAACAAACTATTTGTTTGTTATTAGATTTGTTTATTTTGTTTGAGTATTTCGGATAGATTTTCGTTTTTTAAAATTTTTTCGAACAAATCTTTTTTTCTCATCTCTTTTGGCTCACGTTTTTCTTATAAAATCATTTTTTTTAAAAAAAAAATTCATGGTTACAGCTCATACAAGTATATTTCTTTTGTTTCAATTTGTGATGTGTTTATTAATAAAGTTAGGTTTACACAATAAAACTTTTTTTATTTATATGCTTAAGGCTGAAATACACGATAAGTTTAATTGGACCAATAAGTTGCATATAAAAAACTTATAAGTTTAAATGTAGATTGGCAGCTGTTTACACGATCAGTTTAAACTTATCTGTTGAAAAGAAAAAACTCCTCTTTTCGCTATGGATATCAATGAGCGCAGACGCATCAGTAGCTTTAGTAACTATAGCAGCAACGCATATCTTTGAAGAAAATAATAGGGTGAAAAAACGAATAAAACTAGTTACTTGGGTGAAGCCCTGACTTTTAAAAAGAAAGATATATGGTGCTTTTAATGCACTTCTTAGCCAATTTCGAATGGAAGATCCTACAGAATAGACATCGGGGCTTTTTCCATTCTTCAATGAATTTTTCTGTTTTTTCTTCCTTTTCTGCTTTGCTAGCCATTTTCAAAAAGTATGCTTTCACCACTATACTCAAGTTTCTCAACACATGTTTCACAAACACGTGGCTGGTAAACAACATCACAATAGAGCTTTTGTTAATTAAATTCAAATTCAATAGAAAAAAACGTCCAACTAGTTGGCCAAAGTTGAACATGTCCAACTTTTCAAAAAACTTATAAAACCAGAAAAAATTGTACGTCTTTGCTGTTTACACGATCAGTTTTTTTATGTTACAACTAAACGGTCCAATTAAACTTATCGTGTATTTTAGCCTTTACACTAGCAGATCTTTTTAACAAAATGCATCAGTAGTGCAACTAGGCTCAGAAACAGGGAGTTTACGCGGAAATACGAAAACACGTATCACTATGGAGACGGGTTTATTATAAATTCCGCTCTGTAACCCAATCAACTCTCAAGTATGTATTTAGAATGGGCGTTATTTATAGGTCGCTATTCTCAAAAGAACATAAGCGAAATCTTTCGACCATCCGGTCGTCTTGTATTTATTGCAATGATAATCTTGGTGATTTTAACATTGATTATCTCAAATCTAATGAAACTCTTTCAGATTTACTTCGAAACTATGAAATGGTTGCATCAGAACCTACACATCTTGATGGATCGTTGCTTGACCATTGATACATTAAAAGAGAATTTCTTACAAGATACACTGTTAGTACATTGATAAAATCTGTATTCTTTACAGATCATGATGCTGTAAAAATTGAAATGCTTATCAAGTAAGAACTGTCATATCAGAGATATGTAAAAAAAGAAAGATAAACAACTCGTTTGAACTTGATTGACAGCTTATTGTTAATCTTTTTGTTTCGCGCTTCTATACAACGCCATCCGTGTCCCCAGATCCAGACTCTTTTTTTTGAGAATAATTAAATTTTAGAAAGATTAAGATATATAACGAGTGTTACCGACCATTTAAGTTGTTGTTGATTTGTCTTTCATAAATATATCCTGAGAGATTTTGATATTTTACAGGCGAATCTTAATCTCACACATTTACTCTTCATTTTTCTTAATGTTTGTAAAAAAGATTATCATTTTAGAAAAAGAAATAACCAATAAGTCATATACTGGTAAATTTTCTCGTAAAAATAAGTGACTCTCATTGAAATCAATTTTTCAAAAAAAGTGCTGAAGTCTGATGCAAGTCTGGCTAATAACACTTAAGGTATGCTTTTATTTATCAGTTTATTTGGTTAAGATTATTCAACATTCGTTTTAAAACGAGATACTTTGAGAAAAGTTAGACCTAAAATTCGGTGTTTACAGATGAAATATTCTTCATAATTAATGTACTCGTTTATAGTTCGGCATGTTCGGTGAACGAAAGCTTTATGAAATATTGAAATATGCGCAACTAGGAAAAATTATGAAAATTATGCAATGATTATTAGTATAATTTTAATTTTCAACCAATGAACATTTAGAATTTTAACAATTAGAATTAATTATATGTTTAAAATATTCGCGCGAAACAATACTCACACCAGAAAAAGGGACACGGATAGCTTTTACGAGAAACAGTGAGTTGTTTATCTTTCTTTTTTACATATCTCTGGTCATATAAATTACATGTCAGCTTTTCCATGGCTGTTAGTATTTTCCATATTATACCTGTCAGCTTTTCAATGGCTGTTAATATTCCATATTATACCTGTCAGCTTTTCCATGGCTGTGAATAATTTCCATATGATACCTGTCAGATTTTCCATGGCTGTAAATAGGTTGGGAGGGGCGGGTGGATTCATTGATTGGGAGCGTCCTAATTAATTGAAATCACAGAGATTTTTTCCAAAAACGGAGATTGGCACCCACCCACCCAATTAGGAAGGGGAGAGTAATAATGTTCAAAATATAAAGTAAATACCTTAGGGGTACTAATTTCGGGTACAAAATGTCTCGAACTCAATCCTAATTATCCCCACAAAAGTCAAAGGAAAGTTTTTCTCCTTGTGTTGCTCAAGTTGGTACCCTTAACGTATTGGGGATGGAGTTGATTCTATTTATAGTATTTGAAATGAACCCCATGATGCATGTTGTTTGTTGTTTGTTTGTTTGTCTTTTTACTATGTATTATTCCATTTCACATTTTATATTGAAGCCATTATTTTTTGTTTGATTTTATCATTGTTCATCCTATTTATTTCTATTGACATTAAAAAAATGTCAATTTATTCACAAGCGAAAATATCGAAGGAAATGCAGTCTTTTTCTTTGATGTCTTAATGATTTTCAATGTCGATATACAAGAGTATAGATAGACCTTTATTTTGAGTAAAATGTTGTTTTGATTTTATTTTTGTAAATAAAGTTGTGCATTTGCAACACAAATGTTGTATTTTGTTACTGTTTTCATTGGCATTAGAAAGTTTTTTTAAGCCTATTTTGGTGTCAGCATTTTTTCTTTCTGTGTTCTTTTTTACTCACTTTGATTATGTCAATCACTGTTCATATGTTGTAATTTGTCATGTGATCAAAGTGCATAAACTATTCCAATAAAAGATCAAAAAAATAAACCTAGGAATTTTCTAATGCCTATGACTTAGTTCAATATTGTAAAATTATGGAAAATCACAAACACAAGTTCCTGAAAACAACATATTTGGTTACAATGAACTTAGCTGTTATACGAATATGGTTTAATGGTTCCGCAATGTATCAAAGCCTTCTGTTTAAAATGGCTGAAGACGTTTCCTGTAAAAGTAAGATTGTAGTTATGAGCTTGTTTTTGATTAAACATTCACAGTCTAGAGGATAATTGTTTATTGATTGGTGGTTCAACATATGTTATAAACTGCGATCACAATTATCATGTTTAGGCTTTCTAAAGGCTATGACTCAAAGAAAGCATTGTAAAATGACGAAAAATCACAACCACGTGTTCCTTAAAAACAATGTATTTGGCTAAGATGAACTTGATTGTTACACAGATATGGTTTCATGGTTTCGTCTAAAAAACACCACGATAATCAAATTGATTTGCTTGAAAGTGCTGTAGACATTCCTTGAAAGAGTAAGGTATCAGTTATGAGCTTATTTTTTTATGAAACTTCCAGACTCTTGGGAATTATAGTTTGCTGATTAGCAGTTTTAATATATTGCCATAAACTGCATTCACAATTATGTGTTTAGGTTATGTAATGGCTATTGCTCAAGAAAACATTTAAAATGATGGAAAATCAGAAACACAAGTTTCCAGAAAGCAACGTATTTGGTTACTATAAATACTGTTATACGGATATCGTTTAATTATTCCACATACTGAAATGATGCATCAGTGTTCTGCTCGAAATGGCTGCAAACGTTTCCTGAAAGAGTTCTTTTGTCAGCTATGAGCTTATTTCCAATGAAGCATTCACTTTCTTAGAATTGTTGTTTATTGATTGGTGGTTCCAACATGCCATGAATTATAATCAAAATTTGTTACTGACTGATATTACACATTATACACATCCGCATCCGCATCCACAATGTTCTTTTTTCAAATCATGATACTGTTTGTTTTCAATTAGAATTTTGAATGACAATGATTATTTAAGACAATCAGTACAAATGATAATGTTTACATGCTCAAGCTGTTATGTACATGCTCGTAAAATAAGAAAGACCAACTTGGTTCCTGTGAAGGCAAAAGCTAATATCAAAGATGGAGTTGGTGCATGGCAGAGCTGGACAAAATCACTGGAAAAGCTGTAAAATATCAAACCTTTCGTTAGTCAATTTTTTGAAATATGCAGCATGTGATGTTTTTCCTGTTAAAATGTCTTTATCTGATAGTGGACTTTGATTATACATTGTACAGAGCTCCTAAATGTTTTTTGAGGAAGATTTTCATGTTTATTTTTATCGAAAACATTCTTTAAAGTATTTGAAATATATATCTAAATTGTAATAAATTGTATTTTATTACTTCTATTTTATTACCAACTTTATTGACGTCATTTGTCTTTTCTGCCCATGGTTTTAAGATCGTCTTCATACGGGCAAGCGAGGTAAAGAACTACTTAAAAAATTTTCATTAAAACGTCGAGTGAAACAGAATTTGTGGATAAAAATAAACAAACGAAAATGGAGCAAGTGATTAATTTATTTTAGCAAATTGAGTACGCTTTAGATAAATGAAACAAGTTCAATGCTGGAATCAACTTTTAAAAGGCAACGATGCAGTTCTACCAACTGGTTTTGGTAAATCGTTGGTTTATCAACTACTGCCTTTTCTATAATTCCTATAAGAAGAGGAAGAGAAATATTGTCATTGTTGTAAGTTGTAGCTAATATTTCTGGTACTGAAACTGATGATATGGAATTGGAAAATATCCAATGAAGTTTTAGAAGGAGAAATCGACATTCTGTTTTCACATCCAAAGTCGTTATTGTGTGATGATGGAAGAAAAATATTAAGATCCAAAAAATATATAGCTATGGAGATAATGTTGTGGCATATTGATGAAACACATATTGTGTTGAAATGTGGTATGTATATTACATACTAATAGTTTTTGGTAAATATAGTTTGACATCAAGCCTTGGCAGGTTAAAAAGTCAAATATAAATATGTAGACAGGGATGTTGCTATAGCAAGTGGTTGTTTTGTTTTTAATGAGTTCTCATTTTTTTCAATATTTTCCAATGGTTTCGTTACAATTTTGTCATAATCTTCAGTATATATAGAGTTATGTTTTATTATGCAATTTTCATCTTGTTTAGGTTATTGTGCTATCCCAGCGAGCACAAGACGTCTTTGAGACGTCTCATTTTAATCGTAAAATGGTCGTTTGCTTTCCAGATCATTTTGCGACGTCGTAGGGACGTCTGAAACGGGACGTCGCAGTTGGGATCCTTTTACGACGTTTTTAGGACGTCTTTATACGGATTGAATAACGACCTTCGAAACAATTATAAACTTAAGATCATTTTGGGACGTCGTAGGGACGTCTGAAACGGGACGTCGCATTTGGGATCCTTTTACGATCAGATAGCGACCTGACAAAAATTTTCAAATTTCATTCTGCAGTCATTAAACGGTATAAATCGAGTAACACTAACATGCTTATACAGAATTTACATTCGTATCGAATTCTGTTTATTGGTCGTGTGAAGGATGATTTTACGACGTTTTTGGGACGTCTCTCTGCAGATTCAATAACGATCTTCGAAACAATTATAAACTTTCAAAAGCAATCAGTCTGTATAGAATGATTTATTGTAAATGTTTTTAAACGTCTTGACAACAACCAGCGGTGGCATAACGGTTACGAGTTCGGCTGGCACACCAGAGGTTCCACGTTCGAGTCCGCCTGTGGCCTATTACAGTTTTTAAAAGAGTAAGTTTCATAATCCTGCGACGTCGTTACGATGTCGTTGGGATGTCATCGAGACGTCTCAATGAAGATGTAATTGGGACGTCTTTTGAGATTCCCACTTCGCGACCATTTTGCGACGTCTTAGGGACGTCTTTGTGCCCGCTGGGATGTTCCTTACTTTTATTAGTTGTTGTGTTGTAAATTGTAACTGTTTACGTGAACCTATACTGGAGTTTTCTCCATTAATTGCATATGATTGGATACTACTAGGTGGTAATCTCTTTATAGATAAGCTTTGTCTGAGTATCACCTGTGTTTGTTGACAGGATTGTATGAATGTCAACATGTTCTCGACATGGCTCTAACACTTTCTAAAAATTGTATGGGGAGGACAGTCATCCTCTCCTATGGTGATTCCACGTATACGTGCGATTTTCAGAGACAATCTTTTCTCCTTTCAAAAAACTGAAAATATCTTAAGTAATTGGATTTCTGCGAAAGCAAGAAATACCTTAAAACCGGCTTTGGTTTTTCTTCTTTTTCTTACTGTCCAAACCTAGCGGTTTTTTGAAATCTCGTGCGAATGTTTACACGAAACCAAAACCACGCATTTCAGTCAAAGAAACTCACAGCAATGAACCGACAGGATACAAAAGTGACTTTAGTCAGTAAATGGATTTAATGTAAAGAAGATCCTCATTTCCAAAACTGAAGATGAAGAATGATATAGCATTAATTTATTATTATCTTGAAATGATTCAATGATGATCATTCGTTTCTAAGGAAAAGTTTTTAATGTTTTGTAAACAGAACGAAAAAGGTATGCCTTTGTTTCTGAGATTAAATGTCTGAGATTGTTTCAAAAAAAGATGGTTGTTTGTTTCATGTGTGGGCTTTTAAAGCTGTGGATACGTACTGCTCAGCTTACTGTCCTCCTCAGCTCCATCATTAAAAATGTGTGTCTACTCTGTATCACTTTTAATGTTATGCTAATGTTTATGTTTTAATGTTTGATCAGTTTTTAAGTTATACTGCCAATGTCCTTTATTACGAATGGCTTTCCTAATCACAATAGAAAATTGAAACATCTTCCAACTGCCTGCTAATGCAATACACCTGCAAATCTTGAGTCACACAAAGAAAATTTTCCTTTCAGTTATATAAAAATGTGTGTGGTGAGTTAAGAGCATAGGTATATATTTATTTTTAATGATCAAAATTTTGGTTTACTTTTTGTGTTTGCATGTTGGGAATTATGTGCGCAATTAAGAAGATTGGCAGTACATGTCAAGTGTTTAAAGAAAATGATTTACGTACGTAACACCACTGTGATATCTGAAAAGTTTAATATGAACTTAATCTTGTTCTGCATCCCCAAAAGAAGGGATGTTTTATGTCATTCAGATGTAATTAAGTTTATCGGTGGTTATGAAATGAAGTTTCGCATAGTGTCAATAACAATTTTGCAATGCCCTGAGGTGATATTACGTTGCAAGCTGTCTAGTAAAAATTCAGTGAGACATCAAAAACTACACGTTTTTTGAAAATTCCATGTTTTATTTGACTGACAAGCTTTCGGAGGTGCATATGTAATCAGAAACGCAATGTTATGTTCAACCTTCCCTAAATTCCCAAACAAAATTTTTAGACAGGTCATACATGTCAACTTAGATCAAGAATGAAAGTGCATGCCATATTGTTAATCAAACTAAAACAGAAATGTCTGATTTCAGTTATATATATATATGCTGAATTTCTTTAGTCTATATGAATGTATGTTGCATACCCACAATTGATGTATACTTGGAAAAATGTTTTGAGTTTATTAGTTACAAGCATACTCATTAGGATATCTGAAAGGATCGATATATCGTTGACATTAATTGTATTAACAAACATATCATTCAGTTTATTGGCAGTATATACATTATAAGAAAGTTTCGCATTGTGTTAATTATATATGCCTTTAAAATTTCCTGAGGAGCATGTAATTGGGAATGTAATATATATATTGTAGAAATTCTTCCACCATTCAATGATTCAAAATCATTCAAGTTTCAAGAAAGTTGTTATAGTATTTCTTTTTTCATTTTTCAGCTGATTTTGCAGAAATCCCTCTGCCCGTAAGGGCATCTTGTTGTTGTTCTTTTGCTCACCACAAAGTCGACATTTGGATTGATTTCCTCCTTCTTTCCCTAAATACACTTTGTTTGGTGTTAATTGAGCCATTTACTCATGAACACTAAATATTCACACCAGTATTATAGTTTTTCATTAACAGGCAGGGAAGAAAATGTTTTCTCTGAAAAATTTTATGAACTTACTTCCACAATTTTGAGAAGCTACTAAGCTACTGTTACACCTGCTTGGTATGAAATAATTATGAATGGTAAAGCATGAGAGGAAAAAGAAAAATATTTAGCTGATGTATCTGTACTTCGCTGTCATCAATTTTCTGGCCTCGTTACTATCTTTTATCAATAAAACAAATTCATAAGTACGAAAATTCAGTCATAGCCAATTATAATGTTATTTTCAATCCTTTTTTATTCCCATTTCTGGCTTTGAAACTTCTCTCCGCATTGATTTTTTTTAAAAATCTCACTCGACGCCGAGGGCAATATTTTCTTAATTATTTAATTCTCAACAACCAATCACAAGTGAGAAACGACCGGCCTGCACCAGGGCTTTCTTCGCCGCCATCCGCATATCGAAAAAGGCAAGAAGCCCTGGGAACGAGGTTGTTTTATTACTAATATTTTATTTTCTTGACACAAGTTGTATGGTCATATCTCAAAGATCTTAAAAAAAAATTGGCTTTGTTTTCAGTTTTATTCACTGATTATTTATTGATAGACCTTTTCATAAATAACGTGACAGCACTTCAAGTCTAGTTTTCAGTGTGAATAGTAACAGCGTAAATATATTTTGATATAAAGAATGTTGAAAAGGTTTCCACTTATTATAACTTACATTATCTTGTAATATATGATTGCATAGTTATGATTTAAAGTGATGAATAATTTTATAATTTTTTTTGATTTTCAAGATTTTCCAGTGAAGTACTTACAAGTGTAACCTATGCTGCACAAATTATAAAATGCTTGTTATTGTTTGATTTTAGGTTAATTGATTTAAAATGAGTTCCAAAAATCTGAAGAAAAGTAATAGAAAGAACCCTCTCCAAATGGTGTCAAACATTAAGGAAGTACCTGCTGATGATGTAGATTTGAATTTAGAGACATCCATAGGACTTGAAGCGAATCCAGGTAAATAAGTTAATCATTGACATTTTTAACTTTTCTGATGTAAGCACAAGTAAAACTTGACATTTTGTGTTTGCTTGTTTGTTTGTTTTTCATTTTGAGCCAAAATAATACCCCTCAATGCATAAAACCAATTGCAATATAAACTCGAAAGTGTCGATTATATTTGTGACGCATTTGTGATGTGCGTATATTGAACGTCTATATGTTCGTGATCTTCTATACACTAAATGAATAGATCAATTATTATTCTTTATCAAAGATAGGAAATATCAGTTGTATGTATGTTATAATATGCACAGGGACATCCGAGAGAATGATATAGTTAGTATTTTTTTTAGGGTGAAGAATTAGTGTAATAGATATTTTGTTATTTCCATTAGATTCCCTTATTGCTTATATTCATCAAGTCTCTCCGCAAAAAACCGCAAAGAAATCAAACATTCCGTAATATAACTTGACTCTGCAAGTACAAGATGGTACGTATCATCGTGGAGTTTCTTATAACAGTTCGCTTAGACCAGTACTGGTGCAGGCAGAGTTGGACAAATCGCCCTTAAAGCTGCAAAACATCAAACGTAAAATCAACTACTTTGACCAAACCAAAAAAGACATCGAAATTAATGATCTGACCACCATCTTTTCTGCGGATGTAAAATTCAAATATCGCAAACAAGAAGAAAAGATAACTAAAATCGCCAATGTTCATAAATGCCAAGATAACGACATAATCAGTGTAATCGGTTATGTGAATATTGAAAATCGTCCTATTATGAAAAGCACAATACGGAAAACTGGTGCCACTGTGGAAAGGCGTGAACTGCAAATAAACGACGACTCGGGTGCTATCAAATTAACGGTGTGGGGAGCGAATATCAAACTGATTTCATCCAATGGAGTCTACAAAATTTTGAATGCTAAAGCAAAAGAGTGGCCCAAGAATGTATTTTCCATAAATACAACTCCTTCATCAGTCATAAACACCTCCACTGAAGATATTCAAGATGCTGGCCCAATGATACCAGAATTATCATCAAATAAGGTATTTTTCCCGCCGGTCAGCATACTATCATTGATATCTCAAAGAGTTTGCCCAACCTGCGGGACGCAAGTTGATGTTTCAACTGCTAGCAAATTGTTTAAGTGTGGCAATTGCAATCTAATGATGCTACTGTCTAAAGTGCCATCACAGTATGTTGTGAAACTAAAGTTTCATGATCTGGAAGCAGTTACTATTTACCATAGAGAACTGAATGAGTATTTCAAAAAAAACATTCCAGATTCAGCTGATCAAATAGCAGAAAAACTGCTTTCCGATGAATGTTCATGCCTCATCGTAAATGCTAAAAATGTATGTATTGGAATTAGCAATGATGACTTAATGTGAAAGCATAATGGACCTGATGGACATTCTTCTGTTAGATATTTTGTGTCGGCAGGGATCTATCCAAGCAAGTTATACGGCTTAATCTTGAATTGAGTTTTGAAAACTGAATCTGCAAAATAAAAAACAGACAAACTTTTGTTGTCAGTTATGAAGAAAAAATAATGATTTATAGGTTAGAGGTGTTTATTTTCTACAAGGCGAGTGGGTTTTACCAATTTAAAAGGAGTTATTCAAAAACTTTTATTGTCATGTCGATCTAAACCATGGTGTGGTCTCCTTTAATAGTACATACATGTTACTCTAGATTTGGTATTTTCCATAACTTAATTTCCCTAACCAAAAACAGCCAGTAGGAAAAGTGCTTGGATTCCTTGATCTGGGATTTACCAACATCTTATTGTTAAAATGTAGCATTCCTTTACTTTGTGAGAATGACATTATCAATCAGTGTCTTTTTACGTAGATTTAAAACCATGTGACTTATTTTATTGTTTAGATTCTGTTTGCGATTTTCTTTAAACTGCATTGCTTTAATGTGGATTATCACCTCAGAAATTTATGTTTCTAAGCTATCGTTAGATATGCAGAAAGATAATCTTATGTTTGTTTTTGAAGTATCATTTTTTAGTCTTGTTGGTTATAAACTTTGTTACTTTGACTTTGACGATAGTTGCGGGGATGCGCTATTTGCATTGAAATTTTTCGTTTCCTTTGTATAGTTGTATATAGTTTTGTGTAATAAACCAACACTTCTGTTCTTGCTTTGTTTTTTGGGTTTTTTTGTGCATATTGTTGCAGAATTCTTGCAGAAATCCTTATGCCTCTTAAAGCATCTTGTTGATATTTACTTTTTATTTTTGAAAAAATTTATTTTTAATAAAATGCAAAGAATTCTCTGCAAAAAGAATTTTTTGAGAAAAATAATTTTCTTGATAAAAACAATTTTTGCCATAAATGCTTTGCGAGGTGCTGTCGTAAACAAATTCACTAAACAAACATGGCGGACAACGACCCACGAGCCGTGCTAAGAAATTGTGCTGAAGCACTTCTAAGTGTTGTCAATAGCTTAGATCCCCAAATAAGAACTGATCAAATGAGTGTGCAGTCAGAGTTATCTACGCTTTTCCGTGGAAGAAGAGCCCTCTCTACATCTGGTAATAATGGCGGTGGTGCCAGCGTTAGGGCAAGAACAACAATAACAACAACAGCAGCACCAACTACAACGACTGTTAGTTCTTCTTTCAGATCATACCCACCGAGAAGGTCTCGACTTGAATTTGACATTAGTTTGTTTAGCACAAAGAGAGAATGCCAATGTTCCTGATGGAAATTATAAAATGGCCCTTGTTGTTGCAAGCTTAGGCGAAAAAAGGATTCAATTTTCTCTAACGAGGTCATTCAACGATTTTGATTCTACTTTGAAGTAAAATTTTGGAAAACTAGAAGGTGCTGCTGGGTATGAAATATTGCGAACAGAAAGAAATAGCAAGGTCTCCATACCAGTTCCAACTGAAGGTTACAATGCTGAATATTTCGGCCATTACAGAAAGACATAGAATTAACTATACAAAACGAAGAGGTAAATATATATAATAAATCTCAACAACTTATTTTGAAAAATAAAAAATGTTAAAGGAAAAAAGTGATGATATGTACTTCTTGTTTTTTTATTGTTGTTATTGTTGTTGTTGTTATGCTTCAGCTTTCTTTTCACTATCCTGAATATAAATGAGTTTTATCTTCACTTGTGAGTTATTTTTGTTTTCTCTCTCTGCAGGATCCATTGGCAGTAGCGACTGACACTTGTTTGAACTGCAACCTTACCATCCCTCTGTGTAAAATGAAAGACCATGTAAATGACTGTGTTGGTGGTAGTAGTGGGCAAAGAAAGATAACTGATTACTTTTCAGATGGTAATGACAATAAGCCAGTGGCTCAAAAGAGTGCAAAAGAGATGGAAAAATTGCTAATGGAATTATTTCCAGACAATCCTGTTGAAAGTATTCGAACAGCTGTGTTTATGTCTGATACTATGGATGAAGCTATTACGTTTTGGTTAAAAAAAACTGATGATGAGATTTTAAGAATGGAAGATGTTGTTGGGCGTTACAGGAAAAACAATATTATCTGAAAATTCATGACAGACAGAACATTTGGAGAGAAGGGTTAAGTTTTTATAAGATTGGAATTGCTAGCCCAGATATATTGAGACAAATTTTGTATGTTGATTATGAAGGCGAGGATGGTATTGATGCTGGTCCCTTAAAGTTAGAATTTTTCAGTAAATTTTTTGAAGCTGTTCAAAACCAGCTATTTGAAAGCACATCAAATGGAACAAACTTTTGTATACCAAAACGTTCTGCTGGAAATTTACTTTTATTCAAATTAGTTGGTTTAGCTATTGCACATAGCATTTTACAAGATGGCCCACCATTTGCGGCTTTAGAGTCTTGGTGCTATAGTGTGATTGTACAAGAAGATAAAGAAAAAATCCTCTCACAGTTATCATCTAGTGAAATACCCTTAAATGCAGGAACTGCACGACAAATTCAATTTATTAATAATTTGAGTACTAAAACAAATGAAGATATAGAGGTCATGTTGGAGTCAGCTGAAGGTCCAGCCTTTGAGCAGATAATCAATAGTTCACAACCCAGTAACTACTGAAAATAAAGAAACATTGCTATCAATGTTAAAATATGAAGAATTAATGCAGAAGAGTGAAAAGCAATTACAAAGTATTTGTGAAGACTTAAAAATGCTGAATGTTTATGAAATTGTTAAGAGGCATGCCAAAATGTTCAAGGATATATTTGTTGGTTCAAATGTTTTAATAGATGCAAGTTATCTTCTTGGAATAATTAAATTTCCATATTGTAATGAGCCACAATGTTATGTCAATGCATCAGAGTGATTCAGAAGTGTTGTGTCAGCATTGGATCCCGAAAAGTCCTTGCGTTTATTGAAATTTTGCACTGGTATGAATAAAGTACCTACTTTGAAAGTTCTGACGATTACGGCAGACTTTTTATCTCCTGATGAGGGAGTTTTCCCGAAGGCAACTGTATGCATGTGCCAAATTCGTTTACCTGTTGTACACGAAAAATACTTGGACTTCCATAAAGCTATATTGACAGCATTGGAATTAGAATGTGAGGGGTTTTTAGAATATTGAAATTTTTCTCTGTTGATTTTTTCTTTCATTACATTTACTTTATGTTATTGGTTTTTAAAATAAAAGTCTTCTGTTAAAAACATTATGTTTCATTACGTTTCAGAGAGTTGAAAAGACTTTCTTTGTTGCTTGTGTCGATTAGTCTCGGTCTATTATCAACAAGTTTCCTGTGACTTATTCAACTATTCCTAAATTTGTACCTTTAAAATTCTGGTATGATAGATATGACAGTCATTAAACTGAAATTGACCTTCATGAGACCTTGAAATGGAATGGTTTTTATAAAACGTTTTGCACTAATTTCTGACACATTGATAACCTTTGCCAACTGACATGACGAGAAAAGTGCTACTTTTTAATGTGTCGATGAGAGAATCAAAAACAGTATATTTTGGCTTTATTCTTGTTGTTGATATTTATTTTGCATTTGATATTTATATTCTGCTATAAACAAAAGCTCGTGTTTCCTCATAAATATCCGCTCCGAAATGTTCACTTTCCTGAAGTGGATCAACGAATTGTGACAATTCATCCAGATCCTCTTGCTTAATTGGAATGTCTGTAGTCGGAACCTGTACCGAATTATTCTCTGCCGGTGCAGTAGGTCCGTTCCAATCAACGTCAAAGAGTTCGAAATTATGCTAAAATGAAATATATATGTATATGGCAAGCACGAGAGCAAATGTTTTCTTATGATTTATATACGGGCGATTACTTGAGCCCTACAAGAGGAGTTTATACTGGCTATGTATTATCATGTATGTATTATGTTTTGAAGAGGTACCTGATACGTCCTTGCAATTTCTTGTTCTTGCTCCTCTAATAATTCTTCATTTTCAAGTAAACCGCCTATGTATAACTGCATGGGTGTTCGGTTTCTTGCTGTTCTGATTTTATGCTGTACCCAACCCTCTTTCCAAATAGTCAGAACTTATCAAACCTGTCAGAACTTATCAAACCTGTCAGAACTTATCAAACCTGTCAGAACTTATCAAACTTTATCAAACCTTACCTGACCAAAATTTGACCTAACTTGTCTTGAATCAGACCTTGAATTTTTTATTATCTCCCCTAAAAATGATTTCCGTTGGCGAATATCGGGTAGCCATCGGCAACTTTTACGGGTCGGCCCAGCTAAGATTGCGATCCATTTACAAAAATATGGTCATAGGTAAAGGTGTGTCAACCTTGATAAAACCCGAGCGGTTTTTTACAGTTTTTCTGTATTTCGCCATCGTACTTTTGTCTTCCGGTGATATCGAAATTAATCCAGGACCGACTATTCCAGGAAAAATCGTTAGTGGTTCATTCCATCAGGGTAATCCCATGTTTGGTGAATCTGCGGGCAGTCAGTGCATGTGTAATGCGTTATTGGCCCTATGTTATTCGTAGGTGAAATCTCCTTTCCATTGGGGTGAATGGGATATGGACAGAATATTATTGCTTGGCAATGAAGCGTATACAAATCTGGGTTTTGTAAACGAGTTTCTTTCGTTTAAAACAGTATGTTTAATATAGAAAAGTCAGAGTCGTACACTGCTGAATTATCGCATGTCAGTCGAAACTTCTTAACACTTCCTGTTGATTATAACTGCGGTCTTCTAAAGCGTTTGGATACGGAACCTCTTTCATGATGAGTGGTGATTATGTTTATGTTTTTGATTCACATGGCCGGGACTCGTTAGGCTTAAGTGATCCTTCAGGTACTTCGGTGCTCATGAAATTTGATACCTTTTATGAAGCAGAAAATTACGTTAAAAATTTTTATCTCGATCAATTCCTTAACAAATTTGTATTCTATGGACTTCAATATATCAATGTGGTCATAACGGAGGTTTCACTATCTACACTGAAAGAAAAATTTCGGAAAGAAAACGAAAGCAGCGTGTTGTTGGTGACCCTAAACCTAAAACAATAAAATTAGAGACTGAAGAAACAAAATATAAGGATCGTCTTAGGAAAACTGTACAACGAAATAGTTTAAGTGAGGATATGAAGAAGCAAGCGCAGATTCAAAGTCGATTAAATCATAGAAATACGAAAAGAGAAAAAATCACAACGTTCAGCTGTTCTATTCAATTTTCTATTGTTCTTTTCTAACAATCGGTTAGAACCGCGTCCTCGGTACTAGGCCTTTTAGCGCGCAAAAAAACATATAATTTGTCCCACGAGAATTTTACCGACAAGTAACGAAAAAATTAGAGGTTTTTCCTATCAAATTATTTATGGTTTTCCCCCATTAAACGAAGTCTTGATTGGCTTAAGTTAATCACAGATAAGTGGAAGGCAATCGAGTTAAACATTTATTTATTCAAACTTACTAGTATATGA
This sequence comes from Turritopsis dohrnii, assembly GCA_027922465.2. Taxonomy (NCBI): domain Eukaryota; kingdom Metazoa; phylum Cnidaria; class Hydrozoa; order Anthoathecata; family Oceaniidae; genus Turritopsis; species Turritopsis dohrnii. The sequence goes on from BQMF02000019.1 coordinate 577,286, forward strand.
AGAAGAAGAGGAGCAAGAAAGACGCCATTTTTACAACGAGAAAAAAACAACACAAATTCTACAACAGTTATTTTAATAACTACTTAGGCTGTACTGAATCCTGATTACATGTGAGTTCAATTATCATTTATCTTACAGTGTGGCGAATTTCTTTACTCAGGACGACGGCTTTCACTAGATATAGGGACTTTTGTGGCAACTAAAGTTCGTTAATATTATCGTAATGTTCGGTCCAAACGCTTGTCCCTTTAAACTTTGTCGTTACAATATGGTGTCCTTTTATTTAAGAATGGAAACTCACGTTAAGAAGTTATGCCGGTTTTGTGGATTGAAAATCAAAACAAGCTCTGGGTATATAAACCCGAAATCTGTGATAGATTTTGACGATGTTATTGGGAAATATAATATTTCACTCACAGAAAATCCTGAGGTAATTTTATAAGTACAATTTGCGCTTTAACTATTTTCATTTGTTAGCTAGAGAATCTTGAAAGGTATTTCTCATATATTGGTGTTCTCAAGGTTTTTATGTTTGTTGAGAATTGTATTTTTCGCTGTATATAGATCAATCCAACTCATCTCTGCAATACATGCAAGAAAAAACTTGATCAAGTTTGAACAACTGGCATTGGTTATGCTATTACTTTACCAGAATTTAAACCTCATTCTGAAGAGTGCTCCATTTGTTTGGGAGGTGAATCATTAATACAAAAGATGAGAAAAACTGTTCATTGGAAACTTGTGGATAAAAAGTTAAGTGAAGCTGGATTTACGAAAGTGCCAAGTGAAACTTACAGCAGATGCTACATTAAACTTTTAGTGGTTGATGAAAACAGAAATGTCCCTATTGTTTTATATATAAACAGGGATATGACATGGAAACTTTCACTTCATGGGCGTATAGTAGAGAATTTAGAAAATTGTCATCAAATTAGTAATGACAATATTGAAATACTTTGTAGTTTTTTGAAAAAAGTGAAGATCTGTTGTGGTAATGATGATTTCACTGATGTTTTGAAAAGAAGGTTGGATTTTAAAATGCCATTTCCAAGAAAAGACGCGGAAGAAATAACTTTTCCTGAAACATTTGATGGCATTAGGTACAAGATTGATACCTTCAGTTTTATTCGAGCTTCAAACTGTCAGTTATTGATCAACAACACCGGTGATATTTGTGAAAACTGTAAATCAATAAGAGACAATTTGAGAAAAATTAGACAGTGCTTTAGCACAGAAACACCAAGTCCTCACGCAAATTGGCAATGCCTATCCTTCGATGAACTATTTTTTTTCTGGTAAGATAATATGGTGAGATTAATAAGAAGAAATACTGTTCCTAATTCTGAAACAAAGTTTAAATTCAGTTTTTATTTTAAAAACAACTCGGTTGTGCTGAATGTATGGCTAATAACTTTTCAGTTTCCCACTGATCTCCGACATGGTATTGTTTTGACTTCCCCTCCTATTTTAACGCAACTACTTTATTTAAAACTCCGAGATGGAGAAACAAACCAGGTTTAAATGAACTTCGTCATTGAAAAGAAATATTCAGAAAGATCATTATACGTGTGTTTACACTACCTGTTTATTTTCATTTTTCATTTCATTACTTTTATGTTTGAAGATTTTCGATTTTCGATTTTCGTTGTTTATTTGTATCTATGTTTTTGAAACGGTCCACAATAAGGATATATATTTTTTGCCTTTTTCCAAAAGTATCCATTTATTTTGATTCTTTCTATTACCTTAGAACCTTTTTATATGTTAATTTTCCTGTAATTAAAAAAAGTGAACTCAAATCATTTCGTATCCAAGCTAATGAATTTAAATACTACAGCAAGACTGTAAGCTTTCTTTTGTTTCACTTTGAAACTGTTCTTTTAATATGAAAAAGTTTTGAAAAGTTTTTTTGTGCTTCAGTACCTTTGAGTGCAGCATTTTCACTTAGTTCAAAATCGATATCATCGAGGTATCCATCGTTAACGACAGCACCTTCGCCCTCCATCTTTTACTTGTTTTCGTTTAAAAGCGCGCTCGTATGAGATTCTCGTCGAAATGTCGTGCTAATTATTTTTGAATTTTGTTCATAATTTGTTTAATTTATTCTAAAATTCAAATATTTAATTTCAAACAACCAATGAGAAACTCTATTTATTGTTAGTTTGAAACAATCGCACTTCATTAGATATGCAAATTATTTCAGTGAAACAATGACGATACCTGCAAAAAGGACGCGGTTGTTTCAAAAGATTTTATAACGTTGTGATTCTTTCTCTTTTCGTATTTCTATGATTAAATATGGCTACCTATCGAGCTAATCTAACTAACAAGCAAAAAGAAACTTTCAAAGAAACTAATCGCGTGTGAAAATCAGCTGTTCGTGCAAATCTTTCAGAAAAGGAAAAGAAACTCGTCAAGGAAAATGATCGTGTGAGAAAATTAGTCATTCTTGCAAATCATCGTTCAAACTGTAAAAGAATCGAAACTTTCAAGAACCAGGTACGAGAAGGTCCATACTACATATGTGTTATTTGCAACAGAGGCTTGTATCACTCTTCAGTTCAGTTCTTTGATGAAGAAAAATATGACGTGGATGAACCAATCTTCTCATCACACATTTCAAGCTATGACGGCCAAGAATACATATGCAAAACATGTCAATCAAAGTTGTTGAAAAAAAGAACCCCCTGTCAAGCAGTTTGTAATAATTTAAGAATTCATGATTTACCGGACAGACTTTCGGACATTCGTAAGTTAGAGAAGGTAATTGTTTCTAAACGGATATTATTTAAGAAGGTAATGATAATGAGTAAAGGTCAGGCACCTAAATTGAAAGGTGCAATCTGTAATGTACCCATAAACGCTGATTACATTTGCAATATACTACCTCGAGGAATGGATAATAATGGAGTAGTAAGAGTTGCTCTTAAAAAGAAAATGAGTTTTAAATCTAAGGTTTATTTTGAGCCTGTTCGCCCCAAGTTTGTTCATGTGGTTTTAATGTACTTGAAAGGGTTAAACCCTTTATATGCCTATATTTAAATCGATATCGAAAATATAACGAGTTGTTGGGTTAGTGCTGTTAACAATACTGATGATAATGATGATGAAAATGAGATCCACTTTGTAAATGAAGCAGATGTTGCTAATGTTACAGAACGATTGAAAGAAGAAAATGCGAATCCATTAGATGACTTCCGGGTTGGAGCCTATGAAACAGCGTATGTCCCTGAGTTATCTTTTAATGTAGTAGATGATTCAAACGTAACCATCGCTCCTGATGAAAATAAAGAACCCTTACCTGTAATTTGTGATGAGAATTGTGAAATGTTTGCCCATCCTCACCTGTTTCCTACCGGCCAGTTTGGATATACACATGAGAGAAGCGTTAAGTTAAGTCCTTGTAAGTATTTTAAAGGGGAAGTCTACTTTTAAAATCGAAATTTAGGTTTTTGTACCATTAGGCAGACTTTCAAAAATGATGAAAGTCAGTTTTTAAATTTTCAAAAAATCACTTTTCGTTCACGAGATATTGCTGTTTAAAGTTTTTGCTCAAAACTTGATCTCCATGGAAACGTGACATCACAACGTGCAAGAATAAATTGCTGACATATGAACATGTAAATAACTCAGAAACGTTTAGTGATGCACTGCTAGAATTTTGTATGTATAGTGACAAACACCAGCAGGCAACAAATCACTTAAATTAAATGCTGCATCATTATAATTCCCTGAGTTATTTACATGTTCATATGTCAGCAATTTATTCTTGCACGTTGTGATGTCACGTTTCCATGGAGATCAAGTTTTGAGCAAAAACTTTAAACAGCAATATCTCGTGAACGAAAAGTGATTTTTTGAAAATTTAAAAACTGACTTTCATCATTTTTGAAAGTCTGCCTAATGGTACAAAAACTAAATTTCGATTTTAAAAGTAGACTTCCCCTTTAATCAGAGACTTCTCAACTATACACAAAAGTTTGCGTCCGATCCTGATTATATTTTCTATGCACAATCAGTCACACAACATTTAAATCTCTATAGCTGTATAAATACTGCTTTGAAAAAAATCAAAACAGAAGGTTTAACGACTGGTTGCCTTTCACAAAGTTTTAAGGAAACTATTAGCGGCCTCATTGCCACGGATGATGCATTTAACTTTATGAATAATTTAAAAGAGACTCCAGCATATTGGAAACGATTTCTCTTTTAGGTTCTTGCCATGGTAAAACAACTTACTTCATGACTCTCTCATGTGCTGATTTGCGTTGGGATGAATTAATAGAGATCATTCAAAATCTTAACGGAACAAAAGTAACGAAAGCAGAATTGGAAAGTCTGAACTATATGGAGAGAACAAAAATTCTTCAATCTAATCCTGTTCTGCTAGCAAAACAATTTCAATATCGTGTTGAAAACTTTTTTAAATATATTGTAAATAACGGGACATTAGGTAAAGTGATACAATATGCAATTAGAGTAGAATTCCAAGTACGTGGTAGTCCACATATTCACTCGTTACTTTGGGTTGAGAATGCACCAAAACTTTCATCAGATACAAAAGAAGATTGTGTTACATTTGTAGATACTGCTGTTAAGTGCGAACTCCCTGTCAAAGGAGATGACGAACTACATGGTTTAGTTAAAACTTTCCAGACTCATCATCATTCCAAATCATATCGAAAATACAAAAATATTGATTGCAGATATTCATTTGGCAAATTCTTTTGTGAAAGAACAGTTATTGCGGAACCTTTAGCTGACGTTTCGGAAGATGAAAAAACTAAAATCTTAAAGGAAAGGAAAGAACTTCTTGGTAAGGTAAAGCAATATATCGATGAACAGTTAGATCACAAACATAACAACATCCATGATCCAACAAAAGAGGATTATCAAAAACCCAAGTCAATTGACACTACCCAGCGGGCACAAAGACGTCGTAAAGACGTCGTAAAGACGTCTTTTCAAGACGTCCCTAAGACGTCGCAAAATGGTCGCGAAGTGGGAATCTCAAAAGACGTCCCAATTACATCTTCATTGAGACGTCTCGATGACATCCCAACGACATCGTAACGACGTCGCAGGATTATGAAATTTACTCTTTCAAAAACTGTAATAGGCCACAGGCGGACTCGAACCTGGAACCTCTGGTGTGCCAGCCGAACTCGTAACCGTTATGCCACCGCTGCTTGTTGTCAAGACGTTTAAAAACATTTACAATAAATCATTCTATACAGACTGATTGCTTTTGAAAGTTTATAATTGTTTCGAAGATCGTTATTGAATCTGCACAGAAACGTCCCAAAAACGTCGTAAAATCATCCTTCACACGACCAATAAACAGAATTCGATACGAATGTAAATTCTGTATAAGCATGTTAGTGTTACTCGATTTATACCGTTTAATGACTGCAGAATGAAATTTGAAAATTTTTGTCAGGTCGCTTCTGATCGTAACAGGATCCCAATTGCGACAGCCCGTTTCAGACGTCCCAACGACGTCGCAAAATGATCTTAAGTTTATAATTTTTTCGAAGGTCGTTATTCAATTTGTATAAAGACGTCCCAAAAACGTCGTTAAAGGATCCCAAATGCGACGTCCCGTTTCAGACGTCCCTACGACGTCCCAAAATGATCTTAAGTTTATAATTGTTTCGAAGGTCGTTATTCAATCCGTATAAAGACGTCCTAAAAACGTCGTAAAAGGATCCCAACTGCGACGTCCCGTTTCAGACGTCCCTACGACGTCTCAAAATGATCTTAAGTTTATAATTGTTTCGAAGGTCGTTATTCAATCCGTATAAAGACGTCCTAAAAACGTCGTAAAAGGATCCCAACTGCGACGTCTCGTTTCGGACGTCCCTACGACGTCGCAAAATGATCTGGAAAGCAAACGACCATTTTACGATTAAAATGAGACGTCTCAAAGACGACTTGTGCCCGCTGGGTATCTTAACTGAATTGAATATCGACAAAGAAATGTATTACAAACACCTGTCAATATCACCCGATAGCAGCTATCAAATTCACTTTAAACGTTCACCAAAATCATGTTTCACTAATAATTACTTTGAAGAGGGATTGCTTGCTTGGGAAGCTAATCTAGACATTCAACCTGTGCATGACTACTATAAGGCAGTGGCTTACATGGTGCATATCTTTCAAAATCAGAAGATGAATCATCTGAAGCAATGAATCAAGCTGCTAAAGAAGCTTATGAATCCGGAAAAACGTCTCAAGAAAGGATGAAGTCTATTTCTAAGGCGTATCGAACTCACAGAGAAATGTCTATTCAAGAGGCGGTTTCCATTGTACTTCCAGAACTTTGGCTACGCAAAACATCACCTGGAGTAATATTTGCTAACAGCAACCTGCCCAAAAATCGTTATCGAGTGTGCAAAACTGAAGAGGAAATTATGAACATGCCGGAACAGGACACAAATATTTTCAAAAAAAATATGTTAGATCGTTATTTAGACCGTCCAGATCAATCTTATAGAAAAGGGAAATATGCTGCACTGGATTCTTTATGTTATGCTCAATTTCTATCAAGCTATTATCTTGACTCCATAAAGAAAAACAATGAACCAACCAGAGATCCTTGAGGAACTACTTCCAGGAGAAGATAATTCTACACTGCCAAAATCAGTTCCCCTAATGTCTACTAAGGAATATGTTAAATTGAGAAAAACAAAATGTGTTTTACGGTACCATGTTCCAAATGGAACAAGAGCCAGATGGCGCAAAACGGTAGCAGCAATTGTACTTAAAGTTATAAAAAGTTACTACAAAGTTCTTTGAGGCTTGTGTTTTTTTATATCTCACTGGTGGAAAACAGGCATAACGATAAATATGTTAAAATTATTAGTTAGTGTAAAAAGGTCTAATCATAAACCACCAGAAATTAATTTATTAAAGACAAAAGAATTATACATGCGTGAGCTGTATATGATTTTTTGTCGTAAAATCTCAGTCGATCTAATACTGAGTACTTCCAACCCAACCTCATCAGACTGGAACCCAGTCCCTTTATCCTCTTCTAATCTTTCTCGTGAACGAAGAAGGAGCTCTTGTGGTCGCGTGGTTTAATCCAAAGATATTATTGGCATTAGTTGACAGAACAGAGAAAAAACTTCAATGGATAATGACTTGTACGGCGAGAGCCATCTCCAGAAGGACATTTCTTCGAATGATAACGAGGACGAAGAAGCTTCTTGAACAGTTCCTCAAAAACAATCTACCAGCCATAGAGGGGTAGAGGTTGAAATACCGTCTGTCGGCCATAAAGGCACAGACTCGTCTGTTTTAGAACCTCCCAGCCATGTTCGGGGGAGGTCTCCAACCAAAAGGAAACATAGAAACTCATCTCATTCCAGAAGGAATCGAGCAAAGAAGAGAAGACGAAAACAAGTATCGTCCTCTTCTTCATCATCATCTTCTCCATCTTCGTCAAGTTCGGACGAGACAGACGAAGCCTCGTTTTACCAGGGGAGGTTCAAAATTGTGCCAGAGGAAGAAAAGTTTCGTTAAAGTTTACCATCTTCAATGGCGGAATATTGCAATGATAATTTCGAAATTTATGTACCGGAGAAAGAGTTAAAAACAAACATTTTGCATGAAAATCCAGTAGCAAAGAATATTGACCCTGTGAAACAATTGGATAATTTCGTCAAAGAAATTTTGAGAGAACGAAGAAAATCAAATGAAGTTAGTTTGGACACTGTACTGGAGAAAATACAAGACTGTGGGGATGCATTGAGGATACGATTAAGAGTAAAAACGAAGTAGTGACGGTCCCACTGATGGACATGAAAAAGTTTATAGAGCAAACTGTATTAATAGTGGGCCAGTGTAGCAACACTATTACATATCATAGACGATTTAATGTGCTGTCGACATTGATTCCATAAACACAAGCCAAAGAAATGCTCCGCAGTAAAGCAACATTACTTCAGAAACATGATACCAGCTTATTTGGAAAGAAGCTGAGGGAACATTTGATTGATACGACTAAATCTAAAAAACAGACTTTGGCAGTGTTTTCGAATCAATTGAAAAAGAAACAAAAGCCCTTTTCAAACCCCCCTCAGTACCAAGGGAGGAGTGCTGCGGGGAAGAAGTTTGTTTTCTCCCGCCAAAACAATGACCATCATGGCAGACCAAGTTGGCATCAACAACAGAAAGGAAGTTATCAGCAAGGACATCAAAGTCAGAGATTTCACTACAGTAAGACTTCCATATCAAGCAATTCCTATGCCTTGCCACTGATACCAGAAAAAGATCTACAACAAGTTCACCCAGCATTAAAAAGTTTATTTACCGGTCTGGAAATTCCAGATGTGCTCCCAGCAGGGAGACTAAAATATTTCTCAAAGGCCTGGAGAAAAGTAACCCAGGATCATCAAATTTTATCTATTGTAGAGGGGTATCAAATTCCCTTCCTTCTTCTACCGTATGCTCCTCACCTGAACGAGCAGCAGATCTGCTTGGTAGACAGAGAGGTAAAGGAAATGTTGAGAAAAGGAGCCATAGCCCCAGCAAAACATGTAAAAGGAGAATTTCTAAGCAATGTCTTCCTAGTGCCCAAAGGGGATGGGGGTGAAAGACCAGTTATCAACTTGAAGGATCTGAATTTTTATGTACCTTATGAGCACTTCAAAATGGAAGGTTTGCATTCAATAAGATACCTGCTCCGGAAAGGGGACTATATGTGCAAACTCGATCTAACCGATGCTTATTTCAGTGTGCCATTAAGGAAAAATTCAAGGAAATTTATTCGTTTTCGATGGTCAGGGACCTTGTACGAATTTCTTTGCCTTTGTTTTGGCTTAGGATCTGCCCCAAGAATATTTACCAAACTCATGAAAATTCCGATAACAATATTAAGGCGATTGAATATTCGGGTAGTGATCTATTTAGACGACATGCTACTTATGGGGCATTCAGAGCAAGGGATTCTGTAGTTTACCTGTTGCAACATTTAGGTTTTCTCATAAATTTGAAAAAGTCAATCCTCTCACCAACCCAGACAATCGAGTTCTTAGGCTTCACAATAAATTCTCAGGAAATGAAAATTTTCCTCCCTCAGAAGAAAGTCCAAAAGGTTATGAAGCAATGCCAGGTGATGCTGGACAAGGAGAGAACCTCTGTGTTGGATTTGACAAGGTTAATCGGGTTACTGTCTTCAACAATTCAAGCAGTGTTACCTGGACAACTTCAATGCAGGAATCTTCAACAACTTCAGATTCAAGCACTAAAGAGCCATGGGTCATACCTGCACATAGTCCCCCTAGATTACCTGTCAAAAGAGGAATTGAGATGGTGGGTGGAAAACTTGCACCTCCACAATGGGAGAAATATCTCCTTACAACAAGGGGAAGTTCTTATTCAGACGGATGCTTCTCGACTGGGTTGGGGGGCAGTATGTCGGGGAGTAAGGACAGGAGGATTATGGTCAAAACAGGAACAAACATATCATATAAATGTCTTGGAGTTGCTAGCAGTAAAATTTGCAGTACAAGTATTTACAAAGACCATAAATCTGAAATCCATCCACTTTCAAATAGACAACAAAACAGCTTTGTCTTATCTCCTCAAAATGGGGGGAACAGGGAACCTTCTTATGATCAAGATTACGAAGGAAATTTGGCAGATTTTCATATCACAAGGGATCATGATTACAGCCGAATATCTTCCAAGTGCACCAAATTGGAAAGCCGATTGGGAGTCTCGCAATACCAGGGATTCTTCAGAATGGAAGCTGTGTCCCCTAATCTTTCAAAAAGTATGCAACAGACTAGGAAGGGCCCAAATCGACCTCTTTGCATCAAGACTGTCTCATCAGCTTCCAAGATTCTTCTCATGGAAACCAGATCCTCTAAGTCTGGGAGCAGACTCTCTGCAGTACCAGCGGTCAAAAATAGCCCAGCGACTCTGTATGCATTTCCTCCATTCGTTTTGATCCCCAGAGTTTTAAGAAAGATTTTCCAAGAGCAGGTTCGCGCAGTAATCCTTTTAGCACCAGTTTGGCAAACCCAAGTCTGGTACCCAGATCTTCTTCAGATGTGCATAGCAAATCCTGTAATTTTACCAAGGTTTCCAAAGCTGCTAGTGAACCCAATGGGGGACAGTCATCCATTGGTTCAAAACAACATTCTAAACTTGGCGGTTTGGAAGAGTTCAGGAAAGGACTCATTGATTCAGGATTATCATCAACAGCTGCCATGCTTATCACTAGTGCAAGAAGAAAGAGTTCAAATGCTAATTTTATTTCATAAAATCTCTGTCGATCTAATACTGGATTCTCCCAACCTTACCGCGTTAGCGAAAGGTCGGCCCTACGGGCCGTTCTACCTTTTCCAATCTTGTTTGCCAAGCGAAGCGGACGTAAACAAAACGAAGGTAAATTATCTCTAATTATGATCTGATTATATCCTCTCAAATTTCATTATAATTGACGTATGAAGTAGGTTTTCACATCAAGAAACGTACTGTTTATATAAGCCAGTTGCTAGTTCGTGGAAGGTATAAACCTCCATTGAATTCTTCGCCTTTATTTTCTTTATCTCAGAAACATGGCGAGCAACGAGGCTGAATCAATCCCACTTGTGGATAACGTAGTTGACATAACCGAAATACGAGACACTGGGACTGAAAATAACGCCAGTGTTATCGATGAAGGACGGAAAAGAGCATATAGCCAATCGTCCTTGGAAGATGAGGATGGTGAGGATTATTTCCCACCATCCAAAAGATTTCAAGTCATTTCCAATGATAAGGTTAATGACTGCACCTTAACAGATGAAATGTTGACTTATGTGAAAGAGCAATTTTATCGTTACATTCCAGAACATGATGTAAAAGAAAGTATTTTACAAAGCTCACCTATTCCTGCGAACATGGCAGGAGTGGCCACATTAGATGATTTTGTTAAAAGCATATTAGAAGAACATAAAAAATATCCCGAGCTTCAGATGGATACGATCCTTACAACAGAACAGAAAATCCTTAACATCATGGGTCCATTAGGAAGCCTATGGATGACCATGGAAAACGCTGTTGATAGCAAGAAGCCCAATGTGCAAGTAAGCCTGGACGATGTGAATGAACTTATTGAGAAGTCAATAACAATGACTGGTCAAGCATTTAATGCTTTGACCTATCAAAGACGCTTGAATGCCTTATCATCGTTAATGAAGGATGGTCAAGCTAAGACCGTGCTTAAAGAAAAAGCCAATATCATGGACGGTCAATCAGATTTATTCGGTATTCAATTCAAAGATGATTGGTCCACAACAATGAAGGTAAAACAAAAATATTCAGAGCTTATTCGCAAAGAAATGGTCGGTTTCAGCAGCAGTAGTCGAGGTCGTCGTGGGCAGCCCTTTCGAGGTGGCCCCCCGTTCAGAAGTGGTAGAACGGGAGGGCGAATGGTATCCTTGGTTAGAGGAGGCGTATTACCACAAACAAAGTGTAACCAAGGTAAGACCACAATTAAATTTTCCTTTCAAGGTTCCCGAAACTCTGAGTGTGAATCTACAGAATGTATACCCCTTAGTTCTGAATCTTTTCAAAAGAAACATACCAAATGTTCCATTAGCAGGGCGAATAAAACATTTCAAGGAAAACTGGAAAGTGTTGACTCAAGATCCACAAATATTAAGTATTGTAGAGGGATACGAAATACCTTTTGCCAGCAAACCATACCAATCGCATTCCCCTCCTCCATTTCACATGTCTCAGGAAGAGACAACATTGATAGATTCAGAAGTAAAGGAAATGTTAGAGAAGGGTGCGGTCCACAAAGTTCGACCAGAAAATGGTCAGTTTCTAAGCAACCTTTTTCTGGTGCCAAAGAAAGATGGGGGAAATCGTCCAGTAATAAATCTGAAGCACCTCAACAGCTTCATACCTTACCAACATTTCAAAATGGAAGGTTTGCATCTTTTGAAAGATCTTCTCCAAAAAGACGATTACATGTGCAAGATCGATTTAAAGGATGCATACTTTTGCATTCCATTAGAAAAGAAATCGACACGATTTGTAAGGTTCCGGTGGGAAGGAAATCTTTACGAGTTCCTGTGTCTATGTTTCGGCCTGGGCCCGGCTCCACTGATTTTTACAAAGCTTCTAAAAATTCCAATATCAGTTTTGAGACGAATCCAAGTCAGGATAATTGTCTTCTTAGACGACATGCTGTTGTTAGCTCAGAGAATAGTCGAGCTGACACGTGCACGAGATACATTGATTTTTCTGTTGCAACATCTAGGCTTCATAATAAATCAGAAAAAGTCTCAGTTAGCCCCTGTTCAACAAATAGAGTTTCTTGGTCTAATGATCAACTCAAAGACTTTGACCCTAGCCTTGCCTCAGGACAAGATACAAAAAATTCAAAATTTGTGCTCTCAAATGATCTTCAAACAACAAACAACAGTTTTGGAACTTACACAGCTAATAGGAAAACTATCGTTCACAGCACAAGCAGTGCCACCTGGGAGAATACAACATCGGTTTTTGCAAAGGCAGCAAATAGAGAGTCTGCGCCTATTGCGTTCCTATCGAACAACTATTACCCTGAACAGAGACTCAATGGAGGAATTGAAATGGTGGAAGGAGAATTTAACCCTTCAAAATGGCAAGCAATTAAGCAGTGAAATTAGCACTTCTCTCCTTTACCAAGAACAAGACATCAGTATCGATTCATCTACAAATAGACAATGTTACAGCATTGAGCTACTTAGTAAAAATGGGTGGGACCCACAACAAGGAACTACTACAAATCTCCAAGGAAATTTGGGATTATTTAGTGTCTCGAAAGATCACGATTACTGCAGAGTATCTACCAAGTCATTTAAATATTGTGGCGGACTGGGAGTCCAGGAATACACTGGAAAGCAGCGAGTGGAAAGTGAATCCCACAGTGTTTACTCGCATTATTCAGAGAAGGGGAACGCCCCAGGTGGATCTGTTTGCCTCCCGACTGAACAAACAGTTGAAACAATACATGTCAGGGAGAGCGGATCTGGGAAGTCTTGCCACAGATGCTCTTCAACAACAGTGGGGGAATATGTTCGGGTATGCTTTTCCCCCGTTCTGTCTGGTGGGAAAGGTCCTCACAAAAACAAGGGTGGAGAAAACGAAACTTCTACTAATAACACCAGCCTGGCAAACACAGGCTTGGTATGCCGATTTACTCCAGATGTCAATAGCCAACCCTATCCTTCTGCCTCGAGTGCACTGGTTATTGCAGAATCCGGCAGGGGATTATCACCCGTTGTTAATGCAAGGTCAACTGCAACTAGTGGCTTGGACATATCGAAACAAGCTGCAACACTTGTCATCAATAGCAGAAGAAGAGGGTCGTTATCTAATTACGAATCGGCCTGGCGAAAGTGGACTAGCTGGTGTGTGCAACAACAGCATGATCCCATTCGATGTAATGTGAATGTTATAGCAAATTATTTGGCATATATGTTTCAGCAGTAATATGAGTATAACACAGTTAACGCACATAGGTCGGCTATCTCAGCATACCATGAGGTAATTGATAATAGGCCAGTGGGGGAACATCCACGCATTTGTTCTTTAATGGCGGTGATCTTCAATCTTCGTCCGCCGAAACCCCGGACCGCATATGTTTGGGATGTCCAGACAGTGTTAAACTATTTTGATTCACTACCACTCAATGAAGATTTACCGGCGGGGTTATTATCACACAAGGTTGCGACACTTCTAGCCCTCACGTCAGCATCGAGAGGTTCCGAAATTCGACATCTTAATATAGATTATATGGTAAGATCAGAGAATAAATACACTTTCACTTTACATAAATTAACAAAAAGTAGAAGAAGAGGCAATCGGCCAATAAGTATAGTATATAACGGATACCAAAGTAATAAAAAACTTTGTGTTGTAGATGCGATAGATAAATACTTAATGGTTTCACAACCATGGAGAGTTGCTGGTGATCAGAAGCAACTACTGTTATCAACATTGAATCCTCATCAAGAAGTGGTCACATCAACGATAGCGCAATGGATAAAATCAGCGCTTGCAGAGTCGGGAATTGATACACAGCAGTTCACGGCACATTCCACTAGATCGGCTTCTACGTCAAAAGCCTCTTTGAAAGGATTGTCGATAAAAGAAGTCCTAGACCGAGGAAATTGGTCTAGTGAATACACTTGGCAGCGCCACTATCATAAGGACATAGAGGAAGGATCTCAAAAATTTCAACAAATTATAGGTTTAGGAGACGCTTTAAACTGAGGTAGAACGGCCCGTAGGGCCGACCTTTCGCTAACGCGGTAAGGTTGGGAGAATCCAGTATTAGATCGACAGAGATTTCATGAAATAAAATTCCTATTTACGTAAGGCCGCGCAGCGGCCGCAATGTAAATTAGATTTTATGAATAAAATCGAAGTATGATCTAATACTGTCCCGCCCTTACCCAGACCCTTAGTAATACTTAATTGTTATTATAGGACACGGACGTGGAAATTACCGTAGTTATCGTGGTGGATATCGCGGCAGATGAAGGAATCTGTAATATGAAAGTTACAGAATAAAGAATACTGTTGACTGAGATTTGCGTTTTGTTTTATTGTGTTACATGACCCTTGGTCCTCTCTTTGGCAAACGCGGTAAGGTTGGGAGAATCCAGTATTAGATCGTACTTCGATTTTATTCATAAAATCTAATTTACATTGCGGCCGCTGCGCGGCCTTACGTAAATAGGAATTACAACTCGTCCTGGAATAGGTGGAGTAGCTGGTGTGTTGAAAAACAAAGTGATCCATTTCGATGCCCTGTAAATATTGTTTTGGATTATTTAGGACAACTGTTTGAACAGGGCTACAAGTACAGGACAATCAACAACCATAGGTCTGCTATTTCTGCATACCACCACCCCATAGATGGTTTTAGTGTAGGCAAACACCCTCAGGTTTGCGCATTATTAAAAGGGGTTTTCAATGTAACACCACCTCAACCAAGATATGCTTTCACATGGGATGTGCAAGTGGTCCTTAAATATATTAAAAGTAACTGGGGTGATGCTTCTGTACTGTCAGCTAAAGATTTGACTTATAAATTGGTAATGCTTTTAGCACTGACTTCTGCTTCTCGAGCCTCTGGGATACATTGCTTAGACATTAGATATATGGCTTTCCTAGGTGGCAGCGTGCGGTTTACGTTCAATAATTTACATAAAAGCTGGAGAAAGGGAAAATCTCCCCCCTCAGTCTCATACTTTGAGTTTGATAAAGATAAAGATTTATGTGTAGTGTCTACACTTAAGCAGTACTTGGATTTAAGTAAGGACTGGAGAGACGGGGATAAAAAGACGCAACTTTTATTAAGTCATGTGAAACCACATAAAGAGGTCTCAAGTTCTACAGTATCTAGGTGGGTCAAAGATGTGATTGGACTTGTAGGTCTTAATAATGATGTTTTTAAAGGGCACTCGTCAAGATCTGCGGCTTCAGTGGGGGCAATGCTCGCAGGAACATCTACTGAAGCCATTCTAAAAATGGGTTCGTGGTCGAATGAATCCACTTGGCAAAAATTCTATAATAAGGAAGTTGTAACTCCAGAACAATCCTTCCAAAAGTGCGTTTTAGAACGGAAATAACTTTGTGCTTTAAACAGAGGATAAAGGGACTGGGTTCCAGTCTGATGAGGTTGGGTTGGGAGTACTCAGTATTAGATCGACTGAGATTTTACGAAATAAAATTCCTTAATTACGTCAGGGCGCGCAGCGCCCGCAATGTAATTACGATTTTATGAGGAAAATCGAAGGAAGATCTAATACTGCCCACCCACCCTCTCCTTTCATCATGTGACGATTGTTTATTGTTATATTATCTTTTGTTTTCTATTTAGATCGTCGTTTCCAACGATAACTAGATAGACATGGTTGATATTGTATATTTGTTAGTAGACTTATTTGAAAAAATAAAATGTCTACTGCATATCTTGTGTCTTGAATTGATCTTTACCCTGCCATATATGGTATTTGTGTTAGTTAATCTTTCTTTGGGCAACTCTTTTATAACAAAGGCTCGGGTCAGGTTAATCACGCGTAATAATATTTGAAAAAAAAAAAAGCCATACGGGTTCCAGTCTGAGTTCACGGTTGGGTTGAGAGTACTCAGTATTAGATCTTCCTTCGATTTTCCTCATAAAATCGTAATTACATTGCGGGCGCTACGCGCCCTGAAGTAATTAAGGAATTTTTTTATAAGAAAATGTTTTTGTAAGACTATGTGTAGAAAAAAACCACGCGTTTCGAAAAAAAAATATGTTTTTAATTGTAATTTCATGAAACCAAAAATGAATTCAAACAAATAACTGCCTTTTCGAACTAGATCTTTGAAAGCCTTAATACAGAAACATAGTGTATAGTTAGCTAACAAATGAGGTAATAAGAAATTTTGAACTGATAAGCTTTACCGTCAAGAAAAGCAACATATCAAGTATTTTCAGTTAGCGTGATGAACTAAAAGTCATATTTTTATGTAGGCCTATTTGACAAGAATTCATTCTTTCATGGATTAAGCTACAAAATATCAGATTATGTACTTTTAAAACAATACGCAATCTATACTATCTATACAATCAATACTACTTTTAAATGTTTGATATAGAAAAGCTTCCAAAATTCGAAGGCTGCGTTCCTTCATTAGAACATACATTGCGTTATTAGTAGAGTCTCGCAGACTCTAAATCACAGGCTAATTGCCATTTCGGCCGGAATAGTAGTAGGAGGAGGAGGAGGAGGAGTTCACGGGTGTTTTAATACGGTATTCGCTATCGCTGCTACCGTAATTAAGAAGCCGGAAGCTTATTCTCACCACATACTATTTATGTTTTATCCGTTTCGAAAAGAAGAAGAACTTAAAAGCACGACATCGGGAACTTACTCAGGGAAATTGCAAGAACCAGGAGTGCTGGAAATAATTAATAACAATAAAAAAATATGTGAACCATTTGGAGAGATGGTTAATGAAGCATTTGTTCGATTTAACGAAAATGCCAGTGGTCTAGATCCTTTTGGAGAACAGGAAAACGATGAAGTAAGAGAAAGAAATGCCGAAAACGAGATAAGTGAGGATGATGATGAAGATGTTGAAAATAGATATCATGGTGGAGCTACAGCTCAAACTCTTACTCCTTTAATATCAGATGATGATCTTAATGAAAGAATTCGATCTTTAAATGAAAAACAAAGGGATATTTTTAATGTTATTTTGAAGTGGACGCGTAATACAATACAACTATCTAAAAGGGATCCATCATCGAAGCCAGAATCATTCCATATATTTCTTACCGGAAGTGCAGGATGCGGAAAATCTCATCTGTTGACTACAATAAAGTACTACTTACAAAAATCGCTTACATATGGAATGAAGGATGCAAATAAAGAAAGAATGCTAATGCTTGCGCCAACGGGAGTGGCAGCAGTTAACATTGATGGTTCGACAATTCATTCTACTTTAGATCGATCGTCTGGAAAATGTGTTTCTAAACTTAGTGACAAAAAAAGAAGTTCACTCAGACAAAGATTTTCTGAGCTTATGATTGACGTCATAATTGACGAAATTTCAATGGTTTCCAATAAACTCCTGCTTTATATCCACCAAAGGCTTTGCGAAATATTTGGAAGCACTGACGATGTTCCATTTTGCTGGTATTTCCATAATTGCTTGTGGTGACTTTTACCAATTGCCTCCAATTCAACAGAGACCAGTTTACGCTCAATTTAGCGATGAAATGTTGAACATAGCACACTGTTGGAGATATTTTAAGATTGCAGAGCTAACAGAAGTAATGAGACAAAGAAGAGATCAGTTATTTATCGGTTTATTGAACAACATCAGGAAGGGTGAATTATCACATAATGACGCAGAAATTTTAAAAACACGATTCATAAATCCAGACGACCGAAATTATCCACATAACGCTATTCACATATGGGCAGAAAATGCTTTAGTCAAGGATCATAACAAGCGTAAATTAGAAGAACTTCCTGGTAGTGAAATAGAAATTATAGCTCATGAAAAGTTACCACCAAATATAACGGATGCTGTACTAGATAGAATATATCAACGAAGTCAAATGGATACTTGCGGCCTCGCCTATAAACTGATTGTTAAACTATATGCAAAGGTAATGTTAACTGCCAATATAGATGTAGAAGATAAATTATGTAATGGGCAAATGGGAACCATACATCATTTAAAATATGATCATAGAGGAATCGTTAAAAAAATATACTTAAAGATGGAAGAGGAAAGCATATGTTTAAAAGCAATGAACTCAGATAGTTTTAGTTGTACACATAATTTAGTGTCCATTAAAAGAGTAGAAAAAGAAATAAAAATCAAAAAGAATAGATCTTCTTCACCCAGTATTAAAAGACTGCAGTTTCCTTTAGTTCTTTCATGGGCTTGTACAGTTCACAAAGTACAGGGGCAAACATTTCCAAAAATTGTGTTTGGTTTCGACCTTCTGAAACAGAAACGATTCAACAATGGTCAGGTATATGTTGCTTTAAGCCGCGTTACCTCATTGGAAGGACTTTATTTGACTGGAACACTTAATACAAATTCTGTGAGATTTGATCAGCGGGCTTCAGATGAATATGATTACATGAGAGAAAATGCGACGTTGCAATCTGGTGAATAAAATGATCCATTAGATGATAAATCTTTGATTTTCTCTCTTCTCAATGTACAATCACTTGGAAAACATGCAATCGATATAAAATGTCATAAATTTCTGATGGAAAGCAGTTTGTTATTACGGTAGCAGCGAAAGCGAATACTGTATTAAAACACCCGTGGACTACTACTACTACTACTACTACTCCTCCTCCGGCCGAAATGGCAATTAGTCTGCGATTTAGAGTCTGCGGGACTCTATCAAAAACGCAATGTAAATTCTAATGAAGGAACGCAGCCTTCGTAATTTGGAAGCTTTTTCATATCGAACATTTAAAAGTAGATTACCTTTTATTTTAAAAGTACATAACCTGATATTTTATAACTTAATCCACGAAATTAGAATTCATTCGAATTCTAATCAAATAGGCGTACATAAAAATGGGACTTTTAGTTCATTACGCTAACTGAAAATATATACTTGATATGCTGCTTTTCTTGTTAGTAAAGCTTATTAGTTCAAAATTTCTTATTACCTCGTTTGGTTTGTTAGCTATTACACTATGTTTGTTTATTAAAGTTTTCAAAGATCTAGTTCAAAAAGGCAGTTTATTTGTTGGAATTCAATTTTGGTTTCGTCAGAAATTATTATTATTATAAACAAACTTTTTTTTTTCTACATAAGCTCTTACGAAAAAATTTCTTATAAAAAAAACACACAGCTCACACATGTATAATTCTTTTGTCTTTAAATAAATTGTTGCTGGTGTTTTTGGTTAGACCCTATTTACACTAATTAATCATTTTCATCGAATTTATCGTTAATGCCTGTTTTCCACCAGTGAGATATCTTAGAAAACATCCAGTAAAGAAGTTTTTAGTACTTAAAGTAAAATTTCGAAAGCATTTGCGTGAAAAGTAAACTTGCTGCTACCGTTTTGCGCCATCTGGCTCTTGTTTTTGATTGAAACACAGTTAACATCAGAATCAGACACATTTTCTATCAGAAAAACACTGAATCCATTTTCTGTTATAATGAATTCTTTAAGTAATCATAGGTATTATAATATAGCAATGGCATATCGAGATGACATCACCGTCATAAACACGGATGATATTCCCGGTAGTTCATTATTTTCTGTAACAAGGTCTTGCATCATGGATATTCCTCTAAATCTTATCTTACTATATCGTCAGAGTCGCCTACAACGTAATGATCTGATGTACATGATTGATCATCTGAGGAGTAAGGTTGATTTGGTCCACATAATTCTAGGTGACTTTAATATCGATTATTTTTAGGATGATAGCAATTTTTTGCGTCAGTTTCTTACTGATTATGAAATGATAGATGATGGTCCCACTCATATCTCTGGATCCTTGATTGATCATGTATACATCCATAAAAGTTTAATCAACAAAATCGATATCAGCATTTTAATACACAGTCTTTACTTTTCTGATCATGAAGCAATCAAGGTAAAGTTAGTCCTCAATCATCGATTTCATGTATAAATTGTCAGCCTTATTTATAACTGATATATAAGCTTTATGTTATCTTCTTATGTTTCAATTGACTAAATATAGATTGATTGTTGGTCAGAACGTCTGTCCGTTATTCCTGGGTTTTTGTCCACAGTGTTATAGTTGTTCTCTAGCATGGATTTCATGAAGTTACAACCTGATACCACTCTGAAACTAAGGGTAGAATAATAGAGGCTATTTATTGACCACGTGGTTAATTCAGAATTGATAATTCCAATTATTTTATCAGGATGAGTGCGGCTTCAAATTAAAACATGAAGAATTCCATCAGACGGAGTTTATAGAAGCGAAGGAAAAACAGTAAGCCGTAATTCAATTAATTGAAGCTGTGTTGTGCTATAATATTGAACCTGTCATATAGCTGTGTTGTGCTATAATATTGATCAGCCCTTCATGGAGATAGAGAGGGCTCTTGAAAACATAGAGATCTCGTAATGAAATTTTGAGATGTGTAAAAGAAGGCCGCACGAAGTTTTTAAACTAATTTTCGGGAAATCCCTCCCTGATTTTCTCGATGCGCGGTTTCTCGGTTAATCCGATTATACTTGATTATAGACCCCAGATCTCCAGGAAAAAGAAGAAAAGGAAAATAAAAAACATGGATGGAAAGCGAAGAACCGAAAGTTCGCCAGGTATCTAATCTATAAATATCTGGGCTATTGGATTTAATTGACAAATAGCAAGTAAACATATATATTGGAAATATCAATGTGTTCTTATTCTGTGCACATATTTTTAAGATTGAAGCTATATAACTGCTAATATCTTCAAAAAAATTCACTTTTTCCATCAGTTCCATCAGATAAAAAAGGCTATCAGATATATTATACATTTTTGACATTCCTAGACATTGGATGTCATTGAAGTAAGAGTATGATTTGATTTTTCCCAGTCAGTATCTTCAAATTTGGGGTGAATGTTTTTGCTCGCCCAGGCAGAAGGGACAAGACTACATGAAACTTGAAAAGAAAAGTATTACATAAAATATTAACCTTTACACCAACTGATGGTACAAAATGAGTAGATGGAAATATTGTATGTATAATAGGGGTAGCTAAACATAATAATTAGAAAATGTCAAAAAGAACAACAATGTTAATGTAAAAAATGTGAAAACTTTTTCATTCAGGCTCAAACTTCAAAGGATACATACTCCACGTGTCTCCAACAAAAATGCCCAGGAAAAAAGGCCATAATTCAACCTCGAAATTGAGGACCATGAAAAAGTCCACCACGCTGTTTGTTTTTCGCCAAGCAAGAAACAATTATTCGAAGAATCCCAAGCTTCAAAATGTGGAGTCAGTATCAGTAAGATCAAACATGGTGACGACAAGGAAACTATTCTCATCGGAGAATACAGCCAAGTAAAAACTATGGAATAGGGGTTTCCAATTAGTTGTAATGTTCAGTATTCATCGGTGAAAAAAATTATTAATGAACCAGGTTCAAAGGTGAACATTCAAGGACACATAACTTTGGATGAAATTACAACACGGCGAGTTAACGGTGAAGATGTTTTATTCAATCTGGCCAACTGTGTGATCACACATGCTCTATAAAACTTGCTCTTTGGAGGAAATACACAGGTTTAACAAGTGATGCTGCATATGCTTTTTCAGCATTGTTAAAATCCATATACAATAATGAAATACAGTTGCAGACAAAGTAAAAGTAAAAGTAATATTGTTTCCACTATACATCTCTTGCCTGATGGAGAAATCAATGAATTAATAAACTCTTTAAACATGAAGCAAAGGGAGGTCTTTGAAATGATTTTAAAATGGGCCAAGACTAAAGTTAAAAATTTATCAGCTTCCAGTAAGACTTACAACCCTCCATTGAATTTATTTATTACAGGCGGAGCAGGGACAGGGAAATCACACGTTATTAAAACAATTTATGGAGCTGTTTCAAAAATATTTTCATACCAATCAACAATTGAAAAATCAAGTATGCTCCTTTTAGCACCAACAGGTGTTGCAGCTGTTAATATAAATGGTACCACAATTCATTCTGCTTTGTCTATTCCAGTTGAATGTTACGGGTTAACAGTGCCTAGACTATCAGATAAAGCAAGATGTAAGCTAAGAGTGGAGTGGGAATATTTAAAAATGATCATCATAGATGAAATATCAATGGTATCAAATAAACTACTTCTTTATATTCATCAAAGACTCATTGAAATATTTGGATGTTCTTCAGATTGTAGTAAACCATTTGCAGGATTGACAGTAGTATTAGTGGGAGATTTGTATCAACTTGGACCTGTACTCCAAAGACCTATTTTTGCAGAATATAGTGATGAAATCTACAACTTATTTCCTCTTTGGAAGAATTTTAAAATGTGTGAGCTGACTGAAATCATGAGACAACGTGGTGACTCTGTTCTTGTTGACTTATTAAACAATGTTCGCACAGGAACTTTGACTGATGATGATAAAAAGTTATTACAGTCACGTTTTACTACTCAAGAGAATTTCTTACCAGATGCTTTATTTATTTTTGCAGAAAATGAACCTGTCCGACGTCATAACTGCTTAATGTTGAATACTATTACCACACCACTGATTCAACTGAAAGCAATAGACCAAGTTCCAAAAGGAGTTCCTGATTATATATATGACAAAGTGTTAAAAGTAAGCCAAAGTAAAACAGGTGGTTTAGCTTTTAGTTTACAGATCAAAATTCAAGCAAGAGTTATGCTTACCTCTAACATTGACATAGCTGATTGATTGATAAATGGACAACTTGGTACAGTTGTGGGTGTGTCACTTTTAGGTGGAGTTAAAAAAAATTACATTAAATTTGATGATAACAAAGCTGATCTAAAAGTGATGAGTTCAGAAAAAGATGCACAACGATTAAATGCTGTGCCTATTACACAAATAACTGTTGATATCAAAACAAAAACCAATAAATCATCTACACCAATCATAAAAAGAACTCAGTTCCCTTTAATGTTAGCATGGGCATGTACTGTTCATAAAGTTCAAGGTCTTACTTTAGATGAAATAGTTATTAGTTTTGATTTACTTAAACAAAAGTCACTCAATCATGGTCAAATGTATGTAGCCTTAAGTCGTGTCAAATCTATGAAAGGTGTTCATTTAACTGGCACTTTCAATGCTAATGCAATTATTGCAGATAAAAGAGTAACAACTGAATACCAGTATCTGAGGGAAAGACAGTGCATTTCTTTTTCAGAAGATGTAATTGGAAGTAGATCATCCAATACCTGCATAATAACGCTATGCAATGTCAGATCATTGCGTAAGCATTTTCCTGAAATATGCACAAATGATGTATTTACATCTAGCGATGTAATTCTTTGCACAGAGACACAATTAACAGAGAATGATGAAAATGATCTACACCTTCCAGGCTTTTCATTTCATTGTAATAGCTGTAGTCAGCACAGGTTTTCTAGTTTGGCTATATATTTTACTGAACAAACGTACTTCAAACCAATATTTGAAATAAATGCTTTCTCAATTTTTCAGGTGACTGTTGGAAAAGAAAATGTGAGCATGAGCGTCAACATACTTTTGCTATATAGGCCAAAAAGCAATCCAGTGCACCAATTCTTAGAAACATGGTCTTATCTCATTTCAGCTAATGAAGTTCACCTCATTGCTGGTGACTTTAATATGCAGCCAAATGAACAACTGCATAGTGTTTTAAAAGAATATACACAGAATGTTACGGAGGCCACTCACATTGGTGGAAATATTCTTGATCATGTATATGTTAAAAGGTCTTTGCATCTCTGTGTTGTAACAGAAGTTCGGAGCTTATTTTTTACTGATCATGAAGCAGTAGTAATTGCACTCCAGTAACTGTTTATGGCTATTTTTACGACATTTCTCAGAATTAAAAGTTTAATCCAAGTTTATAACCACCTATAACCACATTTATGATAAGCCAAATCAGATCATGTAATTGATTTTAATCTTTTTTGTTGTTGTTGTTATCTTTTCATAGCAAAATGTCAACAAAAAAATCTGTGAAACGTGAGAAAAAGACATTGAAATTCGCAAGCCCACCATCGACACCAACGAAAGATTTCTCACCTCCATCAGCAGATGGTTTTGTTGGTGCGACACCACCTAAACGCTTTATGCCATCCCCAGGAGCATCTCCATTGTCTCCTAAGTCTCCCTCATCTGGGGAACCCAGAGGTAAGATTTTATTATTATTATTATTATTATTATTATTTCGGTTTTGTTCGATTTTATTTTTAATTTATTTTAATTTAATTTGAATTGTAGATTTTCTTGGATTCGTTACTGGTATATGGAATAATGAAAGCAAATCTGGTAACGTCTATATGGATATTAAATTGAAAACAGCTAAAGACGAATTTAATACTATACGCCTTATGAAAGCACAGAATCCAAATGTCAAGGAAGAATACTTAAAATCAGTTCAAGCTGGTTCTATACCAATAAAAATGTGCAAAGTTTATGTCAGCACATTTTCTGTCATCGGATGTTTGAAATGGTTGGGTGAGGAGAAAACGTATGAAAATAAGTTCGGAATTTCGAAGCGGCTAAGAGAGTGCATATTGTATGATGGATGTGATGATATCGTTCTGGCGGTATGGGAAAAGCTTTTGGATGAAAAGTTAATCGAAGTTTCGCAATGGTATACATTCTCGTGCGTGAACATAAAGAATTATTTCGGGA
This sequence comes from Turritopsis dohrnii, assembly GCA_027922465.2. Taxonomy (NCBI): domain Eukaryota; kingdom Metazoa; phylum Cnidaria; class Hydrozoa; order Anthoathecata; family Oceaniidae; genus Turritopsis; species Turritopsis dohrnii. Next base: position 602,179 of record BQMF02000019.1, read on the forward strand.
TTAAATTAACAACAACTGCTCTCACCCAGGTGACAAAAGCTGAAAACCAACCTGTTGATTGGGAGCAAGTCGATGTCAATTTGTACAGACAGAAGTTTAAGGAAGTTCATGATATTACTCATCCCACACTGATTTGTCCCGAAATTAATAATGTGGTTCTTGATATTTTTAAAGCATGTTCAAATAAATCTTGTCCTGAAAAAGTTACCGTTGTTCCTGGAAACAAAGTGGTGCGGTACAATAAATGTTGTAGATACATTAAACCGAGCACCTGCAATCAGTCGTTTGAGGCGTTGTTAGAGTTCGATTCAGTTTCATTGTCTCTACCAATAGAAGTATTAAACGAATTTCTTGGAGAAGATGTTATGATGAAAACTTATGGAAATGACTCTGATGCTCCCATTAAACTAATTCTTTATTTAGAAAACATAGATTTTGATTATAATACTCGTAACGTTGTCACCAAAATGTATAAACATATAGATGATAGTGGCTGAATATTCCATGCTTTTAGCGAATTTTCGTGTTTTAGTATTATACGGTTCCTACATTTGTAGGCATTTTTTAAAATCTTCTGTGCAACTAAATACTCAGTTATTTCAAGTTTTGAACGACCGTAACTTCCACAGAACGTAGCTAAATAGAATGAACGGTTGTTTGTTAAAAGGCAATGACTCGAAACACTCGATGTTGATGTGATTACCGTGTTGTAACCTCTTATTTCTGGAAGAGTTTTCTTTTTTAAAAAATCGTTTTATTTATTTGTCTCGATTCCTACATACTCACGTTTGACTGATAAATGTCGTTATGTCAACAAATTTATTCTTTGAAGCAAAAAAAAACACAATTCCAATCAGAATGTGACACCTTCACAAACGATCAAGTTCTTTCATTGCTACCGTGTTGATGCCGTTCAGCTTCTTGTTATACCTTAAATACATATCGTCAAAGGAAATTACTCTTGAAGGTTACTGTGCGAGAACTATCGTTTCTTTTTGTGTTCTAATATATTTTATAAGATGGAACATTTAAATGTGCGCCTCGCTTACCCAGCTATTTACAAAGTTGATTGTCTTTCCGTCACAGTGACTAAGTCAATAGGGAACTTACGAAAGTACGACGGCAACGTGGACGACGACGTATTTATTTAGGAATGTTTAACCACGATAGCCTCTTCCGTTCTTTAAGGTACTGTTATCAATGAGGGTCCTGCGAAGGAGGTCCTAGAGCATTTAAAGCCCCCATTTGGGCTACGGAAGCTGTAATGACAGAAACCGCTCAACTACACAACCACCCTAGACATCATTCCCACTCTCTTGCTGAGTGCTAAGCAGAGAGGAATGATTCACACTGTTATAGTCGCTGGCATGACTCGGTCGGGGATTGAACCCGCGACCTCCCGAACAGCAGGAAGCGAGCACTCTACCACAAGGCTACCAGTCGGTACAAGATATTCATCTTCTATGAATCACAAAAGAGCAGAAACTATACACTTGAGTTAAGAAGTTTATTTATAATGCCTTTGAAGTTTGTTTATTGAACCTTGAGAGACAGAATCATGAAGGAACCGAGGAAAATTTATCGGAAGTACTGCTATTCTCATGTCTTCGTTTCCGGCACGACTTCAAAGTATTACTTTTCACGTTGTGTGTAGAACGTGCAAATCTAATAATGATATTAGTAAAATTAAAAACATTTCCCAATAGTATAGTGTGGAATGACTTCCATTTTAAAGCAAATCTATGGAGTAAAGTGAATCTTTTGTTTGCCTCACGTCGTCGTCGTCTTCACGTTGCCGTCGTAGTTTCGTAAGCTCCCTAATGCTACATTGACGACCAACAGACTGATGAATTGTTATTGTACAGCTTTCAATGAGTAATGACAGTTGACGAACACTGAACCATTATGAACCTTATTATTTGGTTCCCACATTGTATTTCCGTAACAGTTTTCGTAAAGCAGAGATATGTAAAAAAAGAAAGATAAACAACTCGTTTGAACTTGATTGACAGCTTATTGTTAATCTTTTTGTTTCGCGCTTCTATACAACGCCATCCGTGTCCCCAGATCCAGACTCTTTTTTTTGAGAATAATTAAATTTTAGAAAGATTAAGATATATAATGAGTGTTACCGACCATTTAAGTTGTTGTTGATTTGTCTTTCATAAATATATCCTGAGAGATTTTGATATTTTACAGGCGAATCTTAATCTCACACATATACTCTTCATTTTTCTTAATGTTTGTAAAAAAGATTATCATTTTAGAAAAAGAAATAACCAATAAGTCATATACTGGTAAATTTTCTCGTAAAAATAAGTGACTCTCATTGAAATCAATTTTTCAAAAAAAGTACTAAAGTCTGATGCAAGTCTGGCTAATAACACTTAAGGTATGCTTTTATTTATCAGTTTATTTGGTTAAGATTATTCAACATTCGTTCTAAAACGAGATATTTTGAGAAAAGTTAGACCTAAAATTCGGTGTTTACAGATGAAATATTCTTCATAATTAATGTACTCGTCTATAGTTCGGCATGTTCGGTGAACGAAAGCTTTATGAAATATTGAAATATGCGCAACTATTAAAAATTATGAAAATTATGCAATGATTATTAGTATAATTTTAATTTTCAACCAATGAACATTTAGAATTTTAACAATTAGAATTAATTATATGTTTAAAATATTCGCGCGAAACAATACTCACACCAGAAAAAGGGACACGGATAGCTTTTACGAAAAACAGTGAGTTGTTTAACTTTCTTTTTCACATATCTCTGCGTAAAGTGAGTTCGGATTTCGGAATGTTTGTTTTCCAGAAACAGAAACTACAGGGTGGCCCAAAAAAAAGCCTACCCTGGTTTAAATAGCTAATTCAGCCAAAAATATTTACATTGAAATTTTGATTCTTATACCATTCGAAAGAAAATTTTATAAGCTTTCTAAAAATATATGATACGTATCTTCAGCATTATTACTTTGCGAGAAAATCAAATTTTTATCTTTCACTCAAAGTAATTAAGATTTAAATCAATTAAAACATTTTCAAAATAGAAATTAATGATACGTTAAATTACAAAGTAATAAACACAAATTACAAAGTAATGAAAAGGACAATGAAATATGACGTGTCCGTCAAATGTTTTGACTTAAAAAATCAAACAAATGTTTTTGCATGTTTAAGAGGTTGAAAATGCAGTTGACAGTGGAGCAACGAGTCTTTGTGGTAACAAAATATCATGAAACAAAAAGCTACATTGCTGTTAGGGAAGCATTCCGCCAACGGTTTCCCGGGCGTGCCGCCCCATGCAAGAAAACGATACACAAGAACATTCAAAAATATCAGCAAAATGGTACAAGTCTTAACATGAATAAGGGACATTCAGGTCGACGTAGATCTCCTCAGAATGTGAATATTGTAAGAAATGCTCTCTTGCCAATCCTAGAGTAAGTACACGGAGGAATGGAATTCCAGTAAGCCGTTCAACTTTTCAGAGGATTGTTCATAATGATTTAAGGTGGCATCCCTTCAAAATGCATGTCCGGCATGAGCTTAAACAAGGAGATTCTGTGAGAAGAGTCAGATTTTGCCAATGGTTTGAAAATCAATGCCATAACCTAAGGTTTTTGTACAACCTAGTGATTGGTGGCGAAGCATCATTTGCTTTAAATGGACAGGTAAATAACCATAACGTCCGAATGTATGCAGAAAAAGGTAACCACCCTGCATTTCAATTTGATGTGTCAAGTGATCGTCGTAAACTGACAGCATGGACAGGAATTTGTGGGAACGGAACACTTGTCGGGCCTTACTTTTTTGATGGGAACGTTAATGGAAGGTCCTACTTACAGATGGTTGATACGTTTGCGTTGCCAAATTTGCAGAGATTCTATCCTGTTCTTTTCAATTCTGTTTGGTGGGCCCAAGATGGAGCTCCAGCTCACCGTACAAGAAATGTTACCAATCGACTGCGTCAAATTTTTGGCAGAAATGTAATTGCTATTGAGCAGAATACAGAATGGCCTGCACGCTCCCCTGACTTGACCCCGCTTGATTTTTTCCTCTGGGGCTATCTGAAAGGCAAAGTTTACCAGACACCTGCAGCAACCCTTGCTGATTTAAGAAGAAGAATTCAAGATGCATGTACACAACTCACACAAACTCCATTTATCCAAAACTCAATAAGAGAAATGAGAAGGAGATCTGTGTTGTGTATTCAAAGAAATGGACACCACGTAGAAGGACATAACCTTAGTTTTACTTTTTTATTAGTTTTCTTTGTTGTGTTTATTACTTTGTAATTTAACGTATCATTAATTTCTATTTTGAAAGTGTTTTAATTGATCTTTAAATCTTAATTACTTTGAGTGAAAGATAAAAATTTGATTTTCTCGCAAAGTAATAATGCTGAAGATACGTATCATATATTTTTAGAAAGCTTATAAAATTTTCTTTCGAATGGTATAAGAATCAAAATTTCAATGTAAATATTTTTGGCTGAATTAGCTATTTAAACCAGGGTAGGCTTTTTTTTGGGCCACCCTGTACATTTCGCGGGAATTGAATTACCGTAAATGACAGGTTAATCGCCCAGGTTTAGAAGAAAAAAATTCGTAATAAGCGCCTAGGTCCAAAACTGAAACTGCGCTTATTCGGCAAAAACATAAAATATTGAGGAAAACAGTATAACGAAGGAAACTTAATGCGAGAATGAGTTACCTTAAAGAGTATAATTTCGTCAGGCAAAATTTTTGTCAATTGCCAAGAATTTCGTCACTTTTCCCCGACGAAAATTTTCCCTGGGGTATTTATCAGAAGAAAAAAAATTCTGGAAGGGTTAGCCTATGGTTGTCACAATGCATGGTATTTAAAGGCAATCTTAATGTATAACACCAAGGCCTTATCAAGTGATACGTCACTTGTTAGTTCCGCTGGAAATGCTATCAACAAGTATTTGAGTGTTACCATGTGGGCGAATTCGTTGAAAATCACCACGAAGGAGTGCAGTTTCATAGAGATATACACGATTAGCAGATTTGCACGTTTTTGTGCATAACTTGAAAAATCCTATTTTGAAGTCCTGTTTTTTATCAGATACACTATGATAGATTAACATTTCTTTCTCTTACGTAGACCTGCATTCGTCGCGCAAAATTTTCGTCACTAGCCCAAAATTTCGTCACTTTTCCCCGACGAAATTATCCCCTTTAAGGTATTTTCATCTTGAAGTGAGAGTATTTTCGACCTTTTTTGAAATTGCTTGAACAGCACACAAGCAGTTCTTTTGCCAGCATTCAATGATAAGATAAACTGTATTAGTGATTTTTCAGGACTTTTAAGCGCCCACCATAAAGGTTCAAAAAAATTATAATTGGTCATTTACGGTATCCGGATATTCAGATGAAAAAAGTTCGCGGGAACTTAATTTAGCGGTTGACTCAAAGTGAAACAGACGTCACGTTTTGATAATTACCAACCCCCCTTGAAGTAAGAATGTAATGAAAGATCCTTCCTATTGTTTAATATTGATTATTTAGAAACGAGACCAGTAAGAGAGTTTCAAGTTTTTGGCTTGTGGTGTATTTCTAGACTTGCAGAAAGCTTTTGACACAGTAGATCATTCAATTTTACTTTCTAAACTTCACCACTACGGAATTCGAGGTGTTGCAAACAATTGGTTTCGATCATACCTAACTGGTCGAATGCAATTTGTCTCTCTTTCAAATTTCCAATCTACTACAAAACTTCTTAGACATGGGGTTCCTCAAGGCTCTGTTTTGGGTCCTCTTTTATTCTTGTTATACATAAACGACCTCAATTCTGCAATCAAGCACTGTGAAACGTTTCATTTTGCTGATGATACACACCTCTTACATTTTAATTCCTCATTGAAGTCTCTCTGTAATAGAGTCAATCGTGACCTTAAACGCCTTGAAACCTGGCTTAAAGCCAATAAGATTTCTCTCAACGCTGGCAAGACTGAATTTATTTTATTTAGATCACAACGCAAATCACTTAACGGTAATCTGTACCTCAAGATATGTGGTAATCGCATCTTTCCGAAATATAGTGTAAAGTATCTTGGTGTTCATTTAGATGAATATCTAAATTGGAAGTGTCAAACTTTTGAACTTTCTAAAAAGCTTTCCAGAGCTAATGGAATACTGTCCAAGTTGCGTCATTATGTTCCTCAGAAAACATTGATCCTAATTTATTACTCACTTTTTGAGTCTCACATGCGCTATGGTTGCCAATTATGGGGTTTGTGCGACTCTACAGTTTCCCACAAAATTCTCACTCTACAGAAAACTGCATTGCGGCTGATGTCTTTTAGTACACTACAGAGTCCTTCATCAATACTTTTTCGTAATTTTGAAATCCTTAAACTCTTTGATTTAGTTAAACTCCTGAACATTCTATTTATTCATCAATATTTTAATTCCAATCTTCTCTTTCAATTTCAGAAAGTTAGATCACTCTTATGGTACCAGAGGTGTGTGTCGGAAATATTTAGCTTTACCCATTGTTCACACTGAACGCCATGGTCAAAGAACTCTGTCAAAGTTGGCTGTCTCCCAGTGGAATGCACTCCAACAATTTTATTCGCACTTAAATTTAACATGCATGTCATTCAAATCTCTGAAACGTATAGTTTTTCAACACTTCCTTAACAGTTATGAGTAGGTACTCTTTCCCTTGTAGCTTTGTTTTTTATTTTTATTTTTATTTTATTTCATTTTATTTTATTTTATTTTTTTTTAATTTTTTTTTTCTCTATAATATATACTCCTCTCTTTCTTTAGCGATAGCATATCATTGTAAAAGTATAATCAGGTGGCTATCTTCCTTGTGTAGCTTTGCTATTAGGATAGTCTCCTTCCACAACAATTATAATAAATTTAATAGAATTGTACTTGTAATTAATTTTTATTTTTGTTTATGTGGTAAATAAATACTTACTTACTTACTTACTTACTCAACTCAAAGCTTTGAGAGACGTTTATACCACGACCCGGTTTGTCAAATGCGCTGATCTTCACGCCGTCTCTGGCGTCTTGTTTTTTTTTGAAATGCAATTATGAAGTCATTTTTTCCTACTAATTTGAACATTTTTAAAACCATTATAGGCTATGGTCTTTTTGTTAAAAGGTCCATTTCAAAGGGTGAATTCGTTTCGGCATACGCAGGAGAACGGATTTCTTACTCAGAAGGTGAAAAGCGGTTACAAAGAGATGGTGGCATTGAATCGCGAGAAAGCACTATTAGAAGTTACCTTTACTTTGTAGAGCACAAAAATGAAAAAGTTTGGTAAAAATCTTGTAAACTTATCTATCGATTATTTAAAATTAATATGAAGTTTTAATCTATATGCAACATATGTGTTTGTTTCTCAGAATTCAATGCTAAATAACATTTAGTTTCCTCGACATAAAGTGTATTTAAGATCTCATTCTTTAAAAGAAGAGTTTGAGCTGAAAGTCTTAATTTGTTGTTACATTTTATGACAAATGTATACATGTTGGTATAAAACAAAGCTCTTGATTATGAATTTAGCATTGACGCATCGAATGTGGATAGATCAGGAAAATATATCAATGACTCAAAAAACTTCCACTACATTGTTAAAGTTGTTTCTTATATCGAAAAAGCGATTGTTTTCATTTTTTCATCTTGATATTCCAGAAGGGAAAAAATTGCGTTACAATTATAATGATGTGAAACTTCCATAGAGAAAGCAAGTATGTTTAATAATGATTTTATTGATCGCATTTCTTAGAGAAATCAAAGTTAACGATTAAATCCAAGTTTTTCAATTAGATTTTAGATTTAAAGAAAGCTTGTGGCCCTTATTAAATGAATTTAAACATCGTGAATTTCATTTCCTGTAGGCAATGTTTAAAAAATACAAAAATTCCTTCATGAAAAGTGACTTGCAATACAGGTATATTAACTTGTCTTTATTTGCCAATTCTTGAACAATTTTTTCAAACCATTTGGTAACCAATTTTACTTAAAATAAAGTTTACTTTTCCAATTTTATGTGATTTTCTTTTTTTGTTCCTTTTTGCAAATCAAGCAATTGGAAAGATTTTACTTGGATTGAATTTAGCACTTTCTTTGGACACCCGTGAAAATTACCTTAATGATGTTGATTTAGGAGTGAATTAAGTTTGACTAATTTAGCGAATTTTGATAAAATCCACCAAATGACACCTTGCTAATTTACATAGTTTGCTATTTGCCAAATTAAAGCCCCAGAAAGTGAAATTTTGCAAATATTATATCTTAATGTAAAGCAGTGAACAAATTTCACCCCTTTTGTGTTTTTCGCCAAATGAAATCCTTTCAAAATATTCTAGTTTGGTCATTCGCTACACAACGGCGAAAAATTTTGGTACCGAAATAATGCGTGAAACAATTATAACCACTTGTTGTTTGTTTCGTTTTTTTCAAAATTATTTGTTAACAATTATGATCCATCAGATGAGAATGCTGGTAAAAGATGGGAAGAATAGGGAGAAGTGGGAAAGGGGAACAAAGAAAAATTGAAATACTTTTAAATATTTTAATTTGACAATTAAATCTTACTTCAGGTTATTGTTGTTGTTCTTCTTTATATTCTTTTGTTTATTCTCAGAGTATTATAAGGGGCTGATTACATGATCCCGGTTAGTATTTTTTTCACCCAAGAAAACTTTCGTTGAAATTCTTTATGCCAAGAAAGTCATCAGTCAAATTATTCCTTTTTAAGTTTGTTAATTTAACCTAGTTTTAAAAAAAATCTTTCTTTTCCTCTACAGGAAAGAAAATTATGCAAGCATACAATGTAACATGAAACAGGTACAAGTCTATGCAATGGCTATTTTCGTTTATCATTGACTTTAATCCAGTTGATCAAAAAGGAATTTAATTCAGACATGTTAAACAAAATGATCAAATTATGTATAATTTGACAGAACCATTGTCATGAAAAAGAACAAAGAAATGATATAAGTTTTGTTTGATGTGTAAGAACTAAAATCTGACCTTGTCTTTGGGAAACTGGAATTAACGGGACATTGTAAAAAGCAGCTTTGTGATAAGAATTTAGAAGATGGGTCAATCTAACTTTCTTTTTTCTTAGCATTAGTTCAATACTGTCAATAACCAAGAATTGCCAAGTAACACAGGAAGTCATGAAAAAGAACAAAGAAGTGATGTCAATTTTGTTTTCATTTTGTAAATTGAGTCTTGTGGAATCTGGAATTAACGGGACATTGTGAAATTCAACTTTATGATACAAATTCAGCGGAATGTTCTATATTCCTATCTTTCTTCCTACTGTTAGGTGAATATGCAGAACTGCTAAGAATCAGAGGCAGTGATGGCAAAGAAGAAACAACAGTTATAAGTATTGTTTGATGCGCAAGAACTTAAATTTGCATTGTAAATTGAGTATTTGAGAAACTGGAATTAACTGGACGTTGGAAAAAGCAGTTTAAAGATAAGAATTTAGGATGTGGGTCTATCTGACTTTATTTATTCTTTCCATTAGTTCAATATTGCCAATCTTGGAGATCTCTCAAGAAACACAGGCTGTCGTGAAGAAGAGGAAGTAAGTGAGGTAAGATTTTGTCATGTAAAAATCATTAATATTACATTAAAACTTGTATCCTGTCAAAAGGTGGACGTGAATAGGGATTTGGAAAACTCTTTTATGATCAGAAATCACGATATGCCTATTTAATTTCCTCCAGTTAGAAAACCAACTTCAGTTATTTATTACTTTAGATAATTTTCTGAAAAATAAGTTCAAGTAAGTCCAGATCTAACACAATATTTGACGTGAATTAAATTTTTGTGAATAGTGACTTTGAAGTGTGAAATTACGTTCTGGTGAAATAAGGTTATGAGCTAAAATGTGAATGACATTTTACATAAATTTTTCTTTGGCTTCAAAATGTATGTATTTGTATGTCTTTGGATAAAGAGTTAAATATTTTACTTAAAGACAGTAATAAGAAAATTCAGGGTTTTTTTATTTCTATCTTGTCCCACTATATATCATAACGTAGTCTTCTTCATCAAAATTTTTATAATATCCTGTTTTTCAACTATTTGACCGAAACAACAGATACAACGACAGCTACAACTAATTCAGAACTTAGTGGCAAATACAAGAACTGCATCACCAGCAGCTGGAATTTGAGCATGATTATCAAGAACGAAGAAGACAGCAACAGTAACAAAAACTACAGCAACATAAACAAAAACAGTCAGAAAAACAGGGAGACTGTGGCAAAACCATAGGCTAGTGTTACAGAAATTTATACAACTACAACAGTGGTCGCAGCTGCAATAACAACAGCAAATGCTATAAGACTTGAAGAAAAAATTCAAAAATAACACCAACACCAAAAACAGGGTACATTGAATTGCAGAGGCTGAAGTTGGAATGTCAACTGAATGCATGTTGTCGTGAAGTGCAGAAAATTAAGGGAAGAAATATTGGATGTCTGACAACGAATGGAGACATGAATCAACAGATACAGCAGGGCAACCAGGAACGCACTCGTCACTTTGCACGTTTACTGGAATGTGAGAGACAGGCAACTGATTGTCAAGTGGAACTATGGGAACATGAAAGGTTCCAACGTAGGATACAATCCAATCTGTATCAACTGGAAACCTATGGTCAGCTTGTTCTCCAAGATCGACAGCATTTTCTCCTTGTGTTGCGGGCATTTGAGCACCATCTTGGGCTGTTCGCACATTCGCAATATCTTCAAGGAGATAATCAACAATAACTGAAGTGACAGACGTAACTGATGACTGAGAGACAATTTAATGGTACATTGAATTGCAGAGGCTGAAGTTGGACATGTTATTGACACTGCAATGAAGGACCATGAAGTAGGAAACCGCAAAAGGGAGCTGCAACAACATATAGGAGAAGAACTGTATAAGTCAACAGTGAGAGCGTGAGAAACACCTATGAAAGAACATGAGGAACAGAAACAATGGTAAAGCTGACATAAGAGCTGACAAAAAGAAAAGGCGTGAAAAGGACGGTTTCATTTTGTAGTAACTTCAACCCATTTTTGTTTATTTTTATTTCACTGAAAGTTCTTATGGAATAGTATGTCCTACTTCCCCAGACCCTGAAAGTAGTCAGATTTGAAAATATAGTTCATAAGATCTTTGATTGATCAGATTTTAATTTTATGGTACCACAAACACAACCACTAAATAAGCATCAAACATCTCCCCATATCAATGCTATGATATTCAACCCTTTCTTATGCCAACCTCTTCATGTGGATTTGACCGAAACTTCACGATGCATTCACTCCTACCACTGTGCCCGTTAATTTTGTCATCGAAAACCATCGAAAACATTATAGAAAAAGTTTGTCACGATATTACCTCAAAATAACAAACATTGTCAGCATTTTTTTACTTTGCGGGACAATTTTATACTCTCTAAACATGCCATATGCACCATTTGCAGACCATATAACCTTCAAACACTTAATGGGACATAATATGTCCAGATAATATTTTTGTCCCACTAAGTGTAAAAAATTTCATTAATTTGTCCTGCTATGTGAATTGGTACAAAAACAACAGATACAACGACAGCTACAACTAATTCAGAACTTACAGTGGCAAATACAAGAACTGCATCACCAGCAGCTGGAATTTGAGCATGATTATCAAGAACGAAGAAGACAGCATCAGTAACAAAAACTACAGCAACATAAACAAAAACAGTCAGGAAAACAGGGAGACTGTAGCAAAACCATAGGCTAGTGTTACAGAAATTTATACAACTACAACACACTACTATGAGCTTTTGCGTTCTTCCCGGACACACGAACACATTACGAACGCATGAAGAACGTATAAACGTTCTTCATTAGTCAATGAAGAACGCATATGAACGCATTGTGAACGCACGAGCGTTCTTGAAGAATGCATAAAGAACGTCAAGATACTTTCATGTAATTTGTGAATGCATAATGAACGTATTGTGAACGCACAAACGTTCATGAAGAACAATTGAGCGTTCATGAAGAACGCTCGATGGACGTTTTGCTTTTTATTAGAAGTTTATGTGTTCTTTATGCGTTCACAAGGCGTTCTTTATGCGTTCTTCAATCTTATCAGAAGTTTTTATAGTATTTTTTCAAAATAATGATTTATTTAGTTAATGATCAGCACACGTTGCTTTCTACGAGAAACTGTACAATTAGAAGCGTACAGCGCTTGCGTATCCGCATCATTTTTCGCTCTATTTTTCTTGAGTACTTAGGATGGTGTTTGTCTATAAAGTTATTTTGTTTGAAAGAGCAAGGCGACACACGATCATTTGACTGCAAATTTGTGGGGACGCACCAGTGTTGAAAAGAGAGAAACATTTTCCCAGTTCTATGGCAACTGTTGAGAAGATATTGAGAAAAAAATAATTGCTTTTATTTTTACTATACCGTAAGCTTTCTCTTCTACATAATAAATAATAATAACAAATAACATCCTAACTTAATTTGGCACTTTGCGTTTGTTTACATGTGCTAATAAATGTTCAGGAAAACAATAAGCAGATATTTCATGGGGTTTTGTTGAATATATATTGAATATTACCAATAACACATTTTTAATTTTTTATTTCTTAACATGTGTATTCAAGAAACTGAAAACCAACAGGCATTGTAATGACTTTTCGAACGTCAAAATAGCGAGGTCATTGCAGTGTAATCATTGAATATTTAACGACCGTGCCGTCATACGGAACATCAGAATTTATTGCTTTTGAAAATTGTTGACAGGCATATAATAATAGAAAACCATACATAGGTAGTTATTTTCACGAAATTATTATCAGTTAAGTTAGAGAAGATCAGAAACAGTAGCCGATATACGTTTTATACTTCATTACACAGTGATTGTGGAATTATTTCAAAATTCATAATGTATGGTGGTTTTTGCATTAAATTCGGACTGCTTTCAATTGCCAAAATGTCGAGTTTATTTATTTTCTAAGGCCACCAGTCAACTCATGGTGATATGATGTCACAAAGTCGGATGCCGTATTTATGGAGATGCTTTAATGCTAGATATTCGTAAGCCATTTGTAGTTTAAGTTTGGTTTAATTGGAAACATTTCTAAAAAAATCATTGCGATGGAGTGCATTTCCTTAGAGCTATACATACAAATTCAAGGAAAATGCTCTTCGTCATAGTGTTTTTTTGACAACTTTGCCCGCTGGGTTAGTAAGGCGATATTTTTTAAGGACGCAATAAAACTTTTTGTCATTATGCAAAAAAAGGATAATAAAGCGACCGGAAATATTTTATAGAAGCACAATTTAAAAAAATAGAAAGCATCAAAAATATATTAAGTACGATCGACGTGTTGTGCAAGCCATTCGTAGTTTAAGTTTGGTTTAATTGAGACCAACCATATCTTTCCATCGTCGACAGCATAAACAAGTGTTGATCCAAGCAATTTACTGGAGCAGTAGTAGCTTTCTCCATATGATTGCACAAATGTCAGGCCGCTTTTTGAATCGATCTGGGTTATACATCTTTTTAAAAAATACACCTCATGTTCTTCGTAGCGATACAACTGCGTGATTTGTGCTACTTGATTACTATCCAGCGAAACAAAGTCAGTCACTTTCGCTGTACCATCACCCAACGATGCAGAACTTAGAATCGCAACTTGATAGAAAGTTTCGTCTGCTGATAACACAGCCTTGATTTCATCAACATCTTTATCGGAAAGGTTCACGAACGTTTCACGTTTTCGTTTTTTAGTCTCCTTTGAAATCTCTCCGTGAGTCAGTAACGCCTTTTTTGCATTAACACAAATTTTGTTTTTGTCATCTTCGCAGTTAAATTTCTTTGACATGGTGCAATACACCACCCAATCTAATAACTATAACAAAAGTAACATTTATTGATTTATTGAAAATTTTGTCTTAGTTATCTGAAAACTTGAATAATATTTTTCTATTACCTGATAGGTCTCCATTACGCATCTTTCAGGATATGTTCTGTTAGTGCAACGTCTCGTTATCCATGAATTCATCCTTTCCCAAGGATACATCCAAGAAGAGTACAGAGGACCGAATTTGTCTATATTGTCAACAAAGTGGTGCATGATATGCGTTGTAATGTTGAACAAATATGTTGGAAAGTCGCGTTCCAGCAGCACCAGCGCAAGAGAAACATTTGATTTTAGTTCTTCAAGTTCGTCACGCTCGAACGATTCCTTTAATAGTTGAGAAACAACAGCCAGAAAGAAAGTTAAGGTCCTTTGCTGTTTAATTGGTAAACAATCACGAAGAGCAAAAATCCAAATGTTGTGGTTGGCATACTAAAATAAATGAAAACGTGACGTTGAAGCAAACAGTGATTGGGCAACTAGTGTTCTCATGTTAAAAAAGATCTTATACCTCTTGCCAGCCATGATGGTTCTTCAATAATTTCAAGTCACTGAAAACGTTTCCTTTACATGCTGTAAATCCACTTGGAAAACAAAGAGCATTAATTCGGCCGTTTGCAACCTAAAAAAAACAATAGCTCAAAAGTAAATAATTATAATATTTCCAAGACATAATTATCAATTTATGTTTGCTTACTGCTTCTTACTCACGCAGTTAAACGTACCTTCTTATCTTCATTGTCCAATACATAAACAATGTTTGGATCATGCGTTAGACGACTTTGCCCGACAGCTTTCTTAACGTTATCCAAACTAGCTTTACAAGCAGGAGCACGCACAAGCCATTGAATGATAGCCGCAATGACTCTTCTTAATGTATGCATACCATCTGGCTGGTAGTCATTTTGAAAGGAGTGATAATTAACAGCCATAAATGCATACTCTCCTCTTACACCTAATTTGAAGCAAGATATATAAACAGTTGGATGTAGATGAAATTCTCTCACATTAATCGAATGCACTACCAAAAACCAACATCGTACCCAGGGTTTCTAGCCGTTTCGGTAAAGGGACGGTAACGAAATCCTTACACCGAAAAGGCAAAAAACCCTGGGTACGAGGTTGTGCCAAAAACATAATAAACAATGTTTTATATACTGGCATAATCAGGAAATCTTACTAACCATAAGTCTTAGCGAACTTGTCTTTTTGCTGCTTATTTGGTAGTTCTTCATATTGCTTTCGCAGTTTGATGTTATTATCTGTTGCGAGAGATGGAGGTTGAGGTCTCGTTTCAGCTTCTCCACCAGGAAAAAAATTTGAATATCTCATTTTGTCGTCTACCGGTAAAAATCTGCGGTTGTCTAAGTAAACAGTCTTCTTACAAAATTTACAATGCTTTCCATTGGTGTCACACCAAGGACATGCTTTCAAGCCACCTACATTAAAAGCATGTATAAGTAGTTTTAGAGTTATTGAATCTCATTGATGTATTAAGACTCGTTTTATTATTAACTTAATAAATAAATTTATTTAAAAAGCAAAAATTAGATACATACCTTGAGCCTGAACTTTAAACAACTTAGCAATAGCTGGAAAATCAAGAATATATTCGACCAACTTGACGTCTACTGAATACGGACTTTCAGAATTGACGGTGTACAACGTACTATTTGAAAGCTGTTGAAGTTCTTCAACGACCAAATGGAGATATGGTTCCAATGACTTCGGTTCACCATTGCCATTACCTGGTATGATTCCAAGAAGCATTATACCAGAATTGCATTTTCGAAATTCAGGTGGAAAATTCAAAACTTGAACCATCAAAGGCCACATAGAGTATTGAATTCCCATAGACTTGAAAGGATTCATTCCATCAGTGCAGAATGATAAAGCTAGTCCAAAGTTTCCTTCAAAAAGTCCACCTTTACCAAACCAAGTAACGTGCCATGATGTTGTGTCTTGTACATCACGAATTATTGAAGGCAAACTTGACAAATCAACCCTTGAAAGTTGCTTTGAAATTGCATCTGTACCACATATGCGAGCCAATCGAGGACCAAGTGGAAAATACGTGAATGTTCTCCGTGCTGTTTTGTTTGCATTATAGCGTGGTTCATTGCATTCTGGACAAACGGCTGACGATAAATGATCATTTCGAAACACAACGCAGTCATTAACACATACATCATACCTCTCCAGTGGTGCCAAAAAAGGGTTCAAAATTGCCCGCGCCTCTTCGTATGTTGCTGGCATGTGATTTGGTTGCGGAAGTAGTAATGTATGATCTGAACGGAATGACTCAGATAAGGCCTCCTTGGTAAAGTTGGGGAAAGAAACAAAGGAGCGAATTTTGATAAAGATTGCCTCCAATGTTGAAAGTTTGGACCCTTCAAAAAGTGGTTGCTTTGCTAACGGATGAGAAACATATATTTCTGGATCAAATTTCGCAGTTCGATGGTATTCATTTTTTATCTTCTTTCGTTCTTCATTTAATGCAGCATAATCAATGCTGGCGTGTCTCCTCACAGTTCTACTGCTTCTGATTTCACCACCACAATTGTAGGTTTTGCAGAAACATGATTTTGAAGTGATTTCTAAAGATTAAGATTATTGAAATGCACAAAATGCACAATTTTGCACATTGTACTTTACATAAAGATAAACAATATACAATCGGCTATAAAACGTTCAGCACTAAGTATTGTACTTGCTGATATCAACATTCAACCAAGTGCCTAAATACTTAGGCTTTCAAATGAAGGGAAATGTTTGTCCAAAGCAGCAGAGAAGGGCGTTATTTTCATTTAAATGAAAAAAGCACAGTATAACTTTCTCACAGAAAAAAGCGGACAGAATTGTTGTAACAAGTAGTTTGAATCAATAAAAAAAATACAGAACTGGGAGCTATAAAAAAAAATAAGAGATTGCTCTTTTAGATAAAAAATACTTTTTCAACTGGGCGTTATCGAGTTATTGAGCAGACAAATGAGTATGTGTGGGTGTCAATATTGAAAACGAAGTGGGGTATAAAGTATGGGGTGTATAAGAAATAGATATTATACAGTTCTGTTTCGTTGAATTTGTATGATATCAATTTTCAATAAATAAAACGACTCACCGTTTTTCTTCATTTCAATGACAATCAGTGCAATGGGGTGCCGAATCTGCTTCTAACAGTATTTAGCGTTTTTACAATATCAGCACAGTTTTTTTTACCACAATGCGCACGTCACATGTAGTTATTATTCTTACATCATAATTACATTGGTCACGTTATGGGTCAATTTCCTTTGGGTACCATAAGGCAATAAGCATATCAAGGAGTTTTTGTGATTTAGAGAAGAACACATGTCAATGTAAACTGATACCATTGCATTGCATAATACAACACGTGCAAAGGCGAATGATTTAAAAATTAAAACATGTGCACAGTACTTTCTAACGAATAAAACGTGAAAAGTGCTCTTATTTTAACGAATAAAACGTGTAGGGTGCGCTTTCTTACAAATAAATTGTGAAGGGTACGTTTTTTAAGTAGTACTTATGATGCTCCTTTTTTGAGTAACACGTGTTTGGAGCATTTTATTAATTGGAACAAACTTCCTAAGGGGAAACGGGCATTTAAGGCATGTGCACAAAATTCATATATAAAGCTGACCTCACCCAGGTCATAATTAAAAAAAATCAGCGTGATTAAGCACACTTAAACATTGAAAAAAATGGACCTTGATGGAAGCAACGATTTCAATGACGAGTTCAATGAACTCTTCAATACTTATGTTTGGCCAAATAGCAGTACTGGGTACAGCACCATGCTAGGCATTCAGCCACATGAACGGGATATGTTTGAGATGTTGAAGAATTACTTCATTGAAACGGAAAGGGAGAAGAAAGAGAAAGGAAAGTGCACTTGCACTTGCACTTGTGGAGCAGTTAACACTGAAGTCAGCGGAACGCCAGAAAGGCAACGGCCCACACCATCGAGGGGCTACACAACTCCTGACTTTTTTAACAAATCATCTGGAGCACATCGAATGTTAATGGTTAGTTAATTTCAATTTCAAACTCTTATCTGTTTTATTCTAATGTGGTTTACCTTAAACTATCAAATTGTATACTTTTAGCATGCTATTGATGATGAAATAAGTAATCGAGGCATGAAAGAGAAGTCAGACGGTCCGAGACGGACTATCAACCAAGAAAGGGAAACAGCTACTACATCTGTAAGCTTCCTTTCTGAAAAATCTTTGCTTCGGTGTTTTCATTATTTCTTTCTCAAAAGATACTGGGTACGAAACAATAACTACTAATACTACTAATTTTTTAATATGTTATTAGATAATCAGAAAATTAAAAATCAAAGATTCAACTCCAACTAGAAATATGATACGCCATCGTCTAAGTCGAAAGATTAGAGTGGGTCGATACAGTGATAAAATCAAGTAAGTTAAGCTACATTAGTTTATTAGCCAAAGAAAGCCATGCTTCTTGAAAGTCAGGCCTTATCATTTTATCAGAATTATTCAATGTTTTCTTATGTTTATGTTTTATCTAGTGAACAAGCTGCAATCTCTGGAAAAACACGCAGTAATGTATTATTGGAAAGAAAAAAAGTGACAGTTGGGAACGCGAGTCAAAGTGAAAGCAGTGAGGGAATTGTGGGACAGGTGGAAGAAGAAGATGATGTTGTTTATCCGCCACATGGATTAGAAATCGGCGACATCATAGCAACTGCATATAACAAACTGGAATTTGCGGAAGTAACGAAATTTCGAATAGATGACGAAGGCGACAGATGTGTAAAATTACTGTATTTTCAAACAGTAGATGCCACAAACGGAATTATAAAGAAACGAAACAAGCCTGTTTGCACTGACGACAAAGACTATTATATCATTAAAAAGGTGCAGCTCAAGTCGTTAGACGAAGCGAAAAATCTTTTTACTGTCGTTAATTTTGAAGAGGCAAAAAACGAGTTTCACAGGTGTAAAAGCATATATTAGTTTTATTGTTGCCTTTCATTTCTTTAGTTGAACTTGATTTTTTCTCTCCAGCGCAGTGACTTTGTTAGGAACCTTTTGTTTTAATTAACTAATTCGTGTGAAGCAGCCTGAAAATCAATCGAACCACGCATTAATATACATATTTCTTTTACACTATTTCCGGCTTTAGCGTTTACCTCCTTTATCTCTGATTGAAAAATATGTTGACGGTAGCTTTTCAGCATCTTAAGTTTTTATATTTGTACTTTCATTAAAGGAAAGCAATTCCAGTCCAAATATTATCCATATTGAACCTGTAGAAAAAAATAGACTTTTCGCGAATGTTTTTATGTAACATTACGAAACTATTATTGTTGTATTTTTGGTATCAATAAATACACTGGTTTTGCTAACAAATATATGTACTCGTTAACTGAAAACAATTGAACTTGAACATTTGCTTCGTAAAAAGTTTTAATCTTTAACGTCCACTCAAATTATACGTTAAGTTTGGCTTGTGTAAAAAGGGCCTTACAAACTAGCGTGCAATACAAATAAATTTTGTTCCTCTCAAAACGTAAACATGGCTTCTTTCTACTAGGATTTTGTAAAGCCGTCATACAAATTAGTTAACAGAATTAAGAATTTTTTCGTACTTTGTTTCATTCTATTTACTTTTTCATTTATCAAAATTCATTTACCAAAAATTATCAGGCAACTTCATAATTTCACTTGAATGAAACAATGTTTTCTCTTGAATGTTTACACCAAAACATGTATTGATTTTATAGTCCCATGATAAATCGTCGGAATGGAAACGAAGTCCGAATGATATCAAATTTATACGACTGATCTACTGTGTCAAACACATTACCTAAAAGAATTTTCTTAGGTTGAAATTTAGAAAGACACTGAACTATTACTCTAAAAGATTCGTTGATAAGCTGCTGTTCAACAAAAGTTAATAAAGCCAGGACTAAATTTTTTTGAGATAATTTTTTATATGTCATTCTGACGTCACAAACGGCGTCGAACAAATATCATGAAAATGATATGACGTTGTTTCGACGTCTTGTGTACGTCATGTTGTGACTAGTAACTGTTTTGCTTTGATGAAATTTATCATTATCTTTTTTATTATCATTTCACGGTGCTAACTAAACACGACAACAATTTTCGAAATTTCTAGCGGCAACTTCAAGATTAATACACAGCAAGTATAAAACAAAAGCATAAGATAATCATCTTTTGTTTGGAAGAATAAAAAACTAAAATGCTAAACAGTTAAAGAACGCATAAAGAATGCTTCAAGAACGCATACAATTCTATTAGAAACTATAGCAATCTTCATGCGTTCTTCATAAACGCTTTAATGTTCTTCACGAACGCTTGTACGTTCACAATGCGTTCATTATGCGTTCACAAATTACATTAAAATATCTTGGCGTTCTTTATGCATTCTTCAAGAACGCACAAGCGTTCACAATGCGTTCATATGCGTTCTTCATTGACTAATGAAGAACGTTTATACGTTCTTCATGCGTTCGTAATGTGTTCGCGTGTCCGGGAAGAACGCAAAAGCTCATAGTAGTGACAGTGGTCGCAGCTACAATAACAACAGCAAATGCTATAACACTTGAAGAAAAAATTCAAAAATAACGCCAACACCAAAGACAGGGTACATTGAATTGCAGAGGCTGAAGTTGGAATGTCAACTGAATGCATGTTGTCGTGAAGTGCAGAAAATTAAGGGAAGAAATATTGGATGTCTGACAACGGATGGAGACATGAATCAACAGATACAGCAGGGCAACCAGGAACGCACTTGTCACTTTGCACGTTTAGTGGAATGTGAGAGACGGGTAACTGATTGTCAAGTGAAATTATGGGAACATGAAAGGTTCCAACGTAGAATATAATCCAATCTGTATCAACTGGAAACCTATGGTCAGCTTGTTCTCCAAGATCGACAGCATTTTCTCCTTGTGTTGCGGGCATTTGAGCACCATCTTGGGCTGTTCGCACATTCGCAATATCTTCAAGGAGATAATCAACAATAACTGAAGTGACAGACGTAACTGATGACTGAGAGACAATTTAATGGTACATTGAATTGCAGAGGCTGAAGTTGGACATGTTGTTCACACTGCAATGAAGGACCATGAAGGAGGAAACTGCAAAAGGGAACTGCAACAACATATTTATATCTTGTCCCTCAATATATCATAACGTATTTTTTACCGTCCCGCTAAGTCTTCTTCATCAAAATTATTATAATATCCTGTTTTTCAACTATTTGACCGAAACTTCACGATGCATTCACTCCTACCACTGTGCCCGTTAATTTTGTCATCGAAAACCAACGAAAACATTATAGAAAAAGTCTGTCACGATATTACCTCAAAATAACAAACATTGTTGTCAGCATTTTTTTACTTTGCGGGACAATTTTATACTCTCTAAACATGCCATATGCATCATTTGCAGACCATATGACCTTCAAACACTTAATGGGACATAATATGTCCAGATAATGTTTTTGTCCCACTAAGTGTAAAAAATTTCATTAATTTGTCCTGCTATGTGAATTGGTACAAAAACAACAGATACAACGACAGCTACAACTAATTCAGAACTTACAGTGGCAAATACAAGAACTGCATCACCAGCAGCTGGAATTTGAGCATGATTATCAAGAACGAAGAAGACAGCAACAGTAACAAAAACTACAGCAACATAAACAACAACAGTCAGAAAAACAGGGAGACTGTGGCAAAACCATAGGCTAGTGTTACAGAAATTTATACAACTACAACAGTGGCCGCAGCTGCAATAACAACAGCAAATGCTATAAGACTTGAAGAAAAAATTCAAAAATAACACCAACACCAAAGACAATTTCAGGGTACATTGAATTGCAGAGGCTGAAGTTGGAATGTCAACTGAATGCGGGTCGTCGTGAAGTGCAGAAAATTAAGGGATGAAATATTGGATGTCTGACAACGGATGGAGACATGAATCAACAGATACAGCAGGGCAACCAGGAACGCACTCGTCACTTTGCACGTTTACTGGAATGTGAGAGACAGGCAACGGATTGTCAAGTGGAACTATGGGAACATGAAAGGTTCCAACGTAGGATACAATCCAATCTGTATCAACTGGAAACCTATGGTCAGCTTGTTCTCCAAGATCGACAGCATTTTCTCCTTGTGTTGCGGGCATTTGAGCACCATCTTGGGCTGTTCGCACATTCGCAATATCTTCAAGGAGATAATCAACAATAACTGAAGTGACAGACGTAACTGATGACTGAGAGACAATTTAATGGTACATTGAATTGCAGAGGCTGAAGTTGGACATGTTATTGACACTGCAATGAAGGACCATGAAGTAGGAAACCGCAAAAGGGAGCTGCAACAACATATAGGAGAAGAACTGTATAAGTCAACAGTGAGAGCGTGAGAAACACCTATGAAAGAACATGAGGAACAGAAACAATGGTAAAGCTGACATAAGAGCTGACAAAAAGAAAAGGCGTGAAAAGGACGGTTTCATTTTGTAGTAACTTCAACCCATTTTTGTTTATTTTTATTTCACTGAAAGTTCTTATGGAATAGTATGTCCTACTTCCCCAGACCCTGAAAGTAGTCAGATTTGAAAATATAGTTCATAAGATCTTTGATTGATCAGATTTTAATTTTATGGTACCACAAACACAACCACTAAATAAGCATCAAGCATCTCCCCATATCAATGCTACGATATTCAACCCTTTCTTATGCCAACCTCTTCATATAGCATGTGGATTTCTGCTGCTGCTGCAGATGCTAATCTACAACAATGCAATTACAAAAGAGAAGTTAGGGAATCTTTTCCTGTACAACATGCTTTAACAAGTAAATTAGGGACTACTATTTCTTCATGTTTGTAAATGGAATTAAATGTTTAGATCTACACAGATTAGATGGATATTTATTTTTACAAACGGAACAAAACAACAACCGTACAACAGAGACAGATGCAGGAACTAGTGCAACATGTCCTGCAGCTGAAAGAAAAAAACAGAAGGTATAACTTTAGCAATTGCAAGAAAAATGTGAAAAGCAGACATAAGACTGACACAAGGGCTTACGAAAAGATTGCACAGGTTGTTCATACTGCAATGAAGGACAATGAAGGAGGAAACTGCAAAAAATGCAAAGATAAAAGAGAAGTTAGAGAACCGTTTGTTGTACAACATGCTTTAACAAGTAATTAGGGACTATGATTTTTTCATATTTGTGATTTTAATGTTTTTATCTAGGTAGAATGGATAGATACCTTATCAAAAGTAATAGAAGTCACAAATATGTATCTGATAATGTCTTTAGTTTGTTTAATCTTGTTCAGATACTCAGAATTTTAAGTGTCAAATAATATGGTATTAAATATTAAACTACTATGTCTTAAAGAAAAAAGCTCTTATGTCAGTTTTGCCATTGTTTCTGTTCATCATGTTATTTTTTCTGTGTTCATCAGACAAAAAAGAATAGAAGTGTAGGAAGTTAGCTAAAGAGAATAACAGCTACATGTTCTTAACTACATATCAACACACTAACTTCCTACATATCAACAACTAACAACCAACTATTTTAATACTGGAAAGCTGATTCAGTCTGAATGGACATCTGTTCGTCTGATATTAATCAATGCCCTACTTGGCAGTTCTGCTAACAATGTAAGCTTTAACCCTTCATCCCTTTTTGTTCCACATCAAGGACGTTTTTTTCAGAGTGATTAATATTTCACATTTATATTTCATTTTGATCTAACATATACATTGATTAGCACAAACTTGATTGATTTGATTGCGTTATGTTTTTGATTGTTTTGATTGTTTTTTGTAATTTTTATTTATAACATTTATCATCCGCCAGCCCTGCTTCTTGTTTATTACTCACTTATTTTGCCAGAGCTACCAAATCATTGCACCAATACATGAAATACTAATGGTAATGATATGCAAGGATATACTAAGAGTACTTCAAAATAGAATATAAATAAAATTTAGAAATACTATGATAAATCTCATTTTGAGTAAAATGCAAATAAATCTTTCATCAATAAATTCCTATCTTTGTAATAAATATAGTAAAGAGTTAGTATATAATGAAAATGTAACATAAAACTCATTTTTTCTATAATAATAAACTGTAGAATAACATACAAAATCTGAAGAATTTCTCAAAAGTTTTTGTCAAGTCAATCTTTAAAAATGTAAAATGCTCAAATTTTAGAATACAAAAAATCTAAACAATTTCTGTTAAAATTTTACAGTTAAATATATAAATTTTAAATTTTCACGTAATTGCTTAATTTTTTTACAACATTTTTTTGTCTAATTTTTAATGTTTTCCAACAAACACCACAAACCAAACTTCTCCAACTCCAAGTGAAAAAATTGTATCTGTTCTGTAGTCATATTAGCACACTCTTCATATAATTATTACGGATGGCAGGAAAAATACTGAATAATCAGGATGTCTTGATATGAAAATGTCCAATAAGATGAGAAAAACTGTTCCAAAGAAAATTTAATCTGCTATTAGATCATAACTGAAAGGTTTTGTGTAAAGAAATTCACTGCAATGATATGTAGTTCGTATAAATGTGAAATCACCAATGTCTATAATGAATTTCTAAAACAAAAATGAATGACAAGCAACCAGAAGTTCTTAGTAGCTATATATGTCCAAAGCACATAGGAGAATCCACCAACATCTTGGTAGATAAAAACTAATACAGATTTGGAATATTATTTAGTAATCTAAATAGAATGTCATCACTATTAACAGTAAAATTGGAAACAGTTCATTCTTATTTTCATCACCATATGGCTCATAATTTCATGATCACATCATATATGCAAAACATTACTTTTCAAAGAATGCAGAAAAAATACATAGGCGTGTCGAACATAACACTTTTATTACTGAAATATCAAGTTAAAATAAAAGCACAACTACAACACCACTATGAATATAAATTCGAATAAATATGAATATAAATATAGTCAATAATTATAAATATGAATAGAAATTATTTACAATAAGCATTCACCAAAATTACTGAAAAAAGTAATATAAAAACAACAGAACTGAAAGTTATCTAATATTAGATTATGTAATATCTATCCATACGTAATAGACATTCATGATATTAGTACAAGAACAATAATTTTTCACTCTGGCAGAAATATTAAATAATGCATTGTATTCAAATAGCTCACTTAAAACATATTTAATTTAATTTGTGATTACATTTCATATTATTAATGGAAAACATGTTCTTTATATTTTAAAATAACTTTCATTGTAAAAGGGTTGCTTTTTCATTTGTAAGTGCATTTGAACATCCCAACTTTCCTTTTCTCATTTATTTATGCATCTTTTTCTTCTGTTATCTACTTATAATAATCCGCAATCGTGTGCAACACATTTAACTTAGAGAGTGTTTGTTTTTGTTTTTTTTAACGGTCAAAATCTTCTTAATCGTGGTCATAAAGCGGCAGTTCGACCACGCAAGACACATTCACGATTAGTATAAACAGAAACCCTTCCAGTGCATTTGATCGTTTCAAATGTTTTGATTGTTCCCGAGATCAAGAAACAATAGACAACTAAAGTGTTGCACGAAAGTTTATTAATGTTTTTAGGGTAAGTACGCTTTAGAACTTTTTGTTTTTATATTTTGTTTTTCTTATAGTATGGTTTCCGCATCATTACTTTAGAACTTTGTTGTTTGCTTTGTTTTTCAAATATTACGCGATTGAAGAAATGAATATCATGGTTTTGAAAATCACAATTGTTTACAATTCACATTTTGACATTCGCGTTTGGCTTTTATTTACATTGGGGTATGGGGTATGGATATCATGGACAGTTACAGTGATTTTAATCTTTTTGTTGTTTACCTGTACGCACAATTTATTTTTACTACTGCATATATCCTATCGTGAAAGATTTATTATGAATATTTTGATGTGTTTCAGATCTTCCGATTAAAAACTTTTTCTGTTCATAACTCCAGTGTTGAACTAAAAATGCTTTAGCTGGAATACCTAGAGATTTTTAATTGAGTGTTTTTTTCTGTATTGACGTTAGATTTTTTTAATCACGGGGAACCATTGCATTGCATCTGCAATCGATACAGGGGAACCATTGCATCGCCTTTTTAATTTTAGAAGTTATTTGGAAAATATCTCTAGAACCTCAAAGAAAATAACTGACATTTTTTATGGTCCATGACATTGAAGAAGGGGTGAGAAACAGAGCTTTTACGTCACTAAAATGTTTGATCGACGATATCTCGGTAACAGTTGGTTGTCGCTTAACGATCCTGTACATGTTTCGGTATATCTTTTAGAATTCAGCAATACAGTTAGAACTTCTAAATTCGATTTCTCTAATTTTATGGATCGAATTTATGGTACCTGCACCTTCTGTTTCTTTTTCTTAGGTTAGGGTTTAGGGAATTAGAGAGAGTTTACAGTACTTACAACACTGATGCACTTTCTGTTCGTTACTCTGTGATTTAATTTTTCCTAACCATTTTTGAGACGTCATTTTAATAATTAAAACCTGTAAAAATGTTTTACACGGGATACTAGTATGTAAAGGATCTCAAGATGAACTTATATCATCCATTGTCTCTAAGTCTGTAGTGTCATGTCGTTATCGATCAGACATGTCTGCTGTCAAAAAACTAAAAATCTACATCAATCACAACTTATATCTGCTCTAAAACTTATTAATCTAACAGTTGTAGTATGGAAGCTGCTAAGCAAAGAAAAGCATAAGTTCAAATAATCAGCAGTTTTGTAAGATAAAGATCAAGTTGAAGTATCGTAATAGTGAAGAGAAAGAATCGATTAATAATGTCAATAATTAGTTTGTTAAAGGAACTCAAACACAATTCAGGAGAACAAAAAATGTATGCATAGAAATTGTTCAATATCTCCCCATACTTCTTACTGTATTATTTATTTTCTTAGCCATACTAATGGCGCTTTAATGGGTGGACCATCATCCTCTGTGGTAGAAGAAATATGTATGCACACTCATGAGACAATAACTTTATTAACTTCAGATCACGCACCCAGGGTTTCAATAAGGTTCGTAGTTGGCATTTTTAAAGTAATTAAAATAATGTTCCTAAATGAATTTCGTGACTATATTTAAGCTAATATAAAGAATCAAGAATTCAATTTGAAATGGAAATTGAATATTTCTTTTTATAATATACATTCTAGTGACTCATAATGACAGTAAAATATCAGTATCAGTATTATAGGAAACCGACTTGTACTGATCAATATCTTAACTACACTTTTAGTCAGCAAATGTCTTGAAATGAAGGGGTAGTTTTCTCATTGTTACCTAGAGTGATAAACGTAGTTAGTGAAAAAAAACCCCAACAAAATAACGAATTCTTTAATGTCAACAATGCTTTGATTGCAAATAGGTTTTGTAGACAACTGATTATAATGTTGAAAATAAAACCAAGAACAAAGAATTATTGATGAAAAGGATGAGATAGCAACATTGTCAATGCTTTATATACTTGAGACAAGTAGCATCCTCCAACAAGTTCTTCAAGAATACAAAATATGGCCTAAATTCCACTCAAAAAAAAATGCGTAGTCAAATCCAAAGATAAAATTAACTCCCTTGCAAGGATTGTTATGTGCACATCAGACAAAAAAGTGAAAACTGTAAAAACATGTTCCACAACAGATGAGTGCCATATGGAATGTTGACATGGGTAAAAATGAAATAGCAGGCCATAGTTGGAATAAAGATCAAAACATTGCATGCCTGAACATTCACAACACCATTAAAATGGTATTTTATTAAATTTTCTGAATGCCTCATTGCATTTCTTTGAAAGCAAGAAATACACAACAAGCAACTTTGGTTCTTTTTTTAAATATTTTTTTTAAATATGTTGTGTGCCCGTTTACATGAAACTAAATTACCACACCATTATCAAAATATAAAAAAAAACCAGCATGCATATGCATTTTTTAGCGTAAAAGGGATTTTTCTAAGCCCTTCTAAAAGAACTTCGCTTGTTTCATGTGTGAGTTGTTATGCCTTTAAATCAGCACACATAATAACGGAAAGCTGAAATCTATTTTCATCATAGCGAAAAGATATAACATTTTAACATTTATGATGGGTAATGAACAAAAGACCAACTACAAACCGATGCCATTGCAGGTTACCCTCCTTGTGCGGTAACTGCATCAGGAAAAAGCAGAAACGTTAAAGCGACTACTGGAACTGTACTAGCAATATTCTAGAACAACGATGCATCGTCACATAAAGCAACCTCTAGCTGAAATAGAACAGAACAGAACAAAACAAAGACACGGTAGTGGCAGGCTTAGAAAGTTTACAGTACGGGACACCCGAAAGATGGTCAATTCGCTGACAAAACTACACATGACGGAAGGAAACTTTTATGACATCAAACTGCACTGTCAGGAGGCACCTAAACAAAATGGGCAAGCGGCTTTTGCAGTGTCGTCGCAAAAAACAGCTGCTAACGCGGGACCTGAAGAACTGAATGGCATTTGCAAAGAAATGCAAGAAGCTGCCAAAGTCGTTTTGGTGTTCAGGCATCTCGATTTATTTAGACAGAACCTCATGGGTTCACAAAACCAACCAGAGTCAACATGCCCGCACTATGCGAACAAGGACGTGGAAAAAGAAAGGAGAAAGTTTACATCAACATTGCACGGCGAAAGGACGGAAAGAAGGAGTGGGTGGAAAAGTTACAAGATTCATGGTAGCCATTGCCTATGTCAAACGCATAATCAAATGCGACCACCACAGCGCTAACATCAATGCGGAAATGTGTGCGCAGTTTGTTTATGATCACTTTCCGGAAATGTTCCGGAATTCTGCCAAACCGAAAGAGAAACTGTTCCTGCAGGACGGCGATCTGTCGCAGAACAGTCTGCTGACATTAACCCCATTGAGAACATTTTTCACTTGGTGGGGAAAGCACTAAAGAAGGAGGCGATCGAGAAAAAAATATGCAAAGAAAGTTACCATCAGTTCTGTTCTAAGCTCAAGAACTTTCCAGTGGACGTAATCGACCACACAATAGAGACTATGACTAAACGAATCCATGCGATCCTTCGCAACAAGGGTGAAAGAACTAAGTACTGACCGAGTAAAGGAACAAAAGACGAAACGAAATCTGTCCGATTGGCTAAGCGAAAAGGATTGTCTGGGTTGTGAGTTGTTATTTGCATTGTGGTGTTGTCATTTGTTTACTTACATTTACGTTTTCTGTTTATGTTTTCTGTTATTCAGGCTGTACTCTGAGACGCGTGCGATCGCATGCGCACGCGCAAGTTAGTTTATGTGTGCAATTAATCGCAATTTCTCCCAGAATTGAGATCATGCACCTTGCAGCTTAAGATCCTTAGTTTCCTCAGAAAATTTTTTAGCGAACGAAGTCTTATCTTTTATCTGTTCTTTCAAGAATAATAATATATCTGTTCAGAGCCAACCTGAATCTCATAGCTAATACATCAACTCCTGACCTTACAAAGTACCACTTAGAGTAGAACCTCACTGCCAGTTGCCTTCGTTGTTGGTCCACTGGTCTTACCGAGAGCGAAATACCCGTGCAATACAATACAAGTACGGAGATGTACGCCGCGTAATGCA
Organism: Turritopsis dohrnii; assembly: GCA_027922465.2. Classification (NCBI taxonomy): domain Eukaryota; kingdom Metazoa; phylum Cnidaria; class Hydrozoa; order Anthoathecata; family Oceaniidae; genus Turritopsis; species Turritopsis dohrnii. Next base: position 631,824 of record BQMF02000019.1, read on the forward strand.
CTGAGATTCGAGTCTGCAATAGATTGCACTTACAGGCAGAACAGATTTCACTTTTGATTATTCCTGTTGATTATTTTGATTGGTATCTCTCTTCCAATTGTAAAAATTGTAAAAATTCAAATCAAATTCTTCGGAACAACGGTGGAGAGATTTACGAAATAGTTATTTCTTCGCAAATTTTCATTTTAACGAAGCTTTGTAAGATGTTTTTTTATGTTTTAGTGCACACCTCTCCTTATTTCTACAGCTCTTCTTCGTTGCTCAAATTAATCTACCTCTTATATTCCTATTTTCTATGTTCTCCTTTAAATTGAAATATACATCCGGTATTCCACGCGAATAATACGTCATCAACATAAGTGGTGATGATATAATCATCTTGAACATAAACGTTGCTACATGTTGCGGCGCGATACTTTCTTTTACTTAACTGCCTAGACAAATGTTAATATAGCGTCTGATGTATTTAACGGAAATAAGAGAACGTCTGTTATGCTGAACGAAGTATTAAATAACCATAGCTTTATGTATGATAATGTAAAACAATGTAAACAAAGACTAAAATTCTTAAGTATCATTCGGATCAATGCAGGTGGTTTTCTTTATAAATTTTCAGTTAAAGAAAATGTTTTTCTTTTATTATTTTATCTTGTCTCTGGGAAGGCAAAAAAAACGAGGCAGTAATAACTTTTTGGATCGCACACGATCGCACGCGTCCTCCTTTTGGCATGAGCGAATCGCCGCACATGTACATATTTCTTCCTGAAACAGTATGTTATTGGAAAGAGAAAGAAATAAACCAAGTAAACCAAGTAAGGTTGTTAGAGCCTTGCCTTTGCCCAGAATGGACTGAAACTGCACTGAAACAACTTTATTTATTGGGGGGAGGAGTGGTATGTTGATTTCCTGTAAAAATTCCAATAATTTTGTCCAGCATTGTAGAAGTGTAATGTTATATTGTAGAAATCATTCAACCATTTTTGGATTTTTTGAATGTAGGCCATGAATGTCAGTTAAGGTCAAGAATGCTTGTAAATTATAAATTATGTTAATGCCACATTGTCTATCAGTGCTTGTGATTTATAAGTCTTGATTATTGACAGCACAAATACAAAATGTTTAGAATGTACGAGTTATGCGCATACTAATTGTGATCTCTGGAAGGATCTTTAATATTATTTTGTACCAACAAAACGCCGCATATTTCCTATGATTATCAGTTATACATTTTCACAAATCCTTAGGAAGACCATGATTAGAAATGGAATGCTGTATTGTAGAAGTTATTCAAACTTCAACTGTTAACAATGCCGTATGTCTTTCATTTTTCGTATTTAATTTTTTATCAACTGGTCTTGTTCCTTAGTTGTACCAATTTTCAAATAAACTTTTTCTTCCCAAACCTTTTATAAATCATATTCTTAAAGGGGAGGTTTAAAATCTTAAAGTGCTGTGCTTGCAAACATTTCTTTTCCTTTATTAAAAAATCACAATTTGTTGAGATTACTTTTCCATTACTTTTAATTCACTGGAGTGCCTTTCTTTATATCAAATTGCTTCATCAAAAAAGATTATTAAAAATATTAATAAGACTAAAACATATTAATTTTCGGATGGATTTTGAGTCTCTTTCATTTCCATGTCAAATATGCATGAATGAAGGAATTAAAGCTGTTTTGATTTTCTTTTTAATGGAATATTTCCTTAGAAGATCAAGAGCGCAATCATATATATATATCAGATTCAAATCAAACAGATTAAACTTCTATTAAAACTCAGTCAAAAATAGATGAACTTGAACTGTTGTATCTGTTTAAAGTTAAAAACTAATGAACAGAATTCTGAGTACATATCAACGATGATAAGGATTCGTTTTACCTAGTGTTCTTATTGTGAACAAAATTAAGGAATATTCTGACCTGGCACTTTAACAATCCAAATGATTTTGCTGGGTGACCAAAGACAAAATACAGGAACTCTAAATAACAATAAAATCTATATCATCATAAGAGTTCCACTTAGATAGTTAAAAAAAATGAAAATCACACAACTTACACTTAATTCAACTGCAACAGGATGATCAAAGGTACCATACAGAAGGAAATCAAAAGATGCCTAATACAAAAGTACGAAGAATAAATGAGAAATTCTATTTCACAGTTATTGTTACCTTAACAAGCAATATCCCAAACTTGACTTATTCTTAAAATCATTCCTTTAATATCACAAAGCTTGGTCAATATAATTTCCGCAAAGTATTCAGTGGCAACCAGAACTGATATGTTTTTATGCAATAATTCTCTGATCAAAACAACCTACTTCTTCATAGAAAATCCCAAATGAAAGCAATGACATCATATATATTAAGTTATTGATAACTTAAAATAAAAATACAAAAATATCCAAATCTGAAGTTTTCTGAACTTATAATAGAGACAAATTTAATATTTCATTTAAGATTCATTTCTGTCTCAAACTTTTCTTTTAGAGAGTGACTGTTTTCTTTTAAGCTTTTTTCACATGCACGTAAAATTTAACGTAAGCTCCTACGACTGGAACAATGTTCATTCATCCTCTTCTTAAGGAAAGGTTTTCGTAAGGTCTTACGGACGTTCATGAGCCCTTACGACGATTTCCTTAAAAACAAAAAATTTTGTTTTTAAGAAAATCATCGTAAGCCTCAAGAAGAAAAAAACGTTCGAAAAATTACATAGAGCGTTCGAAATGACGTCTTTTGTTCGAAATTACATCATTTTTTGCTAATGATCTATTTCCAAACGTTCCAAATGTATATACATTGTATTTTTTATTGCAACAAATTTTAGTGCATGTGAATAAAAATCTCTGTAAAGGCATTTTTTTTCATTAGAACTTACGAAAAAAAAGTTCGTAAGGTATTACGACAAAAACTATGTACATGTGAAAAAAGCTTTAAAGCCCGCCAAATTGAGAAAAAAATTTTATTAGTATTTAGGGAAGAACCAGTTGTGCTTCTTGTCATTGGCTTATTAAAGAAAACTATCAAAATTTACTGTTTTGATTGGCTGACGAATTCAAAAATAAGATATATATTATTTATTTTTGGATTGATTCTTTTTCACTTGCGTCTTTTGCACTCAAATGTTTCGGCACCCAATTGCCAGTACTGTCAACCTCCAAAACGCTATTCCTACGGTTTCTCCAGATATTTCCCCCAAAATGTTGCATTCGATGGAGGGTGCAAAGCCATGGTTTCCATGTGACTAAACTACACTAAATTACATAAATTCCTTTAAATGTATAAATGTTGATTTGGGCAAATAGTTTAATAATAAACAAAATAACCAGAAGCATCATAACTTTTGATAAGGAACAAGATGATTAGTTTGTTTTTTTTACTGGACACACGTTCATAACAGCTGTAAAGTTGAAGTGTTTTTATCCAGAATAAATATTCGTAAAACTAAACTAAAAAAAAAACAACAAAATTTCCTTAAAATCTAATATTTTGGCTTCTATCCTGAAGCCATTGTCAAAGAAAATTTATATGAATTTTCATGAACTGAATTTTACCTTTTTTGGAATGAAAAATTTATTTTATTGAGTTTTGTTGACCAATATCAACTCACCTGCAGTGTCTGATCATAGCGGTGGCCCTTTAAATATTGTCGAAAAAGAGGTTACAAAGTCAAAACCACTCAAAGTGAAATTTACGAAAGACAAAAGATGTTGCTACTACAACAAACCTTTTAAACGGTTATCAATTGTCTCAATGGAGGAAACGACACCCTTATCAAAAAAAATGCAACATAACAAAGGAAGTGACAGTAGTGATGATGCTCTTGAGGCATCCTTTTAAATTTCTGACGACAAACTCCAAAACGACAATGAGAGAAGTCTGCCATCAATTGTGAAACCATTGCTTTGTGACAGCAAATTTATTGTGTCCCTTTTATCAATAAAAGAACTCTTTGTCAATTTTTTTGTCAAGAAATACCTTTCAAATAGTCAAAGAAATGATGGAAATCACTAACGTTAATTTTTATTGGTAGTATAACATTTTATGACCTGAAAAACAATATATCTTCTCAACAATCAACAAGGTCTAATCAACATAGTAGTAGTGATGAATTGAAAGAAAAGTGGGTTAGCATTCTTTGTCATGTGTGTAACATTCATAGATGGAAAGGTGCTACCATTTTCAAGAAAATGTTTACACGATAAGCTTATGAAAAGAGAACAGAGAGAAAAAAATTGGTTAAAAAAAGATTCTCCAACTTACAAAGCATTGGATAAGGTAGTTACAAACAAATCACTCCTGTCATCATTGAAATATTTGACTTCATTCAATCACACAGGGACATTAAGAAGTTTATAATACTGCCCAAAAAGACTTTATTTGGAATGATTTCACATTACAACTAGCAGCCCTCAACTTCAATTCAAGTGTTAATCAAAATCAGCAACAATCAAAGAGAAGAAACTACATATACAAATTTTAGCATATACAAAGGTTACCAAGTGATGCAGAAAATCATGGAGAAAAAAGAATGCTCGTACCTGTCTGGTGAAATTCATCCATCAAGGACATTCCAAAAAACATTTTACCGACTCGTATAACCCATATTGTGCAGGATGGAACGACTTACCTACCCTATCCTTACCCTAGGTATTGTGAATCTACTAGGTGTACTGCTTGTATCCAGCAAAACACAACAAATGTCCGTTTAAGGCTGATGCCAGGGGAATTCCCAGGAATTGTCAAAATCACCCAAATGTTTCTCATATATATAACTCGCCATTGTTTTGCTATTGTTTAAGTTTCACCAGTTTCCCTTGGTTATTCCTCTCAAAAGATGATTGAAAAGTTCATTAGAGATACTAAAAGGTGGCACCAATTGTCAAAGAAAAAGAAATGGATGATTGCTTCATCACATAAACACATCAGATGAACTAACGTGGTTGAGAAAATAGACAGACTAAGATAACACAAAAGAAATGAAAGGACTTATTAAAGTATTAATTATATATTCAAAAAAGAAAAACAGGGAGATGGGGAACAACTAATTGTATGTAATGTGTGGACACATAGGGCTTGAGTGTAGAAAATTCTATATCAGAACCATCTGAAGACTTTCTATAAAGGGTTTCCCTTTTATTAAATTAATTTTTATTAAGCTTAAAGTAACTAATCTCAAAGAAATCTAAACTTTGCATCACGCTAATGAAAAACAGTACCCCCGTCTTTTAACTATCATCTTTGAAGAACGAGAAAAAGATGTATTTGAAACATCTTGTATAGAGACCAGTGGAAATCCACTTTTTTAAGGACGACAACAAGGCAGGCTTTCAAATCCAATGCGAGTCCGCGAGTCCCACTCGCGTAAGGACTCGCCTAAGGCATAGGTACGAGAGTCTAAGTTGACTCGCGTAATGTAAAGTGAAAAAAAAATTTTTTTTTAACATTTGGATTCTATGTCAAGATAAAGGAAATTATATCATTTAAACTATTTTATAAATGTCTTTATATTTTCTATAAAAAAAGAATTGCGCTATTTCCCTTATTGTATTCTATTTTCTTATGTTTAAAGTTAGATCCACCTGGCCATCTATTTCCTGTTCTTTTATATTTCCTTTTTCTTTCACTTGTTAATTTACTCACTTATGACTTATAAAAAAGTTTCGTTTTTCTTGATCATATAATTGATACCTGTAATGTTTTTTCTTATTTAATGTCACCTGTATTTTTTTCCTTTTTTTGAATGAATAAATGAATTGCGTGCCTTGTTTTTTTTCTTTCCCTTTTAATTGCTACATATTTTGCTACATTCTTTTTTTTTTTTCTTTTCGTTTATTTTTAAAAATAAACACTCCGTCGGTGAGCTTAAACGCTTTATTTGAATAGAAAATAAAAACTCCGAAGGAGAGTTTTTTTTCCTTGTGAATTGATGACTTTTGTATTAAACTCATGAGCGATAAAAAGGGAGACCACTGATATTTATCTTTATATGTGACGTTCCAGGGGATTTTGATAACAAACGATATTAACGATAATTATTAACGATAATATCGTTAATAAAACAATAGAATTAGCGATATTATCGCTAATAATTATCGTTGCGTTATTATAGTTAATAGCGCTATTATCGTTAATATCGTTATTATCGTTAATATCGTTATTATCGCTATTATCGTTATAATATATTATATATACTATAATTACGAAATTATAGTAAGAAAATAACTATATTTTTGATATTAACGATAATAACATTAATATTAAACATGTGATCATTTTATTTGTGACAAGAAAACCATTTCGTGTATATGTGACGTTCCAGGGGATTTTGATAACAAACGATATTAACGTTAATATCGTTAATATCGTTATTATCGTTAATATCGTTAATGGAACTACAGAGTAACGTTATTATCGTTAATATCGCTAATATCGTTAATATCGTTAATATGGTAAGAGCACAGATTACCGTTACTATCGTCAAAAAGTTTTGTTCAAGACGTTTGTTTATATATTTCACATACGTGTGTCGTTTTATGAAGTTCTAAAATAACCGTGATTTAATTATTATTTCGCCAAATAGCAATCAATTCAAAACAAACTCGCTTGTTCATGACATGATAAACTCTGATTCATTCAATTATGACACGCGGACATATATTTTTCTAGAAACAACAAAGCACTTTTTTTCATTTGTTATTCCTGTAACTTCAGCACAAATTTGAAAAGCCACTTTAAAATACCGTGTCATTCGATTTGGTAATGTATTATTTTGAAATGTACATTTGCAGGTAGCACGCGTTTGTGTATTAAATTGAACTTAATTAGCTGGTTCTTATATTCATTTGGAGATTAAAGATACAGAAGTAAGTTCGAAAGCAGGCACGAGTAGAAACCGTCTGCTATAATTCTTTTTTCTGAATTGTTCGACGGGTTGCCATTCTATAAGCTCTTGGGAAAAAAACTTTACATTATTAAAGACACGTTACATCAAAGTTTTTTTCGGTAGCAAAACTTTTATTATTATTCTTTCGAAAGACATTTCACTTGCACTGGGTGAAGATGTACCCTTAATTAAATTGATCGCAACGTTTTCAGTGATCATTATTGATTTTTGTCATTTCGTCGATAATGTTTTCAGGTTCAACATTGGGATGAGGGACGAATGAAAACATTTTAACGTCGGCTTGACGAGTTGCAAAAGTTCTCTTTTGAAGTACTCACCTTCGTTTAAATATAATATTACCTGTTTCCTTCAGTTTGTTATGAAGTTTATGTGAAAGGTTGTCTGAAAGTTGTGTTTACACAGGGCTCTAAAACTTTACTTGAGGGTAATTCTAAAATTGAATTTCTTACGTCGTAATCAAGCGAAAGAAAGATTAATATACACGAAATGGTTTCCTTGTCACAAATAAAATGATCACATGTTTAATATTAATGTTATTATCGTTAATATCAAAAATATAGTTATTTTCTTACTATAATTTCGTAATTATAGTATATATGATATATATAACGATAATAGCGATAATAACGATATTAACGATAATAACGATATTAACGATAATAGCGCTATTAACTATAATAACGCAATGATAATTATTAGCGATAATATCGCTAATTCTATTGTTTTATTAACGATATTATCGTTAATAATTATCGTTAATACCGTTTGTTATCAAAATCCCCTGGAACGTCACATATTAATCTTTCTTTCGCTTGATTACGGCGTAAGAAATTCAATATTTTTAGAATTACCCTCAAGTAAAGTTTTAGAGCCCTGTGTAAACACAACTTTCAGACAACCTTTCACATAAACTTCATAACAAACTGAAGTAAACAAGTAATATTATATTTAAATGAAGGTGAGTATTTCAAAAGAGAACTTTTGCAACTCGTCAAGCCGACGTTAAAATGTTTTCATTCGTCCCTCATCCCAATGTTGAACCTGAAAACATTATCGACGAAATGACAAAAATCAATAATGATCACTGAAAACGTTGCGATCAATTTAATTAAGGGTACATCTTCACCCAGTGCAAGTGAAATGTCTTTCGAAAGAATAATAATAAAGGTTTTGCTATCGAAAAAAACTTTAATGTAACGTGTCTTTAATAATGTAAAGTTTTTTTCCCAAGAGCTTATAGAATGGCAACCCGTCGAACAATTCAGAAAAAAGAATTATAGCAGACGGTTTCTACTCGTGCCTGCTTTCGAACTTACTTCTGTATCTTTAATCTCCAAATGAATATAAGAACCAGCTAATTAAGTTCAATTTAATACACAAACGCGTGCTACCTGCAAATGTACATTTCAAAATAATACATTACCAAATCGAATGAAACGGTATTTTAAAGTGGCTTTTCAAATTTGTGCTGAAGTTACAGGAATAACAAATGAAAAAAAAGTGCTTTGTTATTTCTAGAAAAATATATATGTCCGTGTGTCATAATTGAATGAATCAGGTTTATCATGTCATAAACAAGCGAGTTTGTTTTGAATTGATTGCTATTTGGCGAAATAATAATTAAATCACGGTTATTTTAGAACTTCATAAAACGACACACGTATGTGAAATGTACAAACAAACGTCTTGAACAAAACTTTTTGACGATAGTAACGGTAATCTGTGCTCTTACCATATTAACGATATTAACGATATTAGCGATATTAACGATAATAGCGATACTCTGTAGTTCCATTAACGATATTAACGATAATAACGATATTAACGATATTAACGTTAATATCGTTTGTTATCAAAATCCCCTGGAACGTCACATATTATTGCACGTGATTTGTGCCACGTTTCTGTTCAATTGTTTGTCTCCAAACAAATAAAATTCTTTCCTTTACGAATACAATAACGTATGAAAAATCACAAACAAAACAAAAGTTATCTTTTATGGCTTCGTTGAATAACTTCACTTTGAAAATGTTTTTATTTTGGCAAGCTGAACACTTCCGTGGTACTAGTTTACTAGTTTACTTCCAAAATCGTCTACCATTCAACTCAGAGATTTGAAGTGACATTGATACAAATTTCCTCATTTGGACTCTCGACATGATTTTTTATTTGGACTCCCAGGACTCGCGTAAGGAAAGTAACGCGAGTCAGAAAGGACTCGCGATCATAGAGGTCGGATTTGAAAGCCTGCAAGGCGTATTTGAAACATTGAATTTTGAATTTGAATTTTGAAAACTCGCTTACAAGGACAACGAATTGCCACGCATCACGTCACATCACAGCACAAGACGTCTTCAAAACGTCTCGTTGCGACCAGTGAAAACTCGTTTTACTGAGGACAAGAAAAAGACTTTTTTCAAACGTCTCGTAGCGACCAGTGGAAACTCATTTTACTGAGGACAAGAAAAAGACGTCTTTTAAAGGTCTCATATCGACTTAGTTAAAACTCGTTTTACTGCGGACAAGAAAAAGACGTCTTTAAAACGTCTCGTAGCGACTAGTGGAAACTCGTTTTACGGACCAGTGAAAACTCGTTGTACTGAGGACAAGAAAAAGACTTCTTTCAAACGTCTCATAGCGACCAGTGGAAACTCATTTTACTGCGGACAAGAAAAGGACGTCTTTAAAACGTCTCGTTGCGACCAGTGAAAACTCGTTTTACCGAGGAGAAGAAAAAGACGTCTTTAAAACGTCTCGTAGCCACCAGTGCAGGCCATTCCATGAGACGCGTGCGATAGCACGCGCACGCGCCCACACACGCGCCGACAAATCTAGATGTGCGAATAGTCGCACGCGCGAATTTTTATATTGTTACTTAAAAGACCTGCGGAAAACCAAATTCAATTTCGTGGCGCCGTCTCTGTCTAAAGCCTTCCGTTCACATCTGCCATATTATTCGTTTGGAAAATGGAAATGACAGAGCTCCCATGGGATGCAATCTGCTCCTTTTTCGAACATCGTCAACATATGTGACGTTCCAGGGGATTTTGATAACAAACGATATTAACGTTAATATCGTTAATATCGTTATTATCGTTAATATCGTTAATGGAACTACAGAGTAACGTTATTATCGTTAATATCGCTAATATCGTTAATATCGTTAACAGATTACCGTTTTGTTCAAGACATTTGTTTATACATTTCACATACGTGTGTCGTTTTATGAAGTTCTAAAATAACCGTGATTTAATTATTATTTCGCCAAATAGCAATCAATTCAAAACAAACTCGCTTGTTCATGACATGATAAACTCTGATTCATTCAATTATGACACGCGGACATATATTTTTCTAGAAATAACAAAGCACTTTTTTTTCATTTGTTATTCCTATACCTTCAGCACAAATTTGAAAAGCCACTTTAAAATACCGTGTCATTCGATTTGGTAATGTATTATTTTGAAATGTACATTTGCAGGTAGCACGCGTTTGTGTATTAAATTGAACTTAATTAGCTGGTTCTTATATTCATTTGGAGATTAAAGATACAGAAGTAAGTTCGAAAGCAAGCACGAGTAGAAACCGTCTGCTATAATTCTTTTTTCTGAATTGTTCGACGGGTTGCCATTCTATAAGCTCTTGGGAAAAAAAACTTTACATTATTAAAGACACGTTACATTAAAGTTTTTTTCGATAGCAAAACTTTGATTATTATTCTTTCGAACTTGCACTGGGTGAAGATGTACCCTTAATTAAATTGATCGCGACGTTTTCAGTGATCATTATTGATTTTTGTCATTTCGTCGATAATGTTTTCAGGTTCAACATTGGGATGAGGGACGAATGAAAACATTTTAACGTCGGCTTGACGAGTTGCAAAAGTTCTCTTTTGAAATACTCACCTTCGTTTAAATATAATATTACCTGTTTCCTTCAGTTTGTTATGAAGTTTATGTGAAAGGTTGTCTGAAAGTTGTGTTTACACAGGGCTCTAAAACTTTACTTGAGGGTAATTCTAAAATTGAATTTCTTACGCCGTAATCAAGCGAAAGAAAGATTAATATACACGAAATGGTTTTCTTGTCACAAATAAAATGATCACATGTTTAATATTAATGTTATTATCGTTAATATCAAAAATATAGTTATTTTCTTACTATAATTTAGTAATTATAGTATATATAATATACATAACGATAATAGCGATAATAACGATATTAACGATAATAACGATATTAACGATAATAGCGCTATTAACTATAATAACGCAACGATAATTATTAGCGATAATATCGCTAATTCTATTGTTTTATTAACGATATTATCGTTAATAATTATCGTTAATATCGTTTGTTATCAAAATCCCCTGGAACGTCACATATTTTTGAATTTCATTGGGATTTAAATTCCCTTGACGTCATATTCATTGAATTAAATTCGAATAGATTTTTGTTCGATTGAACTAAAAGAAAAATACATTCATCTTCAAAAGATCTTTACTTATTAAAAATTTTTTTCCGTTGCTAATGTTAAACGTTAAATCAAAATGGCTAGCAAAGGAAGTCGCGTGGTGTTAATCTAATTGAAGGTGAATAGATTTTTCTTTTTATATCGTTTTCTTATAAAAGTTGCAAATCTAATAAATAAAACACATGTGCTATCTAAACTGGTCTTCTCTTTATGAATGATTTGTTTAGACAGTCGCTTTTTTATTTCTATCCAGAAGCGCATATTGTGAATTAAAGTATACTTTTTTAATTTATGACGATATAAGTTCTTAGTTTTTTCTTTTCAAAATTTCAAAGTTAAAAAAAATTCTTATATGTAAACTTCAATTTTTTCGCGTCTTAAAAATTTCTTTTAAGGTCTGACGACGAGGAAGACTTTGTTTAAAATAGTTTGTAGAAACATTTTATCTTTGGTTTTTATGTATGAAAACTGATTTTGTCTACTCTTAAAATCGTTGTGTTGTTTATTGTTTTATGTTCCCTGAATAAAACTTTCAACTAATTCCATTATCTTATTATTTTGAAAAGATTACATTGGTATTTCTTTATCGAGTTAAATAATATTTTCCATTTTCCTTTTCTCCTTCAATTTGAATTTTCTGTAAGATTGAGGGTTTTCTGGCTACTTTTGAATTTGTGCGTCTCAAATCACTGTGTAAAGCGATGGCAAAATGAAAGAATGTGTGCAAGGTACTTTGATTTCTGCGCAAAGTTTTTCAATTGAACCGAGAGCCCAACGCCCATAGGTATGCTCGCAAGGTTCGTTGAAATCTGCGCGTAGATTGTTAAACAAACCAAGAACCAACGTCAATTGGTTTGCTCGAAAGGCCTGTTGTTCGTTGATAAGTTGAGAGGCTCGTCAAGGAAACAAACAATGCGAACGTTTATCAGTAGTTCGTAACGTATTGGTGGAGTATTTATTTCAAGTCAGTGATTGCAAATTTCGAGAAATTATGATCGCACACCATCGCACGCCTGAAAAATTTCACACGTGCAATTTGCCACAGGCCTACTTTTTACTCATGGAATGGCCTGCAGTGAAAACTCGTTTTACCGAAGACAAGAAAAAGACGTCTTTAAAACATCTCGTTGCGACCAGTGCAAACTCGTTTTACCGAAGACAAGAAAAAGACGTCTTTAAAACGTCTCGTAGCGACCAGTGGAAACTCATCTTTAAAGGACAACAAAAAGACGTCTTTCAGACGTCCTCTTAGGACGAAAATTAACTGGTTGTTCAAAACCCAAGAAAAGACGTCTCAAAGACGTCTTATCTGGTCGAAAGACGTCCGTACCAGTATGAGACCAGAAAAGACATCTTAAAGACGTCTTTGTGTTTACTGGGTGATAATAATTTCTCTCTTCTTTCTATTTAATAATTTTAAAATAAAAACACCTTGAAGCTTGAGAACCCAGACCAGGCGCAGAAAGTGCATTTGAATAAAAAACTGCTTTTTGTTAAACTTGTTCATTGAACTTACAAGTGACAGGGTAACTTCGAGTTGAAAAGAATAATTGAAAATCATTTAAAATAGGTACTTAACAAAAATTAGCAAAAAATACGAATTTGAGGTGCTCCCCTGTCCAAATTCGATGTAATAAAATCAAATGTGTGTTCCTGGATTTATTCCCTGGTATTCAAAAAACAATCAATCTCCTTAACTCAACATGCAAAACTTTTTTCCAGCGAATATATACAAAAATCTTAATGAAAAAAAAAAAAATGATTCCTGGAAAAATTACTAGGTGATGTAGTAGATCATAATTTAGAAAAATTCTAAAATTTTCTATTTCCTTGATTATTTATTTCATTAGATAGCTCTAAAGACTATTATAGGAATACATCATCACTAACTACATACAGTGTTCAATTGGAGGGAATCTAGAAGCTTTTATTATGATGAAACTTTGTGGGCCGATTATACGTTCCGAAAAAGTTATATAAGTTATACCTTAAATCAAAAAATGCTTCCATATTCAGCAGTAACATTACGTCCATTCAATATTGTCGATAGATGTGATAAAAATTCACCACAATAAAAATATCATAAACATAATAAAAAGTCATGCACGTGCACCACAGAAGACATGTTGATTATTATTTTGAAGAAAAGCGTGTACTTCACAGAACATACACTGTGTCAAAGTTGTTCAGCAGCTAAATGTACAAACCTCGCTATGAAAACAGTCATAAGACCATGAGACTAATGTTCGTTTATGATGAAAACGATAAGAAAGCAGAGAAGGCCGAGATAAAGAATTCTGTGCTGCATGCATAAATTTTGAAAATTTGTATGAAATTAAGATTTCAGAAAAGAGGGGAGGCAGTAGGAGTTTCCACCAAAACGATGTTTGCATTATTATGACAGACTAGCCGCCAAGGCGGCGTCGCTCGCCGCCCATGTCCACCTGCTCTGTATCACTGTATCAATAAACGTCAAATTTTCTTATAAACGGCTCGTACAACCAGAAGCAGATTCGAAGTCACAACCTCTGGTAAAACCAATCTTTTATCAGTGTAACAATACACTCAAAACTTATAGAGAGAAAACTTCAACTTTTTATTAACTTTTGTTTAAAAAAAGTTACGCGCTCTAGGTGCTATCAAACGTAAGGGGAAAATGGATTCTCTTCTTAAAAAGATCACACGGGAGGAGAGAAGAAAAGGCACGTGCTAAATGAATCAAGTGAATAAAAAAAACGTTCGATCTGATATAAAATAAAATAGATTAAAAGAAATCGATTAAAGACAACTATTATGACAAAAGCAAAAAAAAATATTTTGTTTTATGATATTTTTTTTTTACCTATAGGTTTTTAAACATTTTCATTACTCGAAAAAAAAGTTCACCCGTCTCAGACAGTCAGGCAAGGATACGTTAGGATGCACTGGCAAACCGAGATGCTGCCACGTTCTCCCACGCCTGCTTTTTGTCCAAAATGTTTTATCAGTTAGTTTCTTTGTATTTAGTTGATGTATTGTTTTCAAAGCCAAGTCAACGTGGAATATAAAACTAACAAAATAATAAAAACGAAACGTTATTCCTATTAGTTCATCAGCCAAAAAAAGTCACGTTCGATTGGGGTTGCAATGTATTTGCTTCGAACTCACGTCGCACACAAAAAAAGAAATAATTTCGCTCACAACTCAATCTACCATTTTGCGTGACTTACAAACAAACAAACAAACAAACAGACAGACAGACGGAGAATCGGCTATTAATATATAGATGATTCAAAATCAAACTGAAATTGACATGTTTTAAATTAACATTAAAACGATCCTGAAGAGATAGCTATAAATTACCAGGTTTTACAATGTTTTCAAATATGACAAGTATCACTAATATGAAAGAATTTTCTGATGGATAAAACTTCGCAATGTAACCTTTTTGTACCTAAATTAATTCTTCTGTTTTTATTTCTTTGTGGCTTAAATTCAACAGAGCGACAGCAGAGCATAGAATCAGCTTTTGGCAGAGTTTGTTATAATAATTAGTGAAAAACTCAATTCAGAAGTCAACACGTGTCTGTTTCCTTTATGTGTGACACTTTTGCCGGGGTCGTCATTCAACAATACGTGTAGCATTCCACCGAAAAAATTGAAACGAAATATTGTACTTACTGGTACTTCGTGGTAGTAGAGAAAGTACCAAACGCATGTTAAACGTTTTTATAGCCCGCACGCTTTCATTGTTCATTTCCATAGATTTCATCAAATGAATCACAGGTCTTATGGGACAATGAAACAAGAGTTCGAACGAGAAGATCTCGTGCCTTAAGGTTGGTTTTCTACAGAGCCATTTTTGTTGGGTTGATTGATTGATTGATTGGTTCCATTCATGTCAGACATTCACAATTGTAAAAATTTTCAAGATACGTTTGAAAGATAGTTAAGTGTAAACAAGGCCTTTACATTTGAGTGTAGTGTCATCGTTGGGGAAAACGAAATAATAATTTTTTTTGCATGCTACGATGAATCTATTCATTCATGTTATGACAGGTTTCTCTCCTCCGCTTGCACCTCATCTAGAAACTTCTAGGACAGAGCAGACATATATAACTGTTTCGATTTTGTGCGACGCACGAGTCAAACCAAAGTATAACTTTTTTAATGGCAGGAAAATCCTTAAGAATTCTTTCCATCATTGACATTGTAGTACTGGAAATGTCATTCCCGCCTTTTCCAGCATGGCCCTCATGACAAAGCACACAATTACCTTTCTTGTTTAATGAACAATATGTTCCGTCAAGTTGTATTGTGATTGCATCCCCAATAGAACAGAGATGTCGGATGCAAAACCGTCGCTCCGATATTGCCGAGTTGATGTTTCTAATTAAATTCAAAGTTTAAAGGTGATCAGTGCTTAAAAGCAGCGAAGAAAAGTCATGTTTAAAATGGAAGAATTGATGGTGAAACTTTTTTCAGAATCAGATGAGTTGCGGAAGAAGCTGTTGCTGCTGCAGAATCTATGAAGAAGAAGAAAAGTGATGAACAATTGACAGCTTGTCGAAAGTGCGGTCAAAACTTCAAAACAACTCGTGGAGCGAAAATACATGAAAATAAATGCAAGAAAATAACTGAAATCAATCCACCATTAGACATCCAGGATCAACGAAACGAACCAAAATTATGGGGTAATCATTCAACATTAGACTTGGATCAAATCCTATCAGCAACGTATAATGAAGTTAATCGTTGGCGGAAGAATTTATTCAAAATCCCAAGTGGTACCGCCGGAAAGAAGTTCATTGACGAGATGACGCGTCTGATAAACGAGTGAAATAACGGATCACCACTGGCCAACCATGCAATGAAAGCCATGTTTCTGATGCCGTCGCTTTTACTTTAGAAGCCAAGTAAGTCTTCGAAGTCAAGAGAACACGTGCAATGTTTGGAAAGAAGATTGATCCTTTGGCAAGATGGTGATTTTGATGGTTTGGTAAGAGAATGCCGGTCAATACAATCAAAGTTCCTGAAATCGAGATTTGACTAAAACAACATCAGTTGCCAAACGCTTTAGTGATCTTATGTTTCAAGGAAAGATAAATGCTGCCTTAAAACTACTATCTAACGAATCATCAACTGGTGTCGTATCAGTCGACGATGAAACGATCAAAATTTTGCAGCAAAAACACCCAGAGGCAAATGCAAAATTTGATGATCTCCTTGTCCAAGGTCCTGCCAACTATGTCCACCCTGTAATGTTTGAGATCATAGACGAAGAATTGATTCAAAAGATGGCAGCAAAGACGAAAGGTTCATCGGGACCATCGCAGCTTGATTCTCAAATGTGGCAACGCATTCTACTATCTAGCAACTTTGGCGATCGACCAAACGACCTCTGCAAAGCAATCGCGAGGATGACCAGGATAATGTGCACACATATTTGCAACAAGGAGAACGGCAGAGACATGGAAGCCTTTCTTGCTTGCACGTTAGTCCCGCTGGATAAAAATCCTGGCGTACGTCCAATTGGCATCGGTGAAGTTCTTAGAAGAATTGTTGACAAAGCTGTAACAACATCCCTCAAAAATGAAATACAGCTGGTAATAGCGGCTGGCAACCTCCAGCTCTGTGTTGTCAACCAGGTGGATGCGAAGCTGCTGTTCATGCTATGGCTGAGATTTATGAGAACGACAATACTCAAGCTGTTCTGCTGGTAGATGCGGCGAATGCGTTCAATAGTCTGAATAGAGCAGCCGTATATCGAAAAGGCAAGAAACCCTGGGTATGAGGTTGGCTTATTTGTCGTTGGTGGTGCGGAATTGAAGTCAATGGTAGGAACAACCCAGGGAGACCCAATCGCTATGGCCTTATACGGTATAAACCTACTACCATTAACCAAAACTTTAAAGAATACATTAAACGTTAAACAAGTGACGTATGCTGACGACCTTACCGGTGCTGGAAAAATCAATTCGTTGAGAACATGATGGGATAACTTGTTGAATCTTGGTCCAAAAATAGGTTATTTTCCAAATCCATCCAAATCATGGTTAATAGTAAAGCCAGAATTCTTGGATGAGACAAACATCTTCAGTGACACATCCATTAAAATCACAACAAAGGGTCACAAACATCTCGGTGCTGCAATAGGACAGAAGAATTATGAAATGGAATTCGTAGCTGCTAAGATGGAGACGTGGGTAAAAGAGCTGAATCTACTGGCAAGTATTGCATTGACCCAATCTCAGGCCGCTTACGTAGCATTCATAGTCGGCTTACCGACAAAAATTCAACTACACCTTTAGAACGATTGGCGATCTTGATAAATTACTCCATCCAATTGAAAACCAAATTCGCCTACGTTTGATTCCAGCATTATGCGACGGGAGACAATGCAACGACATAGAACGACAAATAATCGCTCTCCCTATTAAGGTGGGTGGACTGGGCATTTTTAACGTAGTAGAAGAAGCAAGATTTCAGAACAAGACAAGTCATACCATGACGAGGGAACTGTGCGATCGAATCGTTGACCAATCTGAAGATGAGATTGAACCAGAGGCATCAAAAAAGATTCAGAAAGAAATGAAAGCGAAATGAGCTGGTCAACAAAAACAAACGTTTGAAGAATTCAGAACGAAACTGCCCTCAGTGCAAGCGAAAGCTCTTGAAATCGCCGCTGCTCAAGGTGCTTCAGCATGGCTTACCACGATTCCATTGAAAGGCCAGAATTTCGTTCTCAACAAACAAGAGTTTTTTGACGCAATATACATGAGATATGCGTGGGTGATGAAGAAATTGCCAATCAGATGCGCATGTCTGGCAAATTTTACTATTGATCATGCGTTGTCCTGTCACCTAGGTGGATTCACAATCCAACGACATAACAATATTCGTGATGTTATGTCATTACTGCTAAAAGAAGTGTGCCGTGATGTTGCAGTGGAACCAACATTGGTTGATGCTACTATAGAATCGAGTGATTTGCCATCTTCATCCATCAAAGGAGCTGAAGCTAGAGCTGATGTTAGTGCAAATGGGTTTTGGCAACGGTATAAAAGAGCATTTTTCGACGTGAAGGTGTGTAACCTATCGCTCCTAGCTACCGTAACAAATCAATTGTTGCTACGTTATCAGCAATGGAAAGACGCTCAAAGAGAACTATCACTTCCTCTCTGTTACTTAGCGAATACAAGCTTGAAGTCTGGATCCTTCCCTACAACAGAAAAAATTGCAAAGGTCACACCAGTTTACAAAGCTGGAGAACGCTCCAGTTTTGATAATTACCGTCCAATCTCTATACTCAATGTCATGTCGAAAATCTTAGAAAGAATTGTCTTAGAGCAGCTCACTGAATTTCTAGAAACAAATAATCTATTATATGAACATCAATATGGCTTTAGGAAGCGAAAATCAACTCAGGATGCTGTTCTCAACTTACACGAACAGATACGACAGAATATGGATAAAAGAAAATGCACAGGTGCAATGTACATTGACTTACGAAAGGCCTTTGACACTGTTAGTCACTCATGCCTTCTCAGTAAGCTTCCGTTCTATGGTATCTGCGATATTGAATTGGATTGGTTATCTGACTACCTCTTCAACCGAAAGCAATACGTGTCATGTGATCAAACCTATTCGGGAATGTACGAGATAATCTTTGGTGTTCCGCAAGGATCCATACTTGGTCCCTTGCTCTTTATTTTGCTAGTAAATGATGCACATCTAGGACTTGATAAATGCAAACTGTTGATGTATGCCGATGATGCTGTTTTACTGTACTCTCATGAGTCTACCACAACTATCGAAAATACATTGTGTAGAGAAGGAAAATATTTATTCAGGTGGTTTGAAAGTAATCATCTCATATTAAATCTCAAACCTGGTAAAACAGAGTATGTCATATATGGCACTGCCCAAAAATTGAAGACGCAACCATCCTGTGTTATTAACATCCTTGGCTCAACCATTCACCAGGAACTGAAATATGAGTATTTGGGCATTATCTTTGATAAGAACTTATCGATGCTTGATCAAAGTTCGAAACTAATCAAGAAAGTGAGTCAAAGACTGAAGTTATTGAAACGCGTACGTTCTAATTTGACAAGTAAAGCTGCTGAAGCAATTTATAGAGCAATGATTGAGCCGATAATGCTATATTGTGCTCCTGTATACCTTGGATTAACACCTGTTTGTACAAAATTAAATCGTCTGGGGAAGAAAGCTTCCGAAGTTATCGGAGCAGGGAATCAGAAATCTGTAACCAGCAGGATCAAGGAAAGATCAGCTATTGAAGTGTTCCAGCATCTGCATGGAATCAAAAACAATTTATTCCATTTCGAAAGATTCCAACATAGCATTACAACTCGAGGAAATGGGAATCGTTTGGTTGTTCCGAAATCTAGAACTGAGTCTGGAAGACGATCATTTGCTGTCCAAGGTGCCCTGACCTTCAATGAATTATCTGACAACTTAAGAAGAGAAGAATCCATCTGTAAATTTAAAAGTTTAATTTATTCAGCTGTCTAATTAGTCTTGTATCTTTTTTGTATATTCTAGTTTTTTATTGTAATTTATAAAACAGGTCCTTTATTGATAGCAGAATTTTAATTTCTGAAAAAGTCAACCTGTATAAATATGTTTATAATAATAATAATAATAATAATAATAATAATAACAAAAAAAGCGCTGCTACAACCAGAGGATACAAGAAATTGACAAGGGTACGTTTACCCCTCTGATATTTGGTGCAACTGGTGGAATTGGTCGTGAAATGCTCCATTATCTTGAGTAAATTAGCGGAGAAACTTGCTAAGAAGCAAAAATGTCACAAAAGTGAGATCGTATCTGGTTTAAGACGCAAGATGTCATTCGTTTTAATCAGATCAGTTGTGACCTGCCTGATAGGATATCTAGAAGTTTCCTACATTAGATTTCGGCAAGGTAATAACATTTTCTAAGTCAATACAAACAACAGCTACCTTTTCATCTTTTATTTTACGACTGTTTTTTCATTCAGCCCTGGTGTCATTTTTAGATGTAACGCAGCTGTTGTATTTTACAGTCAGCTCATCCCAAAGACTTTTAAGGAGAATTTGTAGTTCTTTTAAATTCCAAGCAACTCCAAGTGATATACATAGAACAGAAGCAACATAGAGGATAATTGATGTTTTTCGTACTGCTTAAAATATTTTTTGTCAGTTTAAAAGTGAATTTGCAAGAGCACGGAGTTAAAACAAAATAGTTTTAATGAGTATCACTTGTTTCGCTGCTATTTTGTTCTCCAGTCTCCAATCGCAAACTTTCCCTGGAGGAAGGTGGGTACCAGTAAATTTGAAATAAGTTTTTGTCAGGGGTTTCAATTACGATGTAGTCAAAAGGTACCAAGTAATTTTCCATAGAAAGATTTCTTAAAGATTTTGTGAGGGTATGAAATTTAAAACTTAATTTTCTCAGTTTAAAGAAATTGGAGACAATACAAAATAATTCTCACCTAACGTAGTTGGCGTGATGCAACATGCTACCATTTCATAGCACTTGAAATTCTGAACATAAGAATCTATAGGAAGAAATGTCTATGACGAACCGTTTCAAAGTTTTATTGCCGTCATAGAACCTCGTCTCCCAAAACTTTTTTCGTCATCCCATCACCAATATCGCGGACCCCATATTGGTTACCGAGATAAGTTTCCCTAAACGAACGTCGCATTCGATTAGGGTGTCAATACAATGGTTTCACACTGACCTCGCACAAAATAAAATAAAATAATTACTATCACAACTCAATCTGCCATTTTGCGTGACAGACAAACAAACAAACAAGTAGACAAACAGACAGACTATCGGCTAAAAACATATAGACTCCTTACTAGTTAACCCAAACGAATAGTTCTTAAAAGCCCATTTAACAGCTGTTTTAAAGTAACCTTGTTCCCAGAGCTTTTCTCACTTTTGAAAAATATAAATCGACGCCCCCAACCCCCATATTTTTCAAAAGTGAAAACACGTCCTGGCATGGACGACATCGATATGGAGAAGGAAAAGAAGAAGCGATACAATGCGACAGTACCTGCTACAGTTTCAAAAAGAATGGCCAATTATTTATTCATGTATCAAATGTCTCAATGAAAGCATTGGGCACTAAAGCATTGAATGCATTAAAGCATTGAGCTTAGGAACCCAATATTGAGGGTTCAAACCCCGCTGTGGTCGAGTGTTGAAAAAGTCACGACTCCTGGAAGTACTGCAACTAGCTCGATACCCTGATGTATTTCGGGGAAAATGAAGGCTAGTCGGGGAGATTAACGCTATGATGAACATCCGGAATATGTAGTCCCAATCAAATTCTCATTCTTTGGGGATCTATTGTTCTTGAAATATTTGTCGATCGTTCTCACGTCTTCGTTCGGTTTATTTACTTCAACTTCCTAATGTAACGGTTGACGAAAACAAGGCAAGAAAACACTAGTTGCTAATCTAATTCCTCGATATACTCCAACATATCATGAATATATTCTAAAGAGTTCTCTTCTACATTTTCATCTCCATCATCTTTTTCATCGTGTTCAAAAAGCACGTCGGACTTAAACTCTTTTACAACGTCACTGATAGCTTGCATATCGCATAACTCTTGCTTTATCAGAAAATCATTCAAGTTTTCCGCCTCACTAGACAGTGTTTCCTCGATTAGTTTTTCGTATGATGCAAGTCTAAGAAGACAAAACGACTGTATGAAAGAGACTACTAAGAGAAGCGATCATTAATAGTTTACAGTCAGTAATTTGTTAGTTCTGTCTGGATTAAGCGAGCATTGCACAACAGCTCGTTTATCCAAATGAAAATAAGAGACTTTCAACCATTAAGATCGACTCGTTATGCTGACGTCATTATGTGACGTCATCATGCTGACGTCAAACCAGCAAAGAAAGATAACTTACATTTCCAAAAGCAAAACTGACATCACAAGCCATTCGTTTGGATGAAGGATAATGTTTTTGCTTGTGAACCTAACATAGAAATATCTCTAACCTAACGCAACATTGTGAAAGTGGATGAACATTAAGTGAAACAAACATCAATGTTTAACATTCGTGGATGACATTTCAGGACAAAAAGCACACTAGAATTACTGAAATAACAGACCCTTTTCCAACCTCGTACCCAGGGTTTCTTGCACCCTGGGTTCGAGGTTGACCTTTTTCAGAAATTACGTCTCAGCAGTCATCACCTCCATTCTAATTTTTTAATCACATCTTTAAGAATAATACAAAAAAAACTTCCAGAAAACTTTCTTCTTCTTTCTTTTCATAAACGATGCAAAAACAAGTTGGTGTACAGCTTGAAAGCGAGACAGGAAGCTGATATGACGTAATTTCCGTTTATTTTGACCAAGCTCTATTGAGGGGAAAGCTCGACATTTCTGTGTATGGCTTTCAGACTAAAGTATTTCGTCTAACCTGAACGTGTCAATAAGTTTATAGAAAGCATGGAATGTGTAATCGGAATGGAGCAGACCAGAAACTTTGGTGAGTTTATCCAAACTGAAAGATAACAAAGATAACAAAGATAAAACTGTTAGACATGCACATGTTCTTCGAATCAAGGAGAACTCATACTCACACAGGGTGTCTGTCAAACTTTTATCCCCAATTTCAAAGTTTTCAAGGTTTTTTCTCAATATTTTAGCTTACAAGGTCTTTTGATGAAATTTTTGCCTATTTTCAAGTTTTTTTCAAAAATCGGAACCCTAAATTGTAAAATAATCAATGATATAAAGGTTAGTTTCGATGGACTTAAATTTGGTATGATGGTTACACAATTAAAAACATTGCTGAAAAAGTTCTCTGTAATAAACACTCATTTCAAGGTTTTCAAGGTTTTCAAGGTCCGGCAGACACCCTGTCACAAATAATAATGTTTCTTGTTGTAAGCGCTCACCCTCCAATTAGCGCTCACCCTCTAATTAGCGCCCTGTAAAAAAATCCCCTTAAAAACAAACAGCATGACAAACCTTCGATGAATTCTCTCTTTTACCACTCTCCTTCTAATGGCTTTTTGTGACTGTGAATCGACAGTCGGTAAAAGAGGCGGCTTCTAAATCAAGGAGGAGTGTGAAATATGAGATATTTCTTGAAGTATCAGCTGCTTCCGTAATTCATTTATCTCCATAATACAACAACCGCAATACATAGCGAGAAATGTACTTGAAGAATTTAACCAAATTGAATTAAATATACAACTATATCAGTCATCAAAACACGTCACTAGAAAATTCTCCATCATTTGATCTTTATAATACACTTTTTTTTATATCATAAGCAACCAAAATCCAGACGTTAGTAGTAATGTTGCTTAAAAAATGACCATTTTTTAGTAGCAATGAAATCACTGAATGCTCATCATTCGATCATTTTTTCTTTTCGCAATCATGTACAGACCACATGAAATTTCCATATAAAGGATTGTATGAAAACACTACCTGTGACAAGCTTTCGTTTGCATCTGAAGAAACTCTCACATCCCCATTCGACTTTTTCCAAACACGACTGTCCGAGAGAAACTCATTCGCTTTCTTTGCAAACTGCGTTGTGTCACTGTTCAAATGCGATATTTCATTTCTTACGTTAGGTTTCAAAGACTGAACAAATTTATAGGACTCCTCCGTAAACCATTCCTTCAACAGATTTTTTAGCGTTTCAAGTTTTTCTTCCAGATTATCCCTCCAATTGTCAACAGCAATACTAGGTTGAATCAGTTTAGATTTCTTAACAACATTTGAATCGGATTTAGACTTCACAGTATTTTTCGGTTCGATTTCAGACTTGTCCCATACATCGCTTCTCTCGTCTTCTTCGCAACATTCACCACACCTGAAAGAAGTACAACATTTAACGTCGTCATCGCTATGATGGTAACACTGACAAAACTAAAATGGCGTCTAATGTACGTACATTGGGTCGTTGATATCTTCCAGTTTGATATTTCCTATTCCTATCAATACATCACTGCAACATGAAAGGGAAGAAAAAGCATAATAAAATAGTACTTTAATGTCAGAAATTTTGGTATTTCGCAGGAATTAATTTTCGGGAATTGGTGAAAAATATTTTTTTCGCAATAATTTATTTTTGCGCTTCGAGAACAAAATTCTTATGTAAGTCAAAAATGTTTTTCGGAAACTTGTAAAAATGACAAAACAAAAAATTTGATCGATTCTAGTATTACCTTGCGTGCAAATATAAGCCGCAAAAGAACTCTAAATGTAATTTTTTAACGGATTTTAAAATTTTCGGAAAATTTTCAAAAATTTTCGCGAATCAACGCAAAAATTGAATTCTTTTCGCGGGAATTTCATTTCATTTTTTGTAAGCGGAACTTATAACATCTTCAACTAATAAATACGCCAGTTTCAAACTGAACGTTTAACTGAATGATGTTTAACTGTAAACATCATTCTTGAAAATGAACCGGAGGGGTTCGAAACGTGGAAACTGGGGAATTTATTAACTGGGGAATTTAATTTCGCGAATGAGCCAAAAATATTTTTTTTCGCTGGCATTTAATTTTGCGAAAACTTTCGACTTTAAAAGTATATGCAACTTTTACTGTTACGTTCACTTTGTGGGATGAGGCAGAATCATTGGCGAATTAATAAAATACCTTTGGCATACCTTTCACATGCTGAGAAGGAAACTTTCATTCCTTCACTGAAAAAATCAATTCCTTTTTGGGAACTGAAAAAAAATAATAAAAATCTCTCATTCAAAAGACAAGTCAACATTGACATACCACTTTACAGAAACTTGAGCAGGTAAAATACCTGTCATTTCGGAGCCACAATGGCGAATCTGGGATCTGTTGCTCCAGGTATTTACTAGCTTGAAAACAGAATGGAGAACAGAATAACTGAAAAAGAAGATCGTCTTAATTAGTCGAAAATCAAAGACGATTACACATGGTGTCTGTCTGTCACATCACACGATTACACATGGTGTCTTATGTCATATCACACGATTACACATGGGGTCTGTATGTCACATCACACGATTACACATTGGGGTCTGTATGTCACATCACACGATTACACATGGTGTCTGTATGTCACATCACACGATTACACATGGTGTCCGTATGTCATATACCAGTTTACTTTTTCCTATCTCCTTTCCTGATCTTAACTGAAGTAAGCAGCAAATTTAGATCTTAAATTTAAACAATAGAGAAATTGTAATGATTTAATTCTAATTAATACTTTAATTGGTATGAGAATCACCACAAATCACATTCATGCTATAAACCTTGATGGTACAATCACATTGGAAAAACTTAAATTCACTTTTACAGATTACAGATTGAAGGTAATTCTTATTTTAGTGTGTTACGTTCATTTAAGACTAGCAACTCAGAGGCAGTGCCCCAGTATGTCTTACAAGAAGTTCTCAGGGCATAATCTTGTCATTTATCACCTTTGCACTGCATGTTACACATTTGTTTTTCGTAAATTTCAAGGGTGCATTGTTGTTTGCTGTCTTGGTTGACGGTCATCACAATTATTAGTTAAGAAACTGTCCCGGTTAATGATTTGTGTAAACCAATTAAATATTTGACCACTGGATGTTTTGATTTCCCAACCTTGACTGAAACATTTGCAGATACAAACTCGAAAATAAGACAAAACAAGATGAGACAACTTAAATTTGACAATGCTTTATCTGAATTATAAAACACATGTTAGATGATAGTAGACTAATGAAAGAAATACAAATGCAGCACTGTGATGTGCAAAAAATCATATTACAACCTTTACACTCCAGAGAAAACAAAGAAAGACAGAGTGAACTTGTGAACTTGTAAATCCCCAGAAATTCATAAAGTTTGCAAAAATTACTCCGTGCATAAATCAGCTCTCCAAAGTATAATTGATAATAACAAACCTTTCTTTCACTCATGTCAAATACTCTATTTAACTTTGTTGATATGTGGTATTGTTGATTTCCAAGCTATATATACAATAATGAATGTTAAATACAAATTCATATGAATTACTTAATAAACTGTCAACATTGAACCACAAGCAGTTCGAATGCTGCTTGAATGCAATTCAATTAGATTCTCATGAAAGTAGCATTACTATCATTTTTGTTGATCTATAGACATATTATATTTCATTATTCATGGGAAATGATTTCACTCAAGTCAAAATTCATTTTAAAACTACAGTAACAAGGAAAAGTTCCTACTGGAAGTGTCCAAAAGTTTCTTTGTCCGGAAACATTGAAATTTAATGAATTTTGTGAAATTATGTTTTTGGTTGATTAGCAGGCTGATAAGTTGCATGCTTTAAATATCCTGACAAAGACAGTCCTTTATTTTGTCTGCCGAATGTTTTCGGCTAGCAAATCTGCGCCCTTATCAGTATTATTACTTTCATCTAAATGTGAAACCGGTTTATCATAATGGTTAACGTGGTAATTTCCCGTCACTAAATTGTAAGGCTAAAATCTGAGAAATCATACTTGGTGACAAGCTGCTTTGGCTTGCAGCTAGTTGCATTTCTACAAAAATGTGTGAAACTGGCCATGTGAGGATAAAAATTAGATGATAAACTTTAAATGAAATTCTCCAAATCTAAGCCTGATGTCAAAACACGTCGCACAACATACCTTCTTCATAAGTTTATTGCTGCAGATAGGATATCCACAAATTTTAGAAATAGCACGTTCTTCGGCCATGTCTTTATAATGTGTAATCATAATTTCATTAATCTAAATGATTTAAACAACAGTGCATATTCCTTGCTAAAAAATTTGGGCTTAAGCACAGAAGGAAGATGGACCTTTTCCAATCATTTTCTTTCGAAAAAAAATATTAAATTGAAACTCTAAATTGATTTTGAAACCAAATCATTCCGATTATTTACTATCTTTTATCAAATGTCAATACCACCCAGGCTGAAAATCTCTGGTTCAGCCAGATCCCACACTTAAGATTACAAAATTTAGAACCAACTAACTTAGTCCACAAGAAAAGAACCTCCTATTTAGTAGATTCTATAAAATGTATTTGAATTTCTTTCAACGAAAAATACAATTAACTCATACATACCATCTTGTTAACGTCTGATTTGGATATGCTGTCAACAATAGCTACATGCTCAACCCAACGATAAGCTTTTTCTTCCGCTGCAACGTGCTTCCTTATTTCTTGTTCAATTTCAGATTTGCTAAAAATTTTATTCAAAGAAGTTGTTTTACAGAGAATTTTATTAAGTTGAAATTAATCATTAGCTGTTCAATGTACCTTGCTTTCTTTTTATTCATCTAAAAAAATAACGTAAAATGTAAAATTATCATTAATAGGAATGGCAAAATAAAACATCCTTGAAGTTTGACACTAAACTTTGACAGTTGGCTGCCAGAAAAAATAAACAGCAGCATTATCAAGACATTTAACTTTATATTATTATAATAGGATATCTGGGATTTTTTTTCTACTAGCAGGAAAAAAACACAGATAAAACCGCAAAATTAATAGAAGATTGTCATTGGACATTTATGCATTTCCAGTAAGGCACCCAACTTTGCACTATTCAATTGTTCTGTTGGGCATTTACAGTAAGGAAGACCTGATAATACAATGAAAGAGATCATTGAATAACAGTTGGAATAAAGAAATGTCAATGTTTGTTTATGTTTTCTAATGACAAGAATTCAGTTATGGTTTCCATATTGATGTTTAAGGCTGGAAAATACACTTTCTATAAATTCTTATGAGGACAAGAACTCAAGCTATCAAAGGCCATAAAAGGTAACAAAGAAATTTTTGTTAACAAGAAACAAATTGTAGCAAATTATAAAATTGTCATAAAGTAGGCTAAAAGATAACATGGAAACAAACAAATATAACCAAGGCCAGAAGGGCAAATTAATAGATGAGAATAGAAAAACTTCATAATCTAATCAATGGAAATAAACAAAGGAAGGAAACTTACTAAAAAAGCTTGTCTATGCAATGGTAGACATTTTTTGTGTACTATCAGGGGGTAATACTGGTCGAAAACCATTGTGCTATTGGCTATTGGGCGTCAAAATCTTGCCGCCCAAATTCAAACCTCACTTCTTCAGGTTTGGATGTATGTTTATTCAATGAATCATGGATATAAAAGTTTCTCTTACATATGCATGAATGAATTGACCATTTTTTCTTAACATGCATGATCAGAATGCGGAGAGCTGAACAAAAGCTAGAAATACACAACAGACAGTTTGCGTGCATTACATCATAATTTGAAGACTGAATTCAATGTAATTATCGGTCTGTAATTTAACAATCGGAATGGAAAACGAAATGAAACGAAATGAGCTAGGTGGTAAACAAGGATTCGTATCTCCTTATATCTCCTTTTCCAGAATTGAATGCTTAATTCTCCTAGAGGGAAAAGAGTTTTAAAACATTAATTTACAGTAAGATGAGGGATTCTAGGGGAATATAGGGCCACAAATAAAAAATTTACAGCACCCGCCACACATATAGCTGCCGTGGTTTGCCTCGCAAGCGACTCACGTGTTACTAGCGCCCCCCAAATTCAAATCCTGTATTACTCCCTGACTACTGTAGATGACCGATTAAGCGCCCAGGACTCAATTAAGTGCCCCATCCGATTAAGCGCCCAGGTTTAGACGAAAAATTTGTAGTAAGCCCCCATGCCGGTGAAATCGATATTTTTTTACGTTAATTTCGGGCTTAAAGTCAGGTGTCGACTTATACATCAGGTCAATTTCATCATCACTTATTGTTAAACTTAAAATCATTAAAAAAAATCACTCTTGCAATTGTTTTACACTCACCCTCTGTGCTCT
Organism: Turritopsis dohrnii; assembly: GCA_027922465.2. Lineage (NCBI taxonomy): Eukaryota > Metazoa > Cnidaria > Hydrozoa > Anthoathecata > Oceaniidae > Turritopsis > Turritopsis dohrnii. The sequence continues at coordinate 661,048 of BQMF02000019.1, forward strand.
GATCTTAATCAATTATATAAGCGAACAATCAAGAGGTTGTTTACTCTTGTATTTTCACGCCGGTGTGAGGTCATGTATATATAGATTACTTCTGCAAATTATTGATAAAATGGATGTGTGACAAGTTTAGAAAACGAGTTTTCTTTGCTGCGAAAAAAATATGCACTTTCCATGTTTGATCAGATGAAAGATGATCAAGTTCAGGGTCGACTTATATATACACCAGGCTTAACGATCTAGCATCTATTTGAACTTTCATATTTACTGTTCAAAAACTACAATATCGATTATGGGGTGACTTCGATCAGCTTATGATGTGTGACAAGTTTAGAAAACGAGTTTTCTTTGCTGCGAAAAAAATATGCACTTTCCATGTTTGATCAGATGAAAGATGATCAAGTTTAGGGTGGACTTATACACCAGGCTTAACGATCTAGCATCTATATTTGAACTTTCATATTCACTGTTCAAAAACGACAATATATATCGATTATGGGGTGACTTCGATCAGCTTATGAGAAGTGCCAAATTACTTATAATTATATTTGACAATGTTTTTAAAGTGCCATTATTACAATATTAACAGACCACCATTTGTCATCCGCGGTAAATGTTCGACCGTATGTTATTAAAACAAAAGATATTTACGACGTTCACATGTGTGACCCTCGTTAATACGAAACGAAATTAACATTGAAATTCCATTGTATCTCAAACAAAATTTTTGAGATCTATCATCATGGAGAAAGAGCATGCTTATTAAAATTTCTTTGGTAAGTCATTATATAAATCTCCCATGAGATACGACGACTTTTCACGAAGTTCTTGCGAACATGTAACTTATAGCGATATAAAACATTCGGTTTTTTCGTGTTTTTATAAACACAATATTATCGATAAAGGAATAAGGAAAAGAAAAATTATATAGAATATAGCGGTGAAGAACAGAATTTCTTTCAGACATTTATAATTTTCTTTACATTCAGCCTCTATACTTCACATATGTACCAAAAATGTCCAGGCTAAACTCTTGAATACGACGTAGAGCGATGACCAATGTGAGCAGTGAAAATTTTGATGTTTTTCTTTTGTCGTTAATTTCGGAAGAAATTGATTGTTTCGCTTGAAGACGATTCTGATGATATTTTACAATAACAATCTAAATGAAAATCTTAAAAAATGTGAAAAACACACTTTCATTTCAGAGTTTAAACAGTTTATTTTTACTGATCGAAGTCACCCCGCTGATCGAAGTCACCCCGCTTTACTACGGTAATGGCACTTTGTTTTCTCAACATAATTTGAAATATAAAAATGAATATAAAACGAAACCAATTTAGCTAAAAACAAGTGTAAGGGTCTTGTTAAGGAAAAAAACCTCAAATTTCTTATCACAAAGAAAATAAGAATAACAAAACGCAGAAAATAATCTTAATCAACGTTTGATTTGACGGTTACTACTCGAATCGCACTGTTCCGTACGATGATATTTCATGTACGAAGATGGGCCCTTTTTTTTCAAATGTAAATATGGCTGCTGTCGTACATGTTTGGTCACGGTTGCACAAGGTTGATATCGTTCCAAAAGTGATCGTTGTAGTTATGGAAATTTAAGGGTTTCTGTTTCACAATGATGAAAATGTAATCTGTTTACCTGGTTTTACATGCTGATACTGTTTCCGTGAAGATTATTTGTTTAAATAGGCTAAATGTGTGTAAGTTTTGTTGTGTTTTTTATAATTGTGCTGTCAGCTATTATATTATGCTTACAGTTTAATTGAGTATTCTGCTCATGTTCAAGTTCTGTATATAATATAAATTTTATTAAATTCCCTTTTATAAAGGTAGGGAACATGTATATACATATATGTGCTTTTTTTATAAGAACCAGCAGAGTAAAATCTGACCTGTGAGGTGAGGCTGGCTGTTCTTATTTTTGGAGCCTTTTTCAGCCTGATTTGTTTATGTTCTTATGGAACTTCCTATAAAATTAAAATAGATTATGAGTATGTATGCAAGAAGGTGAAAAACAAATCAAGCATTATTTGACAGTGACAAAATTCGCATCATGAGTTGTTACTTATACTTTTGTGATAGTAAAGACTTTACACATCCAACCTGGTAGGTCCAATTAATGTAATATGTTATATGAATTATGCTGTTTGATTCTACTTTCCACATCATGGTGTACCCAGGAATCAGTGGTTCTTCGGGAATTCTAAGCAGGCACTTGTCGAGCTCCTTGAATTTATTATCTCTCTTACATCCTGTGAGATTTCTTAACTCGGTTGGTAAGAGCATTAACATTTTGGTCCTTGCATCTTGAAGACAATTCGCATCATGAGTTGTTCTTCATGAATTGTTCTTATTTTATAAGAAAGTTAAGGCTAAGCCTGTTCTTAATTTTTGAATAATTGATTTGAACCTCAGGTTGTTCTTATTTTGTTCTTATTTTTTTGGGCAAATCTGAAGCTCGTGTTCTTATAAAATTGTTCTTATATAAAAAAGAGTGTGTATATATCTTACAGGCAGAATGAATGAAAATACATTTCAAAGTGTTTTGTTTTTTACAAAAAAAGCATCAAATTTAGGCTAATCTACCTTCAAAATTATAGACTTAGGGAATGCTAATACAAATGAACATAGTGATAGTCCTAGTAATTTAAATGGTAACCCAATTAGCAACTGACACTTGTTTAAAATTTTTGCAATGGAATATTATTTTCATTCTAGCAATTATATGTTTTGTAACTGAAAAGGATTCTATTGTAAGATTAATGAGTGTCAAATATTACTCATATTGGTTGTGTTGAATAATAAACAGTATGAAAAGCCAGTTGCACTTATATCATTGTTTTGATATGCTTATCTTTTGGGTAAAATGAACTTTAGGCTGTTACAGGCATATTGCCAAGCACTTTTCTCCTAACATAAACGGTAGTTTAGAAACTCAATCCTATCAATTTTAAACTTCTGTGTTCCACAAAAACATGAGAAAAGTCCATCCATCAACTTTGGATTGTTCATACAGCATTTGGCCTAACAAGATTCTAACCCACCCTAGAGTGCCACGGGTCTTCTGGCTGTGATTTTTAAATCGACAGTTTTAAGGGTGACGAAAAAACTTGAGAAGAAAAAGAAAATTACATAACATAAATGAATGAAACATAAAACATGCACATAACATAAACACACATCTGGTTTTAGTTGAATTTGTTACCCTTTGTAAAAATTTGTTATATTGTTCAGATTGAAGATCCTTCTCACAGGAGTTTTTTTTTTCTTCTAAATCACTCTCCCCGACTATCCTTCATTTTCCCCCAAATACATCAGGGAATTGAGCTAGTTGCAGTACCTCCAGGAGTCGTGTCTTTTTCAACATCCGACCTCAGCGGGGTTTGAACCCTCGATATTGGGTTCCTAAGCTCAATGCTTTAACCACTAAGCCACTGCAAAATAAAAGCAAAGTAATTACCCAACTATATACATTGATATTGTGAAAAAAGAAACAGAGTTAGAGTGACTGTAAAGCTGTTTGAAATCATGGAAAACAGTAGAATCTCAGAGCTTACAGAGACATCACCCCCTCCCCCAGACCCCCACAAACTGCTTTTAAACTCAATCTTCCAAAAAAACATTCTAAAAGTGCTTGGAAATATGCCTGCTGTAATGCAGATCCACAGCCCAAAGGAAACAATATCAATTTATCTCTTGGAGAAATCAATAAGAACTTTCTATTTCATTTGACCAGGCTTATGTCAATTATGTCACAGACCTGATGATTTATGATAGACTCCATTTTGGTCATTTTTTATTTTTACTTTCACTTACTGTTAGCCCATGTTAAATTGTGAATGTTCCATACAGCATTGTTCTTAGAGCGGTACAATGCATTATTCACAGGTGTAAAACCTGTACTTCTAGTTCTGCTGATAACCATAAGTTTTTCTGCACATTTGTTTTTGTTCTGATGTTTTGACTAATAATGTGTATGAGTAGAGATGACAGTTAACTTGCATTTTGTGCTGTTCTTTGCTATTCCCTGGTATCGTTTCTGTCTTTTAGACAACTACATAAACTCATACATTTACATAACCCATAAAGAGACATGTGATAAACTGCTCTAAACATATTTTAAGGTAAGTTACAATATCTTGTGTAAATAGGTTTAATGCACTGAAGCCTTATTAGTCTTTTGCATGCCTTATTTGATCTTGAACCTATCATGCTTTTTTTGCTTTTTAAATTCCATGCTATTATCCATATCTTGTTATTTTACACTTTTATGAATTAAAGATTTGATGCCTTTCGATGTGCCTGATGTAAGAGATTCTACTGACTGGTCCACACAATTTAAACGATTATGCAAAGATTTCTACTAAAGACCAGGTTGATGCCGTTAAGGATTATGACGACCCTTTGAAAGATTTTGAAGCGTATCTGCTGCTTTACGGGAAATCAATCCAGGCTTGGTTGCTGAAGAATTGAAAACGTTGTGGAAGTGCTTGATGAACCAGTTCTAAAGCCTACTTCTGTAGAGGTTGAAGACGCGTTCAGAAACCTTACCCAATTTACACCTATTTAACAAAGATTGAATGTGTCCAATCCGTCGTTGTTAAAGACAAAATAGTTTCTAAAAACAATGTAGTATTTTGACTATGGACACTATGAAGTGATTCATAAATTTCAGTTTCAGTTACGAATAATTTCAAATTTCGTGCATGAATATCCACCACATTGCACGGTTGTAATCCACTGCGCGGTTGTTCGTTACAGCGCTTAATGCTTGGCAGTGGCATTTCCCAATCAGGCTGTTAACCTCTTTTCTACAAAACGTCCTAATTGGTGAACAGTAGTTAAAAGGCAGTACGATATAAGATTAACAAGCAACTCTGACTGTTCTGGAAAATGAAATTCTCCTGCTCCTTTCTCACCTAAGCGTTTGTGTAGTACATTAGCAGCGAAAACTTTCGTCAGAAAAGACTTTAAATATCTCCGCAAAAACATTTTTTTAGGAAACCCAGAACTGCTCAGTATTCACTCAAAAGCGTTCCAGAGTGTCTCGCATTACGATCAAAGTTACGAGGCGAGTTAGGTTTTCAAAGCCTTCCCTGAATGTATATGATTTAGGATACAGAAGCAGCCGGTCGAGGGTTTTTGGGAAATTTCAGATTGTTTTTTATACAGTGGAACCTCCTTAAAGTGGATACCTCCTTAAGTCGGACAAAATATTTTGTCCCGGATGAATCCTTAATAAACTGTTAAAGAAACCTCCCCAAAGTGGACAGTCTAAAGCGGACATTTTTTCCCTAAAAAACTGGTCTAGATGTTGTACGAAGGTGGGCACATGCGGTTTCCTGATGTGCTAGGTACAAAATATAGACATGTAATGGACATTTAAACTTTTTACTCTACTAATACAAGCGTTTTGTCGGATTTGATCAAAATTTGGCAATTCGACAATGTTGTGACTAGATATGATCTTTGTGTTACCTAAGTCTTCAAGCCAAGCGGCTTTTTGTTCTTATTTAAAGCAACTGAAATTATTTTCAGCGGGTCGTGCTAATATTTAGAGAATATCGTGCTTTCCAGTCATCCCTGCTTAGCTCAAAAGTGCTTGTAAAGCTTCAGTCCAAGAACATCCATTTGAGATGTAAAATGCTTTTTACTCCCCTTTGCCGAGACATTTCCGAAGATTTATATGTGATGTTTTTCTAAAAGGTTCTCATATAGACTCATTTCAATCCATAATAAAAAATTATCCAAAACTGTGGAAGATCAAAGCATTTCATCGTAGAAATACGAAATACCTTTCATAATTTGATTAATTGCGGATATTTGTGGAAAGCTATTTATTAGCTCTTCAGTGCTTGTAAAACAGTCTGGTTTCAGGGGCGGATATATACAGACTATGTGAAAGTTGTGAATTCACAATATTTTTTCACAATATTTTTTCTGTAGTCTTTATCATACTCTTGCTAGCCGTTGGTTCGCATATAGATCGCTCCCATATATTCAATACGCACAACTACTGAGTAGGGAGTCTATGATTCAAGCTATTAAAACGCGTTCGGGCGTTGGGACTGTAGCAGTTGGGAACTTATTTTTACTTTTGTCGCAAAAGCTGCTTGGAAGGTCAGTAACAAAGCAAAGTTAAGGAGCCGATCGCATAACATTTTTTAGCCCGGTTTTAGGATGTTTTTTCTCATGTGAACCCAAGATAAAATCAGCCCGGTGAACCCACCCAGTCCGCTTTGCCGGGCTAATTTTTCTCTATGTGAACACCCCCTTAATAGTAACTTGGGTGTTATATATGAGTTGTAAATGACCTACGTTCAGGAAATTGAAGAATACACACGATTTTACCGGCTACCACCCAATGTTTTTAACGAAATGCTTATAAAGGTTAACAACTTTCAAAGCACAGTATCTATTTCAAGTCCATAAAAAGTACCCTGTTTTTACTGAAAATTTTTGTGAGCAATTTGACTTGCTCACTTGATTTTCATGGTACGTGCAAATTTTTAAATGGATTTTGCAATCGAATAATTTTTTGACGCCACATTTAACAATACATAACATTTTAATAATAGCAAAAAAAGCATAATTATTGAAAAATGAAAAGTTGGACATGTTCATTGAAAAAGAAAAAAAATAAGAAATTAATTATGAAATTAATTAATTAGAAATTAATTATGATAACTAAGTCGTAGAATGAAGACTGAAAAAGACATATATTGAAACCACGGCGCAACAATATTTTCTATTACAGTTTTTCTTTTGCTTGTACATATTTCTGCTCAGGATGCACGTTTTTATATTATAAGCAACAAGTTTATAAGTAACACTGGTAAATTCTCTCAAAAAGTTAAGCAACAGTACTAACACGGCCATATCATACTTTCAATTAACGCTTAGCAACAAATTAAGCAACTTTACTACTAATAAATAGTCACTGAGATTGGTCATCCTGTATAAAGATTCGTGATAATAATAATGTCTGACCATGGTTGCTAATAAAAAAAACGCGTAGGTATTTTGTTTTCATGTCTTTGTAAATTCTTATGTTATTTGTATATATTAGTATGTTATATATATTCAAAGTAAACTAGTTCCAAACCCATTGTATTATGGATTTTCATTGCTTATAACCTTATACACATAAACAACCAGGTCGTTTGTCCGATAACTACGCAGTTGCAGTACGAAAGTGGACACCCAAACGGTTTTCAGGTGCCCTGAGTGCATACATGGAATTAGAATGGACATATATATTCACAGAAATGAAAGAAGCATAAAAAGTAAATGCCATGGCTTCTAAATAGTATACAGGGACATAGAAATCACTTGTGTGCAGGTCCTCTAGTTGTTGTACGAAAGTGGGCCCAGGCGATTTACAGGTGCGCTACATGCTGACATAAACATGTAATGGACAAGTAACATATTTGTCAGCTAAAACAAACGTAGGGGAGCTTCTTATGACTTCTAACCAATAGAAATAGGTAAGTAGGCCACCTTCGTACAACTTTTCTAGTTGTTGTACGAAGGTGGGCCCAGGCGATTTCCTGGTGTGCTAGATGCTAACAAAGACATGTAATGGACAAATAAACATATTTTTCCGTCAAAACAAACGTAAGGGAGCTTCTTATGACTTCTAACCAATACACATAGGTAAGTAGGCCACCTCCGTACAACTTTTCTAGTTGTTGTACGAAGGTGGGCCCAGGCGGTTTCCTGGTGCGCTAAATGCTTATAATAGACATGTACTAGACAAATGAACATATTTGTCTAATAAAAAAAACGTAAGAGAGCTACTTATGACTTTTAACCAATACACATAGGTAAGTAGGCCACCTCCGTACAACTTTTCTAGTTATTGTACGAAGGTGGGCCCAGGCGATTTCCTGGTGCGCTAGATGCTAACAAAGACATGTAATGGACAAATAAACATATTTGTCTGATAAAGCAAACGTAAGGGAGCTTCTTATGACTTCTAACTAATACACATAGGTAAGTAGGCCACCTTCGTACGATTTTTCTAGTTGTTGTACGAAGGTGGGCCCAGGCGATTTCCTGGTGCGCTAGATGCTAACAAAGACATGTAATGGACAAATTAACATATTTTTCCGTCAAAACAAACGTAAGGGAGCTTCTTATGACTTTTAACCAATACACATAGGTAAGTAGGCCACCTCCGTACAACTTTTCTAGTTATTGTACGAAGGTGGGCCCAGGCGGTTTCCTGGTTCGCTAGATACTAACAAAGACACATGTAATAGACAAATAAACATATTTGTCTGATAAAGCAAACGTAAGGGAGCTTCTTATGACTTCTAACTAATACACATAGGTAAGTAGGCCACCTCCGTACAACTTCTGTAGTTGCTGTACGAAGGTGGGCCCAGGTGGTTTCCTGGTGCTCTAAATGCTTATAATAGACATGTAATTAACAAATAAACATATTTTTCCGTCAAAACAAACGTTAGGGAGCTTCTTATGACTTATAACCAATACACTTAGGTAAGTAGGCCACCTCCGTACAACTTTTCTAGTTGTTGTACGAGGGTGGGCCCAGGCGATTTCCAGCTGCGCTACATGCTGACATAAACTTGTAATGGACAAGTAACATATTTGTCTGCTAAAACAAACGTAAGGGAGCTTCTTATGACTTTAAACCAATACACATAGGTAAGTAGGCCACCTCCGTACAACTTTTCTAGTTATTGTACGAAGGTGGGCCCAGGCGATTTCCTGGTTCGCTAGATGCTAACAAAGACATGTAATAGACAAATAAACATATTTGTCTGATAAAGCAAACGTAAGGGAGCTTCTTATGACTTCTAACAAATACACATAGGTAAGTAGGCCACCTCCGTACAACTTTTCTAGTTGTTGTGTACGAAGGTGGGCCCATGCGGTTTTTTGGTGCGCTAAGGTGCTATGTAGGCATGAAATGGAAATAAAAGTTTTGTTGAATGTTAAGAATTTAAATTTTTTGGAGTATTATTGATTCTCTCTTAACTTTACTTACATGAAAGTTGTTTTTGTCTACTGGGTAACGCGCGATGTGTACCATGGTCAACATAGTACAGATCGGGCCGCCATCGTAGTTGTTTCCGTATGTGGCCACCTTCGTACAAGTGCCAATTATCGTACGGAACAGCACTCCTCGTGATTTTAGACTTTTTCTGGATATTGTTTTTTTATATACTTCAATATGGGTGCAATGATAATTCTGAATGACAAAGACGATTATATGATAAATGTTTGACGTGCATGTTACAAAAAACAATAAGAGTACCTAACCAAAAAAGAAAACTTTATTAGTTGTTGATTGTATTACTATTGAAAGTTTATTAAAAACGTTTAAAGATAATTTTTAAGGAGGTATTTCTTTGATATAAAATCAACGATATCTACTTTGTCATTATTGTGTGGGAATGAAGTAAAAATGGCGGTGCCACCGGATGATTGGCGACCACCGAAAGTTTCTCTGGAAACGTCTATGGTGAGTGCATATTAATCTATATTTCACAATCATGTACAAAAATGCACTCGCAAAATACAAACCGCATCTACAATAATAATCCATACTGTCAAACTAAATCCAAAATTTATCAAAAATAAATTTAGGGGTCAGTCACAAATCGATTTTAGGTTCAAATAACGTCATATGACGTTACGAATATTACCCACCCACCCACCACCCATAACGTCATATGTCGCAAATGGCCAAAAATCGATGTAATTGAGTATTTCTGTAAAAACGCTAGTTAGTTAAAAAAAACATCATACATTACCATCTCCCAACAACAACATATATACATAGATTTGGAACATAGCCGACCATAAAACTGGAAAATAACCCGAATTACCACAATCGGGAAATCTTGCAAAAAGAACCACGGTAGTGGAGAGTGTTCTCGCAAAAAAATAGCACTTTCAAAATCGATGTTTCTGTTATGAATTTTTTAACGTCACTTGAATTAGCTAACCCACCCACCCACTAACGTCATATGACGTTATCTAAACCTAAAATCGATTTGTGACTGACCCCTTAACACAAAACGCAAACTCTGAAAATAAAGTTGTTGTACCCTTCCCTTCAGGTCACTTTGAAGACAGATAATTCTGAAATTTACAATGTGACTATGTGTCTTATATAAAAATTGAAGGGAGTGCTTAGTCAAACAGTGATGTAAATATTTTTTTCCTTCACTCACGGAGATAATCATTTCTTAAAAATAATGTGTGGACAAACAAAAAGGTCTATAGTTATGTTTTGCTATATATACTAAATTTGAAGATGATTCTCAGCAGGAGTTCTGGAGAATAAGAGCAAAGTAGTTATACCCAGTTATACGTTGATATAGATGAGTTTCTGATGTTAATTACCAGTTAAAGATCTGTTTTAATAATTTTTTTTTGTCTTAAAAACGCCTCCTGAGAACCGGTTTAACCGACAGTGTGCAGAGAGCATCTAATTGCCAACCAAGATGCGTGCGCATATTGGTAGGAAATTGTCTTGATCTATTAAACATTTATGTTGAAACTCACAGCAATTATCGAGCAAAAAACACTAATGTTTATAAACATCACGTCACTTAGAAACTCATCTATTGTGAAGAAAACAAAACAGAGTTAGAGTGATTTTAAAGCTGTTTGAGATTGTGACGTAAACGCTAGAATCCTTGCAGAGCTTTCTCACTCAGGGACTTCCCTGTGCCCTGAACGGGTTCTGCCCTGGACCCAGACCCGCCTGCAAACTATTTTTAAACTCAATCTTCCCAAAAGAAATGTAGTAGCTTAAAGTATTTGGAAATATGCCTGACGACATATGTCATGTACATGATGATACACAATGTAAAAAAGATAAAAACCGGGTGACTTGAAACAGTGTCAAAAAAAAAACATTATTTCTCATGAAATGAATGAAAATCCGATTTTTTTTCAGATTCGATTACTAGCAACTTGCGTATAAGTTTTTTACGGCTTTAATTTTCAAATCGGTGTTCATAAATCCCACGTTTTCATGTGCGTGCCATGTCACCGAAAATTAATCACCGAATCTCCAAAACAGACAGTACACATGTAGAGCTCGAAAAACTGATCAAAAATATGTATGGGATCATCTCGCTACGATCAACTGTTGCAGAGATATCGTCGTTCGGAGATTTTGATGACGTCACAGCCACAGTATATACTAAATAAAATTTAGACCTAAATGTTGCGTCACCCGTATCACAGACCCTAAAAAACGTCAGTTATCCCTATTGGTTCTCGAGATATTTCCCCAAAAACGTTGCGTTCGATTGGGGATGCAATGCAATGATTCCCCAGTGATCATAAAATAACTGAAGTCAAGTGCCACGTGCTTCTATATATTAATAGCCGATTCTCCGTCTGTTTGTTTGTTCGTTTGTTTGTCTGTCACGCAAAATGGTAGATTAAGTTGTGAGTGAAATTATTTCTTTTTTTGTGTGCGACGTGAGTTCGAAGCAAATACATTGCAACCCCAATCGAACGTGACTTTTTTTGGCTGATGAACTAATAGGAATAACGTTTTGTTTTTATCATTATTGTTAGTTTTATATTCCACGTTGACTTGGCTTTGAAAACAGTACATCAACTCAATACAAAGAAACTAACTGATTAACATTTTGGACAAAAAGCAGCAGTGGCAGAACGTGGCAGCATATGTTCGGTTTGCCACTAACTCTTGCCTGACTGTCTGAGACGGGTGAACTTTTTTTTTGAGCAATCAAAATGTTTAAAAACCGATAGGTAAAAAAAGCGTATCATATCAAAACAAAATGTTGTTTTTTTTTTTTGCTTTTCTTTTAATAAATTAATTTCTTCTTTTAATTGTTAAACGTTCTGATCGAACGTTTTTTTATTCTATATATTTATTCATTTAGCACGTGCCTTTTTTCTCTCCTCCATGTGAACTTTTTAAGAAGAGAAACCATTTTCCCCGTTTGATAGCACCCATGTTAGAGCGCGTAACTTTTTTATAACAAAAGCTAATAAAAAGTTGAAGTTTTCTCTCTCTACGTTTTGAGTGTATTGTTACACTGATAAAAGATTGGTTTTACCAGAGGTTGTGACTTCGAATCTGCTTCTGGTTGAACACAAGTTATACGAGCCGTTTATAAGGAAATTTGACGTTTATTGATACAGTGATACAGAGCAGGTGGACATGGGCGGCGAGCGATGCCGCCTTGGCGGCTAGTTTATACTAATTGTGAAAAAAATGTTTCTCACCTCTACGTGGTTTTAGGCAGACATAAGAAGAACTTGACCGTAAAATTTAAGTAAATATCTCACTCTAAAATAAAAGTGCTCTTCAGCTGTTTGAAAACTGAGCTATAATATCCATTAGCTGACATAGATGTGTAGAATTTGGAGGCATTGCATTATGATGAATTATATTGTTGACACATGTATATTGATAGATTGATTCAAATAAGTGTTTCAGATAGTGTTTCAAGATTATCTCCTATGAGGGCGATTAGGTGGGTCTGTTCCCTCAATGCTTTAACAAAAAAAACAAAAAAAAAAACAGGAATATAAATTCAAACTCCACAAAGAAAGTAATTTAATAGTATTCTGTAACATGCATTAATGCTTACCAAAAAAAACAAAATATTTTTCCAAAGTTTTTATGAAACCATCCATTTTTGGTTGCACCTTAAAGAGTATTTTTTGGCCCACCTTTCTTTCAAATTTTGTAGATCTTTTGGTAAGTTTTTACTTGCATGGCTAAATTTCACATTCTGCATAGCTTCCATTAGCTGAATCATAATTTTTGGTTTGATATTTTTCTTTTCTTACCTTTCGATCAGGGTGATATTGAAATTGAGCTTTACTGGGAACATGCACCAAGGACATGCAAGAATTTTGCTGAGCTGGTATATATCTATTGTTTGAAATGTTTGATAGAAGGGTCAAATGCACACCTAATCAATATGAACTCTTTTTTTCTTCTTTTAGACTCGTCGAGGTTATTATGACAAAACAAAGTTCCACAGAGTTATCCCGGTATTTATTGAAATATTTATTGTCTCCATGACTATTTATAGTGATAAGCCAGCTTCAATTGCTCTTTTACATAATAATTATGTAATTTTGATGTTCAGGACTTTATGATTCAAACCGGAGATCCTAGTGGAACAGGGAAAGGAGGTTCATCTATATATGGGTAAGTGAGTTGAAGAGACTAAAGAGATTGATCATTCCAACATTTTCTTTCATCTATCAGGTTTTCTTTAGACCAATGTTTGAAGATGAGATTCACCCGGAACTGAGACACACAGGAGCAGGTGTACTGTCGATGGCAAACAGGTTTGCATCACTTCAGTTTCATGTCACCTACTTGTCATTTTGTTTCATTGTTTTATTTGGTTTTCTCTTCATAATTCATTTTTGTCTTCCTGTTTTTTTTATCAAATATCAAAATGATTTTTGTGGTATCAAGGAGATAATAGATGCGAAGCATTTAATTATTTGTTTTTGTTTACCTTTTAGTGGTCCTAATTCCAATGGTAGCCAATACTTTATTACGCTTGCACCATGTCAATGGTTGGATAGTAAGTAAATTGTTTTGTTCAATTGTTTACCGTAAGGGAAGAAATTTTCGCGAATTTGCCTCGATTTCGCAAAATTAAAATCTCGCGAAAAATTTGATTTTTCAACTTCGTGAAAATATAATCCAAGGAATAATTATGTCCTTGTAAGCTAAAACAACCTTGTGTTGTGTAGATGAGTTTATACATCAAGAAATCCTTTTTTACTCCTCTCCAAATGTTTTTTTTGAGTGTTCTGTTTTATGACTGACATCTTTTTGTGTGTGTATAGGTAAACATAGTATATTTGGTCGTATATCGCAAGGAATGCAAGTTGTTAAAAAGATCGGCGACGTACAAACGGACCCTACAACTGACAGGTAGAGTGAAAAAACTCTTTTGAAAAATCACTACGAAGGAGTGCATTCCTGTAGAAATATTCCCACTGTTTCAATGGAAACGCTTTCAGCTAAAGACTAAGAGAATTCTTCTCTTGTTTCGTCGTTTTTATGAACTACCATAAATGCTTTAACTAACACCTCTTAAAAGTTAAGCATTTGAAATTAACACCTCCCTTTAAGGATTTGAGGGGACGGTCATTTAAGCCGGGGGGCGCTCTTTCAGATAATTATGGTATTTCAGCTCCTTATTTAACTACCACAATGCAATGCAGACTTATTTTTTCAACGAAGAACAGTGAAAATGATTGGATTGTTATTTTTTTTCCGCAATGCATCATGCTTGTTTGCATTGAATCATGGGAACTGCCAATTACAACAAATGCTTTATCAACGATTTTCGGCGTTTTCTCATATTGTTTTTTCGTATTATAGACCAACTGAAGATGTGGTGATCATAGAAGCTCGATGCAAGCATGCCTGATTTAATCCCGGCTGGTCGTTTAAAGAAAAACTTCCCATACTTTACGAGGAATGTTGTGGCGTCAATCTTTGACGTTGTCAGAGGGATTGCAATCGGCAAGAATTTGTAAAAACAACTTAAAGAGACGTTATTTTATCTTTTGGAAGTTTGCAAAACACTTGTGGTGTCCTGTCTATGCACTTTTGACACCTCGAGAACCTATGCAAGTATAAACATAAAATATTTACGGCGGAAGATGTTGAATGGATGCCCCTCTCCGTGAAATACATTGCAACACCCTTGTTTTGAAGTTATATATGTTTTTTACCATGATCACGTGATAGTCATTAAGATTTAAAACGAGGCTAGGGTTGCGATGACGTCATTTCTGAATGATGAAAGAGTGTGTAAAGGGATTTGAAATTTCTTTGCATTTCTTCTGCTTACAAAACATGGCGGCTACATGAATATTGAAGATATAAATTAAGAAGAACATCCAGTTAGTTTTTTTACTTCACTGTCACGGCATAACATGTGCAGGGTGTTGGATCCCCTGTATATTTCTTGTACAAATTCTAGAATCATTTGCAAGCTGCTTCATCGCGTACTCAACTTCGCGTTTAATATTTCGCGTTTCTCCATTGCTGTTCGTTGCGATACTCTAACGTGATTGGCTCATTTGACTGTCGGGCCGCGCGATGTGGGTTGTCGTACGCTCCGTTGATATGGTATGCACCGCTCTTCGCAGTGTTACTGTGCAACAAGTCATCAACAATTCTTCCGTGATCTAAATCTTGCGTATATTGGTCCCTGTCAGGATATGCTGGCTCATTGTAAACGTACCCGTCCAGTCCCATATCCGATGCTAGAAGTGAAACAAATTTTCGTTTCATAAGTTTACGAAATTAAACAGTTTTCAAAGTTTGTGAATTGCTTACAACATGATTACCTTTTAAACTTTGAATTTTAATGAGCTGATTTGAGAATAGTTAAGATATGCATTTGGAATTAAGAGGGTAAAGTTTATACAACAGTGGGCGCCCTTCAGTCGAATAAAAACTACCGCCAAGCATCTAAGTTTCTCTTCCTGTGCGAGAAACGGGAAAGCAAAAATACAGTGAGATCGATGTGCAGTTCCGCGCGAGTGAAAAGCTGGCGAGTGCTGTCAAACTGGCTAGACGAGGAGGACTATGCTCTCGTGTTTGGAAATTTGTGTGAAAATTAAATGCACAGACAGACCAGTTGTGTAAGTTGATGTTTTTTAGATTCTCTTCTACTTTATATATGTGTATAGAGATTACTTTCAGAGAGGCTTGTCACCAATGTTTCGCTTACAATTCTCTATAACCAACCTAGGTTTATTTACACAATAAATTAACTCTACTACACACACTGACTTATTTATTTGGCTTAGGTATCTAATCACATGTAAGTCAAATAGGTAAGTAAGTAGAGTTAACTTATTATAAAATAAGTGTAGAAGAGTACTGTTAAAATAAAGTTAACAAATCAAGAAATTATTGGGAACACAGATCACTTACAACATTTGTAAACAAATTATAAAAATTAAAACACAAAAATAATAACAACAACTTTTATTAAAATCAGCAGAAGCTTTCGGTACAACCATCCTTAGTGCTAGTAAAAATCATAATGATTTTATTTTAATACTATTAATATTATCTGAAAATGATGTTATAAAAATTCATAATCACACAATGATATGTGTGTACAGTATCACAGTAGCAGTTGAAGAGACAATAACAGTTGCATTTTCAATAAGTAAAACTATTTTTTCTTAATAAACAAGTACTTTTAACTTTCGTCCATCTACAACTTACTTCATTAGAAAATAAAAAAGAGAGGCTAAGGTTAAGTATAATATGGACTGGTGGTGTGGGGATGTTGTAACGAGCAGATAAGCATAATTGAAAAGATTAAATTAGAAGTAGAATAAAAAAGAAGAAGACCTACACAATAGCCATGGAAATAAACATATATATATACATAAAATTAAGGAGGAAGCACCTTAATTTATAACTAGATAAAAAATGAATTGTTTAACAGTAAAAGAAATCATCTTGGTTAACTTGTACACATGTTTTGTGATAGCACTGTTTACATTTTTTGCATGTCACCTTCTCAGTCTCCACTCTTAAATTGCATTTCCTGCAAGCATCAATGAAATCGAAACCATTTCTGAAATTTTGTAAACAATTTCCTGTAATTTTTTCCAGGATGTGCTTTCGAAATTCTTCTTCATCAAACATCTCTTCCAAGCTTTTTCTTTCTGTTATTTGCTTTGCATAAAAACAGACATAAACACCACAGTTATAAGAATCATCTTGTACTTTATGTTTAGGTGAGATCACATCAAACTCGTCAACATTTGCTTTTAACTTACTCCCTGCCAGTTTCAAAATAACTGATGCAGCATTTCTGAAATGGGTATTTGATACTGGTGTAACTGGTTCCATTGGATCTATATACATGATTGATTTCTTTTTGATGTCTACTGCAACAAGCACCCAGTGACAATTATTTATGTTGTATGGGGAAAAGATGAATTCACTTTGTGTAACATCTTTATCTGACCAAAGTGATTGGAAAGATGAAGAATGTCCTATGGCTCGAGTTAAAAATACAGTTGATTCACATACAAGGACTGGATTATTAGTGAGAGAAAGCCATTGAAGATATGAATCAATAACTTCGTCAAATAACCAATGCTTATGGAAATTTGGAGCAAAAGATTTGATTTTGTCATATTCCTGTTGGTCCAAATTCCATTCAAGAGATTTTAAGCTGGCATATGTGAGATTGAATGGTCCATTTTGAATGATAGTCATTGTAGGAGGATTTGGAATTGGGATGTCAATGATAGACTAAAATATAAAGATGCATTTTTATGTAGTTAATTCAAAAACAGTATTTATTATCTTAGGTGTGTATGCAAACAGGCAGTGTTTCATGAATGTAAGTCAGGAAGAGAAAATATGTGTACCTCTATCTTTTTACTTTTTCCTGTCATGATTTTCTTGTTGTTCCCTAAGATGAAGTCAGGAATACTGAAAAGTTGGAGACTTTTTTTTATAACCAGAGCATAATTATTTAGTTATGTACCTGAATGTTCCTTTTTTTTTGCGCTGTTTATTTTTATGTTTTTCATTGTTGTTTTGGGAGTTTTTCCTTCCATGTTTCCTGAAAGAGAATTCACCTTTAATGCAATTTCATTCATTTTATGAATCAAACATTATTTATCCTTTTAATTGGTATACCTGTAAACTGCTTTTTGGACACATCCAGTTTGCAATTGAAATATTTTTTGAATACATCTGCTTTCATTCCAACACGGTTTCTGCTTTTCCAATGTGTTTTCTTTGGCCTTTTATAAGGAGGTAAATCTCTAAGGTTTTCTGTAGCATGAGGAATTTTTCTTTTCTTTTTTCCGGGAAGGCAATCTGGTTTGTTGTTAGACAGAGGTAAGCCATCATTCTTATCTGTACCTTCAGTTAATTTCTCTGTGATCAGGTGGCAAAGATCAAAACACTCTTTCAATTTTGTTTCACTTTTACAATTATATGTTAAGTCGATAGCTTCCTTTAGTATAATTCTGCATCGTTGCTGTTCTTGATGTAAGGCATTGTGCTTATGTCGAGGCGGTAATTCTTTGAATTGACTGCAAACTTGTTGTGTTTGGTCGTTTTTAGCACAAGTGTCCTCACATAGCTCCGACTCAGAATTTTCTTCAATTTTACTGAAGTGGCCTGTCTTCATTTTTCTGGAAACTACATCTTTGTCCATGCTAATAAAAGGGCTGTTAATGTAGTATTTCGGGAGACGCTCCCATGACCAGCTATCAAAATGGTAAAAGATGGCTAAGATATGTTTACAAGGCCAGACTGTGTGGCGAAAGTCGTAGCAGCTACACGAAGGGACGGATAGATCAACGTCATACAAAACTTTGCTTCCTGGTGTTTGCGATTGGAATTTGAAAATGCCTTTCAGTTCATCTACACAACTAATTTCTTCCTTTACTATAGTTTTCGCAACATCTTGTCTCTTCAGAACATGTTTTACGAAACTGTGCGGCCTTTCATGTAGGTAGATGGGTATGTTTTCATTGTATGCAGAGATCGTCGAAGCCAGTTTGTTGTTCTCTTTTGCGTACAGTTGGTAACGTTCCGGCAAGAAAGTATTTAGTAGCATTGTTATTAACCCAGTAACCGTTCTATCGCAATAGTATTTCAAGTACATATGCTTTAAAACTTTGTTTAAAGACTCGACTCCGTTGTTTGTTGTTACGGAGCGGTCGGCTAGTGGATTGCGAAAAAATTTAACCCATCTATGCAAAAGAGGGAACCAATATTGATTCACGTAGTGTCGCACAGATTTTTTTTCCCACAACGGACTCCCTTTAAGTTTTTTTAACCGTTCACATAAGTCTTTCCACGTATAACTTAATGCGATGCTTCTCATGTGCGATAAAAAATGTTCCTGTTCTTGGAAAGATAATTTATTTTCACTTTTCCTGGCCCACCGAGTCCATGCTTGTTCTCTGTGAAAGTCGCAGATATAAACGGTCATTCCATCAAAAACTTCTTCGAGGGCCGATATTTCAGCTTCACTGTAGTCTGTCATCCCATACAGTATTTTCCAGCTTACACTCCAATCTTTTATGATTAATAGTGCCTCTTTAATTCGTTGCTTTGTTTCTGAATAAACAATGAATTCTGCCACTGGAAAGTATCCGACGTTAGTTTGGACTGCCATGATAAATAGTGGAAGAGCGTATTTTGTGGTTCTGTACGTAGCGTCTAAGAAAACTATCTCTCGACCGTACTTTTGTAGCATTTCCTTCTGCCACTTTTCCTGATGAACGTACAGAAAGTCAGTTTCTTTTCCGTCATCACTAATTGACTGAGGTCGAAAAAAGAAAGAACTTTCACTATTATTTTTCTTCCACTCCTCGATTTTAGATTGCAGTGATGCTTGATCTAACTTGTTATACCGATATGCTCGAAGTGCCAATCTTATGTGGTTGGAAATTGTATTTAAATCCGGATAATAAGATGCATTAGATGGGTCAATCGCAGTGATGGCATCTTTCTGTAAAACGTTTTTTACGAAATCATTCAATTGAAGTTTAATGATCCTTGGATCAACAATGCCCTCGCTAACAAGTTCGTATATCTTTTCGATCACTCTTTTGTGCAACGGTTGCACAAACAAATTACCTTTATGTTCAGGATCATGATTTTCATGCGATTCTTTTGTTGGTATGAGCAAATAAAACCTTTTCGATGGCTTTGCTGTTTTTTGATTAATGGCTGTTCGGAGCGCTTCCAATTTATCTTGTTTAAGTTTTCGTTTTTGGCGATATGATGACATACCATAAAGGCCAATGTCTAATCCAAAATTTGGGTACATATTTACTTCCCGAACTATTAACTTTGCGGGACAATCTTTCTTCCTGGACCCTTGAATTCTTGTTTTTGTTTCTTTCTCTTTTCTGAAGTAGCCGTGTTCGTTATATAAATTTTCTGGTTCCTACGGTTTAATAAAAAGCTTTTTTTGTTATTATTATTTTTTGTGAAGTGCGCTTATAAAGCCCATGCAAAAATGGAGAAACAAATGAAAAATGTACGAGGCCCATTATGTACCTTTGTGTCAGTTTTTCGACTGAACTCTTTCCCAAACATGCAGCACCTTTCTACAGTAGCTTCACATGTAAATGGTATACCGTTGAATTCTACACTCCAATCCTTCCTTTTCATTTCAAAAACAGGAGTTCCTACACAATACAACAACACAATGAAACTGAAGAAGTAGTTAGTTAGTCTGTGGATACTCTTAGCCACGGTGTTAAAAATATACCTGCACCAGTAAAATGGCCACTTTTATCAGTGGTCCTCGATCGATTATGTTGTACGCCAAAGAATAACCCAGTGGCCTTTCGATAATTTTCAATAAAACTTTCAACGTCATCCTTCGTGGTTAAAAAACCTAAAGAACATTTACTCTCAACTATAGCTGCATTTTATATGTCGAAGCATTCCCATAAAGATTATAATTAATTCTCATAACAGATAATTTGTAAAATCATATTCATCACCTGTGTAATATGCAGATCCAACTTTACGTAAATTATGAATGCAACTCAAGATTGAATCCATTATAACCAAATACACAACGACTTCTACATTTATTTGATACTTGATTTTAAAGCTAGTCTCTCTCTGATTTTTGTGTATGGCTATGATTTTTATATTGGAATATTCGCGCGAATTCGAAAGTTAATTCTATTATCAAATTATTCCATATTACGCAAGTACCTGTTCCAGTGAACAAAACTTAATTTTAAACCATTTCGCAGTTTCGTTTCCATACCCTCTCGTTTGCTTAGAAAAAAGTTTAGACTGAGCACAATAAGTGTTAGTAATGCGAGTCTATTAGTATCACTCGAAACACGGAACTCGTCCATTTTTCGGTGCACATCGATCTCACTGTATTTTTGCTTTCCCTGCGAGAAACACCTGAGTGGTCTTACCTTCAGCATCGTTATACGTTATAGCTCGGCAACATACAAAGGCTATCAGGACCAGAAAGAGCGTGAGGCCAGTCCACACAAATATGGCCACACCTCCAAGTAAATGCCAGCCGAACTTTTGAAAGGCAGCTTTGTCACCATTATATAAACATCCATCTTTTCGTTGAAACATCGGTCCAGCAAGTACCGCCCATAAACCAGCACCAAGATGCACTATGATCAACCAATAGAAACACTTGAACAACATCTTTTTCCAGGCTTACTTTAAAGAAAGATTATTTGGACTGTTTTTTTCGGTCAATTTTAAAAAGACTTTCTAAAGTGGGAAAAGTCTCTACGAGTGAGAGAATAAGAAGATTAGTGTCAACCTATTTAAAAATTCAAATAATTTTTCAAGCCTATCGGCGAAAAGTTCCTTAAAAGTCACTTAAGGAACGAAGCATTCGTGAAGACATAATTCACAAGGTTTACTCTACAAACTCAGCAGGTTAGAAATCGCTAGACGAACATGTGCCCTACGTTCTATGAAACAAAAATCTAACTGTTTTTTAACCAATCAATCGAGTTTTTTCACGCGCGGTTACGAACAAAGAAGTCATCAACCTCGAACCCAGGGTTTCTTGCTTTTTTTAATAGACGGACGAAGAATATAAATAAGGAATTCCCGGATTCCAGGTGAAAAAAGACAGGAAAGATGAACCACATTCAGATTTTCAACCATATTGGAATGCTGTAGTAACTAATATTTTACCGGCAATGGTGTCCGTTGGATCATCCACATGGCATAGTTGTAACAATGCGCTCCATGAGGCGTAAGCTATCCCAGATATAACGCCAATAACAAAACCGCCATATGGCTCATAGTCGTGGGCCAAGCAAGATACGCCAACCTGTCACAAACAAGAGGATAGATGTAAACAACAAAGTTTTTCGGTGCTTATGAGACTCTTTAACACTCAACTTTCATTCAGAGATATTTTGACTCAGAGCTTTTTCACGATAACGAAAACATGAAGCCTTGGTTCTGTCAATACACCTCTTCCGTGTTTCGCTCGTTATGAGAACGTAACTGTAAACACTTTCAGTTGCAAAGTTTGAAAGGTAAAAATGTTATTTTGTGAGCTCTTCATAACCTTTATAAAACATGCTTACTGGTCTTCAAACAACGCGAAGGAGAGTGCACATGATCTCAAGATGCGAGAAAAGTGTATAAAATGTTTTCCTTAGTTGAGCTCATTTTTGTTATTATTTCAATGATTTGTGGCATCCAATCTAACAATCTTAATGACGTAATCCTAATGACGTCATGACAGATATAGAATCCATTGTCAGTCTGATGAACTTACCACTCCAGCTAAGGCTCCATTTATCAATGCTTTTGTCTGAGACGAGTCTCCACAGAACTTTGTCAGCTTCAACAAGTATGCGATCAATGCACCACCTTGAGCTGCCAGAATATTGTTAGTCAGTGACAGCGGAAATGCAAAGGCAGCATTTTTGCCCATTGTTCCAACCAGAGCTAGAATGCCACTTATAAGGATGAGCTAAACAATCAAATAAATATGACAGATAGATATTGTTTCCAAAAGCGCGTTGAAAGAACCCTTTGTAGAAATGATATAAAATTACAGGTGTAAGATTTCCGCCAACGGGTCCAAATTTCTTTACGTTACGATCTTTCCTTGGCGCAAGCAGAACTGTTCCAATAAGGGCGCCACTTCCAGCGAATACATGTATTGAAGCTGCGCCATAGAAATCCTGTAAAAAGAATATAATCCTTTTTATTTCAAAATCTGCTTCAAAAACATGAAGGAAGGCGTATTGACAAAAACGTGTTACAAAGCAAGAAGTTCCTAAGCAATTAGGGTTGATTTTGATTGGTTGATTTTTCCAACATACACGTCAACTAACAGTTACACTAACATGTAAATTAACACCTGTGGCTGAGTTCGTCATTTTCATTTTTCATGACACGTAAAGACGTTAAAGATAATGAATTATTATATGTAGAGCTGAGGGTTGCACTATGCTGATGTCAGTAGAAATGTAACAATTGACAAACGGTCTGGGAACGAGCAGCTGTTTATTAACAAAGTGATCAAAAAAATTAAAAAAGTCAATGGTTCTCTTTGTCTCATAAGAAAACCGCTGAAACACTTTTTTTCTCGACCTAATGATAGTTCAGTAGTTATATTATATAAATAAATAAAGAGTTCATGTTATCTGCAACTTACAGTGTATATAATTTCCTTGTCATCAACCGTGATTCCATCCCTCAGCCAACCTTCACCGTGATCCGTCCAGTGGCGGACACATGGATATAAGAAACCTAGCAAAATTGACCGGTTATTTTACATTCAAGCCTTTCTATTTAATAAGCCAGTGATGACGATGCTGGTTTCAAAATGATAAGATTCTAGTTTTTCTGAACATTTTAAATGCGGTGAGTGAAACCCACTACAAGGAATTAGGTGAAAAAACTGCCCAGGAGTTAAATGGTTATCTGGAATACTCACTTGCATGAGGAGAAAAAACTAACTACATACCTCCAACCATGATGGACACTATAGGATACAGCCACGATCTCATTCGCGACACAAAACCAGCGTTTACCAAAACAAGAACAAGCATAGCTATCACAACCTCCCCTCCAAACTTAACATACTCAGCATCGTCAGCCTCAATGAGGAAAAACCTCCGGTGTGATAAAAAAAAGTTGCCATTAGATGATGTTCCAACGGAGAACGCATAACCTGCTGCCCAAAATGAAAGGACTCCGACGGCTGAACAGTAAAAATAGAAAATCAAAACGACGAAAAGATGACGACCTCTGAAGATGAAGCTATTTAACAGGTTCCCGGTGTTTTATTTAGCGCATGTCCTCTCCTAAAAATTACTAAAATTACTTTTACCATTGTCACGACATATCGAAATTTGAGTTATAAAATTGGAAACCTGAATATTTTCCAGGCATTGAACCCCTTCATCTTGAGTTACAATAATGGTATCCTTTCTAGAAATAAATGCAAACCACTCACCAAGACTTAGTAAGTTCGCAATCACTATTGACGATGTGTTTTTTGGCTGGCATTGTGATGCTTGCAATAAAATGTATCCACCGACACCGACTAAAAAAATAAACAAATGTGAATCAACTGGTGAAAATGATTGACATTATGCCGTAGAATGTCAATCATGCAAGGGGAGCATCCATAGAGTACATAGGCAACAAAAGAAGGTGAGTGGCTCACTGTAAAAGCGTATGCTTCCATATAAGGGGAAAGAGGTATACAGGGAGGATACGTACATTTTTTTTAAGAAAAACCTTTCAATCAGCAATCACTTGACTTGCACTTCGTGTTCACTTAAAGTTTGAGTCAATGTTTATAGTAGTGCACTATTGTGAATTCTGCAAGCTTAAGTTAGCCAATCATGTTTGGAACATAAAGCTCATTTTTCACACAAAGCTCTCAACCTGAATGAATCCTTTGATAACTTTTAACTAACTGCCTTTCAATTTATACAATTTCAAAAGGAACTTTCGCAAAATGTAAAGCATGGCCAAAGCAGCCATTCCGGCTGGAGGAGACGGTAAAGGAGGTACTAGTAGTAGACCTGTTGACGAATATCCATTCCAAAGATATAAAAAATTCAAGATTTTTCTGATGTCAGCATTTCCTCGAAACACGTGGTCAAAGTGAATCTGAGAAAACGTCAGTTATGAGGTTAGGGAGATATTTGCCCCAAAACATTATCTCTCTTCTATCGAGTCCACGATGTTACTTTGTGCCTATTGATGTCGCATTGAATTACCTCACAGCGTGTAAATGAAGAGAAAAAGAGAAAAAGGCTCGATTAATTCCTCACAATCAGTACACAACGTTCAAAAGGCTCACAATTGGACATTTGGGACATTGAAGCAGCTCCAAACGAGATCATCTCGAAAGATACTCTCTGTAATAGAAACTGCTTTGCCGTCTATTTAAATGAGTTCCAAAAAGCTAGATTTTCTTGCAGCTTAAGCCACGTTAAACGAACAAATTTAGCTTCGTTCTTGTCGAAATGTGTGTTTATTATTTGCAACAGCCGAGGAAATACGGATTTCACCGTACGCAACGCTTACATATCTCAACCCTCAAAATTTCTTAGGTCAGTTTCGATGTCGCACACAGTAGAAAGCTGAATAGCATTTCATTCGAATTTTGCAGTTTGGGTCTGCATGGAATTGTCCTGCATATTGAAACTAGCCTTTAATTTTCAGATAAGAGAGCAGTGGCGGATCTAGAGGTATGCCGAAATTTGTGTAGGAGAGTGTTAGCAATCTAACCATAAAAGAAAAGCGTTCAAATAATCCCATCGGTAATATAAATTGAATTCACAAATTATGTTAATGCTCTCCTACACAAATTTCGACATACCTCTAGATCCGCCACTGGAGAGGCAATGGTTTCTTATCCAAAATTACTTATATAACATATCTCTTGAATGCAACAAGGGAACAGCGTAAATACAATGTTTTTCCCAACAAGCAATTGGTATAAACACACGAAAACGTCTTTACAATTCAATTCAAAACTGCATTGGTTGATAAAGAAAATTTTCCTCGACAGTGCTGGTTTTATAATACCTCTACAACAGCATTATGTTAGCTGTGCAGATTTTAATCTTCAAGAAATAAGATTAACAACATAAAGATAAATGCCAATTATGAAAAACATTTTTGTATAGTGAAATTGACACTGCCTCTCGAGTGACGCTCCTCCCTAGAGGATTTAACATATCGTATAAATGAAGAGGTAGTCAAAAAATTAAAAAACCTTCCATTTTCAGACCTGATCAAAACGTCTTTACTTTAGATATTTTTATGGTAATTTTATCAATACAACCGTTATTGCGGATTGAGGAGAGAAAAAAACCCAGCAGTAACAGAAATATTTCATCATCTTCTTATCTGTTAGCTATTTACCACACATTTTCTATATGCAAAACGAAGATTTTATAAGGATTGATACAAGGTGATATTTTACGTCATGTGACCAGGCGAGAATCTCATTTTTGCCTTTTTTAAATCACGATCTACGCGAAAATTCTTGTTGTACTTGGTATTTAATTCCTGGACTACAGTTCAAAGCTCTTACAAACGTGTTTAGTTGTAAAGAAAAATTGGACGTTAATTTGAGAATCTGTTACAATGACTATCTTTTTCTTATTACTAACGTCAATACCTTTTAATTGTTTATTCGTTTACACATAATCACAGATGACTAATCACTAACAATATTTATATTTGAATATAGTTCTAATGGTCATCACATTTCAGGTCGGCATCATGTTTTTCAGACGGGTCTAAAGACTAACAAACGAATGTGTTTGCCCTACCAGACTAATAGCCAGCTCCCCCCTTTTTTAATTATCTCCGTAATATGTCGTATAACAACCAGAATGCAACGCGGTATAATCATTACAAATATCTCAATGGCAAAATAAAGTTTTTGATAAACGAAGCTGATATTCTCGATGACACAAGCAGGTTGTTGTAGCATTGCATATGTTACTGCATGATATATCATAAAGCTACTTGAATAAATGCTACTGCTAACTACTAAAAGTCCTGTAAAAGGTTTTTGAAAGAACGAAGCAAGGAGCTGTTGCATAACCAGTATCAAGTTGAAGATCAGGGCGACAAAACAAAACTTTTCTCATGATGCTGGCGAAAAAAAATAACAAAAAAACAATACAAAACGAAACAACAAACCATTTGCTTTAAATTCTACACTAATTGGTAACCGTTATGCTTACAAATACAAGAGTTTTTAATTACTATATCGAAAGTATTGTAAAAGGTCTTCATTAAAATTTGTCTGTATTGATTGCTCGAATGAAGATCTTCAATATTGAAAAGATTTGAAAAGATTGTAAGGTCAATATAACTCCAAGTCAATGAGCAATCAGAAAAAATCGAACAGGTCCTGATTCAAAACAGGAGTTGATCTGTCATCCAATTGTCAAAGCCATTTTCAAAATGAAAATTACAGATAAATCATAGTTAAAATTGTTTTTTTAAATGAGAATAATTACAAATATGAACTGTTTTTAACATTATATTGCATTTTTACTCCAAACAAATTCAAAGACTTACCTATAACGAAGCCTGTAGACATTTTCAACGGATGCAAGACACTTTGGAGTATTTTATTTGAAAGTTTGATAAATTTCTTGAGATTTCGTTTATCACCAGTTAATCAGTAACAGTCGTTAGTGATTGACACTGTAAAATTATCGCTTTGAAATAGTCACACATCAGCGCTCAGTTCCAGTTGGTTAATTTCATATTCTAAGAATGTAATGTTTTGTTTTGAGCTTAACGCTATAGCGACTCTCCATCGTAGAAGCAAAATAATTAAAACCCAAATTTTAATCCTTTCAAGATGAATATCCTGTAATTAAGATAAAATTCTTCTAGCTAATTATTCGGGTTCTGTTGACTCGCCGCCTTGACTTGTGTGTTATTGATAAAGATTGGATAGAGCGTTTTATTTCACTCAAAAGTCTCATAGACGAAGATTCGTATTTTCGCTAAGAATGCGTTTCTCTGCAATAGACTTATCGTATTGTAATTTGAAATATTTTTAATTTAGTATTCACATAGTATTTACAATAAAAGTATATTGAGATCCAATCGAAATTAATGTTATTCTCTCGTTAATAGAAAATTATAAATTTTTTTCAATAATCCTTTGTAAAATAAAAACTAAATCTTATTTTATTGCATAGTTTATGCATACGTCATCATCGATTCCTTTGATGGAACAACCGGAACAAATGAATTCATAATCGCAGGTGACATGCGCATGCGCAAAATCTCAATTAATTGAGGTTTTGTTATTATCGTTTGCACTTCCAGTGGGATTTGTATTTCCAGTACAAAGTATTGAAAATAACCTGAAAAATTATTCTCTATGAAATAAGAACGTCAGTCCCTTAAAATAGATGATGACATTCGCTGAGTTCCTTCATTTTTGTCAAAATCCTTCCAATCCACCACATGCCCTTTCTTCATTTTCCTTCAGCAAAATGTTTTTCCTAACGATAAAACTTGTCCCTTTACACTTCAAATCTCCTCAAGCCGGCTTAAAACAGTTGTTATCTTTTTCTTACACAATGTGAACATCAAAGGTACCTGTATCTCAAAATTAAAAAGTGGCTAGCTTATTACGTGCATGGTGTGCTTATCATACTCATCGTTTGGACACAGTGCGAACCACGCTTCAGGGAATATGATATCTTTGAATAATTACATAATGAATAGGTTAGTGAACGATATGACTAACATATTATTAGAAAATTTTCAAAAACTGTAAAAAGACTTGTTAATAGCCCTTACTGAGACGAGTAAATAGCGACGGATAGAATAATTGTAAATTTTATTTTCCTAACAGTATAAATAACAAGACAGTATAATCAGATGATGGAATGGGCAAAACTTCTTTCTATCGGTATAAATACATAATAGACAGAGTAATTAAGACATCATTATATCGGATAGTCATTAATTTTGCACTACGAATCTAACGTTTTTTCTATCTAAAAACATCATCTCTTGTTTATACTGATGACACTTTAATTCGATCGTTGAATTTGATCATATTTGTGCATCGTTTCGATGGTCGAATTGAGATGGAAAAATAAAGAGAAAACTCTATCCGTCTAACTGTTTTTTTCTGATTTATACTGTCAGACAGAAAAATGTTTTTTGCAATTATTCTATCCGTCTCAATTTCTCCGTCTCAGTATAAATACGGCTAATCAATTTTTTTAGCTCTATACCAAACTATAATTTGTCGTCACAGGATCCCTTTAAGATTTAAATTTTAAATTTGGAAAATAGTGTTGATAAAAATTATCTGAGATTTCTCATCAAAAAGTGGAATTAGACAAACAGCGAAAGAATTTTTCTAAAAGATGAGTAACAAAGTTTTTTTCAGTCTATCCATTCTTTCGATCCTTATCTCATCTCCAATCTTTACAATTATTGCGTTCTTTTGCATTGCCATGGAGATCATAAAATGGACCTCAAGCTATGTCTTATAATCCTTTACAAAAACATTCGATTTGTAGCGTGAGAATCTTCGTAAAGATTGAAAGTGACGTAATTCTGAACATCCTCTTTATGATGGCCAGACTTGCAATGACCTGAAAAATATAAGTAGACTTTCCCGAAATGGGGGTGGGGGGTGGGGGAGGGGGCCGAAGATATGTTATGACGTAACGTTTTTTGTACGCTGGTTTGATAATAACAATATGGCGGTTGAATTAAATTATATCAAGCACTTGCAGATCACTTTCAGCTCAGTTTTCTTGACACCAAATTATCTTATCACACCTAAGAAATCTTCATTGAAGTCTAAAATTCTACTTACAGAGTTCACTTAAGATACCCTGTTTAATACGTTTATTTTGCCACGCAGTTGGTCCTTAGCATTGACGTTCGGCCGTAAACAGGTCCATAAGGTGGTCGGGAGAACCTTTGAGTGCAAAATATGTCTCAGCCCAGAATGTCAAAAGAGATACACTCGAAATGAGTGAGGTTGCGACTATTCAATCCCCAAATCTGAAACTTCTCCTGGTGTAAGTTATGATGAACCCAGAGTTTGTGTGGGGAATTTTGGAAGTTAAAAACCTCAAGTACCGTTCAGGCAAGGCGAGGTTCATCTCTTAGGATTACTGGATGATTGAACTATTCGAGATATCGCAATGGAAGAAATTTAGATTTTTCTGTTGTTGTTGTTTTTTCATCTTCTTGAATTTCATTTCTCCTTATTTTCTTTCAATTTCTTTTTATTGTGTTATATACTTAAATGTTATAGGTTAATCTTTATTGTTCACAAGCCACTCGCCGATCAGCATGCGCCCTGTCTCGTGTTAAATTAATCTTCGACAAATTTACCAAAAAACAATACTGCGTATGGCACACGATGACGTAAATGAAATCTTTTTTCTATAAATAAAATATATGACGTCAAATAGTTAAAACGCTTTTAAAAACATAATTCGATCATATTCAATCAACAAGCCTTGAATACTTCATGAAAATGATGCGTCTCGATGAAAGCTCGCTAGAAACAGACAATCCATATCATATTCCAGGGTAAGTGAGATTTTTATACGATTTCCTTTTCATTATGTTCAAAAAGGGCGGCGGTCGGGCATTTAAGATAAACATAAACAATTTATGTCAACACAGTAATGATTTTTCATGTTCCTTCGATTGTCTGTTTGTATCTTTTATCCATAGGCGTGATTCAATTAACCATTTTTAGTTCAGTAGGTGGGAAGGTCAAACTATTGTGAAACTCGGGCTCACAATTCCAGATTATTATTTTGTACAGGTCAATGCTCCCTTCGGTAACTTTAAGTCTTTCTGAAAGACTATGTTTGCTAGTTTGATATTGCTTGACCAATATGCCTTTGATATGTATACCTGAAAGGTCTTTCCCTCCTGATAACATAAACATGCTTGTTTACAGATATTGTGGCTACTGTCCACAGTTCAAGTACAAAATCAAGCAAACGTTTGGTAAAACCACACATCATTTGCTCACATCACCTGGCATATCCAGATCGACAAGACAGGTGCTAGCTCCATTAAAGTTGGATGGAATTCGCTCAGAAAATAAAGAAGAAGTGAATAAGCGTTTGCAAGTGATTGAACGGCGTGAAAAGAATATTGGCGATCAAAAATATGTTGAGCAAATGGTACCAGGTTATACCGGTGAGTATGTAGGTTTGATTCATAGTAACCTGGCTTCTCTTTTATACGCATCATGGTTTCCTTATGAAAATTTTCCGAATTTCACCGTATTAATTCTTGGAAAACTCATATTAATGTGTGTCTATCTGTTAGGATATATACCAAAGGGTCAACATTACTTTGGCGATCGGTACGTAGTTATCAACAGGGATGCAATTTATCAGATGGAAACCGACCAACAAGAATATAAGGAGCAACAACAACGCTTAAGAGAAATAATCCAAGCTCAACAAATCGATGCAGGGAAACGCAAATTTCCTTTGAAGCCCATTATTGAAAAGACGAGGATGTATTTCCCAAAAGTAGTTCAACATTCTCTTTCTCCATATACACATGCTAATGACGACCCACGAAAGTATATGGTGTCTGGATACACAGGATTTGTGCCTCTTTCAAGGGGCATCATTGGTGAGTGGAAATCAAATCATTAAAATGGTTAAATGTAAAGAATGTCTCATAAAGGCATACCGAAAAAGCCTGGCGTATCATGATTATTAAGGTTTTATATCTTTTGCTGACCACAAGCAGAATGTGCAAGCATAATTTATCAGTAATCTCATAAATTTAAGACGGCCAAGTATCACACACATCACACGAGGCTTCGTTGTATAAGTCACGAGTTACAAATATATAGTTCCCTACATATTCTGCAAAGTATAATATTCTATCTATTACATATAAAATCTTGTATCATGATTGTAATATCAAACAGCATTTACTTCTCGATCTTCTAAACAGTTTTATAAGGCATGCTTCTTCGAGATTTCACCTCAAATATTCTATTAATATCCCAACGTTTCTCTTCATGTTGACAGGCATGAGTTATCCAAGTGTCACAAACAAGGCATTGTGCGATTTTACCAATGTTTTTGCTGAAAGAAAAGCCACAGCAAAAGCTCCTGTTGTGTTAAAGCAGCCAGAAAAAGTACGTAACGATGCAAAACCGATCTATTTTAAGGACTCTGGAATGGTCCCACATTATACAGGTCATGTACCAGGTCTGTATTTTATGTCAACTGTATCTTCATGATTTGTCAGTTGTCGCTCAGAATATTTTGTGAGGAATTTTGTACTGACTGTTTTTTTGTTGAAGTTTAGCTTTTCCATGATTTGATCAAGTGCAAACCCTGCGAAATTGGTATCTATAAGAACTCTCCTTTTAACTAATGTGATTATTTTTCTCATTTCGGTTTTTAGGGGAAAAATTTAGATACGGACGAACATTTGGTCACAGCACGACCAACGCATTCACTGGTACAAAGCAAATACTGTAATATTGAAATTGTAAATTCGAAGTATACTTTGCAGACTAAAGAGCATTCTTTTCTGATGTGGTTGATGGAAGGGGATATAGGGTCTATATATTTTCTTCGGAGTTGGAGTATGCCACAACATTAAGAGATAACTTGGAGTATGTCATACCATTACGAGATAACTAGTAGTGTAGGCAAAAGGCACAGCTGAAGTGAATCATAAATTCAATCTTAGTGGCGATCAACTAGAAATGAGAACTAGCTATATACCTTATCGGACAAAACAATGTCGGACAAAAGTGACGAAATTTTTCGGAGGTGACGACAATTTAGTCCGACGAATAATTCTGTCCGACGAAAATTTTGTCCGACTTTGTTTTGTCCGATAAGATAGTTCACGTAACTGTTTGTTTATCGTCTACTAAACAACACCTTCAAGATACGATGCGTGGTAAAATTAGAAAGTATCACTTCTATCGGACTTAACGCGGGTCAAAATATATTTATGACGATTTAAGCTATTTAATTAGAATTCAAAGAGAACAACCGAGAATCCGCGTTAAATATAACAGAAGTTAAATATATATGAAAATTATCGTATCTGAGATACGGTAAAGCTCCGAATATAAGCCCACCCGTGTATAAGCCCACCCGTGTATAAGCCCATAATATTGGAAGGGAAAATTTCATGGTTGTTTTTCTTTTACTAAAAAACTTTTTTTTTTTCAAAAACATACAAGTACAAGCTATTTCTTTAGTTCTTTACGAACTAGTCCTCTATTGATATTTGGTCCATATAACTATACAATGCCTCAACCAGAGGAGGAATTCCACCTTGAAACATCAAGCGAGGAAGAAGATGATGGTACCGGAGACAATGTAGAGACAGCGACGTCGAGCGAAAGTGAAGATAATGGT
Organism: Turritopsis dohrnii; assembly: GCA_027922465.2. NCBI lineage: Eukaryota > Metazoa > Cnidaria > Hydrozoa > Anthoathecata > Oceaniidae > Turritopsis > Turritopsis dohrnii. The sequence continues at coordinate 694,006 of BQMF02000019.1, forward strand.
GATAGCGAAAGTGAAGATAGTGAAGAAAGTGGCGATGAGTGAAAAGTTTTTATTACGTAAAATATATGCATAGATATTTAATATGTTAATATTGTTTTCCATGTATAAGCCCACCCGTGTATAAGCCCACCCCCGTGTATAAGCCCACCCAAAAAAAGCTTACGAACTTGTATGAGCCCAGGGCTTATATTCGGAGGTTTACGGTAGCGTTCAGATTATCGTGAAATAATTCACTTGTAAATCCAGACAATAAGTTAATGTAACAAGATGCATGCACTATCATGCGATAAACACTTATTGTCTATGTCTGCAGTCCGTGATCAAAAATAAACCCAAAGAGAATCTGGGTTCGAAGTTGTGGATTATTTCGAAATACCACACACATCACATCACTGTAGCGCATTTTTCTATGGATGCCCACTATCTTTAACTCAGACAGAAATAATAAAGTTCTCACAACAGACTCGGTAGACAAGCCACAGCTTTCCATTATCGTTAGGAATAAGTATTTAGCGGTCATTCTTTCTGTAAGCAAGTTTGATAACGTACTATTGTAACTTGAGTTCAACTGCTGAATAAAAAATCAAACTGATCACAAAAAAGCAACCTTGGATTCAGGCTGTCTTGGCTTTTCGCTATACTGTGACGGCGTCGCACATCCATACATATATCGAAAAGTTCCTGAAATCGAAGTTTTCACGAAAAGGTCTGGTTGGGGAGATGGTTGGGTTAATGCTCAATCGGTGTATACTTGATGGACTTCATTATCATGAGCAATCCAATCTTTAAGCCGCTCCTAGATCTGTAGTAGAATATAATGACTCCTTAGAATATCACCTCCCCGTGGTTTACGCTTATTCGCCGTGTCGAATAAAATTACTTTTATTCGGGTGAAATTCAACAAAAATGCGACATACTTTATACAAGTTTTGTTGCTTAATGTCAAATTTGACATGGCTTTAGACACCCACATAAATATTGCATTTATTTAATTCCGTTCTCAAATTTATTTAATCAAGACGCGTATTTATTTGTTTTAACATTTTAAAACAATTCTTCCAAGCAAGATTGCTAGTTCCAAGGTCTTGCTCTTTCTCACTGTCATCTAAGTTCTATATAGTTGTTAGTTAAATTTGACTATTATACGGCTGTATAAAGCGTTTTATTCGACAAGTGTGCTGTACTTAATTCATTATGTCGCACTTGATTTATTTTTGTCCTTTGTTTCTGCACGATCTGTATCGGTTTCTTTTGAAATAAAATACTAACACAACACGGTGTTAGGTGGGAATGTCTATTAACAACAGCCCTTCCAGAGTTCACAACCGTTTCGAAACATGAGAATTGTTCCTTGAGTGGCTAATAGACTTCACTAACCGCTACTGCATTTTAAGAATGTTTCCTTCCAATATACTCAATACATTCTTATTTATCAAGACTTTTATTCATTATACTATCTGACATTGGGTATAACGTCGAGACAATCTTTTCGCAACTTCTTGCAATAATTTTTTATTGTCAGAGTGAGTTTTTTCTCAAAATAGACACATACGTTATTTCGGGGATTCGAATGTGGAGGATCACTTCAAGAACTTTCTGAACTAAAAAAACAGTTTGAATTATAATACATCTTTGACATTTCACAACATTTCAACTCGTCAATTAAAATCTGCGCGTTTACAAGAATGTAAATAATGCACGAGTCAAAAACAACAACACTTACTTTTGACAAGTTCAACAAATGCTCTTAAATTGTGTAAGCAATAGATAAAAAAAGTGGACTTTGATTGTTTCAAGTTGCAAAAATATTTGCATCAGTATTGCATCATAATTTGGTTGAAATATGATATGCACTACATGTAGTAAGAAACTGAATTTATCTGGGTTAAATTGCATAAATGCTTTGGGTTTTTCGTACTCTGATCCTTTTCACTTTTCCTTAGGACTCCCCCCCCCCTCCAAAAAAAAAAAAAAAGAAAGAAAAAAAAGAAAAAAAAGGAAATAGTAAACATGAAACAAATTGAAACTTTTATACAACTGAAAATAATAAAGTTGTATTGCAAATATGGTGTTATATGCAGTTGAGCCCTGAACTAAAAATACTGCACTGTAAAACTTCGAAGGCTTTTAGAAAACAATTCATGTTCTGTAATGAATGCCCTTCACAGAACTAGATAATCATTATGGGACTTAACTGCAACTTCGCAGCAGATGTTTCTAATATTCAGATGATGATTTAATTGAAGCCATAATTCAAACATGATTGATTGCACTCTTTGAACATTGCATAATAAAACTAAATGTTTATATATAATACATTTTGTTTATTCTGATCGTTTCGTTAAAGAAGTTATTTTACTTTCCATTTCCATATTTGTAAAAGCCCTCACCATTCTTTTTTCCAAATTTTCCTTCAGCAACCAGTTTATTAAGCTTTGGACTTGGATTAAATAATGGATTTTCCGGATATGCGTCATGCCAGCCATCAATAATGAATTTTGTGGTATCAAGCCCTACATAATCTGCAAGCTCCAAAGGCCCCATGGGATAACCAGCACCTAACTTCATTGCGGTGTCAATGTCTTCTGGTGAAGCATGTCCTCTTTCAATAAAACGAATAGCTTCAAGCATGTATGGAACTAAAAGACGATTCACAATAAATCCGGGTGTGTCTCCACAGGAAACAGGTGTTTTTCCAAGATCTTTTCCAAATTGAAACAGTGTATCGAAAGTTGCTTGAGATGTTTCTTTAGCCTTTATTACTTCAACCAGTTTCATCATAGGAACTGGATTGAAGAAATGCAGTCCACCAAACTTTTCTTGACGAGCAGTTGCTTTAGCTATTTCAGAAATCGGCAGTGATGATGTATTTGAGGCAAATATACAATGTGCCGGTGCTGCAGCATCAATTTCCCGAAATAGCTTGTGCTTTAGATCCATATTTTCTGTCACAGCTTCAATGACTAGATCAGCATTGGCAACTGCTTTATCTGTAGCTAACTGTGTTGTGATTTTGCTCATGGTGTCATCAATAAATTTAGTCGAGCCTTTAGGTTCATTAGGAAATTTCTTTTTCGTTATTCTATCTAGAGACTTTCGAATTATAACCATACATTTTTGTAAGTATTCATCTTCCACATCAGCAATAACTACATTGAAGTCATTTTGAGCAGCAACTTGTGCAATTCCTGCTCCCATCATGCCTCCTCCTACAATCGTCACATTTTGAATTTCACGTGAGTTCTTTTTGCCATTCTGTTGTTCATTGGAGAGATTCAATGTTGTAGATAGACACCGAGACAAACCTCCCTTGCTGAGTGATGCCAAATGCTTCACTGCAAGCAAAGATCTAACAGACGATACTGACATGTCAAACGTCAACTTTCTTGCAAAGAATTTTATGAGCATTTACCTTGTGTTTGAAGTCAGAATGTTGATTTTAGCATTAGCCTTTGTTTTAGCATACCATGTTTCAAGTCTTCATCAAAAATGGCTGACACGCACGCACGCACCATGTCAAACTGTGTTGTGTTTGGTAGTCTTGTTTCGACTTACTTCAAGCTACGTATAAAAAAACTTATATTAGAAGTCATCAATCATAAAATCATAAGTTGACACGGCGATTATTGATACTTCATACCATAGCAACAAGTGCCAACAAAGCTATTTTATGTTGACAAGAAATTAATGATTTATAAATTTAGAGTAAAAAGAATAGCTATCGCAGCATGAAAAATTGCTTGGTAGGAAGAAAAGGGCAAGCTAAATCTGTGGGTGATGCGATTGCACCCAACACACCCAGTTACCATTCATTTTGGTACATCATAAATGCCTAATCATTTCGGATATTATCCAAATGAAAATTGGTAGCTATGCCTATTATGTATGGTGTGTTTACAATAATGATGAATGTTGTGATATACAGTGTACCCTGGACAAGGATATCTTCTTTGAATATTTGTTGGTCAGTTGAGATTTTTTATTATTAAGTTTCATCATAATGATCAATAAAATAATTTTTTAATGACAGATGAGTCATTTGTTAAAATCCACAAAGCATAAGAGAGAACACTAAATATCTAGTGAAAATTGCACAAACTCAGAAAACATTGAAGGAAGTAAAAAACAAAATATATATATATATATATACAATCATTTAAAATAAGCATAAGCTTTTCATTTACGTGTTATTAATTAGTGTTTGCATTTTGTGATTAGTTTTTTTGTCTATTGTTAAGCATTTCTAATTGATGGTTATTAAACTAATGACCGTATCCAGGAGAAAAAAAAAACATCTTTAAAATATTTGCTGAGTAAATTATTCATTATGGAAAGCTGTGAAAGATATTTATCTAATGGTATATAAAAATCTCAACCAACCAAACAATATTTTAAAGTTATGCCCATTTTAAAGTTGAGGCCTCTTTTTTCCCAGGCACACTGTACATATACATACATATCAAGAAACAAAAAACTATTATACATTTTTTGCAATGTGATGTCTGTGACCATGCACTCGTATCTTCGCAGGTATATAATTAGATACACTCCTTTTTTTTTATAAGAACAATTTTTATAAGAACAATGAGGCTCAAAATGGCCAAAAAATAAGAACAATTTAAGAACAGCTCTGAGGCTCAAAATTTTTCTGAAATGTTTTTTTTTTCTTTTTTCTCCTTTCCTTGGTGAAAGATGTAACAGAAGATATTCTAGTTTTACAGTTTAAAATTAAAAGAATAAAAACTAGGTTCAAAACGTAAACATAAGTATAATGATAAAGGAAGCTTCGAAGCTTTTCGAAACTAGATTTCTGTGTAAAAATAGCCCAAAAAAAGAACAAAATAAGAAAAATTTGAGGCTGAAAGTGAAAAAAAAATAAGAACAGTTGAGCCTCCACTCAAATTTCATGGTTCTTATAAAAAAAAAGAGTGTACTGTCAATTCATAATTTTGGCTGCTTATTTCATTCTCATGAGGAAACCTTTTAAAGACAATAGCATAAACTCTGGTAATCTATTTTTGTGAATTTTATTTAATTTTTATATAATAGGTTTTAAGTAGTATAGCTTGTACTGTAATTAGCATTAGAAACTTACTGCATTCTCTTTAATAAGCGCCTGGGCGCTTATTTTTTTTTGGAAGTTAAGGGGGCGCTTATTAGAGAGGGGCACCTATAAATAATTTTGAAATGGTGCTAATTGATGACAATCCATTAAGAAACGATTTTTGTAGGGATTCAAGTTGTTGCATCAGGTCAAGTTTTGAGAGAGACCATAGTTGAGAGCAGTAATCCAGGTGTGACATAGGAAGAGATTTCCAGAGGGTTAGCATCACACATTTATCTCTGCTTTTAAAAATGCAATAAATCAATGCATTGATGCACTTTACCTTTTGGGAGTTGGTTCTGTATGTGTTGGTCATATGACATATTTGTACGAGTGTCACTCCAAGGTCCTTCACAAAGTCTTTGATTTCAATTTGGGTACCAGTGTGTGAAGTAAGTTAGTTGCCCCTCCAGTTCTTCTTTTTTTCTCCATATTTAAGATACTCAAACTCAATCAAAAATTCACATGTAGATCTATAATGCAGATAATAGCATAAATGATTGTAATTTCAATGCCATAAGATAAAAGAGTTTTGATATTTCATGATGTAGTATTTTCCTGTATAAAGTTAGGAGTTCCGACTAGTTACTATAGCATGCTCTGTTAGTTACTTCTTAAAGGTTACGCAGAAAAGCCTCTTCAGTTCCATGAAGGAGATCTACACTGGTAACAGGCTCCATTTGGGCTCTGGAAATGTAAAGGAGTACTGGCTGCCTATCTGGACAACCTTCTTATTCATTAATCTCACTTTCTAGTTGTGTACTAAGCTGAGCAAGCAACATTGTGTTTTAGTGGTGGACTAGCAGCACCTGTAATTACGTTCATACACTTAAAGCATTAAGAATTCAGTTGACTGACTTGTTTTTGTGCAACCATTATTTTCAGAGATGCAAATAAATAAGTGAAAGGATTAATAAAGTATACCGAAAATTTTAATAATAGTTAAAAACGTATCCTTCTCCATGCACACATCTTTCCCATGCCTCAATAATTTTACAAATGTGTGATTAAATGATTTTTAACATGTGTTTTTAATGAAGTAACTAAATTAGTAATCAAGTCTGAAACATAATAGGTTCATACTGTCGAAATAACATGAGATTACCTGCTAATTTAGATTGCAAAAAAGTCAATTATGAAACATGACTGATCATAGTAGCTGTTTTCATCTTGTTTTGTTTTTTTTTTTGCTTTCTGAAATATTATTTTTTTTCAGTGAAGTTTTGAAATCATCAGTTTGAGCTAATAAATTACATCAGTTAGTGAAAACTAATTAAACCAAACAATAAGAATTCAAGTTTACATAATAAGAATTAAGTTAGTTTAATTAATAAGAATTACAAATGGTTAGGGATTCGAAGTTTTCAAAACTTTTATCAGACGCAGTAGAACCATCCTTCACATCAATGGCGATCAATCCGATTTACGGATATTGCGTTTGCATTTTCTTATGTTTGTTGTTGTCCATTTAGATGGCCTTTAAAAGAGTTGCTGATTGTTTTGGAAAGAAATATTGTGTCATAGATAAAGTGAATCTCTTCAGAAGATTATCTACTGGCTTTCTGGCAATCAACGAGAACGAAATTTATTATGAACATGCTGGTAATTCCCCGGATGCTATTCTCTGCATGCCTGGAGCCCTTGGTTCTTGCAGAAGTGACTTCGGAAAACAGTTGGATCACTTGTCCAAAACCTTTACAGTTGTAGCCTTTGATCCAAGAGGTTATGGGAAGTCCGTCAAAAAACCTCGTGCCTTTCCATCGAATTTTTATCATTTGGATGCAGATGACGGTGCGAAAGTCATGGAAAATCTGAGTTAGTAATGGTGATTCATTTTCATAATGTTTTGAATACCCATCACAGATATAAGGCAATTTACTTTAATTCAATTTCCCATTCAGATTTTAAAAGATACTCTGTACTCGGTTGGAGTGATGGTGGGATTTCAGCATTAATCTTGGCTGCTAATCACCAAAAGGCTGTCTCCAAGCTTGTCGTTTGGGGTTGTAATTCATTTGTATCTCAAGAAGATAAAAACATGTTGGAAAAAACTCGTGATCTCAGTAAGTGGAGTGAACGAATGAAAGCTCCATTAGAAGGTGAAGTTGTTTTCTTTTACTACTGTCTTTACTTCGTGGGTTCAGTAGTAGCTATTCCCCTTTGTGACCTGACAAACATTAAACGAGAGGAGTTATTATTAATTGTAATTATTGTTACCTTTGGTCCCATAGAAATTTATGGAAAAGAAGGTTTGCAAACACTTTGGAGTAACTGGATGGATGCGTTTTTTGGGTTTGTTGATAATGATAATGGTAACATTTGTAGAGACGAACTTGAAAAGATTCAATGTCCAACCTTGATAGTACATGGAGAGAAGGACCCGTTGGTGCCGTCATTTCATCCTGAATTCATTCACGAGCGTGTGAAGAATTCTGAGCTCGTTCGGTGGCCCGAGGGAAAACATAACCTTCATTTGAGATTTTATGAAGATTTCAACGAAATGGTTACTAAATTTTTACGAGAAAATACAATCGCGTAGGTATTTTGACCGAAATAAGAGAACTATTATGATAACTTGTAGGAGCGAAGAAAAAGAAAAACATACGGATGTGGAAAACCGCGACCTTTATGAGAATTTCATACATTTTTATTTTATTTTAAGTCCTTTGGGGGAGAGGACTTATCATTTTTCTTGATGTCTTTTGTAAGTGATGTTCCGTGATGGTTTCTGCTGAAAGGACTAAAAGATGAATGAGGTAGGCTATGCTTATTTCTTCTATGAGGGATAGAACAATTAAGGATAGTCATCACCCCTTGCTGCATGTTTTCAGTTTTGTGTCCATAACTTTTGATGTGGTTATTTTTTCATCAACAAAGTATATATTTTTGAAAACCTTATAAAATTCCCATTCTAATGAATATAATTTTATTTTCGATATATTTAGTTTTAAAAAGTTATTGCGGATAAGGGCATTTGGAAAAGGCTTAATTTCTAGGAGCTCCACGAACCCTTGGAAAAATATTTTCTGCGAGATTTTTATGTTATTGTGTTCTGTGTTTACTAATTTAAAAAACGTTACTACAGTTTTTCTAAACAAGTCCTAGTTCTGACGAAATAAAAGATTTACGAAAAGCACTTGTTAAAGTAGCCTTTCCTTGACTTTCTCCCTTCATCGCAGAGCGAATATTCGCTTAAAGAGAAAATTGTAGTAACGTTTTGTTCTTATAAACCTATTCTTTCAATTGCAAAAAACTATGTAACGATACCTTCATCGTAGGGTTTTTTGGAGGTATTTAAAGACAGATAAGTAACGCAAAAATACTTATCAAGAAAACGTCTTCCAAAGAAATTCCATTTTGTGATTAGTTGAATAAACAACTTTACGAAAGAAGCAATAGCTGTTATTTGCTTTACATGAATAATTAATACAAACATTTAATGCGATTCGGCTTGGCTCGGCTCTTATGAAACGATGTGTCGAACAGAGCTGAGCCGAGCCGTGCTGAGGAAATTTCCGAGTTCGGCTCGGCACGGCACAGCTTATGAAATGGACGTAAACAAATTGCAATAAACATGAAATGAAATACCACTAAATTTAAAATGTTGTACCAAATGATAAATTTTTATAGCATCATATATACATTTTCATAAAGCTTTCCGAAAGCTTTATCCTTTTATGAAATAAAAAAAATTTGATTTTTTTACGATTACAGGGGTGATGACTATCCTTAATTTTCCTGGTGAAAACAAGCAGTGATTGGTTTCCGTAAATTCAGGCATAAATTCAGCCTGACAGTTTCTTCCAGGCGCTCCGTTTTAGCATTTGTTTACTGTCCACGTAAGACATGGTGAAAACAAGCAGTGATTGGTTTCCGTAAATTCAGGCATAAATTCAGCCTGACAGTTTCTTCCAGGCGCTCCGTTTTAGCATTTGTTTACTGTCCACGTAAGACAGTATTATTCCTATATGCGAGGAAATAAAGCAGGCTTCTATATACATGTTATCTAGTAATTGCAGATTTTTTGATTGGTTTGTGAGGTTTTAGGGCTACGAAATTCTGATTTTTCAAATTTTTTATTGTATTTTATTTTTTGTAATGTCAATTAGCCAAATTGAAGTAATATAACAATAGTTTTATAAATACACGTATACGTTGCAGTTAGGACTTTAAAAGTGTTTTGTTACGTTTTGATGATTAATAAGTTGTGACATGGAGGAATCTAATATTTTTTTGCCTGAATTATTTATCGTTAAAAGATCAGTACCTTAAGAGAAGAAATTTTTTGCGGAAGAAATTTTTGCAGAATATATTTGCGGATAAATGACCCAAAAATGCCATATTGTGCGGAATAAATTTTTGCGGATGACGACTTCAAAAGAGATTTTGGGGAAATTTTTGCGGATGCGAAAATCGAAAAATGTAGGGAAACACCTAATTCAGTGCCTGGGTGTATATACAAACTTTTTTCACCAGCTATAATATCAAAAAAGAATACTAAACTGTAAAAAACAGATAATGTGACTGGGTCTTATCTTTGTTCAGGGGAGGTCAATGTCTAGGTCCCATAAAGGAAAAGTGTAAATAACAATACAAACTGTGATACCTCTGCCGACACAAGATCGTTTCTCAAAGTAAAAGCAACCGTACGAATCGCGAAACCTGTTGCAAGTGCAGATATTGCTTGCATTGTTATTGACGAAGAGTAATAAATAAGTCCTAAGATGTTAAATAACCTTGACTTCTCTCTTTTATCATTTTCTAAACGTTTCGTAAAGACGAGACTTTCAGTTATATGCAAAGCAAAGTGAAAAATCGATTCTTTACGGGTAAAAAATTTCGAAAATTTTGCGGAGTAAATCTTTGCGGATAAAAAATTTTGCGGAATTTATTTTTGCGGATGACCAATATTTATTCATTTTTTGCGGAAATTATTTTTGCGGATTTGATCGAAATTTCTGTACAAATTTCTTCCGCACACAGTTTCTTCCCTTAAGAAATACATGGCTAAAAATGTTCATAGTCATCTCTGTTATCATCACTACATATATTAGACGATTAAACTAATGGAGTTAGTTCCATAGACACGGAGAAAATTAAAATCATTGTTGCGCGGGATTTTTCAGTTCATGAAGGCGGTGTATATAGGTATGTAGGTGGTTTTATAATGCTTGAGGTGATTATAAAGTCGCCAGATTTTAACCGTCTGCAAACAAACATCAGAAGTTTGTAGCCATAAAAAATTTGTCAAATCACAGTAGCCTTCTGCATAAATTTCTTTCGACGAAAGCAACGTCATGCAATAGCTTTTGTCTTGAGAACCTCTATCCCAGTGGGCAAATTTTTTGAAAATCTCTCCTACTGCAATTAAAAGCTCTTCGACGCAGTGACTGTTTGGCGATTTTATCTGATAGGATAGATTTCGGCGAGAAAGTCCAAAAATTTGGTTGTCTCAATTTGAATTCTATCCGAAATAAAATGGCAGGTTCTTCGGTGCGACCTCAAGGACAAAGTTGATATTCTGACAGTTGCTGAAACGAAAATAGACTCAACCTTCCCCTGTTCGTGCTCAGCTAATGATGGAAGGCTAGCCAAAAGAAAAGCAGTAGAACCATCCTTCACATCAACGGCCTAATCATGATCTAAGTAATCCAATTTACGGATATTGCATTTGCATTTTCTTATGTTGTTTTCTATCAATTTAGATGGCTTTTAAAAGAGTTGCTGATTGTTTTGGAAAGAAATATTGTGTCATCATAGATAAAGCGAATCTCTTCAGAAGATTATCTACTGGGTTTCTAGCAATCAACGACAATGAAATTTATTATGAACGTGTAGGCGATTCACCGGATGCTATTCTCTGCATGCCTGGAGCCCTTGGTTCTTGCAGAAGTGACTTCGGGAAACAGTTGGACCACTTGTCCAAAACATTTTCAGTTGTAGCTTTTGATCCAAGAGGTTATGGGAAGTCCGTCAAAAAACCTCGTGCCTTTCCATCGAATTTTTATCATTTAGATGCAGATGACGGTGCGAAAGTCATGGAAAAACTGAGTTAGTAATGAGGATTCATTTTCATGACGTTTTGAATACCCTTGGCAGATAAGGCTATTTACTTTTACTTCAATTTCCGGTTCAGATTTTAAAAGGTACTCTGTGCTTGGCTGGAGTGACGGTGGGATTTCAGCATTAATCTTGGCTGCTAATCACCAAAAGGCTGTCTCCAAGCTTGTCGTTTGGGGTTGTATTTCATTTGTATCTCAAGAAGATATAAACATGTTGGAAAAAACTCGTGATCTCAGTAAGTGGAGTGAACGAATGAAAGCTCCATTAGAAGGTGAAGTTGTTTTCTTCTACTACTGTCTTTACTTCGTTGGTTCAGAAGTGCCTGTTTCTCTTTGTGACCTGATGAACATTTAACGGAAGGAGTTATTCTTGAATGTAATTATTGTTACCTTTGGTTCCATATAAGTCACAAAACCATTCATTCTTAGAAATTTATGGGAAAGAAGGATTGGAAACACTTTGGAGCAACTTGTTGGATGCTGTTTTTGGGTTTGCTGATAATGATAATGGTAACATTTGTAGAGACGAACTTGAAAAGATCCAATGTCCAACCTTGATAGTCCATGGAGAAAAGGACCCGTTGGTGCCGTCATTTCATCCTGAATTCATTCACGAGCGTGTGAAGAATTCTGAGCTCGTTCGGTGGCCCGAGGGAAAACATAACCTTCACTTGAGATTTTATGAGGATTTCAACGAAATGGTTACTAAATTTTTACGAGAAAATACAATCACGTAGCTATTTTGGCCGAAATAACAGAACATGATAACTTGTAGGAGCGAAGAAAAAGAAAAACATACGGACATGGAAACAGAAACAATTTTTTTTTCATTTTAAGTCCTTTGGGGGAGAAGACTTAACGTTTTTCTTGATTTGTTTTGATGGTGATCTTTTGTGATGGTTCCTGTTGAAACGCCTAAATGATAAATAAGGCAGGCTATGCTTTTTTTTTGAAAGATAGAAAAACTAACGTTCCTGGTGAAAAGAAGCAATGATTGGTTTTCGTAAATTCAGGCATAAATTCAGCCTGACAGTTTGTTTCAGGCGCTTCTTTTTAGCCTTTGTTTGCGAGAAAATTATGATGGTTTGAACATACATGTCATTATAGTAATTATAGATTTTTTGATTATTTTGAACTGGTAAGTTCTGATTTTTCAAGTTTTGTATTGTATTTTATTTATCGTAATGTCAATAAGTCAAATTGAAGTAATATGAAAATGGTTTTATAAATACATTCTAAAGTTAGGACTTTAAAAGTGTTTTGTTACGTTCTGTTAATATGTTCATGGTTTTATTATTAAAAACGATACAGTTTCTCTTACCATTTTTGCGAAGAAGTTAAAAAGTGACTTAGAAGTTACTATGGATACAGCTAAAAATTATGACTGAAATGACATAACATTTCCCCTGAAATTTCCAACTGAATATTAACAACCACATCATTGATTAAAGCAATTTTTTGTCATAATAAATTTATAATCTTTATTCTTGCTGACTCTTGACAAGTTTCTTATCGTTTATGCCATAAAATCAAAGGGACATGCAATCGAATTCATATACTAACACTACTAGTACAGTGTGCTTCATAATGTTGGAAATGGAATTTTTAAAGTTGTTTTTTTAAATGAATATACGGAATTTCAAAATAATTTTTACATCAATGGAAAGCCACTTTCAAGTTCTTCTGCCTGGTATATTTTTGTGAAAAATGGAAAAGTGGTTTTTGTATAAGGAAAATGTCTTGGAAAAATGTAATTAAATTTTTAATGGTCGATTAACACGTAGTTTAATTACATCGTGCTTATTGTTTTAAAGCGCTAAATCCATACAAAGTTTTATTAATTTTATCTTTGCGCTGAGACCCCCAAATTGGTATTTGAAAACATAAAAGTTAAACGTTTTTCGTGAACACACAGCTTAAATTTTTTTATTGTTTTCCAAATTGCTGTCATTGTTTCAAAAAATCTTTTCTTTTCACTTACATCTTAATCGACCATTAAAAATTTAATTACATTTTTCCAAGACATTTTCCTTATTTTTTCAAAAACCACTTTTTCATTTTTCACAAAAATGTACTAGCCGAAAAAGCTTGAAAATGGCTTTCCATTGATGTAAAAATTATTTTGAAATTCGGTATATTCATTTAAAAAAACAACTTTAAAATTTCCATTTCCAACACTACGAAACACACTGTACATTCAATGTAACAATTATTTCAAAAGAAAAAAGTTTTTTTTAAGGGACACAATGTGGCAATTATGGAAAAAATAATCCTTGTTCAACTTTTCTATAGAATCATATGTTCAACCTCTGTTTTAAAACATACTTTGGTCGTATTTTTTATGTTTTATATTTTTTAATTTATGTGCTAATGAGAAAGCTTATCAGACTGAAACTAACGATTTGACCATGAATGTGGTGAACAAGACTATACAGTGTGTCCCAAAGAATTTCGGTCTGAGATTTTAACAGCTCATAACTTTTCACACATATATCAGATTTCAGCAATTTTTACACCATTCGATAGGGTTTTATTCATAGATTTTAAAAATATACATTTCGTTCTCCAAAACCTTTTAGATTGGAAACGATTAAGGATTTTAGCATGAAAAAATCCAATTATCTTCTTAATGGTTAATTAACACATCTTTCAATAACAGCTATCAAAGGTCATTATCAAAAACAATAACAAGTCAAGTGACTGTAAAACATAAGAGTCATTAAAAACAACACTTTAAGCTGTCTCAACATGTCCCCCATTTCTCTGGACACAGCGATTTGCTCTTGCTGTCACAAAGAGTGGCGAATAAAATTTTGATTTTGTCAAAGATTATTTGCTGCGTCAACAGTTTTACTTCTCAACTCTGATAGACTCTGGATCTCAGTGGAGAAAAGTTTTTGTGGCAACTAAAGATTACTCATATGATGTCAAAAACATTTCGTAGAAGCCCCCGTCTCACAATTTTTAACTTTGTGATGAGATTATAATTTTAGTGTGTTCAATAACACCCTGACATGTTCTTAATAAACAAAACAATAATCGCACGTGGAAACTTACTTTTATTAATCATTAAGGAGTTAATGACCGTGACAGTTTAAAGAAATCCTTTTTACTACAAAGATGTTGGACTAAATTATTTAAGAAATAGGTTTTTAAAATTCTTGAAAGAAATGCTATCGAATGATGTAAAAATCTGTAAAATCTGATATATGTGTGAAAAGTTATAGCTTGTTAAAATCTCAGACCGAAATTCTCTGGGACACACTGTACAAGAAAATTCAGGCTCAAGCTGTTCTTGATTTTTAGAATAATGACTTGGGTTTCAGGTTGTTCTTAATGTTGTTCTTATTTCTGGCCAAAGCTGAAGCTTGTGTTCTTATAAAACTGTTCTTACAAAAAAGCGCGTATATATTCAGAATAAACATCTCTTTTTCAAAAAAATACGATACAATGTGTGTACATTATTATTATACAGAGATTAATTATACAGAGATTGGTCCAAACCTTGGCGCCAAAATTCCGACTGTTAAAAAATCATTCAACGATTATCTAGATAAACATGAGCATCTTATTGAAGATAAAAGGCTTTCTTTTGAAGAATTTGAGACAGCATTTAAAGAAATTAAAAGGAACAAAGCCACAGGAGTAGATGGTATAAATTGTAATCTTCTCCTGGACCTTTACAATGAGCTGAAAACTCCTCTTTTCTATGTGTTCAGTCAGTCAATTAAAAAAGGGGTTTTCCCGGATGACTTGAAAATTGCAAAAGTAATACCTGCCTTCAAAACAGGAAACATAGCCGAAGTAGGAAATTATAGACCCATTTCCGTGTTATCAGTTATATCTAAAATCCTTGAACGCATAATGTATAATAGACTGTATAACTTTATAGATAAACATAAATTACTTCATAAAAGACAATTTGGATTTCAAAAAAATACTTCGACAGAACACGCAATTCTTCAATTAGTTACTGACATCACAAAAGGGTTCTCCGAAGGTAAATACACGCTTGGTGTATTTATTGATCTCTCAAAGGCTTTTGATACTGTCAATCACGAGATTTTGTTAAAAAAAATTAGAACTTTATGGAGTCTCAGGAACGACATATAAATGGCTTAAAAGTTATCTAAAAAACAGAAAACAATATATTAGTTATGACAGAGGAAAGCTATCTCAAGCACTACTGATTAAATGCGGGGTGCCTCAAGGATCAATTTTGGGACCTTTGCTGTTCCTTCTATATGTTAATGATTTACACAAAGCTTCGTCCGAAATTTTCCATGTCATGTTTGCCGATGATACAAATCTCTTTAAATCTGGTAAAGACCTAAATACACTGTTCTCAGATATGAATAAAGAACTCAAACAAGTTTCAACATGGTTTAAAGCAAATAAACTATCACTTAACACTTCTAAAACAAAGTTTTCTATATTCCATACATTGTATCAAAAACGGAAATTTCCGATTATAATTCCAAAACTAGAAATCGATGGAGTCCATATTAAACGTGACACGGTAACAAAATTCCTTGGAATACAGATAGATGAAAACTTGACTTGGAAAAACCAAATAGAGTCCGTCATATCAAAAATTTCAAAAAATATTGGTATTCTCTATAAATCTAGAGCGATTTTAACGAAGAAGCAGATGACTGAATTGTATTTTTCATTCATACATAGCCACTTGACATATGGTAATATAGTATGGGCTAGCACACATAGGACCAAATTACTAAAACTGTACAGGAAACAAAAGCATGCCATCCGAGTAATAAATAACAAGGATAAATTTACACATTCAAAACCACTGTTCAACGAAATGAATATCTTGAATGTTTTTGAGATAAATTTGTTTCAAGTACTATTATTTACATTCAAATGTAAGCTTGGTGTAGCACCTGTAATATTTCACGATATTTATACAATAAAACCTTCCGGGAAATATACAACAAGAACAAACATGTTATTAGAGCCAAAAGTTAAAAACAAATCTCAAGAATTCAGTATTCGCTATCGCTCACCACATATTTGGAATAAAATGTATACGCATTTAACACAACAGAATTACGAAAACATTACTATCCCTGTCTTTAAAACAAAACTTAAGACAATCCTTAAAAACCTCGAAAATGTTTCTGATTATTTCTAATAAAAAAAACAAAAACAAAAAAAACCCCAAAAAACTATCAAGCAAAACAAAAAACTATCAAGCAAAATGAGCTTGATATTTTGAAGTCTGTACATTTGATAACATAGCAAATAATGAGCAGACGGTTCTCGATGATAAGACCAACAAAGGTCTTCTACGAGTTCTCCGAACTCTATAGTATTTACATATTATTCTCTTACGACTATTTGTTACGGAAAATAAGTGTATTATCTTAGAGTTGAAAATATATGTATCTTATCTTATCTTATCTTATTTATTATGTGATAAAGTGACCTTTCTAAATCCCAAAATCCCAAATGAAAAAAAATAAAACAGATTTCGGTTGTGAAAATACAAATTTATAAGAAAATCACTATATAGCTGAAAAGTAGAAGTTTCTGTCCTGGCTTGATTTAATTTCTTACGTTCTGATGATTAATAAGTTGTGACATGGAGGGATCTAATATTTTCTCAGCTTGAATTATTCATCGTAAAATGATCAGTATATACATGGCTGAAAGTATTTATTGTCATCACTGGTTATCATCACATATATATAAGACGATGAAACTAATGGAGTTAGTTCCATGGAAATGATTATTTTTTTAATTCCACTGAAGAAACTATGTGGTGTTTTTTTACGTTTGTTTACTTCCTTATTAACGTCGGACAACCCTCACGAGTCATTCGCCCGTCTAGAAAAAGGTAAAGTCATTGTTTAGGCCGATTTTCCAGTTGATTAAAGCAGTGTATATAGGGGTATATAGTTATATATAGGTGATTCTATAATGCTTGCGAAGATGAAGATATAATTGCCAGGTTCTATCCATTCTGGAAACAGACATCAGAAGTTTGTAGCCATAAAAACATTTGTCAAATCACCGTAACCTACTGCATAAATTTCTTTCGATGGGAGCAACCTCATACAATAGCCAGTGTCTTGAAAAGCTCTAGCCCAGTGCGCAAATTTGTTGAAAATCGCTCCATGGGAGTGTATTTCTATAGAAATATACACGCTACTGCAATGAAAATGCTCTTCGTCGCAGTAACTGTTTGGCGACTTTGTCCGTTGGGATAGAGTTCGGCGAGAAAATCCAAACATTGCTTGGATATCTCAATTTGAATTCTATGAGAAATAAATGACAGGTTGTTAAGTGCGTCCGCAAGGATAAAGTAGATATTCTGACAGTTGCTGATACGAAAATAGACACTAGTGTTGATAGATTAGCGGTGTGTTCTCCAATTTTAGCCGTTTTATACCAGAACATTATAAACACGGTTTTGTTTACTCACTCTTGTTTCGTAGCTTTCGCATTTGCTCCAATTGGAGTCTTTTCCATCATAGAGGTTGAAAAACTTAAGTCCATTTTTAGTAAAAATAGCTATCCTAAAAATGCTTCGCGGTCGTTTTACCTTGAATTTTCAAGGTAAACTAACGTCATCGTGATTTGCGCATATTTTTTAAGTCGTCTATCCGCATCAATACTTTTTTTTCAATATAAGGATAAAATTCCCAAGTTTTTGAGATCAGGTCTCGTTTATAGTCACAGGTGTTCTGGTTTTAATGTCAGATATTACGGCAAGACTAAAAGCCACTTCAAAGTTAGAGCCTGTGAACAGGTAGGAATTTCTCATCTCGCCGGTAAGAGCGGCAAAGCTAGCTTATACAATTACGACAGCCATAAAGATCATTTCTTAGTTTGCAATCACTCTCCCTCACTGGACGTTTTCTCCATTCTTTGTTCCAAAAGTAATGGTTCAGATTAACCTTGATGGAGAGCCTATTGAGAAATCGTGATAAACCTTCCAATCAATGCCTTTAGAATAATTCTATTATAGTATCTATTTTGACACGGTATTGTAACTTATAGTTTTTAAACTGAAACGTGCAAAAAAAATTTTAACAGCAGACGCGAGCATGGAGGGAGACGCTTCCAAATGCTACAGTGTGTTTCGTAATGTTGGAAATGGAAATTTTAAAGCTGTTTTTTTAAATGAATATACCGAATTTCAATATAATTTTTACATCGATGGAAAGCCACTTTCAAGTTAATTCGGATAGTATGTTTTTGTGAATAATGAACAAAAATGGTTTTTAAAAAAATTATGAAAATGTTTTGAAAAAATGTAATTAAATTTTTAATGGTCGATTAAGATGGTTTTATAATGCTTGTGATGATGAAGATATAATCGCCAGGTTCTATCCATTCTGGAAACAGACATCAGAAGTTTGTAGCCATAAAAACATTTGTCAAATCACCGTAACCTACTGCATAAATTTCTTTCGACGAGAGCAACCTCATACAATAGCCATTGCCTTGGAAATCTCTAGCCCAGTGGGAAAATTTTTTGAGAAATCGCTCTGTGGGAGTGTATTTCTATAGAAATATACATTCTATATATTATTATATTATTTATTGATTTATTTGGTATTGTTTTACGTGGCTAGCCTCACTCAGTTGCTATTGCATCTGCTTTCCAGGAGGGGCCACGGCTTAGGTTGGAGGCTCCGAAGTATTTGACACTCTCATGAGTGACGCAAACCCAATCAAGGGCCTGTGCTCTTCTGGATGACCTCCTGCAACACCCGATGTATCTTCTACCCAATTTCCCTCACATGGCATGGGTCGACCCGGCGCTATGGTACATTCACTTGCGCATGGTGAATCGCCGCCAAGGGGAATTGAACCCCGATCTCTTGCATGAAATACGAGAGTGATAACCACTATACTACGGCGCCATTTCGAATTGAAAAAGCTCTTTCTTGCAAATTTGTTCGGGAAATTATAATACCAATCGTAAAATCTAATCAAGTGGAATAAAAAACGTCAGAAAACTATATCGTGGAAATTTGTCATTTTCGAGATAATGAAGTTTAAAATCTTGATAAAATACAGACCCGAATTTTACAGACCATCTTGAAAAACAATTATAATATGCCATTTATTTACATTTGTTAGCCAAAACTTTGCATGCATCTCCTGCTAGGCTTGTAATCCCAAGGAATGATACTCTCTTCAACTCTAAGGCCTTGCACATTCTGCATGATGGGTTATTCCCTCACTTATTGTCCAGGTTTACAAACAAGAGTACATTAAGTCGTTTTGATATATTCTTGTAGGATATATCCAGGAATAGAAATCCTCAAAGTAAATACTGTTGGATCTTTTATAATCTCTGACGTAAATAATTTTAAACAAAAGGAATTTCAAAAGAACAATAGTAAATTTAAAGAGATATTCGCGAGGTGAATTAAATGTAATATGTTGAGAGGAAGTGAGTAAAACATACGAAAAAATATTGGAGCAGACCTCATTAGATTTCCTCTGGAATAAGAAAAGCTGTAAAAGTATTAATGCTTTTTGTTTGACTGAAGGTGAACATTACTTTCTTCGAAGCAATTGAAACTTGTGTGTAAGTAAAGTATATATTTATTTCGTATTGTACAGAATGAATGCGGCTTTTACTTTCCATTCAAACTCAATACAGTTTCTCCGGTCACCTGATGTTAAATTTATTGAAAAGATTTTTTCATCTTCACTGGAACGCTTCCTCTATGGCGATGTTGCAACGGCTCTGAAACCTGATTCTATCAATGTATTACAAGAAAACATTGCTTCTTATCCTGAATGCTACAGATATGTCACGGATACTTCTGAGATTAAATGTTTAAAGGAGCGCTTTGAAAAGAATGGGAATGAATCGTGTGAGAAAAATGTAATTGTTGTGACAAGTGATAATTATTACTTTTATTTGATTGAGCCGAAAATGTTTTACTGAAAAAGTAAACCTCATGATAAAGAAATTTGCATCATCTGTTTTCAAAAAGGGCGATTAAACAAAGTTGAATTCAAAACTACTGGTGAAAATATGCTTTCAATTGCCGAAAATCTCCCTGACCAAAGGTTTTTCATTCGAATGAATAACATTCTTAGTGCTACAGACGCTGTTGCGAACAATGTCAAGTATCAATTAAATTGTTGGGTGACTGCACAAAGAATTACCGCAAAGTCAACAAAAGAAGTTAATGAAATTCAAGAAATTGAAAATGTAAAACGTGTTATTGCAGATATAGACATTGTGGACATAGTGAAATCAAACCTGGTTGCTCGAAACGAATTGTTGGATATGAACAATATAAACAAAACATAAAACAATCCACTGGCAGTTGATGATGACTGTGAAATAAACTATAAACGGTAACTGAAAAACCTCGTAGCAGAACACATTGACGTCATTTGTGAACAGTCCCTTTGGCAATACATTTGCACAAAAGAACTAGAACCAAGAAAGTTATTAACCACCTATCAAGTCTTGGACTATCAGAATCGTGTTATGAGAATAGAAGACGACATTGCTTGTGAGGTGTTGAAAAGAATGGAACAGAATGACGATGTGTATTTACCTCCAGCCGTAAAAAATGACACACCATTACATTTTGCAATTGACAATATTGACTTCCGGAATGATACACCAGATGGACAGTCACAATTTCATGACACATGTCAAGTGGTGTTCCAAAAAATGAATTCTGTGTAGGGAAGTTTTGAATTTAATCGTGATCATCTAATCTTTCATTCCTTACTGCGTTCTGTTTAGTAAGACTTTTACTTTTACATAACTTTTACTGTTCTCCATTTCTCGTTAAGGGATATTTTTTTCCAATTTCTAAATTTAGCTCACTGTATACATACATCAATATTCATGCACCTTTGTTTTATATCTTTTATTTCACAGGACATCTAAGATAACAGTGTATATATGTGAATATGATACTACTAAAAATTTTTATCCTGTGTAAATATTCGAGAAACAAACAAACAAACATGAAAGGAAATTTGAAACAGAAGGTCATATTTTAAAACAAGAAGCATTTCACAAACCAATTCCACCAAACTAAACATTTCCAAACTTTGCAGACCAAATTAATCAGGAAATAGATCACATTTGGGCATTATTTCAAACATCAGATAAAGATTCTATACATTTAACTTTCAGATGTTCCTCATTTGACAATTACTTCCAACAGTCAGTGCCTTAAAGTATAAAGGATTTTGAAGTCATCTCGTTTGTCTAGTGCTGGAAAGAGCGAATATTGCATTACAAAATTTACCCTCTCCTCAACAATATGGATGGGAGTTAAATGGTGGATGTCTTGACGCAATGCTTACAGATTACCTTCCTGCACTTTTAGCATTGATTAAGTTGAGTGTATGTGTATGCAAAGGGGGCTGTCCCACAAGGTGGACACGTGTAAATGTTTCAAGAACTGCCTTAATGAAATGATGTCAACAATGATGTATCGCATTGAGTGTAATCATTATTACGTATTATTTAAAGGATACGTCTGTTGTAAAAGTAAAAAAATCACTCCAAAAACACTTTTATACACGAAATTAATGTTATTTTAACAAATTATACATATCTGATATCTATTTTATTCAATGTTTTAGACGAAGAACTTAATAAGATGGCGAGTTATAGCAGTTTTTAAAGCTGGTCTGTAAAGATCGGGTCTGTATTTTATCAAAATATAAAACCTCATTATCTGGAAAATGACAAATTTTCACGATGTAGTTTTCTGACGTTTTTTATTCCACTTGATTAGATTTTTCCATTGGTATTATGTAATTTTTCAAAGAAATATAACGAAATATTTTTCCTTACGCTATGAACAATGATGTCATCTTACGTGACACTCGGTGATACATTTTTTTGGCACCTATGATTTTTTTTATATTTTACCTTCTAAAAGTCACATTCAATCAAAAGTTACCTTCTAACACGCTTATGTACACAAAAGACACAGGGGCCTGCACTAAAAACTCAATTTGAATTTTATGAGAAATAAATGGCAGGTTTTTCAGTGCGTCCTCAAGGACAAAGTAGATATTCTGACAGTTACTGAAACGAAAATAGACTCAATCTTTCTGTCTTCGTGTTTAGTTAATGAGGGAAGGCCAGTCAAAAGCATACCAGAAAACCAGTAAAACCATCCTTCACATTAATGGCCTTAATCATAATCTAGGTAATCCCCTTTACGGATATTCATTTGCATTTTCTTATGTCGTTTGTTATCAATTTAGATGGCTTTTAAAAGAGTTGCTGATTGTTTTGGAAATAAATATTTCGCTATAAATAAAGTGAATCTTTTCAGAAGATTATCTACTGGGTTTCTTGCAATCAACGACAACGAAATTTATTACGAACATGCTGGTAATTCCCCGGATGCTATTCTCTGCATCCCTGGAGCTTACGGCCCTTGCAGAATACATTACGACAAACAGTTAGATCACTTGTCTAAAACATTTTCAGTTGTAACTTTTGATCCAAGAGGTTATGGTAAATCCCGAAAAAGACCTCGCGCCTTTCCATCAAATTATCATCATTTGGATGCAGATGACGGTGCGAAAGTCATGGAGAAACTGAGTTAGTAATGGTGATTCATTTTCATAACGTTTTGAATACCCTTCACAGATAAGGCAATATAGTTTACTTCAATTTTCTGTTCAGATTTCACAAGATACTCTGTTTTTGGCTGGAGTGATGGTGGGAATTCAGCATTGATCTTGGCTGCTAACAACCAAAACGCTGTCTCCAAGCATGTCGTTTGGGGTTGTAATTCATTTATATCTCAAGAAGATATAAACAACTTAGGAAAAATTCGTGATGTCAGTAAGTGGAGTGAACGAATGAAAACTCCAATAGAAGGTGAAATTGCTTTTTTACTACTGTCATTACTTCGTGGGTTCAGTAGTGGGCTGATAAACATTTAACGAAAGGAATTATTATTAATTGTAATTGTTGTTACCTTTGGTCTCACATAAGTCACAAAACCATTCATCTTTAGAAATTTATGGAAAAGAAGGTTTGCAAACACTTTGGAGCAACTGGAGGGATGCATTTGCGTAGACGAGCTTAAAAAAATTCAATGTCCAACTTTGATAGTCCATGGAGAAAAAGACCCGTATGTGTCGTCATTTCATCCTGAATTCATTCACGAACGTGTGAAGAATTCTGAGCTCGTTCGGTGGCCCGATGGAAAACATAACATTCATTTGATATTTTATGAAGATTTCAACGAAATGGTTACTAAATTTTTAAGAAAAAATACAATCGCGTAGGTATTTTGACCAAAATATCAGAACATTAGAAGTTGTTGCAATGAAACAAAAGGAAAAACATACGGAAATGGAAACTGCAACCTGTATGAGAAATTTGATATACTTTTAATTTAATTTAAGACTTTCCAGGGAAAGGACTTAACGGTTTTTTTATGTCTTTTGTAAGTGATACTCTGTGATGGTTTCTGCTGAAAGGAGTAAAAGATAAATAAGGCAGGCTATGCTTATCTCTTCTTTGAAGGAGCAAAAACCTCGTGAAAACAAACTATGATTGTTTTTTGTTTTGTTTTGTTTTGTTTTTTTGTTTTGTTTTTTTTTTTCATTTACGATTACGATTTAATTACAAAATACAAAATAATGTTTGCGAGCTTTTCTCTAAACGCTCGGTCGATGACCTCTTCATTGTTCAGGAAAATTGAGCGACTTCCTCTAAGACAGATATGTACTGATATTTATGATTGGTTTCCGTAAATTCAGTGATAAGTTCAGCCTGACAGCTAGTTACAGAGGCTTCTTTTTATTCTTTGTTTGCGAAAAAATAATGCTGGCTTGAACATACATGTCATCTAGTAATTATAGATTTTTGGATTAGTTTGTAAGGTTTAAGAACTAGTAAATCCTGATTTTTCAAATTTTTTATTATATTTTATTTATCGCAATGTCAATAAGTCAAACAGAAGTAATATGAAAATGGTTTTATAAATACATTTTAAAGTTTAGGACTTTAAAAGTGTTTTGTTACGTTCAGATAATTAATGAATTGTGACATGGAGGGATCCATTATTTCTTTTGCCTGTGTTGTATACCGTAAAAAGATCTGCATGTATGCCTGAACATGTTTATCACTGTTATCGTCACTTCTTTTTTATAGGCCATAACACTAACAGAGTTAGTTCTATGGGCATGTTTTATTTAAACACCCGGTTCAATTTTACGTTACGAACAACCCTAATGTTGATAAAGGTAGTATATATATATATGTATATGGGAGGTTCTATAATGCTTGTGGTAATGTTAATAAAATCGCCAGATTCTATCCATCTGGAAACAGACATCAGAAGTTTGTAACAATTAAAATTTTTAAGACCATTGCAACCTACTGCATATGTTTCTTTCGACGAGAGCAACGTCATACAATAGCCGTTGTCTTGAGAATCTCTATCGAAGTGGGAATTTTGGTGAAAAATCACTCCATGGGAGTGTATCTCTATAGAGTTACTGCAAAAAACCCCAGAAAAATGCTCTTCGTCGCAGTAGCTGTTTGGCGGTTTTGTCTGTTGGGATAGAGTTTGGCGAGAAAGTCCAAAAATTGTTTCGATATTTCAATTTGAATTCTATGAGAAATAAATGACAGTTGCTGAAACGAAAATAGACTGAAACTTCTCCTATTCGTTCTCAGTTAGTGATAGAAGGCTATTGAAAACAATATCAAAAAAATAACACCTGCAATAGTGGGGGACTGTTAAGTTACGTCAAAGAAAGTATTTTTTCTCAACTAAAATACGATTGAAATGTAACTGGAAGACGTGTAAGTTGTTCTTTTTGAGATCAATTTGAGAAAAACAAAAGGGATTCTTGTTACTGTCTATAAACCACCTCGGCAGCATTCAGATTGTTTCTAACCTCGTCCCCATGGCTTCCTTCCTTTTTTGATATACGGATGGCCGGTGAAATATCCGTGTATGGATTTACGCTCATTTGATTCTTGAGAACGTGCAATCTAGATTTTTTCCTGAGACATATAAGGCTGTGTCACCACACAAATCAAATTTGAGGTTACTTGCCACTGAAAGTCAATTTTTCAACTAAATCATAGTTGCATGCAGGATTTTGCTGCTGCTGTTTACATCATCAGAGCCGGCAACATGTTTCGTAAGTGAAGGGGCCGAAAGTAATATGTGAGTAGTCGAGTTTTAACCTTTTAGCCTTTTAAACTTTTGGCCACCCCGGTGTCGCCGGCTCTACCCATGCGCAATGGAATTCTGTCTACAGCTACCAAATCGCACGGACTGCACCAAAAAGCTCATTTGATTAAGAGCAGTGCTTCTCTGGAATAACTTTTCAACTAAACTAAAGCATTGAACAAAATTAAGTCTATTTAAGACTTGCATCACAACATTCGACTATTGCTTCTGCCTATGTCGGATTTGGTTTATCTAGATTGCATATGAATTAGTGCGTTTATTCAGTTAAATTAATTCTCGAGCCCAGATCACGTACAATTTTTATTCACTCTATTTGGTTAGCGCCGCAGGGAAGCTGATCTTTTATTTCCTTGTGTGTGTGTCGGTCTTTCTGTAGTGATACAGTTCTTTCCGTCCTGAGCAACGCCCTCAAAAATTGCCAAATGAAAATATATATATATATTTCTTACAATTTCTTGAATAAGTCAAAGTTTATCATATCATGAACAAGCGAGTTTATTTTGGCTACGCTTCGACAGCTACAGGTGTCAACAACGGACAACGTTTGAAATTATTTTTGGGTATATGTATATTCGAGGTGACAATTAAAATTTCTTCCTCTTAAAAATTATCCTAATAATTATCTCGTCTCTGTCGCTATTACAGAAATTAATTCCAAATGTTAAATTTGATTTAGTTCTAAATGGTGGTTGACAGATGAATTGCCTTGCTTCCACACCAACTTTCGAGCGAGACTGTTATTTATACAATTGGAAGTTAAAAGAACTATTTATCCACCACACCTATGATATTTTGTACAAAATCAGAAAAGAAAACGACGAGTGAATCTGCTTAGTATAAAAGGGGCTTTATTATTAACGATGTGGTTGAGAGGGATAGAGAGATAGATGTCCACAGCGATTCTGATGATGAAACAGAAGACTTTGCTGTCATTGCAAAAAGTGATAATGAAGTGAAAAATGATTATGAGAACAAAATTGTTTTGGATTCACGCCTTCAGTTCAAGGTTAATTGAATTGGTTCTACATGAACGAAGTTAAAAGTTTTTTCTTCGTAACACCTAAAAACTCATCATTTACAAAACCTAGTTAGGGAAAAAATGACTAATTAGAAAATTCAATAAGGGAAAAAATGACTAAATGTTCTTTAGATGACTACCTTTTTCCCCCCATCACGTCGGTTTTGATCAAGTAGATTACCGCTTTAAACATTGAATATTTCTGCAATTATTTACTAACTTTTAAACTGAAGCAACTTATGGCGGCACGACTCAATGTGAAAGTTTCACAAGTCTCACTATAAGGATACTATTTCATGATCCCAGACCGCCAATAAGTTATTTGTAGTTATTTTTTGATAAAACATAAAGATGTTATATTAATGTCCATTTGATCCATACTAACAAAACTTTAACGTAAAAAACAAAAACAACAGCATGTTTTGTCAACGTTTTGGGTGAAGTCATCCATTTTCAAGACAAGAATGCACATGAGTATATACAGTGTGTTTCCTAATGTTGGAAATGGAAATTTTAAAGCTGTTTTTTTAAATGAATATACCAAATTTCAGAACAATTTTTTCATCAATGGAAAGCCATTTTCTAGTTCTTTCGGCTAGCATATTTTCGTGAAAAATGAAGAAGTGGTTTTTGAAAAAATAAGGAAAATGTCTTGGGAAAATGTCATTAAATTTGAACATGTTTGGTAACATAAGGATAACATGGCACATCTTACTGTTGATCAGCGCACGTTTCTAGTGCAGCGTTACCTTGAAACAAAGAATTGCAACGTTGTGTTAGCAGAATTTGCTCGGCAGTTTCCAGGACGATATATTCCAAGCAAGTCAACAATTACTGAAAATGTGCAAAAGTTTTAAGACATGGCACAACCAAAAATCTCCATAACGATAAATGTGGGAGAAGAAGATCAGTAAGAACACCGCAAAACATCCAAGCAGTAAGAGCAGAAATTCAAAACAACATTCAAGCAACTTGTCGCCAAAATAATCTGGCTTTGGATGCTAAATGTTTCAATCGTATAGCACGAATGAACCTACGTTTCCATCCTTTTAAGATGCAAAAACGTCACTCTCTCTTACTAACAGATTAACCCCGACGTGTTAGATATGCAAAGTGGTTCTTAAACTCGTGTCAGAAAAACTGCTTTTTGGCAAACATCGTGGTAGGCGACGAGGCTGCTTTTGGCATGGACGGAAAGGTTTCGAGTCAGAATGTTCGCTTGTATGCTGCTAAAGGTCAAGCTCCTCCGCTGGCAAACTTTGAAGTAAACTTCAGAAGAGAAAAATTACATGTGTGGGCGGGACTTTGCGGAAACGGAACTTTATGGGTCCTTATTATTTCGACAGGAATGTATACGGTAGAACTTATCTGAATATGCTCAATACAAATGTGTTCCCACAACTTCAGAGGGATTATAACGTTCCATTGCAACACCATCAAAACGCACTATGGTGGATCCAAGATGGAGCAACAGCACACAGAGTTGGTCCAGTTAAAAACCACATCATGGAGGTATTTGGTTACAGGGTAATTGCGAGTGGCCAGCAAGATCGCCGGATCTCACACCATGTGATTTTTGGATTTCTGCGAAAGCAAGAAATACATTAAAACCGGCTCTGTTTTTCTTCTTTTTCTTCTTTTTCCTAGCGGTTTTTTGAAAATTCATGTGTGCGATTACATGAAACCAAAGCACCGTGCCATCCATGTCAGCGGGAAGAAACCCTTTTAGATTTACCAAGGATTTACACAAGTGGATTTGGAAACCCGAGTCAGAAAATGTGTCGCAAATGGCGGTTGACACGTTGAAGGAAACTAACGTTGTTTTTACTTAGCCATTTTGATTACTTTGGAAAATGTTGTATTGTTTTCAGTAAAAATTGATCTAACCACTGACAAATCTTTAGGCCATTCTCAGGTCTGAAATGTTTTTTGTGAACACACAGCTTAAACTTGTTTAGCTTGAGAATTCTTATCCAAATTACCGTCATTGTTTGAATAAATTGTTTCTTTTCATTCACCTCTTAATTGACCAAATAAAACAGCTTTAACATTTCCATTTCCAATGTTACGAAACACACTGTATACAATTTCTGTTTTACAATTAATTTACACATCACTGTTCTTCAATTAATTAAATACAAATGTGCTGATCGTATGTTATTGTTTAATGGAGGATTTCATGCATAATAAATAAGCTCTTTTTTAACTCCAGCAAAAAGCGATTGCTCCCACGAGCCAAAATTGAAGTCATCAAGAGATGCCAGACAATTGACATGACTTAGAAATCTTACCAGTTAATGGAGACACACCAATGTGCTCACTTACCCGGTGCCGCGTCGTTTCTCCTATATAGGTAGCGTTGTAGCTACCGCACTTATAATTATAAACGACACCAGAGAACAACTTTTTCGACATATGGTCTTTAAACCGAGAAAAAACCCCGGACAATCGAGTGTGTGTCCTAGAGATGACATAAATTTTACAACAGTTTGGAGTGTTCTGAAACAGTTTTTCAAGTCTAGTTCTAGTTTGTAATGATATATAGCCTAGATAAGGAAGAACAGGAAATAGTTTGCTTATTCACCTGAAGTATATTTTAATTATATTCAGGTGTTTTTGGTGGCAATGACTGTTTGTATAGCTATATGTGTTGCTGGAAACAATTCATTAGTGAGTTTGCTAGGGGCTCATACATCATTAATACTTCAGCTCAACTTAGCATTTTACAGTGATCACCCTATATTGTTAAAAATGTTTCCAAAAGATCAGGGATAAATATTTAAGGGAAACATCTCCATGTTGAAATTTTGTGCATCCTCTGATGTTTCAGATGTAACTGATAGGTTTATTTTAGTTAAAGAAGAAGCAATCTAAAATTGCAAGGAAAACATTTTGTGTTCTTTCTTATGTTTGTGAAGACCTTCATCAATCATTAGTATTCCTATCCATTCACGTTATTCATCATGTAGATCAGATCAAAATAAACTGTTGTTTGACCATTTTTTGATCGTGTTATTTCCCAAGTACAGACAGTGCTTATTTTCTGTTTTTATAGCTTACG
Source organism: Turritopsis dohrnii (assembly GCA_027922465.2). Classification (NCBI taxonomy): domain Eukaryota; kingdom Metazoa; phylum Cnidaria; class Hydrozoa; order Anthoathecata; family Oceaniidae; genus Turritopsis; species Turritopsis dohrnii. The sequence continues at coordinate 723,452 of BQMF02000019.1, forward strand.
CTGCATCTTCAGGTTGAAAAATATTCAGATTGAGACCTTACTTACAGCTCAATAATTACTTATGAAAAGACATAAAACAGTTAGGATGAAAAGAAATGAAATTTGGCAACAAATACCCCGGAGACCAAAGAAGAAAATAAAAAAAGAGAGACTGCATAAATGTAATTAATTGTTTGTTTTGTGTGCTTTTTGGTAAGAAAGTTAATAAGTTGTGATCAAGATCAGGAAAAATGTACACTGAACATGTTGCATGGCTTTTATGCTGTCTTGTTTATGGTGATCTCCATTATAACTTGAAATAGGAAGTATTTATATAAAGTAACATAACGTCTAACATAATGGAAATTAACAAGAGAGTTACAAAATTTAAAGATAATTTAAGACTAGTATCCCGTGTAAAAACTTTTTACTGTTGCATTTCTCAAAACGACGCATCGCTCACACCCGTGTCGAACATTTATAGAAATAAAAAGTTATCATAATCGGCGCTGTGCATACCACTTCTAATTTAGGGAGTGAAATATTTAACGTTTTTTAAACGGTTTTTCCTACATATTTGACGTAAGGCTACGCAGAGGCGGCACTATTTTTTAATCTAACGTCATTATTAAAATGTCGTAAGATTTCAGTTCATCGTGAAAAGAGAAAGAGGTGATTACGAAACATAAAATGTAGATTTTGACACAGACACAAAAAAAAACCTCATGTCACGATGGATGAAGTGGCTGCTGTATTTGTTGGTTAAGATGGCGCATAGCGAAGGGCAAGAGGTGGGAATTTTGTTCTTACAGTCTTTAATGATAATGGGTGGTAAACAAAGCTGCCTTGGCGTGTAGTGAAAAATAAAAACGCCAAAGGAAATATGAATGATAAACGGAACTATACCTGCTAACGTTGCTTCTTTACTCCAATAACATTCGATAGCATTCGTTATTTCATTAGTCAGTTCTTTACCAAACACCCTTCATATTACAATATCGAATTTATCTATTCTTTCATAATTAATTTTACCTAAAAAAGAAGATTTCTATTAATAATAAACCTATCATAAAAACATATTTAGCTACATATACGCACAAACAAAAGCAAACTAAAAGAACGAACGCAAACTTGTAGCAAACATATGAGTACTTATTATTATAATTTATTAAAAGATCATGAGTTTAGCTTCAGCCTACCAAACAGTCAAAAAAGAAAAGATATGTTATGAAGAAGAATAAAAACGCCATGTAAATGATATGCGGAATTATACCTGCTAATGTTGCTTCTTTGTCCACTAAGATTCGATACCATTCGTTATTTTAATAGTCTGTTCTTTACCAAAACACTCAAGCATTTAGACTTGTTAAATTCTTTCGTAATTATTTTAAACTATATATATATAAAAAAGAAGATTTCCATGAGCAATGAAAACCATATCATAATAAATGCTACACATACACACAAACAAAAAAGGAAAGCAAAATAAAACAAAACACAAACTTGATTTCTTATCCAAATCTGAAAGCAAACATAGAAAAAGTTATTAAATTATCATGAGTATAGTTCCAGCCTACCAAACAGTCAAAAATGAATTATGGAAAAAGACGAAAACAGTCTCAAAACTTTGATTTTTGATTCAGTTCTTCCGTGAATTTACTTACACTTGTTAATTCAATCTTTACAATACGATCTTTCTCCGAAAACGACTAAAACAATAAAATTAAAGATCTTCGTTTTAAAAAAAACTATCTTCGTGTTCGTGAAGTTTTTTGTTTTTGTTTTTACTGCTACAAAATGATCGTTAACCAATTTCGAACGAAAAACATTGCATTGCTCGCGCTTCTCCATTGACGTTTTTCGGCAGATTTTCAGTGCGAAACCAAAAATAACAAAACGGAGGAGCATATACTAATCGTGGATGTGCACACAGTACACTCAGTTACTCACTTTCTAAAGATGCCGTATTGAATTTTCCATAGAAACATTTCGTCCCCAGTCTTTTTTCACACTTACCAAGTTAAATGTGTTGCACACGATTGCGGATTATTATAAGTAGATAAAAAGAAAGTAGTTAGTAATTACAAAAGAACTGGCATGTACATGCACTAGCAATGTAAACAGTTTTTAGTTCTTATTTTGGTTATTTACAAGTTCTTTTAATATGACCATTTATTGGGCCATCATTTGTTGCTGTGTGTTAATTAAATGCAAAAATATTGCATTCTGATGTCTTTTCTCTTCCATTTCGACTTTACGGTTTTCTTTGTCCATCTCCAATTTTGTCTTAAAAAATCTAAAGTATCTGAACTTGATCGTTTTGAACGTCTCTCTTTAGGAAGTTTTTCATCCTTTATTCTCTCAGCAGTTTGACCCATCGTTTCCATAGCAATTTGTCTGATTTCAAGGGCTGATGCTCCGTTTTGATTTTTTTTTTCAGCAGCCTTTTCGGATGCCTCATTTGTTTTTTGCAAAGTATCTTCAGAAATATTGATAATTTCTTCAATGAACGCCTCGTATTCTATTGGCTCGTCTCCGCCAATTCCAGTTTGCCCCTTTTCCTTGTTTATTAGCACCTTGTTCTTTTTCATAAGCATGGTAATTTTGGCGGCGATTCACTATGCGTAAGTGAATGTACCATAGCGCCGGGTTGACCCATGCCATGTGAGGGAAATTGGGTAGATGATATATCGGGTGTTGCAGGAGGTCATCCAGGAAAGCACAGACCCTTGACTGGGATCGTGTTACTCATGTGAGTGTCAAATACTTCTGAGCCTCCAACCTAAGCCGTGGCCCCACCTGGAAAGCAGATGCAATAGCAACTGAGTGTGGCCAGCCACGTAAAACAATACCAAATAAATAAATAAATAAAATTTATCACGAACAACTCCATCTGTTAAAAAGAAGCCTTCTAACGTGTTTAGGGTATCTGCAACTTTCTGCCATCCTTGCCCTCTTTCAGAACTGCCTGGTTTGTGCTGCAATGCGTCTTTCCCAAGAATCTCCCTCATGAGAAGCACTTCTTTGTTTTGAGTCCACTGCATGGACCTGGGAAAAAAATCAATAATATTTTCAAACACCCTTATCAAAAATCAAAGGATAGCAAGCAATAACTCACCCTAGATCCAAAAGGAAAATGACAATATTTTTTCTTAAAAAATCACAGCTGATCGACATGAAGTGTATAAACTCGTATAAAAATTAAAGCGAATTAACGGCGGAAAGTATTAAAAATACTTACTTTTTCTTTGTATTTTTATCAATATTTTGAAAACACAGGTAAATTTATCTTTTATCAAACTCACGTCCTCGCACAACGCAGAATGTTTGATGAGAACGTGAAGACTGTCTCGTGTTTGTCCTTTTGGGGTTTCCTCGGAGATATTTCACGTCCACGTCTCGTTTTCTAAATCAATCTATCTGTTAAGCCAACCGACACTCACCAGTATTTACATGCTTCGTCATCACACGTCTATCATTCAACACGCTCGATACCATATAGCCAAGTGTTGAGGTTGAATAGAATTTGCTCAGAACCTGCGTTTTTCGATCATAGATGTAATCAGCTTGCGGAGTGGCTTAACAAAAGGGATTACAAAGACAGAATGGTACGTGAACAAATACTAACAACTACTTTGTATTTCTCAACATGGTCTTTTGCATACGAAAAAGAACGAACTTTCAGACATAAATGAAGCAGCTTAAAAATAACATTTTTCATCACTTCATTTGAAATTTTTGTTTCTATATTTTCTGATATGTCACATAATGTGTCTCTCACAAATTGGAATTGGCACAGCTTCATAGCCATTTCTTCAAAAGGAATAACACGTAAATTTGTATTTGACATTCTTGAAGTGAAATATTTCTCTGCCACAACTAAAGTTTTTTGAAAACTGTCATTAATGTATGAAAGTCCACCACGATCAAGAGCTGTAATGAGTCGTTGATTAAGATCAGTTTTATTTGCACACGTACATGCTTGTACCAACATCAATGCTTGTTGATTTTCATCTGTGTCCTTAGCTAATTATAACTTTTTAGAGGTTTTATTTAAAATGTATCCACCAATAAATTGTAGAGCAGCTAATTGTTTGTTGTCGATACTTTTAGGTGTTCCTATATACTGGTTTTCAGAATATTTTTGTACCTTTATAAAAATCAGCTCTGCTGTTTACATCAGAACAATTTTTAAAGCACTTTCGTGGAAGTTACTGGTAGCATTTACTTTATGCACAGCCCTTATTACATTTCTGTAATATGTGCCATAAAACTTTTCACCTGAGGAAAATGAAACACCTTTCAATATTTCTGGCAAGAGTGTTTCACAACTGATATTTTCTACTTCTTTGACTCCATTTATTATCTTCTGTGGATTAAGATCAGTAACTACAACTTTTTGGATCGCATCAACTAAACAACTTCGAAAATCAGTTACAGATATAACACCAGCATCACTACTCTCTACATTATCATCAGAACTAGACTTGTGTTTCTTTCTTGTGTGTAACTTCAAACCAACTTCACTTTTGCAAATTTTGCTGCAAATCACGCACTTAAAACTTCCCATTTCGATCTATAAAAATACATGCATCTGTAAATATATGTATATTACTATTATTATTATTTATTATTATATTATTTTTTTGGACATAAATTGACATTTTAGAGTACATTGAAATGTCACGAAAATATTGTGGAAATTCAAACGACCATTTCTTTGGAAATACTGATCATTGAACCTCAAAATTTTCAAGGATGATAGATAAAGGTTGACTGTTCAAGGAAAAGTAAATATTTTTTTGGAAATACCATTGCGCATGCACAATCTACTATTTCAATAATAGGAGAATATATACCTAATTTAAATGAATAAACGAATCAAGAGCAACTACCCTATTACCCCGCATATAAGCGCACCCCCGTGAAATTTTGTGCATCCTCTGATGTTTCAGATGTAACTGATAGGTTTATTTTAGTTAAAGAAGAAGCAATCTAAAATTGCAAGGAAAACATTTTGTGTTCTTTCTTATGTTTGTGAAGACCTTCATCAATCATTAGTATTCCTATCCATTCACGTTATTCATCATGTAGATCAGATCAAAATAAACTGTTGTTTGACCATTTTTTGATCGTGTTATTTCCCAAGTACAGACAGTGCTTATTTTCTGTTTTTATAGCTTACGCTGCATCTTCAGGTTGAAAAATATTCAGATTGAGACCTTACTTACAGCTCAATAATTACTTATGAAAAGACATAAAACAGTTAGGATGAAAAGAAATGAAATTTGGCAACAAATACCCCGGAGACCAAAGAAGAAAATAAAAAAAGAGAGACTGCATAAATGTAATTAATTGTTTGTTTTGTGTGCTTTTTGGTAAGAAAGTTAATAAGTTGTGATCAAGATCAGGAAAAATGTACACTGAACATGTTGCATGGCTTTTATGCTGTCTTGTTTATGGTGATCTCCATTATAACTTGAAATAGGAAGTATTTATATAAAGTAACATAACGTCTAACATAATGGAAATTAACAAGAGAGTTACAAAATTTAAAGATAATTTAAGACTAGTATCCCGTGTAAAAACTTTTTACTGTTGCATTTCTCAAAACGACGCATCGCTCACACCCGTGTCGAACATTTATAGAAATAAAAAGTTATCATAATCGGCGCTGTGCATACCACTTCTAATTTAGGGAGTGAAATATTTAACGTTTTTTAAACGGTTTTTCCTACATATTTGACGTAAGGCTACGCAGAGGCGGCACTATTTTTTAATCTAACGTCATTATTAAAATGTCGTAAGATTTCAGTTCATCGTGAAAAGAGAAAGAGGTGATTACGAAACATAAAATGTAGATTTTGACACAGACACAAAAAAAAACCTCATGTCACGATGGATGAAGTGGCTGCTGTATTTGTTGGTTAAGATGGCGCATAGCGAAGGGCAAGAGGTGGGAATTTTGTTCTTACAGTCTTTAATGATAATGGGTGGTAAACAAAGCTGCCTTGGCGTGTAGTGAAAAATAAAAACGCCAAAGGAAATATGAATGATAAACGGAACTATACCTGCTAACGTTGCTTCTTTACTCCAATAACATTCGATAGCATTCGTTATTTCATTAGTCAGTTCTTTACCAAACACCCTTCATATTACAATATCGAATTTATCTATTCTTTCATAATTAATTTTACCTAAAAAAGAAGATTTCTATTAATAATAAACCTATCATAAAAACATATTTAGCTACATATACGCACAAACAAAAGCAAACTAAAAGAACGAACGCAAACTTGTAGCAAACATATGAGTACTTATTATTATAATTTATTAAAAGATCATGAGTTTAGCTTCAGCCTACCAAACAGTCAAAAAAGAAAAGATATGTTATGAAGAAGAATAAAAACGCCATGTAAATGATATGCGGAATTATACCTGCTAATGTTGCTTCTTTGTCCACTAAGATTCGATACCATTCGTTATTTTAATAGTCTGTTCTTTACCAAAACACTCAAGCATTTAGACTTGTTAAATTCTTTCGTAATTATTTTAAACTATATATATATAAAAAAGAAGATTTCCATGAGCAATGAAAACCATATCATAATAAATGCTACACATACACACAAACAAAAAAGGAAAGCAAAATAAAACAAAACACAAACTTGATTTCTTATCCAAATCTGAAAGCAAACATAGAAAAAGTTATTAAATTATCATGAGTATAGTTCCAGCCTACCAAACAGTCAAAAATGAATTATGGAAAAAGACGAAAACAGTCTCAAAACTTTGATTTTTGATTCAGTTCTTCCGTGAATTTACTTACACTTGTTAATTCAATCTTTACAATACGATCTTTCTCCGAAAACGACTAAAACAATAAAATTAAAGATCTTCGTTTTAAAAAAAACTATCTTCGTGTTCGTGAAGTTTTTTGTTTTTGTTTTTACTGCTACAAAATGATCGTTAACCAATTTCGAACGAAAAACATTGCATTGCTCGCGCTTCTCCATTGACGTTTTTCGGCAGATTTTCAGTGCGAAACCAAAAATAACAAAACGGAGGAGCATATACTAATCGTGGATGTGCACACAGTACACTCAGTTACTCACTTTCTAAAGATGCCGTATTGAATTTTCCATAGAAACATTTCGTCCCCAGTCTTTTTTCACACTTACCAAGTTAAATGTGTTGCACACGATTGCGGATTATTATAAGTAGATAAAAAGAAAGTAGTTAGTAATTACAAAAGAACTGGCATGTACATGCACTAGCAATGTAAACAGTTTTTAGTTCTTATTTTGGTTATTTACAAGTTCTTTTAATATGACCATTTATTGGGCCATCATTTGTTGCTGTGTGTTAATTAAATGCAAAAATATTGCATTCTGATGTCTTTTCTCTTCCATTTCGACTTTACGGTTTTCTTTGTCCATCTCCAATTTTGTCTTAAAAAATCTAAAGTATCTGAACTTGATCGTTTTGAACGTCTCTCTTTAGGAAGTTTTTCATCCTTTATTCTCTCAGCAGTTTGACCCATCGTTTCCATAGCAATTTGTCTGATTTCAAGGGCTGATGCTCCGTTTTGATTTTTTTTTTCAGCAGCCTTTTCGGATGCCTCATTTGTTTTTTGCAAAGTATCTTCAGAAATATTGATAATTTCTTCAATGAACGCCTCGTATTCTATTGGCTCGTCTCCGCCAATTCCAGTTTGCCCCTTTTCCTTGTTTATTAGCACCTTGTTCTTTTTCATAAGCATGGTAATTTTGGCGGCGATTCACTATGCGTAAGTGAATGTACCATAGCGCCGGGTTGACCCATGCCATGTGAGGGAAATTGGGTAGATGATATATCGGGTGTTGCAGGAGGTCATCCAGGAAAGCACAGACCCTTGACTGGGATCGTGTTACTCATGTGAGTGTCAAATACTTCTGAGCCTCCAACCTAAGCCGTGGCCCCACCTGGAAAGCAGATGCAATAGCAACTGAGTGTGGCCAGCCACGTAAAACAATACCAAATAAATAAATAAATAAAATTTATCACGAACAACTCCATCTGTTAAAAAGAAGCCTTCTAACGTGTTTAGGGTATCTGCAACTTTCTGCCATCCTTGCCCTCTTTCAGAACTGCCTGGTTTGTGCTGCAATGCGTCTTTCCCAAGAATCTCCCTCATGAGAAGCACTTCTTTGTTTTGAGTCCACTGCATGGACCTGGGAAAAAAATCAATAATATTTTCAAACACCCTTATCAAAAATCAAAGGATAGCAAGCAATAACTCACCCTAGATCCAAAAGGAAAATGACAATATTTTTTCTTAAAAAATCACAGCTGATCGACATGAAGTGTATAAACTCGTATAAAAATTAAAGCGAATTAACGGCGGAAAGTATTAAAAATACTTACTTTTTCTTTGTATTTTTATCAATATTTTGAAAACACAGGTAAATTTATCTTTTATCAAACTCACGTCCTCGCACAACGCAGAATGTTTGATGAGAACGTGAAGACTGTCTCGTGTTTGTCCTTTTGGGGTTTCCTCGGAGATATTTCACGTCCACGTCTCGTTTTCTAAATCAATCTATCTGTTAAGCCAACCGACACTCACCAGTATTTACATGCTTCGTCATCACACGTCTATCATTCAACACGCTCGATACCATATAGCCAAGTGTTGAGGTTGAATAGAATTTGCTCAGAACCTGCGTTTTTCGATCATAGATGTAATCAGCTTGCGGAGTGGCTTAACAAAAGGGATTACAAAGACAGAATGGTACGTGAACAAATACTAACAACTACTTTGTATTTCTCAACATGGTCTTTTGCATACGAAAAAGAACGAACTTTCAGACATAAATGAAGCAGCTTAAAAATAACATTTTTCATCACTTCATTTGAAATTTTTGTTTCTATATTTTCTGATATGTCACATAATGTGTCTCTCACAAATTGGAATTGGCACAGCTTCATAGCCATTTCTTCAAAAGGAATAACACGTAAATTTGTATTTGACATTCTTGAAGTGAAATATTTCTCTGCCACAACTAAAGTTTTTTGAAAACTGTCATTAATGTATGAAAGTCCACCACGATCAAGAGCTGTAATGAGTCGTTGATTAAGATCAGTTTTATTTGCACACGTACATGCTTGTACCAACATCAATGCTTGTTGATTTTCATCTGTGTCCTTAGCTAATTATAACTTTTTAGAGGTTTTATTTAAAATGTATCCACCAATAAATTGTAGAGCAGCTAATTGTTTGTTGTCGATACTTTTAGGTGTTCCTATATACTGGTTTTCAGAATATTTTTGTACCTTTATAAAAATCAGCTCTGCTGTTTACATCAGAACAATTTTTAAAGCACTTTCGTGGAAGTTACTGGTAGCATTTACTTTATGCACAGCCCTTATTACATTTCTGTAATATGTGCCATAAAACTTTTCACCTGAGGAAAATGAAACACCTTTCAATATTTCTGGCAAGAGTGTTTCACAACTGATATTTTCTACTTCTTTGACTCCATTTATTATCTTCTGTGGATTAAGATCAGTAACTACAACTTTTTGGATCGCATCAACTAAACAACTTCGAAAATCAGTTACAGATATAACACCAGCATCACTACTCTCTACATTATCATCAGAACTAGACTTGTGTTTCTTTCTTGTGTGTAACTTCAAACCAACTTCACTTTTGCAAATTTTGCTGCAAATCACGCACTTAAAACTTCCCATTTCGATCTATAAAAATACATGCATCTGTAAATATATGTATATTACTATTATTATTATTTATTATTATATTATTTTTTTGGACATAAATTGACATTTTAGAGTACATTGAAATGTCACGAAAATATTGTGGAAATTCAAACGACCATTTCTTTGGAAATACTGATCATTGAACCTCAAAATTTTCAAGGATGATAGATAAAGGTTGACTGTTCAAGGAAAAGTAAATATTTTTTTGGAAATACCATTGCGCATGCACAATCTACTATTTCAATAATAGGAGAATATATACCTAATTTAAATGAATAAACGAATCAAGAGCAACTACCCTATTACCCCGCATATAAGCGCACCCCCGTTATAGGCGCAATGCGCCTATATCCTGTCGAAATGACTCGATCACAGGTCCAAACTTTGGGGACGAAACCAATAAAATATTCACATCTTAATGACGACTTATTTTGTTCTTCTCAGGTAATCTCTTACAAAAAATTCCACTTTAGACACCAAAAAGTGTGGCCCTTCCACCGTATACATGGTACTTCCAAGCCATTCCTTTTCTTGTTTTCCTTCTTTCCCGTAATTTTACAGGATATCTTTGCCCCGCAAGTAAGGCAGAAGTACAGTATTTCGAAAGTTCTTTTGGAAGATGTTCAACAGCTTCATTGTTTTTGACAATTTGCACTGCGAACTTATCGTGTTCATTTTCTGGCTCCATCTCTGCTGTCAGCATCTCATGATGACGATGTTGTTGTAGACATAGAGTTTTAAAATGCAAAACCATTACAAAAATGAATTTTCCTGCTTTTCCTGTTAGACTTTTTCCCACCCATACGGAAGGCTCTTATTCCAGGCTATTCCAGGCTCCATTAAATATAGGCGCATGCGCCTATAGGTCGGCGTTTTTTTTATAAAAAATTCGTGCCAGAACTTGATTGTCCTTGCTATAGGCGCAGCGCTTATATGCGGGGTAATAGGGTATTTCATCATTCAAGCATCCTATTCACTTAGTTACCATTAAGGACATTTAACCTGAACCATTTCAGAGATAGTCACGTGACCCTTAACATTTTACAGACCGGTCTGTAAAATCCTTAAAAATGAAATATCTTCGTAGATAAAAGGGAAACTTTAATTAATTAATTATTGAAACATCTAGAACAGCAGGCAAAATCGGCACATAGAGTTTTCAAATTCGAATTCCCAGCAGACTAGCCTTTTTTGAATCCATCTCAAGTTGAAGGTGAAATCAAACACTCCCTTATCTTGGCCATTTTCAATATACTGCAACACTCTATGATAAAATTATAACAGCGTTAACTGTTCATCCAGAAAAAAAATATGAATTTCAAATATATTAAATTCTGATATTAATATAAAAATATTATTGCGGAGTGGAGCTATTTTGCGGAACGGAGCTCATTTGGCAAGATCAAATATTGTCATCAAAATACTAACAGAGAGATGCGTTCGGCTGCCGTCAATCGCTGAAATTTCTTACAGTGCATACCAAAAATCAAAATTTTCTCCCTTACCTTTAATTTTCGCAAATTGTGATGTAGATATTTATATGATTGATCAAGTCCAAAAGTGTTCAGTGTATAGCTTTAGGGTAAAATTGTCGATCTATACGGTAGCGGGCAGGCCAAAGTGGTTTCATTTAGAGTCAAGTAGACATTTTTCCCCGGGAATGCTGCTCTGAATGCTCTGAGGTTTGTTATGAAATTCAAATTGGGAAACTGGGAATGTACCTCCTATCCTTTACGATAACATTGTTAGTTGAACATTTATAAATGAGAATATTGCTTGTTAATACTTTTGAAAATTTAAATTCAGATCAAAGCTTCTGAACGTTGTGCATCCATGCTCACAAGCTGTGTATCTGTGAGTAAAAGAAAAAGCTGTTATTTCGTCTCCATTCCTTTTACTACTATCTTTAAGCAATGTTTATTCAACTTGATGTTGTATTTTGATCCACTTAACTGTTTTTATTACCACACACAACACATAACAAGACATGAAAGTCCGATGATGATGCTAAAATTTAATGTATAGAATGTTTTTGTTTGCTCGCTTAGTGCGCGCAGTTGCAACCCTTTGTTTCCCCACAAAATTTTATTCATAATAGGTCCTTTTAGAGATTTACCCATTTTGAATTCTTATTGCAAGCTTATTATTGTTCATGGGAAATGATTTGCATGTTTCGTATATAACTTCATGCTGAGAGAGAATGTAGTGGCAGTGACCAGTGTGTGCAGAAAGAAAGTGGCTTTGATAATTTCTAATATCTAAATTAATGAGACATCAAAACAGTTAACATCATCATGGAATTTGTTTAAAAGAGTACAATCTTATAGTCCCTTTTTGTGATCAAATTGGACTGCTTAACAACAAGAAATGTAGACAATATTATCCATCTCTACTGAAAAGTATTCTCTGATTTTGAATTCATTACTAGTCAACTCCAATGTAGTATTTACATTTAATACGTATGTCTGGGTGAAACTTTATAACTTCGAGAAAAATAACTGAAGGTAAAATAGTTATATACAGCTTACAAATTCTTTAATTGGATAAGATAATTAAAAATAAACGACAAGAAGAGGTAAGAAACAAATCAGTTATATATACATGCTATATACTTGAGTTATTTCTAAAAATATAATTATAGTTACGTAATTAATATATACTAGCCGCCAAGGCGGCGTCGCTCGCCGCCCATGTTTAGCCTGCGTTGTATCACCACCTGCTCCAAATTATTGCACTTAAAACCAGCGATTAGACTTCCTTTGCTGCTGGCTTTATCGCTAAATAAAGCTCGTATGCACGTGAAGAGAAATACGTTCCTGGTGTTTCAAATCTTGCATGTTCTTAACTGAGCCGTTCATTGTCGCGGTCGCATTTAAAATGTCAGCAGACTTTCTTGCTTTACACAATGCATTCCGAACGTGAACTTCACGTGATTGTTATTTACGATTTTAAACCAATCAAATATCAGTTTAACAATACACTCAAAACGCAGTGAGAAAAAACTTTTCAACTTATTATTAGCTTTTGTTTTACGCGCTCTAACATGGGTGCTATCAGAAGTAGGTGAAAAAATGGTTTCTCTTAAAAAGATCACACGGGAGGAGAAAAAAATGCACGTGCTAAATGAATGAAGTTAATTAAAAAACATTTTTTAAACATTTTGATTGCTCGAAAAAAAGTTCACCCGTCTCAGACAGTCAGGCGGCAAGCGTTAGGATACACTGGCAAACCGAACATGCTGCCACGTTCTGCCACTGCTGCTTTATGTCCAAAATGTTTAATCAGTTTATTTAGTTGATGTGTTGTTTTCAATGCCAAGTCAACGATGGTCCTTGGAATATAAAACTAACAATAATAATAAAAACAAAACGTTATTCCTATTGGTTCACCAGCCAATAAAAGTCACGTTCGATTGGAGTTGCAATGCATTTTGTTTCGAACTCACGTCGCACACACAAAAAGAAATAATTTGGCTCACAACTCAATCTACCATTTTGCGTGACACACGGACAAACAAACGGAGAATCGGCTATTAATATATAGACTAGTCGCCAAGGCGGCGTCGCTTGCCGCCCATGTCCACCTGCTCTGTATCACTGTATCAATAAACGTCAAATTTCCTTATAAACGGCTCGTACAACTTGTGTTCAACCAGAAGCAGATTCGAAGTCACAACCTCTGGTAAAACCAATCGTTTATCAGTATAACAATACACTCAAAACGTAGAGAGAAAAAACTTCAACTTTTTATTAGCTTTTGTTTTAAAAAAGTTACGCGCTCTAACATGGGTGCTATCAAACGTAAGGGGGAAATGGTTTCTCTTCTTAAAAAGATCACACGGGAGGAGAGAAAAAAAGGCACGTGCTAAATGAATAAAGTGAATAAAAAAACATGTTCGATCAGATCAGCGCATAACAATTAAGAGAAATTAAACTAGAAGCCTCAGGGCTTGAACAATTTCCGCATCAGGCCTAGAGGAAATAGCTTTAGGCTAATTTTCAAGATATCTGAATGACTATCCATTCTGTTCTTGTTGCTTACGTGAGAACAGGTCTATGACTTATGGTTCACATGAAGAATAAAATGATATTCGATAGAAGTGAACCCAAATCATTTGAAAATCAGGGAAAAATCTGCAAGTAACTGCCAACTTTAACATCAGGACCTTCCAATTGTTCTTTGCGCACACCTTCCAAATTTTGCCAGAAATGTGAATTTGGTAATATATTTAAGTAAACATTACATGAAATTGTTCATAACTTGCATTAATAGGAGCAGGAGAAACTTGGGCATTTCAAAGATTTTAATCCATGGCATTTAACAGCGTTACAAGAAGATAAAAATTATATACATAACTTAAATCAACATAACATACAATATGAAAATCTATTTCTACTAAACCTGCCAGTGGCGGATCCAGAGGTAAGCCGCTACTTGTGTGGGAGAGTGTTAGCAATTCAAATAATCCCATTGATAATATGAAATGAATTCACAACTTATGTTAATGCACTTCTCCACAAGTTGCGACTACACTCTAGATCCACCACTGTCTGCATATTACCACTTCTATGGAGTCTATAAATAACACCAATGTGCACGAAAAGACAAATGACACAATAAAACTTTGTTAGGATCTGTATGAAAATGTTCTTTTCGAACATGATATACCTATTTTTTTTGCGTGGACTAATTTTTGCGAGCGAAGGTTTGAGAGCGTTTTGCGTGGATTAATTTTTTCGAGTCAGAGGTTCTCAAGGAAAATGTTTGGATTTATATTTGCGAATGGGCACAAAGTGCAATGTGTGTACTTTATAATATAGCTTAGAAGTAGCAGCAAAAAATCACCATTTCCATGCCTGCCACATTGCAAAACCAATGGGTGCTTGATAAGTACAAGGAAATAGTTAATATATGAAAGGTACGTAGAGCCAAAAAATGAGCAAATAAAATCATGAAATTTTACGTGGATTTATTTTCGCGAATCGTTCATGTCTTGATGTTTTGGGTGGCTTTACTTTTGCGAATTTGCCCAAAATTCGCAAAACTTGCAAAACTTAATCCACGCAAAAAAAATCCCCTTAAGGTATTGTGTCCTAGAACTACACTCCAAATTTTCACAAGGCTTTAGTGATCTCATTGTATGTATATAATTGGTTGGATTCTAATCATCATCCAAAGTTTGTTTTCCTCTGACAAATATCCAAACTAAATCATTGTGCCTCCATTGAGCGGTTTTCAGGATTATTTTGAACAATGTCATCTTAAAATCTTTTAAATGTGAACTTAAAACTAATCAGTTCCACACAAGTGATAACTTGACCGAGCATTGTACAGTGATGAATAATTTGATACAGTCTGGAATTCCCCAAATTACTCCCTTCTTTAATTCATTACCGCTTTTCCATTCACTATGACGTTTCGGAGCCAGAAAAACAGTTTTATAAGACATATCGTTCACCAATATCTTGCACATGTTTATACTTTCAGTATGTATGTGTATGTTTGGGTCAATTCATTCACTAGTGATTTGTGCTGCTATGACAATTTCATTTGTTTGTTTTTGTCAATATCTTCAACTTTCGGTGTAATATTTATTAAATGAAATGAACATGTTTCATGCATTTATTGATAAGACGTATTCACCAGTAATGTTTTGATACTATAATACATTTTTGCTGCGATATTGAAATTTTTTTTCACAGCAAAGTTTCGTTTACTATCAAACCTTCACCTTCTTTTTCAAGAATTTTTCCCAGAGTCAGCTAAACATTAATATTTCCTCCATAACGAATGTTCTTATGATTATATTTCGATTGCAATAGTAGATAGAGTCTTTAAAATTCTTCTTCAAAGCTTCTTCTAATTCTACAATTTCCTCAAAACATAAACCAAACGGTTCGAGAACGATTCACGTGTTTGGTGTGCATATTTTACTGACTTTTTAAAGAAATTTTAAAGATAATTGAATTGGGAAGTTTTAAATATAAAACGGCTAAAATAACTTCTAAAAGTATTTCAAAAATATAAAAAGCTTATTATTTTTATGAATTAATATTGAAAGTGGCCTTTTTGTATTACATTTTGCATAGAGTTTTTGGTCTGTCATTAACTATTCTGAATAAACAAACAATCCGAAATCCGAACGGAGTTTCCGAAAACGGCAAAAAACTGTTACGGAGATTGATAGATAGAATGTCTAAATCAAACAATTTCCTTCGCTAAGGCGCGGAAATTGAATTAAAACAAAAGCAAAAAAATATTTTCATGACACACTTTTTTCACCTATCTGAGTCGGGTAAGGAAAGCTTCGGTTTTTAAACATTTTGATTGCTCGAAAAAAACGTTCACCCGTCTCAGACAGTCAGGCAAGCGTTAGGATACAACACTGGCAAACCGAACATGCTGCCACGCTCTGCCACTGCTGCTTTTTGTCCAAAATGTTTAATCAGTTAGTTTCTTTGTATTTAGTTGATACATTGTTTTCAAAGCCAAGTCAACGTGGAATATAAAACTAACAATAATAATAAAAACAAAACGTTACTCCTAAAAAAAAAGTCACGTTCAATTGGGGTTGCCATGTATTTGTTTGGAACTCACGTCGCACACAAAAAAAGAGATAATTTCGCTCACAACTCAAGGCGTCGCTCGCCGTGTCACCTCCCAAAGATTTCCCGAAATATGGAATTAAGGAATTGGCAATAGAAAGTGTTACCATCTTGTAGAGCTCGAAATTCTGAGCAAGAAAATGTATGCGATCATATGTCTATGACGCACCGTTACGGAGATATCGTCGATCAAAGATTTTGATGACGTCACACACCCGTCGCAAAAAAAATTTGGCCTAAATTTTTTCGTCACCCCATAACCTGTATCGTGGACTCCAAAAAACGTCAGTTATTCCTATTGGTTACCGAGATAATTTTCCCTAAACGTTGCATTCGATTAGGGTCTCAATACAATGGTTTCACACTGACGTCGCGAGAAATAATTTATGTGTGATCTTGCATTGCTGACTCGCTTTCGCAGTTCACATCTACAATTTTGCGTGACTTACAAACAAACAAACAAGCGAACAAACAAACAAACAGACAGACGGAGAATCGGCTATTAATATATAGACTAGCCGCCAAGGCGGCGTCGTTCGCTGCCCATGTTCAGCATGCGTTGACTTCACGAAAAATAAAATTAAGGAATTGGCAACCGAAAGTGTTCCCATGTTGTAGAGCTCGAAAAACTGATCAAAAAAATGTATGGGATCGTTCCGCTACGATCAACCGTTACAGAGATATCATCGTTCAAAGATTTTGATTACGTCACAGACCCCTCCCCAAAAAAAATTAGACCCAAATTTTTCGTCACCCCATCGCCTGTATCGCGGACCCCAAAAAACGTCAGTAATCCCTATTGGTTATCGAGATAATTTTCCCTAAACGTCGCATTCGATTAGGGTCTCAATACAATGGTTTCACACTGACGTCGCGCACAAAAAAAGAAATAATTTATGTGTGATCTTATATTGCTGACTCTCTTTAGCAGTTCACATCTACCATTTTGCGTAACAGACAAACGGACAAACGGACAAACGGAGAATCGGCTATTAATATATAGACTAGTATCCCGGGTAAAACTTTTTACCGAACTTAACTTTGAAAACATTAGGTCAAATCTGCCATTCCTGTGGTACGTACGCGTCACTCGCCACCCATGTTCAGTATGCGTTGTGTCACAGAATTTAACTCGTGTATATAAAAGTTTCTTTTCAGGCATTAATTTGTTATTACATTCAGAAGATTAAAAACAGAAACAAATAGCAACATGGCTCAGAATAATATATTTATACGCAGAAGAGAAGTAACTTTAATGTAAAAAAAATGGCAATATATAACACAGAACTGTTTACCCAGACATACGAAACCAAACAATGAATAACATTACAAAATGTGAATTGAAAACAAATTGATACCTTCCAACTGTGTTTCTTTCGTGCGGAAGTTACATTATACAGCAACCATTAATGAATTTTTGAAACGATATATAGTCTGTTCTTCCCAAAACCATCAACGTCATGATTAAAACCATGAGTTTCATTTCTTTATGCTTTTTTTTATTATTACCTAAAAAATTAATACTTGAATTGTAATACCGAAAACCTAATCATGCTATAAGAATATTGAAATAAACAACAACAACAACAACAAAAAAAATGCAATTCAACTACGCATTTATCCTAAAAACAATAACTCAAAACAACAAAACACCGTAATAGTAATTGTAATACTGTAATACCGAAAACCTAATCATGCTATAAGAATATTGAAATAAACAACAACAACAAAAAGTGAAATTCAACTACGCATTTATCCTTAAAACAAAAATTTACCCAGAAGATAAAAAGTCACAAATAAAATCATAATGCCAAACTTATATATATACCCAGGTACGTAAACGATTACCATAACACAAAATAATGCATAAACATTTCATTGCACAGTAATAACTAATGAACTTCTTAAATACGTAATCCATTCACATCTACCTTATGAATAATAATCAAAAACACAAACGTGATGACAGAATTTATATATCTAAAGAGTTTATAAAAAATTGAAAACAACCACATTTTTAATCTGAGTTAAAATCTCCTCTGGCTAATTCACAACAGTTAAACAACCCTTTATTCTTATTTATCCAGCATACCAACTGTGTTATAACTAAATAGATTTATACTATTTTAACTTTAGCTGAACTTTAAACAAAATGGGATACCTTTCACTGCCAATTCACATGTTAGTAAACTAAACAGCATTGATCATCTTCTGTAGACATTTTCAAACACTTCTAAACTCTTTACTTCTATATTCATACCTATAAACAAATTACTAATACTTTATTTACTTTCCAGCACAAACATACATAGGTATTTATAAAACACTTTCGCTACCATTTTTTTTTAAGTGAAATACATAAAACTGCTCTCTTCGTTTGGAAAAACTGCTAAACTTTCTGTATTTTCCAGTAGATTTTGTACTTTTTGGCAGGCAGACAAAAGCATCAAGCATCGATATAAATTAGATACAATAGATACAATCAGACAGCATAACACATTCCCCACTTCCACAGCGTCATGAGAAATAAAAACATTCATAGCTGTAGGACCATTTTTAATGTAATAATAGCGCGCGTTACCAAAACAAATTTATCTCGGCTTCCTTTTCATCCAGCAGCATATACACATTCTAAACGACAGAATAACTAAGACATCCACTCAAAGCTAAATCAATTAATCTTTCAAAACTAAATTAAAACCATTCCTTACTGTGTAAATAAACATGAAACTGCATTTCTCCACTGCACTTTCTTCTGTATAGCGATATTTGATAACTAAAACGTAAACAAACATTTAAAAACCTGTTCTTTTATTAATCTAAATTATTAAACAATAAAAGTCTTATCGTTCTGCACAGCCAATTTTTAAAAACTTCACTGCACTTCTTCTGTATAAAAGTTTTATAATAATACCTTTTGTTCGTTCGATCTTTCTGCAGCTAATTTTTAAAAACTTCACTGCACTTCTTCTGTATATCTAAATATGATTTTTCATTGTAAACAAACGATAATAAAACGTTTTATAATAATAACAATACCTTCGTGCATACAAACCTGTGTTTCTTCATCAGTTCTTTCGTCGATTTGCTGCCTAAAACAATCAAATTTAAATCAAAATATTCGTATACAAAAAGAAACACGTCTTCTTCGCGAAGTTTCTTGCTCACGAAATGATCGTTGACAAATTTCGAACGATTAACATTGCATTGCTCGCACTCCTCCAAAGACGTTTTTCGGCTGATTTCCACTGCGCAAGCCAAAAATAACAAAACGGAGGAGCATATACTAATCGCGAAAAATCAAAAAAATCACTCTCGCTTTGGCGTGGTTTTACGACGAAAAGGGAAAAAATAAGAAGGATTTGACCGTGAAAAAAAACCAAATATATCACTCTCTAAAATAAAAGTGTGACACACAATCGCGAATTAGTATAATAAGATAATTATAATTACATAATTAATATGTTAAATATATATAAATGATTTTGCTTACTTTCAGTATTGTGAATGGGAAATTTATGCTTTTAATAATTTGTTTGTTGGTTTTAAAATTTCAGGTGTATAAGGCATTATCAAGAGTAATTGATATCAATTTATGAATTAAGACAAATCACTATTATATGGTCGTGGAACATCTGGTACATGTACTTGAAACAAAGAACTGCTGAACCAAGACAGGAGTAACAAAAGTGACGTGTCTGGCATTTTCAGCATATATGTGCTTAGAGACATTCAAAATGTTTTTTATCATTCATTTGAAAGGAACATGTGATGGATTCAAGAATCTTTTATGTAAATTGAATTTTGTTGATTGACATTGCAACAAAAAACTGGATGTTGCTGATTATATCTCGGTTAAGTGATCTGAACATTTTAGCAAAGTTTAGAAGATGTCTCTTACGTATTTCTTGTTGGTTTTACTTCCTAGTGCTTCTTTATGCTTTTAAAAAAGCTATTTTTTTAAGAATAGGCCATCTTTATTCGTGCTCTTTTTGTCACTATGAGTGTCAGAATTTTTTTGAATCTGTACTTATGCATAAAAGAACTGGAAATGATTGATTCATAAAGCATTTTGTTTTCCTTCTCTTTTCTATCTCCATCCCACATTGACAAAATCAAATCCTTGAATGCACATTGTCAGACTATCAAACCTGGCTTGAGATTTTATAATGTGACATTACTTGATATTAAGTTTTTCATAACTAAAAATTGCTAATGGACCAATTTCTGATACTTTTCAACAAATTACCACATCAAAACGAGGCAAGGGAGCACAGTTTGGTATTTGGACATTTCAAGTAATAAGGTATTTGAATTGCAATATAATTAATGTACATTACATTGATAGGATACATTTCAAGAAAACTAACAAAAATTACATATATTCTTTCAGTGGTGGTATTTCCTTTTCGCAAAAAGGAAATAGGAAATAGCACCCTTTCAGTTATGGATAATAGCCCCCTTTCAGTCATGGATGCGTATTCATGTATTCAACTCGCTCGTCGGAATTTGTTGTCGTCGACGAAGGTATCAACAGCCCTTCGAAATATTGCTGAAAATTTAAAACGATAGAGTATTTTTCCGTAAAATGATGTATCTAAATTTATAATTACAAAGTTACTCTTCGAAGATGACTCTGAAACAACACATTGTTGAATGAATATCCGGCTTTAACGCATTCCATATTTTCGCTGGCGAACGGGTGATTCCACGCACCCACTCCGCAAACCTTATATATTGATCTATATATTAATAGCCGATTCTCTGTTTGTCTGTTTGTCTTTCACGCAAAATGGTAAATTGAGTTGTGAGACTAATCATTTTATTGTATTTTGTGCGACGTCAGTGTGAAGTCATTACATTGAGACCCAAATAGAATGCGACGTTTAGGGAAAAGTATCTCGGTAACCAATAGGGATAACAGACGTTTTTGGGGGTCTGCGATATAGGCGATGGGGAGACGAAAAATTTGGGTCTAATTTTTTGGGGTGATGGGTCTGTGACGTCATCAAAATCTTTGATTGACTATATCTCTGTAACTGTTGATCGTCACAAAACGACCCCATACATTTTTTTGATCAGTTTTTCGAGCTCTACAACATGGGTACACTTTTTGTTGCCCATTCTTAAATTTTCTTTTTCCTCAATTCTACGCAGGCTGGACATGGGTGGTGAGCTTCGAAAGAATCGGGGATCTGCAACGGAGAGATCGCGGGGAACTTTAGCATACTAGGGGGTATATAAATGTAAAGCTCCTACCAAAGAAATGGCGATGACTGCATGGAATTGTAATATTTTTAATTGAAATATATGCAAGTAAGTAATATAAGCGAAATTCTCAATTAATATTTCTACAATACTTAATAACGACTTTGATAAAATCCACTTTTGAGCTTTTATTACCCCCTGATTAGCGCCATGGCAATAGTGTCAACAATCTTTTGAACAGTCAAACTTTTTTAGTTTTCTTCGCGCGACAACAAAGAAAATAAAGTTGAGGAAAAACGATGATTTGTGGTTACTTTTTTGTTTCTGTTGTCTGTTTAGCTAGGTGAACTGAAAGAACACACCAGGTCTGTGTTTTTATTTTTGTTGAGATAAAAGTTAGATATACTGCGCATTCAATGTCCGTATTGTTCTTTTGGTTTTGACTTTTTCTCAACAAATTATGGATTCTGATCAGGACTATGCAATCCCTCAAAGGTTTGTCTTTCCTAGGTCACAATTTGATAGAGATATTGTTGATGCACGGCAACATCAACATGATGAGAGGCAACACCAACCCCCTGCTGATGATCCTCAACAACGTCGTCGCATTAGAAATGCTGAACGACAAAGGAGATACCCTGCCAATCAAAGTGAAATTCGTGCTCAGTTGAGAAGGGAGAGGGATGCACAGAATCAAAGACAGCGACTGGCTAATGAACAACCCGAACAGGCTGCTGCTTGACTTGAAGCACAAGCTCATCGACAACTGTCGCTTAAAGACAATGAATAACCAGAATAAGCTGCTGCTCGACGTGCATCTGATGCTCAACAGCACCAAAGAGCATATGTCCGAAACAGACGAGTGCGCAGGGCTCGGTTTTTAAATGCTTCAATGATCGATGTTGAAAACAATAATTTACCTGACATTCATTCTTTAGGTGAATTTAATGTTTTATGTGAATATTGTGGAGCAATCAAATTCGGCCGTGAAACTAATTTTAAATGTTGCACAAATGGAAGGTACAATTTCCTAATTTATTAGATTATCCGCCTGAGTTACGGAATCTTTTACTTGATGATTCTGCTCTGAGTAAAAATTTCCGTAAGTGTATTAGAGTTTATAATAATGCATTTAGTCTTGCTTCTTGCATTTAATCAGCTAACCTACATCCACCTCCAGAAAAAGGGCCTCCATGTTTTAGGATATGTGGACAACTGCTCCATAGGTATGGAGCACTGCATGCTGATGAAAACCAAGTGCCTATGTTTAGCCAACTTTATATTATCGAAGCTGCTAATTCGTTTGACGTGAGTATGCAAAACCCTTCCAATGCGGATTGCAACAGAGACTTGATGGAGAAAATACAAACAGTCATTAATAGAGTTTCACCTTATGCCGCAGCATATCGTAACTTGGCTCAGGTCGAACGAGAAGAAGAAGAAAGGGCATTTATAGAAAATAGACCAACCTCTGTAGTGGGTATGTATATGCGAGAAGGTGAAGGCAGGAGGAGATACAATGCTCCACATCACGAAGAAGTCGCAGCAATTTTTGTAGGTAACGATGGTGCACCTCCTGCTGGTAGAAATATTGTAGTTTATTCAAGAGATCAGCCCTTGCGCAATATTCCTTATACATCCACAAACATTGACTCCATGATGTATCCTATGATTTTTCCTAGAGGTGATCCTGGATGGAGTCCGAACATGAATCACGTACAACAACATGCAACTGAAAGGCGAAATAAAATTACACAATTGCAGTATTATATCTATCGTATTGCCGTTAGACGTGAGTTTTCTGCTTTACATTTAGCTGGAAAACTATTTTAGCAGTTTGTTGTTGACAGCTATGTCAAAGTGGAGGGAGCGAGACTGGACTTCATACGCCAGAACCAAGAACAATTACGGGCGGATAGCTACGCGGGCTTGATGGACTATTTAGAGGAAGCTGCTCATGAACGAAACCTCCGTGCTGATAATATCGTCTACCATCTACCTTTTCTGGTTCACCGAGAAATATGCACCAATTGTACCTAGATGCTATGGCATTAGTTTCAAAACAAGGTAAACCAGATTTATTTTTAAATTTTACACGCAATCCTAAATGGCCTGAAATTGTTCAAAATCTTTTGCCTGGTCAAGATAGGCCGGATCTGGTTGCACGAGTATTTAAATTGAAGTTGGAAGCTCTTAAAAACCATATTATCAAAGATTCTGTTCTAGGTTCATCGGTAGTACAGGTGGATGTCATAGAATTTCAGAAAAGGGGTTTACCTCATGTGCACATGCTGTTGCATCTTGGCAACGAATTCAAGTTGCGCAATGCGGATAACATTGATTCATTGATATCAGCACGAATTCCAAATCGGGACCAAGAACCAGAACTTTACAAAATCATCAAATCTTGCATGGTCCATAGTCCGTGTGGCCATTTGAATGTGTCTTCACCGTGTATGCAAGATGGCAATTGCAGCAAAAATTTTCCGAAGCAGTTCAGCAATGGAACTGTTTTAAATGTGGACGGCTATCCTTTATATCACCGACCAGATGACGGAAGAACTGTTTGAATTCGAAATATGGATCTTGACAACAGATGGATCGTCCCGTACAACCCTTTCCTCAAAAAGTACAATGCACATATAAACCTCAAGGCCTGTGTTTCCACTAAAAGCGTCAAGTATTTGTACAAATACATTTACAAAGGACACGATACTGCTCATATTGAAATCAATGAGCGTATCGATCACGACGAAATCAAAACCTTTTTAGATGCGAGGTATGTATCTGCTCCAGAAGCTGTGTGGCGTTTATGCTCTTTTGCAATGCACACGCAAAGTCATGCAATTTTACGACTTCTTGTTCACCTTCCAAATGAGCAGAAAATTTTTTTCAGAGAAGGACAGGAACAAGCAGCACTGGAAAGAGGACAAGAGCACACCAAGTTAACTGCTTGGTTCGACTTGAATCGTGTTGACGAACGGGCACGTCAATATTTATATCCTGATACCCCCCACCATTACGTGTTTCAAACACGACAACATAAGTGGGTGACACGGCAGCGTGGAGCACAAAAAATTGTAAGTAGAATGAACAATGCTAGCATTCGGCAAGGTGAAAGGTATTTCTTGCGTGTGCTATTGTTACATGTTCTTGGTGAAACTTCCTTTGAATACCTTAGAACTGTTAATGGGATTTTATGTAGATGTTTTAGGGAAGCGTGTATTGCACTTGGACTATTGGATGACGATACTTTGTGGATACGAACCATGGAAGAACTTGCCGCATCAGCAACTCCCTCTAAAATTCGCAAAGCATTCTCCTTCATTCTGATCCATAGAGAACCAAGCAATCCAGCTGAGTTGTGGGAAAGATTCCGTGCTCACATGGTTGAAGATTTTTTGAGACACAAGCCGGAAGTACAGGCAGAGCAATCAGCTCTTGGTAAAATTCAGGAAGTCCTGCAGCAGTTTGCTAGGGTTGTTACTGACTTTGATTTACGTGCTTTTTAACAAGGTATTGCTGAAGATCTACCAAATGCTGATGAAATGAGGGAAGAAGCCATCAACATGAGGAACACATTGAATGCTGACCAACTTGCTGTTGCTGACGCAGTCCTAGATGCAGTGGCAACAAACGACAATAATGATGCTAAAGTTTTCTTCCTTGATGGACCCAGTGGAATGTGTAAAAATTTCATGTATAATTACATTATTCGCGAGGTTATTGGAAGAAATCTATCAGTAAGTACGTGGGCATGGACTGGAATTTTAGCAACACTGTTACAAAATGGTAAGTCCATTCTCTTTTTAAATTACCTGTTCCTGTATTGGACAATTCAACATGCAATGTCAAGTCTAACAGTAGGCAAGCCGATTTTTTGCGTAGCCAGCATATTTTAATATTTAATGAGGCAAGTATGATTCCTAAGCATGCACTTGAGGCTATTGATAGAATGTTTAGAGATATCTGTAACAGTGATGTGCCTTTTGCTGGAGAGATTGTTCTTTTAGGTGGTGATTTTAGACAGACTCTTCCAATAGTGAAAAGAGGCAGACCAGCTCAGATTGTGGAAGCATGCATCAAGAGCTCTGTCTTGTGGACAAGAGTGCGAATGAGAGCTGCGCCTCGGGAAAGGGGATTTTCAGAATTCCTACTTGAATTAGGAAGTGGAGCGATACTGAAGAAAGTGGATCAGCCATTTAAAGTCTCCATCGAAATTCCACATGAATGTGTTGTGCATGAAAATAATGATATTTTGCACTCTATTTTTAGTGATCCTGGAGGAGAGGATATGTCAAGTCGTGTAATTCTGACACCTACTATTGATGAGGCATTAGTGATTAACGAACGGATTCTTCAGGAATGCCTGGTGAAACGGTCACATACTTTAGTGTTGATTCTGTTGTTTCTAATGACCAAGAAGAGATTGACCTATATCCAATGGAGTTCATCAATTCGCTTACTTCTTCTGGAATGCCTCCACACCGGTTGAACTTGAAAGTCAACAGTATAGTGATGCTACTGCGGAATGTATCGTTGAAGGATGGTTTATGCAACGGCACCAGATTAATCATCCGTAATCTCCGAGAGAATATCCTTGATTGTGAAGTGCTGACGGGTAACCCCGCTGGAAATCGGGTGCTCACGCCTAGAGTAACATTATGTCCCAATGATACCAACCTTCCGTTTCAGCTGAAGCGTAAACCATTTTCTCTCCGTTTGTCCTATGCAATAACCATAAACAAAAGTCAGACTTTTGGTATTTACATGCAAAGGCCTTGCTTATGAAGTTATATCGGTGTCAAAATCAACAAGTCAATCTCGCAACCGACGACTCGACGTTTCAATCAACAAGGCAATCAGCGGATCAATCTCGCAACTCGACTTGACGTTTTGATTGAAGTGTCAATCAATTGACCAAATGGATCAAATTTTAACGTTTCAACGCGAATGTTCGACTTTAAAACCCAACTATTAAATGCTCATTTCTTTGTGGTGGTAACGTCATAACAGTTTGAGAGGATATGGGGCAAATTAAAAAAACAAATAAATGCACATTTGGGACTGTGTTTATACTACAGGAAAAGGAAAGAGGGTTACAATATGGTAAAATGTAGTTGTATGTATATTGCAACATCAGTAAACTTCAATTATACAATGGTCAACGTTTATAAAGTACATGCACAAGAGATCATGTCTTAGCCACCCTTTCTATGGTACGGATAGAAAGACTGGTTGGCTTTCAGTGATGTGGACAAATAAATTCACTTTAAAGCAGAACATAATAAGAAATGTTTTCCTTAACGATTTTGCAGGGAGAATTTTTCCAACAGGCCTGAAAAATTTGTTGGGAAAAAAGGTTTCATAGTTTGACGTCAAAAGATTATAGCCAAACAATTTCTGCTGTGGCCTCTTTCAGATACTTTATAGCATCCTATATGATGTCCCCCAGGGCTAGTTTAGATTTAGAAAGTATATTCTAAGAGGTGGTTAACAACTATTTAATACGGCAATTATAAAAAGGATTTTTAATTTAATTTGCAATTTCTCTTCTTAAGTTTTTGAATATCTTCAAGAAAACATATTTTAATTTCATTTAAATAGAAATGAGCTACACTTTAATCAAGCATTCCCTTAGTCTTTTAATAGCGTTTTTTTAATTGTGTTTTTTAGTGAAAGGAACGACAAGATTTCTAATGAAATTTTCGCTTTAATTTCATTTTGAAAAAAAAAAAAAAATTTTTTTCTTTCACTCTAACAAAATTTCTTTAACAAGTCTCATTTTGATTACAAAATACGTATTCATGTTTGCAGTTCACACAATTGTTTTGTTTGTAGCAAATACTTTATGATATTACTTGTTAAGCCTCATTTACACTTTTTAAAACGTGTATTAGCATCAGTGTGACTTAGGCCTAAGAGATAACAAAAAATAACAAAGTTTTGTGCAGACTTTCATCTGTTTAATTTTAGATCTATTTGGTTTGCATATTCCAAGTTGGTTTTGAAGTACCGTCACCGCTTCACTATGCCACATGGTTACACTACTCATTTAACTATTTGTTGTATTGTAAAACTTTTTAACGATTGCTTCATATGAACAATTAGCTGTTCTTTTAATTGGAAAAGTAATCCTAAAGAAAATTTAACTCAATTGTAATGTAAGTGAAAAACCGTGAAGATCATCCGTCAAGGAGTTTTCAAATCTGCTCTCCCATTTCATGCTCACAATTCTTCTTGTTTTTATTGTGTTTATACAATGTTATCAAAAGTTTAAATTATATATGTATATATTTGTTACTGTGCAAGGTTTTACAAAAACATTCATCTGAACTTTTTGATCTCCCTCACCCTTGTTCTCTTCAAAACAATAGAAATGACGTCATAAAAAACAGTGCTTGTTCTTTAAATGACCGTTGGCCAATTAAATAGTTTTCAATTATCGAGTTTGTCCTGAAGTTCAATTGATGACATCATGTCAATTCTGTGAATGAAGGGGGTTATTTTATGTCTGTTTCGATGCATTAAAAGTTACAAGTGTTATGACTGGAGCCTCAATGCTACTCGTATCGTGACTTTGATCATAATGCAAGACAGTTCTAAAACGATTTTGAGCGAGTGTTGAGCAGCTTTGAGGCTATATATTTAAGCATATAAGTATGCCACATATCAGGTCCCAAATCAACCAAAACATTTTTTTTCGGACAAAAATTGTTTTCATTTCCGTTGTTAATGTATAGCTTGCTGTCTGTACAAATTGGAATGCTTGAGCGCGGGGGCATTTTTAGCTAAAGCTACATGGTAGTTTATAATATTGTAATGTAATAAAATTTTTAGTCGTAAATATATGCGGAAGAACCAGGTAAATCGTGGATGCTAAATAAATGGATATCTATATATTAATAGCCGATTCTCCGTCCGTCTGTCTGTTTGTTTGTTTGTTTGTAAGTCATGCAAAATGGTAGATTGAGTTGTGAGCGAAATTATTTCTTTTTTTGTGTACTTTGAAACCGTTCGTGTTTTTTTTGTTTTTGTTGTATTCCTGCGTAAGCAATGAATACTTTGAAACCGTTCGTGTTTTTTGTATTCCTGCGTAAGCAAGGAATACTTTGAAACCGTTCGTGTTTTTTTTGTTTTTTTTTTTTCACTGTCCAAACCCAGACCAATTTTTGTCGATGGGAAATAGCCACTCAAATCATTAATGTTCCCAACTTACATTCTTTTTATGATTTAACAGTCTAAACTCACACTATATTCATTGTATACAAGTACTTTGCTTGAAAAGACTCTAAAAGTGCAAAATATAAGCTCTAGTAAAAGGAATAATTAACATATGGCTAAATCGCAGATGCCAGGTAGAAATGTTGTTTCACGTGAGTCTTATGCAACGTTCTGACGTTTTCCGTAGCTGTTTTAAAAATGGAAGCGAAGAAGCATGCGTAGATCTGTGAAAGTTTCTTTGTTGAATATATGGATATAGAAGAGGTTGTAGTACGGCTGTAAAACTTAAAAGAATCAAGAACATTTATGATCCAAACTGATAATCTACGTGAAACTAATACTCTTAGTAGTTATTCGTGATAAATAAGCAGTTTTTGATGCTTCAAATCAGATATGAACGACTACAAAAACGGTATGCTTACATCGATTTAAAAAAATGCGTAAGGTTTCTACTAGTCTTTTTCTAAATATAATACAATTTTCTATTTCATGTTCCTAGGTAAGCTATCCTGTTTTGATAAAGCTCTGGAATCTTGCAGCACAGCTCATCTTCCTCATCAGCTTATACCCATTTTATTAATCAATAGATGACCACTTTTTTAATTGACTAGTCGAATTTAAAATATTGTATGATTCTAAAATTTGTATACTATCAAGCTGACGATAAAAAGGAAACACAGATATTTTTATTATTTCGCAAGGCCAAGTAAAAGTTTTTATTATGAAGTTCAGGTACAAACAACATAAAGATTTTCATACTGTATAGTTTTAAAAGGAGTATTTCGAAACGTCCACGGAAGAGTGTTCTCTAATGGATTTTTAAACTGACGGTGTTCCTTTTTAAGCTTGATCTCCGGCAAAATTTTTCAAAGTCTCTTAACTTTTATGATGCTCTCGGGAATGTAATTAAATGAATTCGAAGTTATTACTTCTTAAGCACAGACTTTTCTTGACGCGACAACCTTTTTTTTTACTTAATTACTTCTTGAAGATTCTTTAGGGAATACAACTTTGAATTAAAATCTTTTTTAAAAAATCTCTAAATTGAAGTTTTATATGAGACAACAAAGTTTAATTGTTATCGTTGTTAAAAGGTAAAATGTAAAATACCGCAACATCATTCTGCATTATGCATATCTTTTTAAAGCGTGAAATAACATTCATTTCTTTCTGAAAAGCCTCCAGAAAGTCTTCCAGTTATCTGCAGGAATACTTCTGCCCGGTAGGGCATCTTGTTTTTTTTGGTTTTTTTTCACTGTCCAAACCTAGACCAATTTTTGTCGATGAGAAATAGCCACTCAAATCATTAATGTTCCCAACTTACATTCTTTTTATGATTTAACAGTCTAAACTCACACTATATTCATTGTATACAAGTACTTTGCTTAAAAAGACTCTAAAAGTGTAAAATATAAGCTCTAGTGAAAGGAATAATTAACATATGGCTAAATCGCAGATGCCAAGGTAGAAATGTTGTTTCATGTGAGTCTTATGCAACGTTCTTACGTTTTCCGTAGTTGTTTTAAAAATGGAAGCGAAGAAGCATGCGTAGATCTGTGAAAGTTTCTTTGTTGAATATATGGATATAGAAGAGGTTGTAGTACGGCTGTAAAACTTAAAAGAATCAAGGACATTTATGATCCAAACTGATAATCTACGTGAAACTAATATTCTTAGTAGTCATTCTTGATAAATAAGCATTTCTTGATGCTTCAAAACAGATATGAACGACTACCAATAGGGTATGTTTATATCGATTTAATGCGTAAGGTTTCTATTAGTCTTTCTAAATATAATACAATTTTTTAATTCATGTTCCTAGATAAGCTATCCTGTTTTTATAAAGCTCTGGAATCATGAAGCACAGCTCATCTTCTTCATCAACTTCTACCTATTTTATTTATCATTTGATGACCACTTTTTTAATTGACTTGTCGAATTTAAAATATTGTATGATTCTAAAATTTGTATACTATCAAGCTGACGATAAAAAGGAAACACAGATATTTTTATTATTTCGCATGGCCAAGTAAAAGTTTTTATTATGAAGTTCAGGTACAAACAACATAAAGATTTTCATACTGTATAGTTTTAAAAGGAGTATTTTGAAACGTCCACGGAAGAGTGTTCTCTAATGGATTTTTAAACTGACGGTGTTCCTTTTTAAGCTTGATCTCCGGCAAAATTTTTCAAAGTCTCTTAACTTTTATGATGCTCTTGGGAATGTAATTAAATGAATTCGAAGTTATTACTTCTTAAGCACAGACTTTTCTTGACGCGACAACATTTTTATTACTTAATTACTTCTTGAAGATTCTTTAGGGAATACAACTTTGAATTAAAATCTTTTTTAAAAAATCTCTAAATTGAAACAAGACTGAAGTTTTATGAGACAACAAAGTTTAATTGTTATCGTTGTTAAAAGGTAAAATGTAAAATACTGCAAACATCATTCTGCATTATGCATATCGTTTTAAAGCGTGAACTAACATTCATTTCTTTCTGAAAAGCCTCCAGAAAGTCTTCCAGTCATCTGCAGGAATACTTCTGCCCGGTAGGGCATCTTGTTTTGTTTTTCTTTTTTCACTGTCCAAACCTAGACCAATTTTTGTCGATGGGAAATAGCCACTCAAATCATTAATGTTTCCAATTTACATTCTTTTTATGATTTAACAGTCTAAACTCACACTATATTCGTTGTATACAAGTACTTTGCTTGAAAAGACTCTAAAAGTGTAAAATATAAGCTCTAGTGAAAGGAATATTTAACATATGGCTAAATCGCAGATGCCGAGGTAGAAATGTTGTTTTACGTGAGTCTTATGCAATGTTCTTACGTTTTCCGTAGTTGTTTTAAAAATGGAAGCGAAGACGCACGCGTAGATCTGAGAAAATTTCTTTGTTGAATATATGGATATAGAAGAGGTTATAAGGCTGTCAAACTTAAAAGAATCAAGAACATTTATGATCCAAACTGATAATCTACGTGAAACTAATACTCTTAGTAGTTATTCGTGATAAATAAGCAGTTTTTGATGCTTCAAATCAAATATGAACGACAAAAAAACGGTATGCTTACATCGATTTAAAAAAATGCGTAAGGTTTCTATTAGTCTTTTTCTAAATATAATACAATTTTCTATTTCATGTTCCTAGGTAAGCTATCCTGTTTTTATAAAGCTCTGGAATCTTGAAGGACAGCTCATCTTTCTCATCAGCTTATACCCATTTTATTAATCAATAGATGACCACTTTTTTAATTGACTAGTCGAATTTAAAATATTGTATGATTCTAAAATTTGTATACTATCAAGTTGACGATAAAAAGGAAACACAGATATTTTTATTATTTCGCAAGGCCAAGTAAAAGTTTTTATTATGAAGTTCAGGTACAAACAACATAAAGATTTTCATACTGTATAGTTTTAAAAGGAGTATTTTGAAACGTCCACGGAAGAGTGTTCTCTAATGGATTTTTAAACTGACGGTGTTCCTTTTTAAGCTTGATCTCCGGCAAAATTTTTCAAAGTCTCTTAACTTTTATGATGCTCTCGGGAATGTAATTAAATGAATTCGAAGTTACTACTTCTTAAGCACAGACTTTCATTGACGCGACCAACTTTTTATTACTTAACTAGCCGCCAAGGCGGCGTCGCTCGCCGCCGATGCTCACATGCTCTGTATCACTGTATCAATAAACGTCAAATTTCCTTATAAACGGCTCGTACAACTTGTGTTCAACCAGAAGCATATTCGAAGTCACAACCTCTGATAAAACCAATCTTTTATCAGTGTAACAATACACTCAAAATGTAGAGAGAGAAAACTTCAACTTTTTATTAGCTTTTGTTTTAAAAAAGTTACGCGCTCTAACATGGGTGCTATCAAACGTAAGGAAGAAATAGTTTCTCTTCTTAAAAACATCACGACGGAGGAGAGAAAAAAGGCACGTGCTAATTGAATAAATAGAATAAAAAACGTTCGATCAGAACGCTTAACAATTAAAAGAAGAAATTAATTTGTTAAAAGAAAAGCAAAAAAAAAAAAAAAAACACATTTTGTTTTGATATAATACTCTTTTTTTACCTATCGGTTTTTAAACATTTTGATTGCTCAAAAAAAAAGTTCACCCGTCGCAGACAGTCAGGCAAGAGATAGTGGCAAATCGCACATGCTGCCACGTTCTGCCACTGCTGCTTTTTGTCCAAAATGTTTAATCAGTTAGTTTCTTTGTATTTAGTTGATGTACTGTTTTCAAAGCCAAGTCAACGTGGAATATAAAACTAACAATAATGATAAAAGCAAAACGTTATTCCTATTAGTTCATCAGCCAAAAAAAGTCACGTTCGATTGGGGTTGCAATGTATTTGCTTCGAACTTACGTCGCACACAAAAAAAGAAATAATTTCGCTCACAACTCAATCTACCATTTTGCGTGACAGACAAACAAACAGAAAAACAAACAGAAAATCGGCTATTAATATATAGACTAGCCGCCAAGGCGGCGTCGCTCGCCGCCCATGTTCAGCATGCGTTGTATCACCACCTGCTCCAAATTATTGCACTTTAAACCAGCGATAAGACTTCCTTTGCTGCTGGCTTTATCGTTTAATAAAGCTCGTTTGCACGTGAGGAGAAATACGTTCCTGGTGTTTCAAATCTTGCATGTTCTTAACTCAGCCGTTCATTGTCGCGGTCGCATTTAAAATGTTAGTAAACTTTATTGCTTTACACAATGCATTCCGAACGTGAACTTCACGTGGTTTTTCTTTACGATTTTAAACCAATCAAATATCAGTTTAACAATACACTCAAAACGCAGAGAGAAAAAACTTTTCAACTTATTATTAGCTTTTGTTTTACGCGCTCTAACATGGGTGCTGTCAGAAGTAGGTGAAAAAATGGCTTTTCTTCTTAAAAAGATCACACGGGAGGAGAAAAAAATGCACGTGCTAAATGAATGAATTGAATAGAAAACGTTCGATCAGATTAAAATAGATTAAAAGAAATCGATTAAAAGAAATTAAGACAAAAGCAAAAAAAAATATTTTGTTTCATGATTCTCTTTTTTTATCGGTTTTTAAATATTTTGATTGCTCGAAAAAAAGTTCACCCGTCGCAGACAGTCACGAAAGGGTTAGGATACACTGGCAAACCGAACATGCTGCCACGTTCTGCCACTGCTGCTTTTTGTGCAAAATGTTTAATCAGTTAGTTTCTTTGTATTTAGTTGATGTATTGTTTTCAAAGCCAAGTCAACGGTGGTCCTTGGAATATAAAACTAACAATAATAATAAAAACAAAACGTTATCTCTATTGGTTCACCAGCCAAAAAAAGTCACGTTCGATTGGGGCTGCAGTGTATTTGTTTCGAACTCACGTCGCACACAAAAAAAGAAATAATTTCGCTCACAACTCAATCTACCATTTTGCGTGACAGACAAACAGACAGACAGACAGAGAATCGGCTATTAATATATAGATTACTTCTTGAAGATTCTGTAGGGAATACAACTTTGAATTAAAAACTTTTTTAAAAAATCTCTAAATTGAAGCAAGTCTGAAGTTTTATATGAGACAACAAAGTTTAATTGTTATCGTTGTTAAAAGGTAAAATGTAAAATACTGCAAACATCATTCTGCATTATGCATTTCGATTTAAAGCGTGAACTACCATTCATTTCTTTCTGAACAGCCTCCAGAAAGTCTTCCAGTCATCCGCAGGAATACTTCTGCCCGGTAGGGCATCTTGTTTTTATTATTATTGTTAGTTTTATCATAGTTAATAGAAACACATGGTTTGGTTACTCGTGTTTTTGCTATTGTTACACGTCCGGATGTTGAAAATGCATGTCACGTGATCGTGAAGCTGCAAAGATCAAAATAAATATGGCGTCCAATAGTGAAGATACTGGCAATTTAAGTGATTACAAACACTTATTAGAAGACGATTTTGATAGTATTCTTGTCAGGTTAAAGGAAGCTAAGCTTTTTGGTAGTGAAAATAATGTTTTAGTGGAAAATGTAAGTATTTAAAGAATATTTTCTTTCAAAATGAACACAGAATGGTGACTTATTTTGTTATCTTATTGGTTGTTAATTTTTCTCCAGAGAAAATGGTGTCTATCTAATCTAATTCCGATATAGTGATGTTTCTCAAAGAAAGTTTGTATGTTTTATAAATATGGTGGTATTCCGGAAGGAGCCAACCAAAAACTTCAATAGTGTAGGCTAAAGTTTCATCTAGCGTCAAGTTTAAGTAAGGTACGGAAAGATCTTGTTTTTTATATTTATAGGCCAACGTAATTTCATGGCTTATATGAATTTCCCAGTCTTCAAGTGTTTTTAAACTCTTTAGTCTTGATTTCAAATCTTCGAAGCTCGTGTAGTAAGATTTGTTTTTCTGTTCGTGAATTTGAACGATCGAACGATGTTTTCTTTCATTTTGTACAGTTGACTTGGTATCGTGACTCTTTACCGGCATATTTAGTGTTGGTACAACGCCATGTTTAAGCATTTTCCTTGTTACTTTTTCTCCGACAACTATAATAAAACGACAGTTATTCACGAGCAAAATACTCTAGATTACGAAAAATCGATGTTTTTTAGAAACAGACTGAAATGACTAGAAAATTAACTTACATATTTCGATATCATCAGGTTTAAAATGTCTTTCACATGCATATACGTGACTTTTTTCTTTCAAGGCTTTGAAATTTTTATCAACTTCTCTTGACCTCGTGATTTCTGCCAACCAACGTGTTCTCCAATTCTTGTCAAGATCTGCGGATGGAATTTTAAAAATTCCTATACCTTTTGTACTCCTGCACTCCCCACAACCAACTACTGAACAATTTTGGCCTGGCATGAGTTAAACTTTTTTTATAACGAGTAGTAAATACATTTTCCAGTGCGCGTTGTGCTTCAATATTTCTATCACAAAATATTGAATAGCAGCACCTTCAGTATTTAACTATGTTTTAATAGAACAAGTGTGGATTTTGTAATTATATTTTTTATTTTTGAAAGATAAACAAGAGGCCCACAGGCCTTAAGGTCAGCGCAAATTGGATGCTTAAAATATCACACGAATACAGCTTGCGAAAAAGAAACCTGGATTTCTAAAATACAGCTTGATTAGTTATGTGGAAAACCCATAAGGGTTGGTGGACATGTGAATCGAAAATGCAAATTCACTGGCCTTACAGGGGGCGTAAAATCCACTATGATGAAAGGACTCCCAAATATTTTCACAATGCAAAAAATTTAAATTGCTCGTGATGATGCCGTGTTCCACAGTAGTATGGAATAGGCCAGATGTCGAATGAATGATAACCGGAGAAACTTGACCTTACATACAGATTATTTTCTCTAACATTGATAGCCGATATATATGCCATCAAGACTAAAACCCCAAATTCTTAGGAGCCGAATGACAAATCGATCATAACGTATTACATGCACATATTGTTTTCCAATAAATTCATTGAACCGAAGTCATCTTAGTTAGAAGGTCAAGGACAAATTCATTAAAAACATGGAAGCTAAGAATAAGTAATCGGTAAACGTCTTAATAGAAGATCTCCCTGCGTTTCCAAGACAATTAAATCCTGCTCCTTATTAGCCGAAAGATTTTTCCGGCAGCATAGGAACCATATGGTTATACGTTATGCATTAACAGAAATCATACGGGCAAGAAAACAACTGCAACAATTTTGTTACTTTAATCAATTTTATTTCAACTTCAAATTTCAGTTACTAGTTGGACTTTCCAGGTTCACGTGCTTACAACCTTACGTGCTTGGTTAATCACGCAAGTGAATTTTCGTTTCTACCAATTCAGTGAAGATCTAGTGCCAAGCAGTTGCTGATTACTAAAAATAAAAGTATTAAAAGTTATATCACTGCACAAATTACCAATAAATGCCCATTTAACAAAATGCTGACCTTAAAGAAACTTGCATACAGATTCATAATTTTAACTTGAAATACTCGAAGTGCCATTATACTTGAAAGGAAAATAATTGCTGAATATCTTTATTTAGGCTGTGGGTAGAGGAGTGAGTCAAAAATGGTCAATCAAACCCTAATTTTAAATTTACCATCCGTAATAAGGAAAAATGAATTTTCATTGATGGAAATTCATCAGACAATTTTTCTTCTTATCTGGTTAAAAAATGTCTGAAATAATTCTTATTATATTTTGTAACTATTACAAGAGCCAGATGGCGCAAAACGGTAGCAGCAATTGTACTTAAAGTTATGAAAAGTTACTAAAAAGTTCTTTGAGGCTTGTGTTTTTTTATATCTCACTGGTGGAAAACAGGCATAAACAACATTATATGTTAAAATGATAAGTTAGTGTAAAAAGGGTCTAATCATAAACCACCAGAAATTAATTTATTAAAGACAAAAGAATTATACATGCGTGAGCTGTATATTTTCTTATAAGAAAATTTTTTGTAAGACCATGTGTAGAAAAAAACCACGAAAAAAAATATATGTTTTTAAGGATAGTCATCACCCCTTGCTGCATGTTTTCAGTTTTGTGTCCATAATTTTTGATGTGGTTATTTTTTCATCAACAAAGTATATATTTTTGAAAACCTTATAAAATTCTTTATCTAATGAATATAATTTTATTTTCAATATACTTAGTTTTAAAAAGTTATTGTGGATAAGGGCATTTTGAAAAGGCTTAATTTCTAGGAGCTCCACGGACCCTTTGAAAAATATTTTCTGCGACATTTTTATGTAATTGTGTTCTGCGTTTACTAATTTAAAAAACGTTACTACAGTTTTTCTAAACAAGTCCTAGTTCTGACGAAATAAAAGATTTACGAAAAGCACTTCTTAAAATAGCCTTTCCTTGACTTTCTCCCTTCATTGCAGAGCGAATATTCGCTTAAAGAAAAAATTGTAGTAACGTTTTGTTCTTATAAACCTATTCTTTCAATTTCAAAAAACTACGTAACGATACCTCCATCGTAGGGGTTTATGGAGGTATTTAAAGACAGATAAGTAACGTAAAAATACTTATCGAGAAAACCTCTTCCAAAGAAATTCCATTTTGCGATCGGTTGAATAAACAACTTTACAAAAGAAACAATAGCTGTTATTTGCTTTACATGAATAATTAATAACTTTACTATTAAAAGAGAACGTAGTTCTTGTAAACATGCTGAATAGGTTCTGTAAACAAATTGCAATAAGCATGAAATGAAATACCACTAAATTTAAAATATTGTACCAAATGATAAATTTTTATAGCATCATATATACATTTTCAGAAAGCTCTCTGAAAGCTTTATCTTTTAATGAAATAAAAAAAAAATTGATTTTTTTTCGATTACAGGGGTGATCACTATCCTTAATAAAAATTTCATGAAACCAAAAATGAATTCAAACAAATAACTGCCTTCTTGAACTAGATCTTTGAAAGTCTTAATACACAAAACAGTGTTGTAGCTAACAAACGAGGTCATAAGAAGTTTTGAACTGAAAGTCGTATATTTTGTTGGCAAACCATCCTTTAATAAGGATCATTTCCGTACTTATAAATGCGAAACATCAATTTTTTCAATTCCTTTTACAGGAACTTTTTGGCCTTTAAAATTTCAGTTTACAGTGAAGTGCTTACAGGGCATAATGTAATAAAATTGAAAAATTCAGCAAGGGAAAAAGGAAAACATAATTTGCACAACTTACATATAATAAATAATCTATGCAACTTGCCTGACTTTTTCTTTCTCCTTGATAAATTTGTCTCCTGTCAAATACATGGGATACGTGGTTGTAAACGTCTCGATTCAATATGCTTCAAGTAATGTTGTTTTCATATTATCTGCAAAAGACTAATTCGACTGATTCTTGCTCCTTGTTGACAAGAAGTTTTAGCCTTCGCTCCCAGAATGCACTACATCAAAATTATGGGTGAGAAAAGGCGCATTGAAATGAATTATTTATTTATTCATTTAAGTGAATTGAACCCTGTTTGTATTGTAGTATACTTAAATTGTTACAAACTGGCGATTCTTTTTCCAAAAATAAATGTCGTGCTTTAAACTTTCCGAGTTTGTACTGTAAAATTGAAAGTTACGAATGATGGGCGTTAAAGCGGGCGTAAAGTACTGTAGCATTACACACTGACTGACAGACACGGGTAAATGAAAGATCAGCTACCTCACGGCGCTGACCAAAAAACATGTCGTATTGTTTCTACGGGTTTTTTTTCTTATTTTTTTTCTCAGATCAAAATTACGTTAACAATTTCTGATATACTTTCAAAGATCACAGCTCAGAATATGAAAAATAAATGAAAGTATCTAGAAAACATCGCTTCGGGTATACTTTACTACGTCAAAATCATATAATAATTCTTCAAAACACTTTTGTTTTGCAGCTTCATGTCACTTTAAAAAAGATCAAATCGATGAATAACATATTTGAATAGGCTATTGAAAGGCTCCAAACCATCTGTATTTCTATTAACTATGGTTTTATATTCCACGTTGACTTGGCTTTGAAAACAATACATCAACTAAATACAAAGAAACTAACTGATTAAACATTTTGCACAAAAAGCAGCAGTGGCAGAACGTGGCAGCATGTTCGGTTTGCCAGTGTATCCTAACGATTGCCTGACTGTCTGAGACAGGTAAACTTTTTTTCGAGCAATCAAAATGTTTAAAAACCGATAGGTAAAAAAAGAGTATCATGAAACAAAATATTTTTCTGCTTTTGTCTGATCGAACGTTTTATATTCAGTTCATTCATTTAGCACGTGCATTTTTCTCTCCTCCCGTGTGATCTTTTTAAGATAAACCATTTTTTCACCTATTTCTGATAGCACCCATGTTAGAGCGCGTAAAACAAAAGCTAATAATAAGTTGAAAAGTTTTTTCTCTCTGCGTTTTGAGTGTATTGTTAAACTGATATTTGATTGGTTTAAAATCGTAAAGAAAAACCACGTGAAGTTCACGTTCGGAATGCATTGTGTAAAGCAAGAAAGTCTGCTGACATTTTAAATGCGACCGCGACAATAAACGGCTGAGTTAAGAACATGCAAGATTTGAAACACCAGGAACGTATTTCTCTTCACGTGCATATGAGCTTTATTTAGCGATAAAGCCAGTAGCAAAGGAAGTCTAATCGCTGGTTGTAAGTGCAATAATTTGGAGCAGGTGGTGATACAACGCAGGCTGAACATGGGCGGCTAGTTATCATTATTAACATTACTGTTTATTATTGTTATTATTAGAGCAACTTCTTTGAGGAATATTATCGCCTCCACAGCGAGCGTAAGCGAGCGAGGAGGCATAGTAGTTTCACAAGATAGGAGAATGTCAGTTTCCGATTTTGTTCATCATCATTATCATCATCATCTTCATCTTCTTCCAACATTTTGTGTTGAGGTTAGACGGTGGTATACAATTATTAGCTGACAGTTTTCCCGTTTCAAACCATGGTACTGCAAGTGGGAGACAGAGTGCTTTTCCGTATTTCTTTCCTAATTTATTACTAGCCAGTTGCTTTCGCTATGAGGGCGCCCGTGATGCATTTCCGTTAATACCACTATATCGGCACAAAATGCAACGGAAAAAATGACGAAACCTTCCTCGGATGAAAATTTTTTCTGTCACATTGTTTGCCGCGAATACGTTGACATTTAAGAAAGGACCAACGTTAATGAAATTAATTTTTAAAGGAGAACGGAGGTTAAAAATGTTTTTTTTGCATAAATCTTATCCAAGTCACATAAGAAATCATGAAATAACATTAAAACTTCCCAAAATGTATGAAAAATGCGTAAAAAGAACTAATTTATTTCTTGAATTGCTACAACGGT
This sequence comes from Turritopsis dohrnii, assembly GCA_027922465.2. Classification (NCBI taxonomy): domain Eukaryota; kingdom Metazoa; phylum Cnidaria; class Hydrozoa; order Anthoathecata; family Oceaniidae; genus Turritopsis; species Turritopsis dohrnii. The sequence continues at coordinate 764,078 of BQMF02000019.1, forward strand.
CGCTGCTATTCGCATTTCGCAATGACGTCACGTGGTGAATGGAGAAAGTTAAGTGTATTATTGTTTAAATAAAATTCTTTTGTACACAGCCTTCGTTCATTCGGAGGTACCAAAAATAAATTTAAGATTGTCAAGGAAATGAGTACGTCATATACCTATCTACGTTATTTTATCATTAAATATGTCGAATATTTCTTTCATAGTTTACATACACGTGGTCGCTTATTCATAACAAGATGTTTTTATTCATAATAAAGAGTTGCACAAAAGTATTCTCCTTCATTGTAAAGTGGATCAAAACTAAAGCTTAGTTCTCACTGTGCGCTAACGATCGTATAAGCATGGTGCGCATGACTTCTTAGCCGGTTCTTGAAGTGAGATAAGAAAATGCGCTACAGGTACTTCCTCGTTCTCACTATGCGTTAAGGTTTCAGATTTTTTTATTTACAACTTATATTTGACATAAAGATACAATAAATATATAAATTTTTTATAAAATTTATAAAAAAACCCATGAAAAAACCAAGCATAGCATTATAATCTCTAATAATACTGACTGTGTTTGAGAGATCCATGTCATTCATATCTTGTCCGGTGACAGTATGGTATGATCTGGAGCCTCTTAGACACAATAACGTAGACCTTAACAAGGCAAAAGACAATTTTGTTTTGATATAAGTGGTTGTAGTTGCAAACGAGGTGTTTCTCTTTTCGCATATCATCTCAGCGAGTCTTCTATAAAATGTTGCGCATTCTCTCGCCATTCCACCGTTTGTAGAGAATACCAAGGGCGTAAATGTCCCATTCTCAACTTGCAACACCCTTTCACCGTATACTGCTTTCTTCTCTTTTTCGTTTCTCTCGAAACACTTCTTGAGTTCTAGACCCCTGTATCTTTGAGCGTTTAGGTCGAAGACCCGTACATCTAAAAATACTCTTTGACCAGGAGTCCAGAACCCAGTTGCGCTGATATCGAGGCGTGCTTCGTCTTTGATGTTTGTCCTTGGAAGGAGATTTTCACCATTGATCGTCAGCAGTGATGGCTCTTTTCTTACATCACGACATACTTCTTCCAATAACTTGCCAGTAATGTCACGTACCTCGTTGTGTCTCTGAGTCACGAACCCTCCTCTCTTGCAGGAGAGCGCATGTGCCACATCAAACGTCTTCCCACATACACAATTCGTTGGCAGCTTTGGAATAGCCCAATTGTACCGTATGCGTATGGCATCCCAAAACTGTTCTTTCGTCAGATTGTAGTTTAGGTCTTTAATTGGCAGACATGTCAGCCAGTTGGAAGCTCCACTTAGTTTGTTCGCTTCGTTTTGTCGTTTGTTGACGTCTGACATCTGTGTTCTTAGTTGCTGCAGTGTTTCTTCGTTTCGGTGTCTACGTTCGTTTTTTATCTGCAGAATGGTTTTTCCTTCTCCAATTTCAGGATCATTTTGTAGTTGGCTGCGTAGAGGTGCTGTTAACTGAATGGAGTTATTGAATTCAAGTGGGGCCTCTTCCGTTAAAACTTTTATGCCAAATCCGCCTAATCTCGGTGGCATCGAGAGCAATTTTCTTTCTTCGTCGTTAACGATGTGACCACCAGTAATAGCTGGAATAAACTGATGGCGAATGACTTGTTCGACTGGTATGAGGAATTGCTCAATTTCCGGAATTTTTCTTATAAAATACGAAAATCTTTGTTGGTAACCACTTGTGTAACACGTGTAAGATGCTTGTGGTTGAGAAAGAGCAATCGTGGATAATATTTCTAGCTCGTTCACCAATTTTTCTACCAGTTTTCGACAATATTCCTTCTTGAATTCAGCACTTCCAATGACTGCTCCCAAGTGACGTTCTCCCCTTGTTGAAATCTGGATTTCAGTGTCAGCAAATGCATCTTGTGCTGCATTGAGGTGTTGTTGCTTTACTATGATCCATGATTTCTTCGGTTGTGGGAAGTAACCAAATAACGGACCAAATTCAGTCAACTTTTGCCACCAGTATCTCAGTGCTTTGCATTTCCCAACAGTAGTGATGTCATCTGCGAATGCAGCCGTATCTGTCCCGATCGTCATTTCAAGCGTCAGATCGATAGAGGTGTTAGGCCGATCGCATATATGGCCATTCCCAAAGGATCACCTTGTGTTGTACCTTCCTCAGATCTAATCTCGTAGCCACCAATTACAAACAGTCTTGCAGGCATCTGATAGCAGTTCGTTACGTACCTCGCAAATATTGGACATAGCATCTTGATATTGTGTAAGATTGATTTGCGATTTATGTTGTTGAAAGCGTTTGCCGCATCCACCAACAGGACAGCTTCGGCATTTGCTCCTTCAAATATGTCACGCATTGAATGTATTACAGCTTCACTTCTAGCTGATTGACCTGAGCACATTTGAACATCACTGCAATTTTTAATGACATCGTATTTAACAATTTGCATGTCGACTTTCCCGCATATTCTCCGCAAGACTTCACCCACACCAATTGGGCGCAGGCCGGGATGTTTATCAAGAGGCACAAGTCTGCATGCTAGAAAGCCTTCGAGTGAATCATCGCTTATTTCTTCTTTGCATATCTTCTTAGTAACGTTTACAAGGGCTTCTCTTAGATCCTTACCAGCAGCGCCGTAGACCTTAGATGTCAGGGGCTTCCTCCACCCGTCTGCATCCAATCCAGAGGGACCAGCGCCTTCTTTTGTGTTAAGTGCTGCTTTCAATACCATAGACTCATCGATGGCTTCGTATACGATTGGATTAATCATTGGTATCGGACCTTGTAGAAGAGCTTCTTTACGGGCTTCTCTCGCATCAGGATGTTTTTGTTTTAAGGTGTCCAACATTCCTTCAGTTAGGGGAAGAATACCACCAGCCATATTGTTCGTTAAAAGTTTGATTGCACCGTTAACATTTCCTTTTTCCATTTCACGTTGAAATTGTTTTGAGATCGAACCGATATCATTCTTATCTTTGTACGTAGGTAGACGTCGCTGTAAAGTTTCAGCTTCGCTTAGAAGGGACATCATATTCCCTTTACGCCACAATTCTAATCGTCTCTCCAATGCTTTTTGATGGTCTTTGCTTTTGGAGTTTTTTGAAGGCTTTTGCAATAACAGTTGTGGCATGATATGGATTGCTTTCATTGTGATTTCTTTTACAGGACTATTTTCCACCCACGCATTTAGAAGTCGTGTCACTTCACGGATGTAGTTTTTTCCTGTTGCCCCATTTGGCAACAGAAAGAGATTTTTTCTCCAGTAGACGATCTTCTCGTAACAATCGTTAATTTCCTTCGTAACATTACTGCCCGGAACATCTCCCCAATAGAACCTTTCCTCTGATGGTATTAATGGTTTATCAACTCTGTTATCTTCATTTTCTGCATTTCCTGCATCCGGAGGCTTCGCAGGAGGAGGGTGAGGTTGATGACCAATCTCTGTTACATTAACCCTATTCGATATCACTTTACATTGTCGCTGGTGCTGCAGTGCGCCTCGGAGTGTACGGAATCGTTTACCACATTTTACGCATGGAAATTCTGCGACCTCTTCAACGGATGCATTAACTGTTATGTACTAACTCGGGAATTTTATTTTGTTTTATTTTTTCCGAGTTACTAACTCGGAAATTTTATTCTTATAAAATATTTCCGAGTTAATAACTCGGAAAATTTTATCTGCTATACGTTTTTAATTTTTAGTTTGCTTTATGGTTTTCGAGTTAGTGTCTAAAAACTAAATCACAAAATGACTTGAAATGAAAGTGAAATTAAAAGAGAATTTCGGACCAAATTTTCAAACAATTCATTATGAGCCTAAATTTTCCATAAAAAAAATTGACTATGCTGGTTACGAATTTGCTATTTGTGCCTGAGGTGCACTTAATTTTCAAAGTGCTTCAGCTTCAAATTCGCACTTGTATTGACTATGTGTATGTGCATAACTACAAATGGGGACTTATATCACCGAAGTGATATATCATCACATTATATGTTATCACAAAATTGATAAATAAAAAGTACTGGAACTTAAACCACAAGGAAGGATAACAATATAAGTTCACCAAATAATGCATACACTATAACGTATTAAGAGTTATTAGTGGATAGAGATCTAATCTAATAGTGGCACAAAATAGTTTGGGTGAAATAAAGCAAGAAGAACAATGTTACTTTGATTTTGAAAACTTGTTTTTCGCATAGTTTACATGGTTTCTCTGTGCACGCAATCATTTAAAAAGCACACTCCATAACAAATTGTTCTCATGGTCTATTTGTATCTGAACGGGGTTTTAATTTCGAACTGCTATTGTTATAACACTGGAATGACTGCGCGACATAAACAAGAAGATTTGTCTGAACGTTTAACAAAAGAAAGCAAGTTAACAAAATTCTACCATATTTTATTAAACAGTAAGATTGTTGCAAAGTTGTTTTCTTGTACTTGCATAGAAAAACTATAAATACGAAAAACCGAAGAGTAACGAAATGAAAAACAAAATAAGAAAAGAAAAAAAAAATAGAGACACTTATGGTACATCACAACATTTCTGCTCTTCTCAGAATGCACACTTTCAAAATGTTTATTCTTTTCCTTGTTAAAAGGGGGATTTAGAAAACACTAAAATGTTACTGATATAACTTTACATATACGAGTCAAAGTCACAAAGGTAAGCCACGACCTTTTAGTAATAACTTTTCCTCTCCATTTAGTTTTGAATTCGCAGCATCTATATATGAGGGAGGAACAGCAAGATTACTCATGAATGGCTTCTTGGAGATGCAATTCCGTAATGCACAAAAATAAAACACTCGCTCCTTTGCAAGTTGCTGCCCCACAGGAATGTATAACGCCTTGACGTAAATATAAAGTTTTCCGGCTGGCATTGTGCTAACACATGTGCAGCATTTTGCCTCCTTTCTAGTTACTAGTTTTTCTGCATACCATTTCTGTTGCACTGGCCCCTTCGCTTCAAAAATTGCTTGTTGTTCAGTTGGTGTGAGAGCAGTGTTAAAACTTGTTGAGGAACTTTCGCTATTATTTTTCTGACTTGGACCTTGGTATTGAGCCTGGATTGTTCGGTTGAAAAGGAAAGAGACTTCTGGTTCCGTAAAAGCTACTTGTGCAAGAATTGAATCTGATGCCTTGATTTTAAAATGTTCCATAAGAACCCAAACAATGTGTTTGCACGTATTCTTAATTTTTTTGGAATTTTGGAAGAATTCGCAGGAGCAGGAAGGTGTAACACCAATGTGCACGTCATAACGTCTTCCATTTCTTGTTGTTAATGCAATACTGATCTTTCCATCACGCACCTCCATGTCACTCAAGCTTTGAAAGTTACATTACAAAGACTTCAAAATTTGGAATATAGATGATCCTACACAAATTCGACACCTTAGTTCTGAAATATGTGTTCGCTATGTAAACGAGCTTACTACATCAAAAGTTTCCCATATTATTATCAAAGTATTATTATAAAAGCAAGTTCAGGGAATGAGGAATTCTTCTGCTATTTCTATTAAGTGTATCAGTGGGAATACTAAAATGAAAACAAGATGCCCTACCGGGCAGAAGGATTTCTGCAAGCTTTGCTGCTGAAAATGCCACAAAAATGCAACACTAGCACACTAGTCCTGCAAAACTAAGACAGTCACATCATTCAGCTCGAGAAGCATCAGCATTAAATAAACAAAAATATTGATGCAACTGACAATGTTCGTCAAGAAAGTCAGCCTACCATAACATAAAAAAGGGGCTTTTCTTTATGCTATCGCGGAGATCATTTATGAAGATCTGTTTTTTTGTACGAATAAGCTGAATGATTGTTACTGGATATTTGCCACCCACGTACTCCAAAAAAGTGCATCAACACAATACGAAACTTTAATTTAACCACATTAAATATAACGAATCCTATAAAAAGATTGTGTATACTGGCGGTAACCAACATATCGTTTGGGCAGCACAAACTAATATATAAAGTTTCTATATTGATCTCCTCAGAATGAAAAATATAAATATCACAATAATAATTACTTAGAAATTAAAGCTCATATCTAATCTAAAAGTTAAAAAAATACAACATACGTAGGGAGAAAAGAGATAAGCTGATATAGCCAGAATACATCCAAAAATTGCTACTAAATATAGTATAAATAGCTGTATAAAGTGCATTATGTTGGTGATGTTGGGGAGGAGCTGAAAGGAAGCTAAGCTGAGCTTTAAAAATCCAAAAGCTTCTAAAAATTGACTTCAAACATGCATACACATACAAAATACACGAAGGTCTTTCATATTTAAAAAGGCTTGGAGCAAAAATAAAACAAGAAATACCTTTTCTTCCACACACCATGTATTGACACTGTTTTCATATTTTAAACTTCAAGAAAACTTCTTTCAAAAAACAGAATAACCACACTGTAATTTAATTTTGTGAACATGATAAGTTCCCAACAGTAATGCAATTCTTTATATAAAATTATAAGCTGTATTAACTTCTTTTAAAGCCATATTTCCATCAAAGAAACTTTTAGCAAACTACACACGTTCTTTCGCTGCCATTTTAAAACGTTTTGTGGACGATCACATGGCATGGCGAAAATCAGCCAATAAACTATCGCTATTTAAGTGGAGGTGGCTAAATTAGCACCCTTTCGTAGAAATCGGGCATTATGCACCAATGACAATTAAGACGGCTTTTTTATGAACCAATGAAATTTAAGAAACAAAAATGCGTAGGTTTGGACAGTAAGATGAAAAAAAAACCAGAAAAACACGGACGATCGTAAAGTATTTCTTGCTTACGCAGAAATCCAATAAGGTACTTACAGTTGCCGACAGAAATATGTTTCCAAATTCTTTTATGATAAACATATCTTCTTCTTTGTTGTCGTTTTTGGCTTTATCGGGATGATGCTTTACAAGCCATCTTCTAAAAACAAAGTTACACAAAATTCAATCAACATGACAAAAAAACAGATCATGATTCCATACGAATTAATCTTAGAGTGCCGGATATCTCTACATAGACATCCAAAGTATTCAGTATTACATATAAAGTAATTTAAAATAGACAAAAATGAGCATGTATGTCGAATACCCAAAGTTTCAGAGAGAAAGTTTTCGAAAATCCTCAGATGTTTGTAAAGTAACATTTAAACAACTTACTTGTAAATTTTTGTAAATTCCTTTTTTCCGGTAAAACGCCTTCCCTCACAAACTGTTTCAATAGGAAACAAGCGGTAGCAAAGATTTTTTATCTTTTCGACTTTCTCAAAAAAAATTTCGTCCATTTTTTTCGTCTTCCAACTATCATCTGAGTTAGGTACACATGTTTAATAAAAAATGTGAAAAAATCACCTATTGACTTCTTTATCCTTTTGGGAATAGGATTGTTAATAAGATAACAATTCCATGTAAATAGATACATTTTCAGAATTTCGGCTAAAAAACCAAAGATTTCCGCTATATTAGTCACTTCGACGGAAAGGAATTCGGCAGGATTTCATCTATAATTTAATTTCGGAATATCCAAATTTTAAGCATTTCATCGAGTTTAAAATATTCTACTTGTGAAACGACCTTTCGTTCCTACATTAAAAAACAATACGCCGCTTGATTTGACCTTACTCCACCATCGGTGTCCTAAAGTCAAAGAAGAAGTGCTTCACGATGTTCGGTTTAAAACAAATTTTAATTGCTGAAAAGAATAAATCGACCGAAAGAAGTATTTCATCGACCTTCATACAGCTTAAAACACCAAAAGCAAAAAAGGGATAAAATCCAAAAATTTCGGCGGGAAACTTCTAATTTCGCTGCACAAATTTTCGGCGACAATTTTCGCCTAAATGTTGTCCAGCAAAACATTTTTGATTCTTACTGTAAATTTAATAAATTGTGTTGCTGTTTAGGAAAAGTATTTCCGGATCTCATGACCCACAATATACGACATAAATGCAATCAGTATTATTGAATATAAATTTTCATGAAGATATTTCTATATATTTAAATAGTCGTGGTCGGGTAACATTTCAGTCGGTCACTAAAATCCTCGTTTATACTTCCTGGGCACACTTTTGAGTTGCTTTGAAACGAGAAAAAAGCAAAGTCAGCTAATAATTGTATTCCACCGTGTAACGTCAACACAAAGGTTGGAGGATGAAGATGATAATGATGAGGATGAAGAACAAAATCGGAAACTGACATTCGCCTATCTCGTGAAACTGCTATGCCTCCTCGCTCGCTTACGCTCGCTGCGGGGGAAATTAGGTCTGTCTTGTCGCTAACAATTATAAAATACCAAAAATACTTCGCTTTCGCTGCAACCGTAATAAATATAAAAGTAAATCTTCGCTTTTTGTTGCTCTGTGAGTTCGTCCGCTATGAGATCCAACTTCCTATAACGGGGCGCAAGAAATGCATAAAAATATGTTGAAGTTTGGACAATGTCAGGAAGATAAAATGAAAGCAGGGACGGTTTTAAAGTCTTTCTTGCTTACGCAGAAAGTCAACAAGTCAAGTACCTACCTTTTATTACATTTTCTGTGTAGAAGGATTTGATCGTTAGTTCAATGCATATAGCACTGCTACCTGGGTAAAAGCTCAACATGTCTCGATGTGAGAAGATACACAAATGCTTCTGCGAGTAGAAAAATCCATCCATTGCAAGAGAAAAACTTTTTTCTAGCTACTAAATTATGTTCATCATACCACATTTAATTTAAAAATGAAATCGATGTAAAGTTGCAGAAAAATATATAAAACGTTACATGAACTTATGGAGGTAATAGTATTTTCTCAAGTTTATTACGGAGAGTATGCCTTAAAAACAAGAAATTATTATTATCTCCATAATTCTTTCTCCATAATTTCTTTTAGAACAAGTTTGTCAAACTTGTCGGAAAATTATACAGTTCTAGCCTCAATTTGAAGATGTTGTCTTGGTAATGCCGTATAATTTCCGAAAAGGAGCATTAATTTCTTAAAAATCAATTAACGCTTGCAACAAGGTATCATTATTATTAACACAATCAGATGAGTACAAACATAATTTCTGTCATTAGAAATTCTTAAGCCTCAAAGTTTATAACCGAGCAAGTTGATAAGATAAAAGTTTTGGGAATTAAATGCCCGTAATTTTGCTTGAACAGAAGAAAATTGCTTTATTAAAATGTCATTAAGGAAGTGTTAATTGATTTCAAAGAAATTAATGATCTAAATCTGTGTGTTATTCTTCAATAACTTTCCTTAGAACAATCATTTTCTTGAAAATTTTATATCAATAGAAAGTAATGAAAAAGGGCTTTCTTGTGGTGTAAACTTCGCAATACTTTGACAAATAATTGTTGAGCAATAGACACTGAAGGTTTGCGGATAAGTCGTTCTGAGACACCCAGTAGTTATATTATATCATCGGAAGAAAACAGAATTATGGGACAGCAAATTAAAATCTATTGAGCAAGTCCATGTTGTATTATGGGAATTGAGATGTTTTAGAGATAATTGCATTAACAAACTTATCTTCGATGTCGGAGAAGTTCTTATAAAATCCACTCTGATGAAGAATAAAAGAAGAAAAGAACGAATTATGATATAAAATATAAAATGTATCTGTCCAATTATTATAAAATCGAATCTGGTAAATTTACACGATAAACTTCTTCTAACACATAAAACTTCTTTAAGAGATTGAATAATAAACAAAAATCGTCTTTTTCCTACGTAACCGAAAAATCTCTTCCCCATCAAGAGTCAAATGTAAGCTTTTTAACCTTTTTTACGTTTATAGTAGATACCGACACCTACTACCAATATTATCAGGATGACAGCAACAGGAATGGTAACAGCGAGAACAATAGTAATGAAGTTTTTATTTTGTTTACCACCTAAACATAAATGATCCAAATAAAGTGACACTACTCTATATTTTTCATTCTCGCAGTGATCTTGTATAATAATACGAAGGCATTTTGACAATATATCAATCTCAAGGTTAGAGATTCAAAGGGAACATTTATTTATCATCAAGATTCGTGAATTGAAATGAGAATTTGAATTAGTACGAATTAGCAGATGATTAAACCTTACTTTTCATTGATATTTTGACATTGGTATTTCCATGATACTTGTGAAAGATCTTGGAGCTACCCAGAACAGACGTTCAAAGGTAATACACTTATAAGAAAAATAACCAGGGATTCAGTAAACCTAGTAGTAATAGCTATTACAAACCTTTTCCTTCAGTTGTTATGGTAATCCATTCTGACCATGGTCCAATAAGTTCCCCTTTTTTAGTAAATGCTCTAACCTAACATTGAAAGAAACAACAAATATAGTAATGTTGAAGAGAAGCGTTAACAAACTCAGCAATGTGATAAATTACTACCTACCTTCAAATAATAAACTTGAGAAAACTTCAGATTGCTAATTTTTGTCGATATGTCATGCACAAAGGAACCGTTGAAAATTGAACCGTTTTTTTCTTCAACATGCAGCTCGTATTTACTGATTATACCGTTGGCTGGATCTGGAGGTTTCCATGTCATATAAATTTCATTTCCTTCAGCATAAGCAGTCACATTTCTGGGGACAGATGGCACTGTAAATAGATAAAATCAAAAGACTGATGATCGAATGTTTAGTTTTCTGCATGGGTACGAGGCTGAATAGTGTTTTTCAGACTGGCATCACATGTGAAAATATTTGCAGTCAAACACGAAAATAAAATAAATAAAACAAACATTTTTTACAAATAAAATTTAGTTTATTGAAATATTTCTCAACATCGTTTGGGGTCTTTTTTTTGTTGATTAAAAATAATTCTTTAAAATTCACTGGGAACACTGCGAAAGAAGAAAGTACAACATTGGAGTGCCTGACAATCGTGTATTGATAAATTTCCCAAGCTAATGTTGCAGGTTTACGGAGATATTTCGATCGTGTGAAAACAAAGAATTCAACACGTCATTAGAATGATATTTATGATATCATGGATGATGAACAAATGAAACCATTTTACTTGTAATTACCGTATTTCCTCTAATAAACGCCGCGGCGTTTATTACAAATTCCAGTTTTTGGATGCGGTGTTCATTAGGGCAATATCACTGTCGCCGTTCTCTTCTGAGATGAAAACTTTTATAGCAACTTATTACACATCAAATATTCATGCCAACATAGAAGAATTTGTTGATAGAAAACAAAAAAAACTATTAACTATTAAACCAATTCTTGTTTAGCCGGTTTTCTAACAAACGCCGCTTTCCAAGATGCGGCGTTTATTAGAGGGCGGCGTTTACTACAAATGTTCGGCTAAAAGTGCGGCGTTTAATAGAGGGCGGGGTTTATTAGAGGAAATACGGTATTTGAAAATACAGTTTTCCATGTAAAAAGGTTTTTAAAGAATTTGTAGTTTTGGGATGCAGTAATGAACCGAACTTTAAAGCCTGGTCAGACCTGGTGATCACGACGATTAAAATTTATTCTGTGTAATTGCCGTAATCGTCTAATGTGAACACTTTCGTAATCGTCAAAATCATTGTAAACGCCTGGCAACTACGATGAAAAAAATCCAAATTTACTGATCGATTTGTAATTCTAATGAATACTTGAGAGTGTTCACACCTGGCGATTGCCGATTGCGACGATTAATCTTATTCATAATAATCGTAATCGTCGTAATCGCCAGGTCTGAACCAGGCTTTACGGAGAATAGCAACAATAAATTGCTTATGTGCTCCTTGCTACATAATGACTAATTTCATATTTTATTATAATTTTTGTAACTTTTATCAATATCACTAATATGTAAAACTCTGTTGTCACCTCCTTCCTTGGTGGAGAATGATTCGTATACAGTCTTGGAGACAAAATATTTATTTCGGCCGGTTATCTTCACAATGTATTCGGTGAATGGCTTCAGTTTTTCCAATATAAATGTTGTTTCATTTAAGCCACTTGCATTGTATACCACATGTCCATTCGTTTCAAGAATTGCATTGAAAGATACATATTGCTTGCTTTGACAGCTTTTCCAGTTTATTTCTGCAGATGTGTTTGATGCAAGTATGGAAATGTTCTTCACGCATGGTCCTAAAAAAATATCTCTTTGTTGTAAGAGTTAAGAATCTGAATGTCAATACATATTAATACAGCAATTGCCCATATGGATCTGCCATTGTGACATAACAACTTCATGAAAATTAGATGAAATTAAAAGAGATATTATCTTATTTTAGTTGTGATTTTCCACGAGAGTCTATGATAAAAGGAGACCTTAAAAGGTGTTGCTAAAACTGGAGGTAATCGAGTAAAGCACAATGAATAACTGGTTTCAAGGGTGTAGTAAAAAAAAAGTAAAGTAGTACAGTATAATTAAATTTCTTTTCATTTTAAAATGTTCATTTGGTCAAGCGTATGTTATTTTATTCAATCTAAATAGTTGAAACCCCTTTCAAACATATCATATATTTCCAGGTTTATATCGTTTGCAGTATTAGACATTATGTTTCTTACTTGGATATTCAACATCAATGACAAAAGTTTCTTCAGTGGAGTTGTCTCCGTAGATAGCACTGCATGAATAATGTGCTGAACATAACAAAACTTCTCCTGTTGTGTCATTCTTGCAGTTCCTGAGCTCTAGGATGGTATTATTGATATCCTCTTTAAAAGTCAATGTTGATTTGACATATCCATTTACATTGCTGTCATTGGTGGCAGTCATGGTGTATGTTTCATTGTCAATAACCTGCCTATTTACTCTCCAAGATAGTGTTGGTTGAGCATTGCGTACAATACAATCAAGTGTCTTAGCAGATTTTGTAATATTTGGTACAGGAAGAGCCACTACAAGAACAAAACAAAATATCTCTAATATTACAAGATATAATACAAACAGGCTTAGTTGTCTTTATAATTAGCTTTAAGGAAGTCCTCTACAACCTCTTACGCTATAAATATTATACAAAAGCAAAGAATGTTTCTACTGCTAGTTTCAACTTACCATTACTACAGCCAAGCATTTCAATCCGAGCTGCGCATCGTGTTGAACAAACCATGTCCTGCAATCTCACGCATCTTGCATAAAGCTCATTTGGAAAGTTGCTGACACTTGTTCCGTACCTTGTACGAGCCCCATCAAATAACTATCATAATAATGGAAATAGGAAAGATTTTTCTTCTCCAAACCCAAAAATTTCCATGACATTTTCGAATTTTGATGAAAATTTGAACTATGTGTTCTAAGGATTTCAAGGTATAAAGAAACTGTAATATTGATTAATAAATTTACTACATAATATCAACTTACATTTTGAGTATCACTTAGTTTATATTCCTTATTGACATTGTCACTTGAATACCCATAAGCAATTTTGTATTTCACAACCATTCCATCTCCTCCATTCCCTTGACCCTGTATAGCAACTGCAGATATCAGATGCACAGAGTCAAAACAAACTTGAAGCCAGCTTTTCTTAACATCTAAAAATCACAAGAATTAACAACAATAGTTAAGAGAAAGCAAAAGATGGCATATGAATTTGATTCATAATGCTCTATTGTTCATTTTCTCTAGTGTTTCGAAAAGATAGCAATTTTTCTTTGTACAAAATTCAAGAATCTTGTTTAATTTTATAATCGAAAATGCATATGAAAATTCGTTTTGGAGGCAATGGGTGAAATTAAGTAATCGGATACATCGACAATATCTATGTTTTACCAAAATAATGCACAAAAAATTAAAGTTTAATTAATGGTTTATTTTTTGTTTATTCAAACAAATTACTAAATTGTTAACAACAACGACAATATTAACCTGTTAAATGACAAGATTTGCATCAATATTAATAATTACAACTTTGACAATTGAAAGGGAATACTACATGCAAAATGATATTTGGAGGATCGATAGAACAATAATTGGTTTAGGATCCTTTTGAAAGGTTTTAAAAATTTTGTTTTCTTGGCTAGATACTTTGTTTAAAAAACCATATCAAATTATGTAAGAAGAAGTTTGGGCAGGTATAAACAGTATTTTTGTTAGTGTGTGTAATTTCTGTATCAGAAAAATACTTTAACTTCATTTTTCTCTCACACAACTCAAGCCCTAACTCCTTAATAAATTAATAAATTAAAGTTATCGTGATGAAAACTTCCATATTCCATCTTATTAAATCACAATTATACACTGCATAAATCAAACTTAAAATTGAAATATCCTCAACTACCATGAATTACAAAATATTGAAAATAAACAACTTATTGAGCCCTATCCTTTCATATTGGACATAAATTCCTTTAATAAGTAATCCTGTTAATCCTGTTATTACTAATATTCTTTATTACCAGTAAGGAGATACCACAAATATTTTATATTTTACTAGACGCCAAGGCGGCGTCGCTTGCCGCCCATGTTCAGCATGCGTTGACTTCACGAAAAATAAAATTAAGAAATTGGCAACCGAAAGTGTTACCATGTTGTAGAGCTCGAAAAACTGATCAAAAAAATGTATGGGATCGTTCTGCTACGATCAACCGTTACAGAGATATCATTCTTCAAAGATTTTGATGACGTCACAGACCCCTCCCAAAAAAATTAGACCCAAATTTTTCGTCACCCCATCGCCTGTATCGCGGACCCCAAAAAACTTCAGTTATCCCTAAAGACAGATTCGAAATCAAATATCAAATGTCAGTTTAAACAATGGTTCCAAAAAACCGCAAATTTCATGGTGTGTGATTTATTTTTTAAAACAATCGTTGATCAGTACAACAATACACTCAAAACGTAGGGAGAAAAAACTTTTTATTAGCTTTTGTTTCAAAAAAGTTACGCGCTCTAACATGGGTGCTATCAAACTGGGAGGAAATGGTTTCTCTTCTTAAAAAGTTCACACGGGAGGAGAGAAAAAAGGCACGTGCGAAATGTATAAAGTGAATAAAAAAAACGTTCGATCAGAAGCGCTATAAAAAAAGAAATTAAATTATTAAAAGAAAAGCAAAAAAATATTTTGTTTCATGATACTCTTTTTTTACCTATCGGTTTTTAAACATTTTGATTGCTCGAAAAAAAGTTCACCCGTCTCAGACAGTCAGGCAAGGATACGTTAGGATACACTGGCAAACCGAACATGCTACCACTTTCTGCCACTGCTGCTTTTTGTCCAAAATGTTTAATCAGTTAGTTTCTTTGTATTTAGTTGATGTATTGTTTTCAAAGCCAAGTCAACGTGGAATATAAAACTAACGCAATAATAATAAAAACAAAACGTTATTCCTATTAGTTCATCAGCCAAAAAAGTTACGTTCGATTGGGGTTGCAATGTATTTGCTTCGAACTCACACGTCGCACACAAAAAAAGAAATAATTTCGCCCACAACTCAATCTACCATTTTGCGTGACTTAAAAACAAACAGACAGACAGACAGACGGAGAATCGGCTATTAATATATAGGTTACACTATCAAAATAATTACCCGGGTAATCTAAAAAGAGACTGCAGAACGAACTGTTGCTGAAGTCATAGAAATAATTAGACTGAAATAATTAGTTTCTGTTGCTTTGACGTGTATTTTAACTAGACAACTTCTTTAAATATAACTTTGAAGGACTTAATTATTTAAAAAAGGCAGACACTATTTGTTAGTTCAGTCCGTTTAAAATAGGTTGCAACAGCAATACCAACAAGATGCTCTAACACAGGCAGAAGGATTTCTGTGAATTCAGTTTCATATGGAAAAATGAAAAATAAAAAATTGCGTAACATTCTTGAGCTCAGTGCATTGTGAAAGCGTAATTGACACTATACAAAACTTTCTTTTATACTGCTAAACTTGGTTACATCTGATTAAATGTTTGGTGGTTCAAAATAATATTAGGTCCACATTGATCCTTTGAGATATCACATTGATTATGTGCACAACTAATAGACTTTAATTGTCAATCTCCCTATGTTGGAACGAACATTCTCAATCATACACAAATAGCAAACAAATGCAAAATCATCAAATGTAGCAGAAAGAAGGACTATGTGTTTCAGTTTGATTGACAGTACAGGATGTACAGTGTCTTTAATTCATAGGCAGTTGGAAAAATGTTTCAATTTGTTAAAATGTTTGGCCTTTTTGTTCACAGTTAGAAACAAAAACTGCTTATCAAAATTTGCTGAAAAAATTGCTGACGGAAAGATTAAATTCTATGTTTGTTATGTGGATGATACCCTAGTTCTTATTAAACATAATAATATTGATGATATTCTAGAAGCCTTCAATAGTTTTGATGCTAACTTAAAACTTAAAACTGTAAGCAAATTCGAAAACATCAACCCAAACTTCTTAGACTTGGAGATTTGTTCCGATGGCACAACAATTTTTCGTAATGATACGCATACCAGCCAATATGTTCATATAAACTCATTTACCCCTTGGAAATGGAGAGTAGCATGAATCCGATCACTTGTTACTAGAGCCAAGAAAATTTGTTCAAGTGATAAATTTCCATTAGAGCTGCGCAATATCAAAGAATTCGCTTCGTAGAACAATTATCCTCGACACATTGTTAACGCTATCATCAAAAGAACATTAACTAAATCGACGACTGCGTCCCAAAGTCAAAATGATAACGAAACAGGTGACATGCCTAAAGTATTTTTCAACATCAACTATGGAGGTGATTTAGGAGAATAATTAATAAAGAAACGTATCAATAAGTTGAGACGCTGTACCAACCAGAGAGTAAATTTCATTAAAAGATAGTCAGTCACGAAAATCTCCTTCTTTGGTAATACGAAGGATCGGCTTAACAAGATCAGTAAGTCAAATGTTGCTTATGAATTTTCATGTCCTGGATGCAAAATATCCTACATCGCCAAGACAGAAAGGACATTATTGTATTCAAATTATTTTATCACCTTCACGCACCTTCTTGTATATAAACGCACCTTTTTAGATTATATTTTACTTGTCTTGATAATGATTTGAAAACAAGATGCCTGTATGGGCAGAAAGATTTCTGCAAAATCTGTCGAAGCATGAAAAATGAAAAATGTTATGACAATTATGAAATTCGACAAAAAATGTTACACGATCAAAGTGGGCTCGAACCACCGACTTTTCGGTTAGCAGCCAAGTAACTGCGCCACAGAACTACATATGTATCTGTAATGTATAAACTGCTAGCTTTAAACAGTAAGAAAAAAATGGAGGTGAAAAGCCGGTTGTAATGTATTTCTTGCTTTCGCAAAAATCCAAAATCGAAATATTTTATGACATTTAAAAATTTCATCAACGCGGGATCGAACCACCGACCCTTAGGTTAGTAGTTGCTGTACTAACCGACTGTGCCACGGAAGCCATGCACGTTAGCATAGATATAAATATATATAGCTCTTTTGACTCTTCTGTTTACAAACCGTTGAGAACTTCTTTTTAGTTGAAAAGAATGATCACAGTCCAAGATAATTATAAGCTTCTTTTATATATTTTCTGTTTTCACCTTAAAATATGTACATCTTCTTTAAAATCCATTTAATATTGATCAAAGAAACTTTCGTAAATCTTTCGCTGACATGCAATGCACGGTGCTTTGGTTTCATATAAATGCACGCACGAAATTTCAAAAAACCGCTAGGTTTGGACAGTAAGAAAAAAACGAAGAAAAACAAGATGCCCTTGCAGGCATAAGGATTTCTGCAAAATCAGCTGAAGTATGAAAAAAGAAAGACTACGACATTCTCGAAATTTAAGAAAAGTTTAATCCGCAATATATATTTATTAAATTTCTGATCATGTACTCCCCAAAAATCTGGAAAAACATAATTGCCACTATGCAAAACTTTATACCAATAAACATCAATAAACTTGATTATATCTGAATGACATATATATCTTCTTTATTTTGTAGGTACGAAATGATATTAAGGATTCAGTGATCAATTCAGATAAGACAATGAGTATGCATGTAAGTCAATGTAAATGTTATGAATTTAATATGTATTGTCAATCTTCCTAACAGAATTCCTAAGGACAAAAAGGAACGCATAGATTTTAATGATACGAAATACATCCATATATATACAAAATCAACATACATAACTGAAACTTAAACTTAAAAACTTAGAAACTTAAAAAAACATTAAATTTTTAATTACGCATATACCCCAGGAAATTATTAAAGCATAGCGCTGACACAATATGAAACGTACACACGTTAACTGCCAATAAACTTAATGAACAAAAGAACAATAAATTTAAATAGATGCTGTAAGATATCACAGTGATTACGTAAGTCTTTTAATATATACGGTCAATCTTCCTAATAACGAAAAGACTTCCCAAACAAAAAAAGTAAACAAAGATTTGGATTATGTAAATGTGATCCAAATTAGCAAACATAACTGAAAGCAGTTAAAATTTACAGACAGTCGAGATGTTTCCTATTTGTTATCGTAAACAGGAAGTCCTATTCCTAATTAAGGGCATTAATAATAATACAGCCAAGAACTATATATACATAAAAACATGCTAACATAGCTAGAGAAATACCTATCAAACATAAAATGATGCAGGCAGAGGTTAGACAGATATTCTTGTTGTTGGAGCTGAAGAGGAAACTGAGCTGAGCTGTACGTATCCAGAACTTAAAAGGCATTACAGCCCACAAATGAAACAAACGAGCTTTTGTATTTAGAAAAGCTTAAAAGAATACCAGGCATTTTCAAAAAAAAAAAAAAAAAAACTTTCCTTTTTGACAGACTGTTTTTATAAAACATTGAGAACTTGTTTTTAAAAAAGAATGAACACAGTAGAATCTTTGTAAGATAATCATAAATTTCTACCCTCTACCCTCGGTCTTGGAACTGTAAATCTATTCAACATTGATCAATCAACTTTTGGAAGTTTCTTCGGTCACGCTGTAGTGTACCATTTTGCGAACGGCGTGCAAATGTAAGTCGAAAAATACCCGGATGATCACATGGCGGAAATTCAAGCCAATAAACTAGCGCTACTAAAGATAATTAGCACCCTTGCGAAATAGTGGCGACTTATGCACCAATGAACATTAAGACGGCTTTTGTATGAACCAATCAAATTGGAGAAACAAATATGACTAGGTTTGGACAGTAAGATGAAAAAAAAAAAAAACAAGATGCCCTACCGGGCAGAAGGATTTCTGCAAGCTTTGCTGCTGAAAATACCACAAAAATGCAACACTAGCACACTAGTCCTGCAAAACTAAGACAGTCACATCATTCAGCTCGAGAAGCATCAGCATTAAATAAACAAAAATATTGATGCGACTGACAATGTTCGTCAAGAAAGTCAGCCTACCATAACATAAAAAAGGGGCTTTTCTTTATGCTATCGCGGAGATCATTTATGAAGATCTGTTTTTTTGTACGAATAAGCTGAATGATTGTTACTGGATATTTGCCACCCACGTACTCCAAAAAAGTGCATCGACACAATACGAAACTTTAATTTAACCACATTACATATAACGAATCCTATAAAAAGATTGTGTATACTGGCGGTAACCAACATATCCTTTGGGCAGCACAAACTAATATATAAAGTTACTATATTGATCCCCTCAGAATGAAAAATAAAATATCACAATAATAATTACTTAGAAATTAAAGCTCATATCTAATCTAAAAGTTAAAAAAAATACAACATACGTAGGGAGAAAAGAGATAAGCTGATATAGCCAGAATACATCCAAAAATTGCTACTAAATAATAGTATAAATAGCTGTATAAAGTGCATATGTTGGTGATGTTGGGGAGGAGCTGAAAGGAAGCTAAGCTGAGCTTTAAAAATCCAAAAGCTTCTAAAAATTGACTTCAACCATGCATACACATACAAAATACACGAAGGTCTTTCATATTTAAAAAGGCTTGGAGCAAAAATAAAACAAGAAATACCTTTTCTTCCACACACCATGTATTGGCACTGTTTTCATATTTTAAACTTCAAGAAAACTTCTTTCAAAAAACAGAATAACCACACTGTAATTTAATTTTGTGAACATGATAAGTTCCCAACAGTAATGCAATTCTTTATATAAAATTATAAGCTGTATTAACTTCTTTTAAAGCCATATTTCCATCAAAGAAACTTTTAGCAAACTACACACGTTCTTTCGCTGCCATTTTTAAAACGTTTTGTGGACGATCACATGGCATGGCGAAAATCAGCCAATAAACTATCGCTATTGAAGTTAGGGTGGCTATATTAGCACCCTTTCGTAGAAATCGGGCATTATGTACCAATCACGATTGAGACGGCTTTTTTATGAACCAATCAAATTGGAGAAACAAATATGACTAGGTTTGGACAGTAAGATGAAAAAAAAACAAAAAAACAAGATGCCCTACCGGGCAGAAGGATTTCTGCAAGCTTTGCTGCTGAAAATGCCACAAAAATGCAACACTAGCACACTAGTCCTGCAAAACTAAGACAGTCACATCATTCAGCTCGAGAAGCATCAGCATTAAATAAACAAAAATATTGATGCGACTGACAATGTTTTCGTCAAGAAAGTCAGCCTACCATAACATAAAAAAGGGGCTTTATGCTATCGCGGAGATCATTTATGAAGATCTGTTTTTTTGTACGAATAAGCTGAATGATTGTTACTGGATATTTGCCACCCACGTACTCCAAAAAAGTGCATCGACACAATACGAAACTTTAATTTAACCACATTAAATATAACGAATCCTATAAAAAGATTGTGTATACTGGCGGTAACCAACATATCGTTTGGGCAGCACAAACTAATATATAAAGTTTCTATATTGATCTCTCCTCAGAATGAAAAATATAAATATCACAATAATAATTACTTAGAAATTAAAGCTCATATCTAATCTAAAAGTTAAAAAAATACAACATACGTAGGGAGAAAAGAGATAAGCTGATATAGCCAGAATACATCCAAAAATTGCTACTAAATATAGTATAAATAGCTGTATAAAGTGCATATATGTTGGTGATGTTGGGGAGGAGCTGAAAGGAAGCTAAGCTGAGCTTTAAAAATCCAAAAGCTTCTAAAAATTGACTTCAAACATGCATACACATACAAAATACACGAAGGTCTTTCATATTTAAAAAGGCTTGGAGCAAAAATAAAACAAGAAATACCTTTTCTTCCACACACACCATGTATTGGCACTGTTTTCATATTTTAAACTTCAAGAAAACTTCTTTCAAAAAACAGAATAACCACACTGTAATTTAATTTTGTGAACATGATAAGTTCCCAACAGTAATGCAATTCTTTATATAAAATTATAAGCTGTATTAACTTCTTTTAAAGCCATATTTCCATCAAAGAAACTTTTAGCAAACTACACACGTTCTTTCGCTGCCATTTTTAAAACGTTTTGTGGACGATCACATGGCATGGCGAAAATCAGCCAATAAACTATCGCTATTGAAGTTAGGGTGGCTATATTAGCACCCTTTCTTAGAAATCGGGCATTATGTACCAATCACGATTGAGACGGCTTTTTTATGAACCAATCAAATTGGAGAAACAAATATGACTAGGTTTGGACAGTAAGATGAAAAAAAAAAAAAAAAAAAACAAAGACGATCGTAAAGGCTTTCTTGCTTACGCAGAAATCCAAAAAAACGAAAGCCGGTTGTAATAGCTTTCTTGCTTTCGCAGAAATCTAATAAATCGAAATATTGACGTTTTAAACCTACGTGTTTAAAAGATGCACCTTTTCGGATTATTGTTCATCTATATATACTAATCCGCAATCGTGCATCCTACTTTTATTTTAGAGAGTGATATATTTAGTTTTAATTTACGGTCATCGTCCTCTTATGTGCGTGTAAAACCACGTAGAGGCGAGAGACACTTTTTCACGATCATTCCAAAAGCACGTGGCATTTGACGTCAGTTTTTTTATAATTTATTTTATTTCTTTCTTATTTCTTTCTTATCTCTTTTATTTATTTCTTTTATTTCTTTCTTATTTATAGTTGGTTACACATAGTTACAAAAGTTAGTTACTAATTAAAACCAACTGTATAAAACCATTAAATAAAAGATAATATAAGACATACATGAATAAAATATCTATATAAGTATTTACTAATATAAAATACGTTTGTAGAGGCTAGCGAACAACCGAGTGAGTGCCACAGAGTTTACACGAACAGAATATTTGAACTGACTGAATAGCAGACTTAAACTTAGCCAAGTCTGGTAATGATTTAATCCCGGCAGGAAGATTATTTCAGGCTAAGGAAGCCCGGAAATGAAAAGAGTTCAGTCCAATACCGTTCTTTACATATGGAACATTTAACAAGTTACCTCTTCTAAGATGGTACGGAGTTGGTTTTTGTTGGAAAATGTCCCATAGTAATTCGGGGCTCAGTTTGTGAAGTGACTTATAAACTTCGACTAAGAGCACCTCAAGGTTCCTGGAATGTACAGATGTGGATTTAGTCTCGTAAAAAATATTGTTATATGTACAATTGTCCTGAAACAACCCAGATTTTGCCCGTAAAGCTCTTTTATGTGTGGAGAAAATTAGATTATGAGCTTGTTTGTTACAGAACATCCATACAAGGGGACAATAATTAAAACAAGAAAGAATAAATGCATTATATAAAAATTCAATTTGTTCTTTGGTGAGAAACCTTCGTATCCTAAACAAAGCTTTTGACTTCAAGGAAGCTTTGCGACAAAGCTCTTTGACATGAGGATAAAACGAAAGTTTATCATCAAAGACAACACCAAGAAGATTAACCTCCTTGGATGGAAAAATTGTGTTTTTACCGATACGCACAGTAATGATATTATAATCAGCTCCTAGAATTATCATTTGGAACTTTTTTGGATTAGCGACCATACCATTGTACTTATACCAACTAGTAATTAACGTTAAATCAGAACGCGGATTGCCAACAACAGCGTCCAGAGTAGGCTTACAGCTGTAGATGGTATTGTCATCCGCAAAGTTACAAATGGAACAATCCATAACCGTTAACAATAGGTCATTAATAAAAATATTAAATAAAATTGGCCCAAGCACAGAACATTGTGGGACACCCAGTAAAATGCTGAGCCATTCACTAAAAGAACAACCTATTCAAACTCTTTGTTTCCTATTAGATAGATAGCTATGAAGCAGTATTAACGTCTTGTATCCAAAACCATATGCCTCTAATTTAACAATCAAAGGATTGTGAGGAAGACAATCAAATGCCTTAAATAAGTCCATTAACACGGCACCAACATTTCCAGATTGTGAAAGACTCGTTTGCCATTTATGAAGCATGTTCAAAAGAGCATGCTGGCAGCTGTAGCCCTTACGAAAACCACATAGATATTTAGATAGAAAAGTATCACAAAAAGGCACAAGCTGTTTTGCTATGAGCCTTTCAAACACCTTAGAGACCACTGGTAATAGACCAATTGGCCTGCAGTTTGCCTTATAAGAGTTGCTACCCTTCCTAAAAAGAGGGATAACATCGGCAAGTTTAAGCTGATTTGGAAAGTTACAGCTATCGATAATAGACCCATTGAAACATATAGTAAGAACAGGTGAACATTCAGTAGCTACAAGCCTTAAAATCTTAGATGGTATAGAACCACTGACCTTCTTGCTATCGTTTAAAGCAAGAATCTCTTTTAACATTTCCTCCTCTGTGACAGGACTCAATTCAAAGGAAATTGGTGCTTTCATTTTCGATTTAATAGAAAGCACACTTGGGTGAGTCCTGTACGTTTCAATAGCATTTAAAACAGGATCCCAATGAGATGATAATGAACTGGGAATAGGAGAAATGTTCAGGTTGTCAGTGATTCTACAGAAATGTTCATTAAAAATATTACATATGCTCATATCATCACTGTGTAAATTGCCTTGATCTACGAGAATAATTCTTTCCCTGCCAACTTTAGCCTTCTCACAGAGAAAGGGCTTCACAGCTTTCCAAAAGTAACTACTTGGCTGTGCACTTCCAAGTCTGGCAAAGAAAGATACCTTCTCACGGCAATTTATGTTAACAATTAAGTTTCTTTGCCTCCTAAAAAATTTTAAATCCTCAGGGTTTTTTGTGGCATAATTGCCTTCCTAAGGGTTTTTGAGACATAAGGTTGATGGTTAGCTCGGAGAAACTTAGTTTTTTAACGATAATCACGGGGAATCATTGCATTGCATCCCCAATCAAACGCGACGTTTTTGGGAAAATATCTCGAGAACCAATAGGGATAGTAACTGACGTTTTTCAGGTTCTGCGATACGGGTGATGGGGTGACGCAACATTTGGGCCTAAATTTTATTTGGTACTGCGGCTATGACGTCATCGAAATATTTGATCGACGATATCTCTGTAACGGTTCGTCGTAGCGAAACGATCCCATACATTTTTTATCAGTTTTTCAAGCTCTACAACATTACTACACTTTCCAGTCCCGATTCCTTAATTGAAATTTTAGTCACGGGTTTGCACACGAGAACGTGGGATTTTTGCACATCCTTTTCAAAATTAAAGCCGTAAAAAACTTTTACGCTAATTGCTAGTCTATCTTATTATACTAATTCGCGTTGTGCATACCACTTTTATTTTAGAGAGTGATATATTTAAGTAAATGTTTCGGTCAAGTTCTTTTAATGTGCGCATAAAACCACGCAGAGGCGAGAGACACTTTTTTCACGATTACTCCAAAAGCACATACATTTTTTTGGTCAATTTTTCAAGCTCTACCACATGGATACACTTTCAACTTACGATTCCGTGATTTAATTTTTCGTCACCTATTTCCGACACGGGATTTCCGCACATTCGTTTTTGAAATTAAAGCCTTTCACGGGAGTTACTAGTCTATCTACATATTAATAGCCGATTCTCTGTCTGTCTGTTTGTTTGTTTGTTTGTTTGTTTGTTTGTCTGTAAGTCACGCAAAATGGTAGATTGAGTTGTGAGCTAAATTATTTTTTTTTTGTGTGCGACGTGAGTTCGAAGCAAATACATTGCAACCCCCAATCGAACGTGACTTTTTTTGGCTGATGAACTAATAGGAATAACGTTTTGTTTTTATTATTATTGCGTTAGTTTTATATTCCACATTGACTTGGCTTTGAAAACAATACATCAACTAAATACAAAGAAACTAACTGATTAAACATTTTGGACAAAAAGCAGCAGTGGCAGAACGTGGTAGCATGTTCGGTTTGCCAGTGTATCCTAACGTATCCTTGCCTGACTGTCTGAGACGGGTGAACTTTTTTTCGAGCAATCAAAATGTTTAAAAACCGATAGGTAAAAAAAGAGTATCATGAAACAAAATATTTTTTTGCTTTTCTTTTAATAATTTAATTTCTTTTTTTAATTGTTATGCATTTCAGATCGAACGTTTTTTTTATTCACTTTATACATTTCGCACGTGCCTTTTTTCTCTCCTCCCGTGTGAATTTTTAAGAAGAGAAACCATTTCCTCCCAGTTTGATAGCACCCATGTTAGAGCGCGTAAAACAAAAGCTAATAATAAGTTGAAAAGTTTTTTCTCTCTGCGTTTTGAGTTTATTGTTAAACTGATATTTGATTGGTTTAAAATCGTAAATAAAACCACGTGAAGTTCACGTTCGGAATGCATTGTGTAAAGCAAGAAAGTCTACTGACATTTTAAATGCGACCGTGACACGAGTTAAGAACATGCAAGATTTGAAACACCAGGAACGTATTTCTCTTCACGTGCAAACGAAGCTAGCAGCAAAGGAAGTCTTATCGCTGGTTTTAAGTGCAATAATTTGGAGCAGGTGGTGATACAACGCAGGCTAAACATGGGCGGCGAGCGACGCCGCCTTGGCGGCTTTCTATATATTAATAGCCGATTCTCCGTCTGTCTGTCTGTTTGTTTGTCTGTAAGTCACGCAAAATGGTAGATTGAGTTGTAAGAGTGATTATTTTATTTATTTTGTGCGACGTCAGTGTGAAACCATTGTATTGACTGACGTTTTTTGGGGTCCGCGAACAGGCGATGGGGTGACGAAAAATTTGGGTGTAATTTTTTTGGGGAGGGGTCTGTGACGTCATCAAAATCTTTGAACAATGATATGAAGAGAAACCATTTCCCCCATGCGTTTGATAGCACCCATGTTAGAGCGCGTAACTTTTTTAAAACAAAAGTTAATAAAAAGTTGAAGATTTCTCTCTATACGTTTTGAGTGTATTGTTACACTGATAAAAGATTGGTTTTACCAGAGGCTGTGACTTCGAATCTGCTTCTGGTTGAAAACAAGTTGTACGAGCCGTTTATAAGGAAATTTGACGTTTATTGATACAGTGATACAGAGCAGGTGGACATGGGCGGCGAGCGACGCCGCCCTGGCGTCTAGTCTTATTATAATAATCCGCAATCGTGTGTAACACATTTAACTTAGAGAGTGTTGTATTTTTTTTATATTCACGGTCAAAATCTTCTTCATTGTGGTCAAATAGCGGCAGTTAGACCACGCAAGACACATTCACGATTAGTATAATAGCACGGTGCATCTAACGTCAGTTACTTTTAAGCCAATCAAAACGCAAGAAATTCTTTTTTCGCCGTTTTGATTGGTTGCCGACGGAATCCGTTAGTAATTCCGTTAGTCTACAGACAGTTTAGCACGAAGCAGACGAAGGTGAAGGGTGACAGGTTTACTACACTTACTGGAAAGAAAAGAAAGTTTACAGAGGTATTTAGTGTATGTTTATAGTAGAAAATCTTCTGCAAAATAGAGAAAGTTACCTCACATTAGCATAAAAGCAGTTTTTCCAAACGAAGAAAGCAGTTTTATGTTTTTCAGTGTATAAATATGGTAGCGTAATTTCAATGGAAAAGAAATAGCAGAAAAAAGTGTTTTAAGTAGATGTTTACAGTAGGAAAGTGTGCTGGAAAGTAGTAGTTTAAATTAGTAGTAGTTTAAAGTATTATTATTTTGTTTACAGATATGAAATATGGAAAGTAAAGAGTTTATAAGTGTTTGATGTGAATTAGTATGGATAGGTATATTCTCTTTGTTTGAAGTTAAACCAAAGTTAAAATATTATAGATCTATTTAGTTAGAACACAGTTTATTTATCCAGCGTTTTTGTTGTTTTCCTGTACGCACAATTTAGTTTTACTACTATCATGAAAGATGAATTATGAATATTTTGATGTGTTTCAGATCTTTCGATTAAAAGGTTTTTCTGTTCAGAACTCCAGTGTTGATAGTGAACTAAAAATGCTTAAGCTGGAATACCTAGAATTTTTTAATTAAAAGGATGAGAAGTGTTTTTTTCCGTATTGACGTTAGATTTTTAATCACGGGGAACCATTGCATTGCATCTTCAATCGATACAATTTATTTTACAGAGTGAAAAAAGCCGATGCACAAGCAGCACGTATTTTTATTTTTGATGGGTTTAAGATCTTCCAAGTAAAACGACTGTTCTGCGCTCCTATATTTAAAGTTTAAAGTACTTACAGCACTGATACCCTTTCTGTTCATCATGCTGTGATTTAATTTTTCGACACCAGGCTTGAGACGTCACTTTTAGAATTAAAACCCGTAAAATTTTTACACGGGATACTAGTTATACTAATTCGCAATTGTGCATCCCACTTTTATTTTAGAGAGTGATATATTTAGTTTTAATTTACGGTCATCGTCCTCTTATGTGCGTGTAAAACCACGTAGAGGCGAGAGACACTTTTCTCACGATCATTCCAAAAGCACGTGGCATTTGACGTCAGTTTTTTTATGATCACCGGGGAATCATTGCATTGCATCCCCAAGCGAACGCGACGTTTTTGGGGAAATATCTCGAGAACCAATAGGGATAACTGACGTTTTATAGGATCCGCAATACGGGTGATGGGGTGACGCAACATTTGGGCCTAAATTTTATTTGGTACTGCGGCTATGACGTCATCAAAATCTTTGAACAACGATATCTCTGCAACAGTTGGTCGTAGCAAAACGATCCCATATACTTTTTGGACCAGTTTTTCAAGCTCTACAACATGGGTGCATTTTCCATTTTTAAATTCGTAATTAAAATTTTCGTCACGGGGTACACACACAGGAACGCGTCGTATTTCTGCAGATTCTTTTTGAAATTAAAGTCGTAAAAAACTTTTACGCGAGTTACTAATTTTATACTAATTCGCGTTATGTGTCACACTTTTATTTTAGAGAGTGATATATTGAATTAAATTTTACGGTCAAGTTCTTCTTAGTGGCACGTAAAACCACGTAGAGCGAGAGACACTTTTCCACGATTATTCCAAAAGCACATATCATTTTCGACGTCAGTTTTTTAATCTACCACGGGGGAACCACTGCATAGCATCATCAATCGAACGCGACGTTTTTGGGGAAATATCTAGAGAACCAATAAAGAAAACTGACGTCTTTTAGGGACCGCGATACGGGTGAGGGGGTTATTCTTGTTAGCAAAGCTCAGTTCAGACCTTCTTATTCCCATAGGCAGTTATTTGTTCGAATTTATTTTTCGTTTCCTGAAATTATAATTAAAAACATTTTTTTTTGAAGAAACGCATGTTTTTTTTTTTCTACATTTTTTTCTTCTGTTTTTTCAAGATCTTATAAAAAAACGTATGTTAACACAGCTCACGGCATGTATAATTATTTTGTCTTTTAATAAATTAATTCGCTGGTGTTTTACGATTAGACCCTATTTACACCAAATAATTACCACCGTAAAATCAAACTTTTTCAACCTGTCCATAACATAGTTGAAATTCTACAAAAGCAAAACAATAATAATAATAACAATAAAGAACATAAAACTGAATAATAAAACATTGATAATAAACTAATTGTTGTATTAATTTATTTTCATAAGACGTACATATTTTGATTTGAAGTATGTACGTTAAAATTTTTTTGCCGTACGTGAAAAAAATATATTTTGTACGTCAACGTACGAATGCTGTAGAAATTTGTCAACCCCTGGATGCAATAGACAGACATTCCTGATGAGGAATTTCTGAGCTGAGTTGTACAAATCCAGAGCTCGAAACAATGAGAAATGTATTTGTATTTAGAAAGGCTTGAAGAAATCTTCAAGATTTTTCCTAAAAAAACATACCTTTTCTAATCTCTGTTTACAAAAGATTGGGAACTTCTGTTTGGAAAAGAATGACCAAAGAATGACAACTTTTAGATTGTCTTCTTCATTTTCAGCTTTAAAAGCAAATTATCTTGTTTTAAGTCCATTTAATCACAATGAAACTGTAAGAAATCTAAGTGGTTGTTTTAAAGCGATGTCAACTATTTCAACTTCGCTTACAGTTACTTACATGAATAATACCCAACTTCCTTGTTTAATCAATAGCTCTGAAGCTTTGGATAATTGTTGGATTTCTGCAAAAGCATAACAACAACACCTAACAATCAGTTTTGGGTTTCATTTCTTACTAGCCTAACCTACCAGTTTTTGGTATAATTGGTGCATACGTTGACAGGAAAGCAGTGGGTGCCAGGTGAACACATACACTTAAAATGCTAGAGAAGAACCAAAATAGATTTTCAAAAATTTCTTCGGAAATAAATGGAAATAAAACAAATTTTGCTAGTTACGATTACAAATGCAGCCACCAATTCTTACTTACAAGTTTCCAAATTCATTTCAAGAAGCTTCTTAGCTATGCAAAAACATTTTTATGCCGACATAATTTCATACTTGTTACAAAACAGTTCTTGCCCTCATATATCTCTAACTTTATATTGAGTGAAAACAGAAGAAGCTTTAAAGAATTTACTCATATAAGAATTGCAGAAATAATTTTGTTTACAAAACTGAAAGTTTCTCAATGAAAAACAGTAATGAAAATTGTGAACATTTACCCCTACTGAGCCATTAACAAAAGTAGCTGGTGCAGCTGTGATTTCATAAATTCATGTATATTGAAAAATTGAATAACTTCTCAAAAAATTATCAAATAACTGTATGTAAGAAAACAAGAGGCCCATAGGCCTTAAGGTCAGCGCGAACTGTATGCTCAGTTGTCTAAAGATCATAATCACTTTGGAAAAAAAATTGACTAGCTGAAATGCAGTGTTTGAGTAGTATCTGGTAAGCCCGTAATTGGTTGGCGAACATGTGAATCGCAACTGTAAATCCATTCGCCCAAAGCAAAGACATTATTAAGAGCCTCTCTTGATAAAAAGGGTCCCTGTAGTATTTACACAAAGGAGTAAATCATGGAATGAATAATAACCGAAGAAGCCTGGGATTGCACACAGATTATTACCTGACGTTCAGACCAAAAACGCAAATTTCTATGAGCTGAAAAACATATTACATGTGCATTTTTTCTTATAGATTCATTGCAAGGTAAACGTTACAAAAGAAAGCCTTGCGTTTCCACAGCAATCAACTAATCCTTTTCTTTATTAGTTGGGGGATTTTTTTGTGGCAGCATATCAACAACATACGGTAATACGATATGTATCAACAGAAATCATATTACAATATATATTACAACTACAACAACTTTGATACTTTAATCGATTTTATTCAAGCTTCAAATTTGAGTTTTAGAAGTTGGACTTTCCAGCTTTACGTTCTTACAGGGTTACATGTTTGGTTAATCACGCAAGTGAACCTTTTTCTACCAAGTAAGTGGTCCACAGATGAGGTCAAATGAAGATCTAATGTAAAGCAGTTGCTGATTACTAAAAATAAAAGTGTAAAAAGTTATGTATAATTGCACAACGCACCAAATAATTCTAAATAATCCCCTTTAACAAAATCCAGACCTTATAGAAAATGGAATTACAGCATCATAATTTTGAAGTTTTGAATATATACCTGAAGGGAAAATATTTACTGAATTTCTCTATTTCATGGTGGCGGATGAGTCAATAATGGTCAATAAAACTAAATTTATCAGGTAAAATTCAGTTCATGGAAATTCATATAAATTTTTCTTTTTCTCTGGTTTAAAAATATATCTGAAATAATTTGTATTGTATTTTGTCTGACTTTCAAATATTTTTCATAATGGCACAAAAATGTAGAAAGTGACAACGACTAAATAAGTGGTTTTGGCATTTGTCAATTTTCCTAATTCCAAACACAAATCAAATCCAACTGTCATAAATTAAAAACACTGCAGATCCTATACTGTCAATCAAACTTAAAGGCATTCCTGCTTATGATTATGGATGTATCTGCACATTGACCAGAATCTTTTCCTATTCAGAAGATTGCTGGTCATCAGGCATCACCACTGCCTGAATGAGTTAATCCAATTTACCAACAAAAGACCAACACGTAAAGTATCTCTTGTAGCAAGTTCACTACACACAGTTACAAGATTTTTGGGTGCAGGCATCAATAAATATACAAACAATGCCAGCTCATCACACAGAAGTTTTCACAAATATGTAAGTGATCCCTCAAATAAAATTCCACAAGGCAGAATAAAGCAACCTGTCTTGCTATGAGACACTCCTAGATGGGAAAGGAATTTGTCTCAAAGGATGGATTTTGCTGGTGAACACTCCTTCAAAAGGATTGTTTCCAAACAATGAAAACACCAATATTTTAAGGACTAGTGGAACCTAACAATATGGCAACTAAAATTAAACGAAGGTTTCTATATAGGTTGGATTAACCCTGATTTAAATAGGCAAGTAAAATATGTTACTTTATTCGTATAAATTGTTTGTGGAAAAGTTAATTACGGGACAAATTTTTGCGAATCAAACCTCAAGAAAATCGCGATTTGCAGGATTAATTTTTGCGAATTTGCCCAAAATCTCAGAAACTGCGGGACAAATTTGTGCGACTCAAAGACAAATTTAAAAAAATGAATTTTTTTTATCCTTTTCACATCATCACTCTCATTATCTGGAGTATCAAAAATATTCCTATCTATATATAGAATCTGAAGAATCTCCTTCATTTTCTACCTGTACAAGTAAGAAAAAACAGTTCTGAATGTAATAGTGATAATGATGTAATAGAGCTAGATTGGAAAGTAAAATATTGTCTTATGGTTTCGGGGTGCATTATTTCCATGTATTTCATCATTCTGTAGTTTGCAGTACAATCCACTACTCCATTATGTGGATAATCGGGAAAAACGTTTGCTTTAAGAAGAAGAAAAAGCTTATTAATTACGGGAAAAAGTTTTGCAATTTCATGGCAAAATTGCAAATATAACCTGTAATTAATAGTGCTGCAAGAAATTCGCCAGCATTAATAAGTGAGCCATTCTAAAAAAAGTGCAACATTCAGTGTCACAAGCTTATACATTTAAAAAAAATTACTTTTCGTCACAAAAAACACATTAAATTATCGGTAAGCATTTAGCTGGCAAACAGTTCTAAGTAACTTTAACAATTCTGACCTATTCGTAGTTGCTCATAGTAGCGTTTTTTTTGATGTCACAAAGGCAATAGTGGGTATTTAACACCTACCAGAGGTTTATTTACAATGGCTCTGACTAAAAAATTAAGTGCATAACGTATGTATACATTTAAGATACGAAATTGCCCGAAATCATCAGCAAATACAGGGGTTTTTTTATGTGATATGGCGTTTTACTTTTTGTCACACACTTATTGGTAACATACGCTACATCTCGTTATACTAGAAAAAAGCTTCCAATGAAATTGAAAGAAAGAAAATTGTGTGGTTTAAATTCATGATTTATAAGTGCATGAAGTATCCACAAACTTTTAGTAAGTGGGCCGCATCACAAGTCAAAATATTAGGGTTGAAATTTGGAAAAGCTTAATTCCGAAAAAATAACGTGTAACATACGCTATGCTATTTCGATCGATACAGTGGATTTATTGAAAAAACAAACTGGACTAGTTTTTCAGCTTTGAAATAGGTGCTTTTACAAAAAAACCCAAAAAAACATCCCTATGTTCTACTGAACAAAAGTTATTCACCTTCAAAGACAGAATGTAACATACGTTATGCATTTTTCGAACGTTTTGATTCGCAGGCTTTCTATTGGAAATTCGAATGTTTTGATTTATTGACTTCTCATTGTTCGTGTATGATGAGTTTGTGCGAAGTACTTGGAGAAAGTGACGTGGATAAAAGAAAAGAAAAAGTAAGTAATCATGATTATAGTAACATACGTGATATTGTAATTGAAGGCACTTGGCCAGTGTTTCTCATGTAAATTAAATCATAGAATCGTTCACGGACTCTAAGCATTGTTAATAAGTACATGCGGAAAAATTGAGAGTACAGAAAAATCGCCAAGTGAACTCGTCTTATACCATTTTCCCACCCTACAATATGCTCATTTCACCAACTCACAATAAAAACTTCTATTACGAAAGCCTTCCTTGAGCGCTAAAGTAACATACAGTACAGTTTTCAGTCACATGAAAAATATAGTTTTGTCCAATGTTTTCTACTCAAGAGGAAGAAAGGTGTTTTGATTGTGAAACATGTGGTTTGAAATACTTGAAAAACTCAAGATGAAGGTCAAACTGTCGATCATGAAGTTTGTATTGCTCTCGAAGCAAGTTTTTTACTAATAAAAACTTAGGTACTTTTTATTATTCATGCTGTTATTTATAGTTTGTCCTTATAAAACTCATAACAACTATTTTGACGACATTATCTTATTTCAGTACGTTAAGGAAAACAATAAATGGGACATTCATGATGTATCAACTTGCTATAATACCAAATTCTCAATGTATAACGTTTGTTACTACGAAATTATAGTGAACTACAACCTTGCCATTTTTAACTAACAAAAACTTATATGTTGTGGTGCAATTTGATTTTTTCGAAAACTTCGGAGGTCGAAATAATTTTTAAAAGCATTTTCAATAGTTTTTGGGATGATCGATATTTTTGAAAACTGTGTACCATCTAACCTGGCATATATCGCACTTTTTTAGAATGGCTCAGTACGAATAAGGTAGTATATTGCATAATTGTTTTTGTTTGTGTTTTTGTTTTCATGTTTAATTTCTAGAGTATTTAACCTTAACACGAAATTAAGGCTATTACTAATTAACTTCTAATTAACTTCTACGATTCAGCTTGTAATTTAATTTTAATACTAATGATGACAACAGAAATGTTGAAACTCATTGGTTGTATTGTTTGTAAAAAAATTTACTAAACTTGTGCCATTTCAAAAGGTCTTTTCCTTTTTGTTCAATACACTTCGATACAAGTTGTTATATTATCGCGTGTAAAACCTAATTCAACCGTTAGAGGAACCAAAATAATGTACTTCTTGGGTCTTGTTGATAAGCTTTAGCAGCACTTCACTCCCAGTATGCACTACGTTAAAATAAAGGGTGGGGAGAGGGCCCATTAAAACAAATAATTTATTCATTCATTCGAATGAAGAGAACTCTTTTTGTATTGTATTATATTTACTTAGTCACACACAAGTGACATATTTTCCAAAAATCAACATCGTGCATTAAACTTTCTGATTCTGAACTGAAAAATTTAAAGCTAGCAACAACGGGCGTATAACTGGGGCGTGAGAGCTGCGATCTTACACACGGACGGACGGACTGACAAACACGGGGAAATGAAAGATCAGCTATCCTGCAGCGCTGATCAAATAGGTGGCTTGTTTTGTTGTTAAAAATATGAAAAATAAGCATACGAAAATTATCAGGTCAGTAAGTCAGTAAGATTTATCCAAACAAAAACAAAGGTAATTTTAATCAGGACTTTCTTGTAACTAATTTTTTCTTGCTAACAATACTATTTCTATTTATCATTAAATTACATTGAATTAATTAATACCTGCAAATATTTCTTAACATAATAACCATTGGATCCATGTAAATAACATGATGCACAAATTCTATGACAATACTTAAAACTACTAAATTTTTAGCCTCTTGAAGCAACTTCATGAAACTGTTTTCCCTATCTTTAACTTTGTGATGAATTTTCTAAGTTATAATAAAAATAAAGCAATGATATATACAATAAAACAATCAGAAAAACAAAATCTCAGCTAATATGGAATGTACAAGCAATATAGATGTAGCTGCTCATACCTTTGCTCACCCAGGAGGTCATGATGTTATTCAGTCGTCCTTCTGTTGCATTTTCTTGAACACTTGGTGATTTGGAGCCAGTTAACTGAATGTCGTTACCACCATTTTCAATACCAAGCTTTTGAAAACAACCTAAAAATTATCAAAATTTTATTATGAATATGTTCAAAACAAATTGAAGATTTTGAAATAAAGCTGATAGTTCTTTTTAGTTCAATGATGGAGCAATGAGTAACAAATGATTTTGCGGAGAGAAAATCAATTAACGAAATATTGTAAACATGGAATATAGTTGTTTTTGGATCGACATGTTTAATAAAATGAAAAGCACTGGTATTTTCAAACATATACCTGTATTACAGCCCAAAAACGTTAGCCTCATGCAACTGTTTGGTGATAATGAACGTATCGAAATATTTTTACAAATTGTTTGATGTATAAACCAATGAACCACCAATGAATCATTTTGTACCTTCAGTTGTTTGAATTGCTAAATTATAATCACAAATTTCGAAAAAATTATGTTTTCCTCGATAAATTGATTTTCAAGACGAGAAAGAGTCACAAATAGGTGTATTGTATGACAAAAGATGCTTTATATGTACAAAATCAAAACAGAAATATCGTACTCAAAGAAATTTAAAAAAAGAGCGTACTTTGCTGCCAGTTGGTGTTCGGGCTGAAATTCCGTTGCATAGAACTTCGAAAATGACATCAAAATAACTGACCAAATTGTTGAAATTCTTCACGAGCAGACCAGTCACTGTCAATTCTTTCACAGGGAAACTGAATGTAATTTCTGTATTTTTTGTTTTTGCGCACCAAGCTGATTGCGAATTTATGCCAGGAAATTCCTTCTTTGCAGGAAAAACTACTTTTGGTCTCGTCACTTCAGAGTGGCAAGCTGAAAAAGTAAAAGTTAACATTTTTACCATCATCTTTTCAGGTATGTGAACTGTGAACTTAGAATTTGTGCTTTATTAGTCGTATTTCTAGACATACGTCTTTTTCTCATTGATCTTGTCAACAACAATTAAACCATTTGACTTAATACTTTAATAAGGTTTCTCAACTCGAAATGACCTTTTCATCACAGAATGCATGAAAACAGGAGAAAATCAAAAAATCAAAAACAGCTTGCAAAATAGTTGACGGTTTAAAGTAAAGTAAATTTACTTGAATAAGTTTTATCTTCGGTTGATATCTCTTTATTTTATCTATCAATACCCTGATCCCTTTTAGTTTAAATTGCATCAAAAGGACATGTAAAAAGCATTCAAACCAGTATTAATTTCAAATGATTTTAATAAGATAAGCAGGGCTTTTTCAGATATATATTGCTAAGAAAGTCCTAAGAAGGTACTTCACAGTACAGATGTTTATGATGTTTTCAATCCCCCCCAAAATTTCGGGAACAATTTTCTTAACAAAAGCTGTTTAATATTGAAGACCATAATCTATGACTCTTATAGTGGTAGAAAAAATATTGTTATCACATACTTTCTGAGCAGCCATAAAATTCCATCCTCAAGCAAACCTTAGCTACTTTATCTTTTCTATCAAATGTAATTTCCAGTTTTCTCGCTGTCAAGGTGTTGTTTTCAAACCAGTATCGATGAGTGTATTTACTTCCAGGATATGTGAACTA
The DNA here is from genome assembly GCA_027922465.2 of Turritopsis dohrnii. Classification (NCBI taxonomy): domain Eukaryota; kingdom Metazoa; phylum Cnidaria; class Hydrozoa; order Anthoathecata; family Oceaniidae; genus Turritopsis; species Turritopsis dohrnii. Next base: position 800,757 of record BQMF02000019.1, read on the forward strand.
CAACAAAAACAGTTTTACAATTCTATCTTTCATTTTATAATTCCTTTTTAAGGGAAACATAAGTGCCACTTGGAAGAGTTTCAAATATATGATGAAAGTCAGGATGTGAATAAAAAACATTTTTTTGTTCTCAAGATAAGGTCATTGCCATAATAGAGGCTTTTTTTTTGTCAAAACTATCTTTCTATGAAAATGACCATGTCAAGAAGAAATTGCTGACATGAATATATGTGAATAAATTTGGTGGTAGATTTTCATAAAGTGACAAACATCTGTAGTTGCCAAATTATTAAAGAAATTTGGTACCATTGTTACTCCAGCTTGATTCTAGGTTTCTACTACTTTTTGATGGCAAAAAAATGGAACTTCAGGGATGGAAAAGCGGCTACACAATGAAAACAAAATGCGAACCTTCCGTGTCTGGTTGTTATTCATAAATGCCATGATTTTGCTTTTTTCTTTTGTAGAATACCGTATTAAAATATTTTCAGTATTTCCATCATTCCCTTGTATAGCTAAACCAGTTATAGTCATCATCCTGCGAAAATTAATCTCAATGTTTAATTTGTCATCATGATCTTCTGAACACCATTGATTATCACTGTTCAATCCAATATCAGCAAGAGGGTGGAAAAAGTCTTCAGTGGAGCTTTTTACAAGTCGACAAATATCAACTACCCCATTCTCAAAACCAACTGGCAGCATGCAACTACTGATATCTAAATACAAAACAAAATATTTACAGGATAAACAAAGCTCACTCTTTTAATTTGATCTAATGAATCATAAATTACTTAAAAATTTTTTAAACCATTATATCTGCGACATTAGCGCAATTATGATACAAGGTGAAACAGTTACTACCTCCTAAAGTTGTACCATTTACCATTAAGCTTCTTGTAACGTTCCTGTCAATCATTTGAGCTTCAATCTAGGAGGAAATGAAATAGCGTTTGAAGTATCAAGTCTTTTTTAAAAAAAGAAACATCGGACTCATAAATAGGTGAAAACACAAAGACATCTTAATAATCGGTGACAGCAAGGCTGAATAAGTTTGAATTCCTATGAGTTCACTCAAAAACATTACGATGTATAATCTATATATTAATAGCCGATTCTCCGTCTGTCTGTCTGTTTGTTTGTTTGTTTGTTTGTTCGTTTGTTTGTAAGTCACGCAAAATGGTAGATGTGAACTGCGAAAGAGAGTCACATATGTAAGATCACACATAAATTATTTCTTTTCTTGTGCGCGACGTCAGTGTGAAACCATTGTATTGAGACCCTAATCGAATGCGACGTTTAGGGAAAATTATCTCCGTAACCAATAGGGATAACTGACGTTTTTTGGGGTCCGCGATACAGGCGATGGGGTGATGAAAAATTTGGGTCTAATTTTTTTTGGGGGGACGGGTCTGTGACGTCATCAAAATATTTGATCAAGGATATCTCCGGAACGGTTGGTCGTAGCGAAACGATCCCATACATTTTTTTGATCAGTTTTTCGAGCTCTACAACATAGGCACGCTTATCATTGCTAATTCCTTAGTTTTATTTTTCGTGGATTCAACGCAGGCTGATCATGGCGGCGAGCGACGCCGCCTTGGCGGCTATCTATATATTAATAGCCGATTCTCTGTCTGTCTGTCTGTCTGTTTGTTTGTTTGTTTGTAAGTCACGCAAAATGGTAGATTAAGTTGTGAGCGAAATTATTTCTTTTTTTGTGTGCAACGTGAGTTCGAAGCAAATACATTGCAACCCCAATCGAACGTGACTTTTTTTGGCTGATGAACTAATAGGAATAACGTTTTGTTTTTATCATTATTGTTAGTTTTATATTCCACATTGACTTGGCTTTGAAAACAGTACATCAACTAAATACAAAGTCACTAACTGATTAAATATTTTGGACAAAAAGCAGCAGTGGCAGAACGTGGCAGCATATGTTCGGTTTGCCACTAACTCTTGCCTGACTGTCTGAGACGGGTGAACTTTTTTTTTGAGCAATCAAAATGTTTAAAAACCGATAGGTAAAAAAAGAGTATCATATCAAAACAAAATGTTTTTTTTTTTTTTTGCTTTTCTTTTAATAAATTAATTTCTTCTTTTAATTGTTAAGCGTTCTGATCGAACGTTTTTTTATTCTATTTATTCATTTAGCACGTGCCTTTTTTCTCTCCTCCGTGTGAACTTTTTAAGAAGAGAAACCATTTTCCCCCTGTTTGATAGCACCCATGTTAGAGCGCGTAACGTTTTTAAAACAAAAGCTAATAAAAAGTTTTTTTCTCTCTACGTTTTGAGTGCATTGTTGTACGGATCAACGATTGTTTTAAAAAATAAATAACACATGAAATTTGGGTTTTTTTGGAACCATTGTTTAAACTGATATTTGATATTTGATTTCGAATCTGCCTCTAGGATAACTGACGTTTTTTCGGGTCCGCGATACAGGCGATGGGGTGACAAAAAATTTGGGTCTAATTTTTTTGGGAGGGGTCTGTGACGTCATCAAAATCTTTGAAGAATGATATCTCTGTAACGGTTGATCGTAGCGGAACGATCCCATACATTTTTTTAATCAGTTTTTCGAGCTCTACAACATGGTAACACTTTCGGTTGCCAATTCCTTAATTTTCTTTTTCGTGAAGTCAACGCATGCTGAACATGGGCGGCGAGCGACGCCGCCTTGGCGGCTAGTCTATATATTAATAGCCGATTCTCTGTCTGTCTGTCTGTCTGTCTGTCTGTTTGTTTGTAAGTCACGCAAAATGGTAGATTGAGTTGTGAGCGAAATTATTTCTTTTTTTGTGTGCGACGTGAGTTCGAAGCAAATACATTGCAAACCCAATCGAACGTGACTTTTTTTGGCTGATGAACTAATAGGAATAACGTTTTGTTTTTATCATTATTGTTAGTTTTATATTCCACGTTGACTTGGCTTTGAAAACAGTACATCAACTTAATACAAAGAAACTAACTGATTAAACATTTTGTACAAAAAGCAGCAGTGGCAGAACGTGGCAGCATATGTTCGGTTTGCCACTAACTCTTGCCTGACTGGGTGAACTTTTTTTTTGAGCAATCAAAATGTTTAAAAACCGATAGGTAAAAAAAGAGTATCATATAAAAACAAAATGTTGTTTTTTTTTTTTGCTTTTGTCGTAATAGTTGTCTTAATTTCTTTTAATCGATTTCTTTTAATCTATTTTAATCTGATCGAACGTTTTTTTATTCTCTTTATTCATTTAGCACGTGCATTTTTTCTCTCCTCCCGTGTGAACATTTTAAGAAGAGAAACCATTTTCGACCTGTTTGATAGCACCCATGTTTGAGCGCGTAACTTTTTTAAAAAAGCTTTTTTACAAAAGCTAATAAAAAGTGGAAGTTGTTCTTCCTACGTTTTGAGTGCATTGTTGTACTGATTAACGATTGGTTTTAAAAAATAAATAAGTCACACATAATGAAAAACCTGAAAAATAGTTAATGTAACACTGATGTAACACTGACTGCACACCAGAGGTTGTGACTTCGAATCTTTTCCAAGTTGTATGAGCCGTTTATAAAGTAATTTGCCGTTTATTGATACAGTGATACACAGAGCAGGTGGATATGGGCGGCGAGCGACGCCGCCTTGGCGGCTAGTCTATATATTAATAGCCGATTCTCCGTTTGTTTGTTTGTCCGTCTGTCACGCAAAATGGTAGATGTGAACTGCGAAAGAAATCGGGGAGTCAGCAATGTAAGATCACACATAAATTATTTCTTTTCTTGTGCGCGACGTCAGTGTGAAACCATTGTATTGCGACCCTAATCGAATGCGACGTTTAGGGAAAATTATCTCGGCAACCAATAGGGATAACTGACGTTTTTTGGGGTCCACAATACAGGCGATAGGGTGACGAGAAATTTGGGTCTAATTTTTTGGGGGGACGGGTCTGTGACGTCATCAAAATTTTTGATCGACGATATCTCCGTAACGGTTGGTCGTAGCAAAACGTTCCCATACATTTTTTTGATCAGTTTTTCGAGCCCTACAACATGGGCACACTTATTATTGCCAATTACTTAATTTTATTTTTCGTGAAATCTGAAGCTGACACAACGCATGCTGAACATGGGCGGGGAGCGACGCCGCCTTGGCGGCTAGTCTATATATTAATACTCGATTCTCTGTCTGTCTGTCACACAAAATGGCAGGTGCATGTGAGCTGTGAGAGAAATTATTTCTCTTTTTCTGCACGACGTCAGTATGAAGCCATTGTATTGAGACCCAATTCGAACGTGGCCTTTTTATGGAAAATTATCTCGGTAAGCAATAGAGATAGCTGATGTTTTTTGGGGTCTGCGATATAGCGATGGGGAAACGAAAACTTTAGGCCAATTTGTTTTGTGGGGAAAGGTCTGTGCTTTGATTGACCATATCTCTGTAATAGTTGGTCGTAGCAAACGATCTCATACATTTTATTGATCAGTTTTTGGAGCTCTAAAACATGAGTACACTTTTCATAACCAATTCCTGAATTTTATTTTTCGTAAACTCTTAGAGGGTGACACACAGAGTTGCCAACAGAAACTAAATTTCCATTTCAAGGTCATTCAAAATCTTTCGAGGTCAATTTTTAGTAATTTTCAAAGTCATTCCAAGGAAAAATCCTTATGATTCAAACAATTTTACTGACACAAAACAATAATTCTCAATCCAGAATAGTTGTTCAATAATCAACAGTAACTCTCCCTTCTATATAAACTGTAAAAACAATAAATATATGCATCAACAATAGTGGCAACTAATGTATAGTCCATATAAAACTTTATACATAGAAGTACTTTTTGACATAAACGGTGCAGTAGATACTAATAGCGTTGGTGTAGTGGTTCAGCCCATGAAATGTAAAGAATTTCAGAACGTTCTCACCCGCCCAAAGGCCAGCAAAAATTTGCTGATGAAAATTTGCTGACCTAGGTCTTAAATGGGGTTGGCATTGCCCTTCTCCTTGTTTTTCTGGGTCGGCACAGTAGATTTTTTATGAATTAATGTGTGAAAATTTCTCCTTGTTTTTTCAATTGATTCGGATCCCAGCAACATAGCATCTTGTAAATATTTGTGACTTTTCTCATTCGTCTGCAAAACAACTTTGAATTATAGTCGAATAATCTATGTTTCACGCTATTTTTTAAACTTTCAAGGCAGGTTTCCAAGAAAAGAAATAAAGAGATTAAAAACATTTGACAGTGAATTTATCTCAACCGACAGCCCTAAATACATGACAAAAGTCAGCAAAGTAACCGTGACTAGTTATTGTATATTTATAAGAAAACTTAATTGGTAATTTAAGGTGTGATTGCACAAGTTTTATTCATTACTTAAGCATGATGTGAAAGCCTGCAAAATGATTGGAAATTTTAAATCACAGACGGCATGTTAACACCAAAATAAACGTCTCACTTTGAAGGCTTATCTCATGCCATTATTTTTAATACTTTGAAAAATGGTCGTCAAAATAGCAAAAGCTTCTAAATTTTATTCTTTTTCATGAATTTACAGACTGTACCATGTGGGCTGGCTAAAACTGTCGCAGAATGATTGCTTCGAAATTCATTTGGTTTTTATTACTTCACAATCAAAGACAGAAAAAATCACCAGAGCACCTTGATTAATCTTCTGTTATTTTACAAACTATTAACATACGGCATGAATGCAGGTGTGATAGACTTCTGAGAACAATAAGAATTAACTTGTTGACATCATAGTTTATTTGATCCAAATCAACAAATTCATGTCATAAGTTTTTTCGAATGTTTGAAGAGAATGTAGAATGTTGATTTCATATGTTCATTTCAAAAAAAGATTTTGTTAATTCATTCAATTGAATTGATCATAAGCAAATAAAAAATTTTAAGAATTTCTCTTTGAACAGGTGATATTCGGAGACATAGTTAATGCAAGAACAAAAAGTTCAAATGTCAGCAAAATAACGCTGGCTGTGCTTAGTGGTAACCTTGAACTGGCGTTATTTTCATGACGTTTAAAGGGAATTTCCTGGTATAATCATTTTAATTCCTTAAGAATGAAACTACAAAGAAATATAGAAATGGCATGAATGTTGTCTCCAGAGGTCGGGAAATCAAAGAAAAAACAAAATGCCTTAGAAACGCTAGTCTGGGTCGGCACGAGGCTGCCAAAGCCATAGTTACCTTGGTTGGTTTTTAAGTCGGCTTTGCCGAATGACAACCTGAATTTCATGGGCTGGTGGTTAGTACATTTGAGTGCGACTGATGCGAAACATGTTCGAGCCCAGTCATGTCGTATCTCAATACTCCACTTTGATATGCGCTTTGAAAGCAGTGCATCAGCCCATTAGGAGCTATCTACTGACTGCACACTGGCCTTCAGGCAAGTCAAAGCAATGCTACACGTAGCTCTGGCGGTAAGTCAACTACTAGTTGCAGTCGGCGGGTGAAAGAACCAACCATTCCGGTTGAAGCCCAAGGACTAAAAACTCCCTGTTACTTAGTTACTAATACTAACATCTCTTATCAATCTCTACCAATCCTGTATTCAAAAGGATGTCTAAAAATCATAAAACTGTTGTCAAAATTGTTTCCCCTCTGTCGGCAGAAAAACAAAAAAACAATTACAGCTTCCTGAACTTTGAATCTTAAATCTGGCTAAGACTTTCAGTTTATTTCCTGTGAAAAAATCTGAAAATCATAAAAATCTTTTCTCCTTGAAAAACAAAAAAGAGATTACATTGCCTTTTACTCCTTTTCTAGATTCAAAACTATGTCATTGAATTCTTTTAAAATTTTCTGCTTATCTTTCAGTATTGCACAGAAGAATGCAGCATTTAGCATTGTAAGTGTAAGATCTTGGTTTTCATTAGCAACAAGGGTCTCACTTTAGAGTGTATGCTTTTACTCATTTTTTTTTAATTCAAACTAATATAATAAAAAGATACTTATTATAACTATTAAACTATGAAACAGAATACCCTCACACCTTACTGAAAAAAGTAGGTGCCACCTGAATTTTTGCAAATTGTCAAACTTATTAGGACAATGCAATGCTATACAGAAGAAAATGTGTGTTTATCCACGTATAAATTATTACATATAGTTAAATAGCCCATGAGCTAGGTCGACTTTAGGGCTCAATTTTAGGAAAAAGGGAAACTTGGTTTTTTGTTATTTATAGGGTCTCTACTTTCAGGAAAGGTATGATAACCCGGTCAAATCGGTAGCTTTCACATGGAATCAGGGAGTTAAAGTAAGGATACTTTTGGCGTTTATAGGGGTTCCTTAAGGAAAACAGCATTTACAGTGATATATAATTAGTTATTCCTTGACAGTTAGTGATCCAAACGACTTGAAACTTGGTAGTCGTGTTGAAGATATGTTCAAAATTAGTTTGTAATAAAAAAATTCCAAAAATCTTTTTCAGGGGGTTTGGTTAGGGGAAAATAGAGAAAAATCAGTTTTTTTAAAACTATTTTTTGCATATTCTTTACTAAAAAGTCAACTAAACAATAAGATGTCTCATTTAAAGTAAACAATATACTAACTCATTTAGGTATAATTGAGGCATAATTGATCCAAAATTATAGATAATAATGCTGAAAAATCAGTTTTCAAGGTGTAAAATTGCTATTTTTTGACGAAAAAACATCTTTCTTCTGGTTTACTTCCAATAACTCACTAGAAAACTCTTACAAATGTAAAATATGATTGACTCGATATGATAAAAGAAATAACTGAATGTAATTGCGTATTATGTAGGTTATTTGGAGGCACCAGGGGGTAAAATATAATGAAATATAATTTTTAAGGGAAAAACGACAAATTTCAGGAAGCAAGCAAATTATAATTATTATAATTATTATTATATGTTTTTATTTTGGATAATAAGTACTGTAGCACTATATATAAAAGCAAAAGTCGTATTTTTTGATAGTCTTTCCCAGCAGCGGATTCCCAATCAGAATTGCTGTCATTAGCATCAGGTTCATCACAAATAAAACTTGAGAATGATTTAATGGTGTCTGAGATTAAAGGTGAAGAACACATGAAGAGTTTCGTTGACAAACACAAAGTTCATCAAACTGTTGACTTATACGATCCTATCAAGTGACTCTGTTTCGGAGCATTTTAATCTACTAAGAAAATAGCCAAAGTAAAACTGAAAAAGTTGTGCAATTCAGTGCCCAAAGTGACATATTTGGAAAGATGTCTTTAATGGAACAGATCTAAAAGATTGATTTAATAGAAATCCTTTGTTATCCACTTGGGCCTATACCTTGGACACTTGCAACAGGCAGCGGCAAGCAAATGAAAACAACCAAATGAAATATCATGCATGAGGAAGGTTCCAGAAGTGTTGATCCACCTTTTCTACCTAAATTTGGTATGGTTGGAATGGTTAAGTGTACTGCTCTTAGCTACGATGGTCTTAGCTGATTTGAGAGAAGTTTTGAATTGACACGAACAGATGTTTGTTGTTTGATGTGTTTGATGTGTGCTGCAGAAAGAGGAAATTGTCCAACAGGTAGACAAGTAGCAGGGTTCATACTCTGACAGTTGAAAAATTAGTATGAAGAAATTCAAATTCAGAATTTTAAAAATTGGCGGTTAGCATATATAATTATTACGTCTGTGGCATTAATACTAAGAATAATTAAATGAATTTAAATATGCCAACAATAACAAAAAACTTATAACAAAACAGGTTTCTTCATAAAAAAAACCTGAAGGAGTTCCCCTGCCTGAGATAAAGAAATTATAATATAAAACAAATTTGAAAAATCAACTTAGTTTCTCAGGATTAAGTATGAAGTATGAATATGAAGTATAGACAAAGAACTCAAATAACTTTAACTTACAAAATTGTCTGGCATAAAAGCAACCCCTTAACCTTTTAAACCTGATGAGACCATAGCAGAAAATTACAATTAAAAATATATAACAGGTCATGAACTCGTTAGCTTTAGCCAAAATCTGACTAAGACGTTGAACCCGGCTACTCGCTTGTGGCTCATTGAGTAAGCAGGCTAAGAGTAGATGGGTCCCCTGGCTAAGAATTGAGTGGACTTCCCGGTAGCCAAAACCTCATGTCATATTAATTGAAAAGGTGAAAAATCATTACTATTGCGTTACAACCTACAAAACTTTGATTTCCTTTCACGGTTACCTGTTAGCCTTCCATGCACTTACGGGATTTGCTTTTGTCAGTGCATTTAGTGGTATAGGAAAACTGAGGCACTTACAGGTGCTGTTGAAGAAAAAAAACTATATTTCGCAGTTCGCTGAAATTGAAAATGAACACAGACGTTTTGACAAACAGTTGGGAAAAATACAAGGTTTTCAAGGTCTGCTGGCAACCCTAAAGCAGGTTGAGCATGGGTGAAGAGCGATGTTGCCTAGGTGTATATTATTAATTTTGGAAATACCACTTTTATATAAAAAAGTGTGACTATTTAAAATATATCACTAACATTTATATTATAAATAATTATAATATAAACATTTCAAAAATTGACTGAATTTTACGGATGCTTTATATAAATAAGTTTAAATTCAAAGAATCCCAGAACTATGAGAATGTTCAAATCATAGTTTAGACATGGAACTACACCACATACTATAAACATATCAAGCTAACAGAACAAAATTTCTTTCTGAGAAACATAACATTTACAGTCACAATTTTGTTCGCTGATTCCATAAATGACATGCATCATTTACACAAAACAACATTTCCTAAACATTTATAGGGATTGCAAAATAATGTTTCCTTTGAAACCAGATTGGAAATCTCTGAGGTGATTGTTGTGTCGAAACAATTTAAAAAAGTTGAGTTTTAAATTGGTTTAAATGGGAATTTTATAGAAATAAATTCGGCTAATAGAAGAAAACATGACTTACATAACAATGGTAGGTTGTCAGTATTGCTAAGTTGTTGACTGTTCCCATATTAGAAGTAGCAGGTAATATGGAAAATAAAATCTCTGCGCCAGCTTTGCGGGAGCATTCAATGGTGTACTTGGAGACTTGTGTTGAAATTGAATTCCATGAGAATGTAAGGCTTGTTGCATCTCTACCAGTTAAGTCGAGCACCAAAGTGGAAGCTGGAAAGGAATTATTTCAAATTCATCAGATTTCATCAGATTTTAGAAATTTCAAATTAGCAAATTGAATATGGCAAACGTTTCTGAAACAGTTACATAAAACAAAAGTAAATTTGAAAATAGATGCATACCTCAGTATGCAGTATTTTATACCAATGTATAAAAAAGTATACCTTCTTTCCCATACAGGAGAAAGATTTTTATGTTTAATTATTTTAAAACGTTTTTCTTTATTAGATATCATTTAATATTAAATATCATATATCATTTAATATTACACTACTTTTTTTATTTTGTTTTATAAAACATTATTGACAAATCTAGACTGATCGACGGTGCACAATACTCAACCGAATCAATACTCCTGGTTAAGGCAAAAGAATTGTGCATCATATGGAAGCTGCTAAGTGACTTGTCTTAAACAGCATTACAGAAAGTCTGGAATGAAATGTTTTTCTCCCATAATCCATTCCATCGATTACTGTCGTAAAAGTACCATGTTTTACCTGTACTTGCTTATTAAAGAGGCATTGGCCAGCTTAAAATGTAAATATTATTCTCACGTGATCAAAACAAATATGGCGCGAAGGTCGGAATCGCTTTGAAGATCATTTACTGAACTGTGAAGTGAGAAAATATAATAATAAAATAATAGAAACACACGGCTTTAAATAACGGAAATACACCTGACACATGTATCTTGTGACAATGTGATTCAATGTGAAGACAGAAATACTCTTTTACACAAGATTTAAACTTGATACATTTTTAATTCTGTTCCTTCCTATAAGAATGCAGTGGGGACGAGAAGAGACAAGATAACAACAACAGTTCAATTTGCCAAATAATGTTTTTTTTCTCAGATTGAATCAGTGTTCTTCTTTCTTCATGATGCACAGAATGAAACCAGCCATGGCCATAATAGAAATCATACATGTGAATGAATCGAAAAGACAAATGCTTATAAACTAAACCACGCATGAAGTCATCATAAGGATATGATCATTCTTTCATATCCAGTAAGCAATCAAATGCTAAAAAATGACAAAAGAAACAAACAAATACAATTTCAAATGTTTAATAGAAAAACACAAGTTGTTTTCAATGATTATCCAGATGTAATGTAACATGAAAAATTGATCAGCCATAGAAGTGACTCCAGGCAGAAATAAAGGATATGTCATTCTGACAAAATCAAGATATGTGTTCTTATTAAAATTTAAAAAACATTAAAAAAGTAAGCGTAATGAAAATTAAGGAGAGAAAAACAATTTAAAAACAAATTGTTTCCATATACAATGTTTGAACTTATTCCAGCTACGGTGTACGAATACGTACAAGTAGATTCAAAAGTTTTAAATCTTGCAATTGAAGTCATGTCAGTAATGAAAAGTTCTTATTCACTAGGAAATATTTTTCTGTGATTGTCAGAAGGCAAATGGATTTTCTTTTACATTTTGTTTTGGTTTTCTAGAGAGGAAACAAAAAAAAAAAAAAAAGGAATAAAAGAAAATATGAAGGTTAAAAGCTAAAACATATTAATTACAATTTTTGCATTTTATGAACTTAGAAAGGCCCTGTAATTCCTTCATGTTTGCAGGTAAGTGATTCCATGCTAAGGATGGACGAAACATGAAGGAATTCAGGGCTTTTGTTATTTTTGCTTAAGGAACAAAGATAGAAGAACCTTGCTTTATTACATCGTACATGCTTCCCTTTAAGATAAAATAATCTCTCACAAATTCGGGATTTAGTTGATTAAGGGACTTGAATACCTCAATGACCATTAGCTGGAGGTTCTTGGTGTGGATGTGAATGCTATCGGACATCGATAGTAGCTCATCTAATGAGTATGCAAAAGTATTTAGCTTTGCACACAGGGCCTTGTGATGAGTTACACATTGATCAAATCATGTGCCCTTTTGCTGCAGAACATCCACACCAAGGGGCAGTAGTTAACAGTAGTTAACAATAGTTTGTTGTCAACAAAAGATTCTTGCTCGTGTTCTCTGCATGTACTATCTTCTTCCACTTCACTTTGTTGTTGTTGCAGCTCCTGCTGTTGTTGATAAAGTTGTAATAAAGCACCTATATGCTCCCTATCAAGAGTTAAAGTTATCAGTTATCAAGTTTTCCGCCATGTTTATCTACTTCTCAGTTAACTTTGATTTATGATTGGCTGAAAAAACAATGTACTCTTTGATCGCTCAAAAAAAGTAGAACACTTTTCAACTTCTTAATTCCGCTTGTGTTGACTCCAATTTACATGATTCTACATTGAACAGCAGTCTTTTGTTGTTAATGCACATGCATAACAGAAATCATTGGCGGAAAATTCCATCTGCGCGGAAAAATACGAGATGAAATATATGAGATGAAAATCAATAATCTAAGTTCAGCCAGATAACTTAAAAGTACAATGAACCCCGTATTATTTTTTAGAAAATTCTTTTCATAATACCACACAATGCAGCAATTTTATTCTAGAAAACCATGCTCTACATCTTTTCTTTCCGACATTTCGTTTTGAAAATGTTTACACTAGGTTCCAGTATTTATGACAGTAGTTTTAATGTATGACGTAGATTTTACCGTTAATGAAAGTTGCGCATAATACGAAAACACTCAATACACACTATTTTTATCGAAACATGTAACATTAAAGATGTCTATTTCTCCATATCAATACGAACCAAAAAATAGGAAAACTTCAGATTCTAGCTGGGAAAATACCAAAGAAGAAAGTGAAACGGAACTAAAAACACATTTAGCGACATTGGATAGACTCTCTAGGGAAGTAAGCACCTGGTGTAAATGTAATCAGTGTATAAAGATGCCACTAAATAACGAATGCTTTATGTTGTACAGAAATCGACGAAATTAGATTTAAAAAGATAGATACTGGTAAGTCACGTACTCAAAAAATTAATCTTTTCTCATAGTTTTAATAATAGAACTGCCGAAAAGTTTTTCATTCTAGTTAACATATATATTTTTAACAGATATAACTTGCATTACCAATCATGAAGGATTTGAAGTGACATGATTAAACAAGTGGGTTTTATGGGCAGCTTTAGTAAGTATGAACGACAGAGAAGGTTGTTACCTACCGCCAGAAGATGCTGTAACGAACCAAACGTATCGCTATGCAGCTTATCAACAGTTCTCCTGGTTTATTTATTCAAAACTTGGAAGATATGTTCGGCGTGTGATACCAGCGTGTGCTGTAAGTCATACGTGAAAGATATCCTGAAGCTGATGGAAATAACTTAGGCTTTGTGGGAGATGATGAAGGAGCTAATGCTATTTCAGAAATTGCAGAAGCATGGGAATGGGATAAAGAAGCCGACGATAATTAGATGCTCTACAAGGTTTATATTAATATTTAAAACATGTGTCAAACACAATGTTTAGAAAAAAACTTGTATGTGATAGAGCAATATCCTGACTTCACTTTTGAAATAAGAATATTTAATTCGGCGTTCTACAATCTCTTTCTTGGTTTCTTCATTTTCTGGTGCCATAACCAGCAGGTTTCCTCTTTTTACCAAACTCAGCACGTTTGTAGACAGACAAGAATCCCTTTCTTAGGTAGTCATAGTTCTTTGGTTCATATACAACACGTGCTACTCTTTTTTTCGTTGCTTTTCGCCAGGCTATTTAGGAAACGTGGCGTGCCTATCTTTGACTGGTTCTCCGATTTCCTCACTTGTGCTTGATTTCTACTGATGTTAGCATTAGTATCTAGAGCTGCTAAAAATGCGCCTCATTCCATATGTTCGAATTTGAAATGATATTGCTTAGATAAATACTTCAAAATTAGATTGTTGAAAACCTCGACACTGGTGGTATTAACAATTTCTATTAAGTATTTAACATCATTTAACATTCTTATGCCAAAGGATCGACTTAAATGCTTTGTGAGCCTCGAAACCTTCTTCTATCCAACTTATCGTTCCTTGCTCACTTTTTGATAACCTTTCATGGGCACATTTCTTAAATTTCTTGTTTCCAGCCCATTTGTGTTTGTTAGTGACGTGAAATACAATTGATTTCAATTTTTCTGTAATGAGCTCAGGGTCCCCGTTGCTGGTAGTGACACTCCACCAAAAATGATTTATTATTGACGGAATCCATTCTAAAATTTTTTGATGGGATTTTTTTTGGGTTGTTTTATTTAATTTTATGGATTTCCCCTTACTGACATGCCAAGGATCATTTTGGTGATTGATATCTAATAGAATAAAGTAATGTTGTATCTTCTAATAAATAAATAAACAAACATATTTGAAACATATTTGATATAAAGGAGAATGAACTAGTGGCAGTACCATTTGACAAGGGAATTGGAATTATGTCTCATGAAAAAAGAGACATATAACAGTAAACTTGAGTAAACTCCCTTAAATAAATTAATGATAACTTGGTATCAATATTTAATACCATATTACAATTTATGCCCATAGATAACACATTGAAAAAAATAATCCTGACAGCAATGAAAATCTTCTGTCCTCTTCGCCATGATGTTTACAAGTTGTCTCAACCATTCTAATTTTTTAATCCTCAAATCACATGACTGCAGTATTGAATAACCAAGAGTAACTCAAATTCTTTTGTCTTAAGCCAGCCAATACCTCTTTAAATATTAAAAGAAATGATGTATTTCTCTTTTCATTGGTTTCATATGCTTTTGTAGCATTCTGATTTGTATGTTGTTAGTGGTTGGATGGAAAAAAGGACCTCTTGTACTACTTATATCATATCTAGATTTGTTACTGTCCATGGGAAAAAAAGTACATTTTGTTTTACCGGTAAAAATATTGATACTACATTATTTATCGGTAATTTTACCGATATATTTCAAACTAATTATAATTTTAAACTAATTATATTATCGGTAATTACCGGTAAGCAAATTAATCAATACTTTTATTGGTAAATTTACCGGTAAATCTAAGTCGATCCAATTTTATTGGTAAAGTGTGAATTATGATAGTTTTTAAAACGAGAAAAGAGCTAGCTTTAAGAGCTACTTTGCCTAAGCTATCTCTTATGGTGTTACCGTAGCGTAATAATTTGAAAATCATTTCACCTCCGTAATACTTAAAAGTCATCAAAGAAATGTTCTTAGATGTTTTTAAATGAAGATGCAATGCAAAGCAAATAAAAGATCTTCCTTTTGCTTTTCTCTAGTAGCATGAAGCCAAATTTAAGCATTTAACAAAGTTCCCATAAAAGGGATCTTTTGACTAAAATATTAATGCTATTGCAGTATAGGTCTTCAAAAGATTGTGCAAGAAAAAGTACATTGGTTCCAGCACTTCATGCTAACACTCTCGACTGACTACGCTCAACTGTTGTATGACAATGAGACTCGAATGGACAGAGGTAGTACCATTTGGAACCTTGCCACAGGTTTTGCAACTGTCCATCATGAACATTGACTACTGCGAGAAGAGTGCACATCCACACAAGCTTTACAGCCAGGACATGGGAGAGTTTTGGAGCCCTGTGTGAACACAGATTTCAGACACTCTTCCACGTAAACCTTATGTTGAAAAAATGAAGGAAACAGGTATTATTATATATTTCTCCATAGGGCGAAATATATGTTAAAACCGGCATTTTCCTTCTTCATCTTCTTCTCCGTTCACTTTTATAGCCGCGGTTCAGTATTGAACTGTGCCCTAGCCAAGATAGATAAGAATAGAGATTCAAACGTTAAATGATGGAAATAAAACGTTTTAATGCAATGTTTTTCTAAATGTTTTGTTATAATTTTTGAATGAACGCAAGTAAAAGAGAAAAAAGTGAGATATCAATATGTCGTCACGGACGTTTTGTTTTTATTGATAACAATGTGAATGTTATGATGGTAATTAAATGCTTAGTCTTGGAACAGTAGAGCATTGAATCCAATGTACTTTCTTTTCCATGGAAAGTCACATTAACACTAAAGAAGAGCTGTGCTCTTTTGGAACTCAACAACTGTTAGTGGTTGAATATGTGGCTCAATACATGTGTCTTAACATACTGCCTTCAGTAGCTGGAATATCCTGTCACTTATGATACTATCTACTACCTCCAGGAGGCACCAAGTTGATTCTATCCATCTGATGTTATTCGTATAACTTATTTCATCCATCTAACCCGTTATCAATCAAAAATTGCTGCATGTCCTGATGATCATGTTCACAGTCAACTGGAATTTCGATACTTCAGGAAAGTATACGAGTTTCATTCCTAGTTTCCAAAGTCCATCCCAGCAACATCTGAATTCATTGATAGTACCAGCACCAGTAAAATCATCAGGATAAGCAGCTGCTTTTATTCTTTCATTTAGAAATCTCGCATCAGTGATTTCCAAATTCTACCCAAATTTGGAATTTGGAACCACGAATAGCGTTTTACCAATTACTAAGTCACAAAAATATTACCAGCTAGCACGTTTTTGCAATTAAATTTTAAGTAAAATGCCATTAAAGTTCTTACCTCCATTAACTTTATGCAGCTGTAAAAGAATTGTCAATACACCAAACCAATACATGTTTCGGCAAGATAAAAACATTTTAACACAATTTTTCAGATTCAATATGTTATCCCAAAGCTAATATAAACCATACCGTTGAGACATTTAATTATTAGTAGCTGAAAGAAAAATATTAAAGCTGCAATATCAGAATGCAAGTTCAGCCATGGTAACAATTTACCTACTGCTATCTATGCAAATCACATTTCAATAAAGAGCCTTACCATATCTATTTTTACTGCATTAATTATAACTAAGCATCCCGTGTAAAAGTTTTTTACAGGTTTTAATTTTGAACAGGATGTGCGGAAATGCCGTGTCGAAAATAGGTGACAAAAAATTAAATCCAGAATCGAGACTGGAAAGTGTACTGATGTTGTACAGTCTTCTCCTTTTGATGAGTGCGACCGCACGTGCTGTCACACGCATAAAAAGTCCTAGGCATACATTTGATCACACGCGCTAATTTGTCATCACAGTGTGAATCAACAAATGCCGCGGAATTTATTACAGTCACCCGGTTTCTATTTAGAAATGATTTCCAGAGTGGAATATTTTTTCTCATGCACTTTTCTTCAACATCACGTGCCCTATTGTTCGGCTTGTGAAGACGTGCCATGTTCAATCGAAATTGTAAAGTCTTCTAGTCATTTCATTCAATAAGTTTTTGTTGAAATGGCAATGAATATCAAGTGCAATGACTCTATTTGGTCCGATTCTGAGCGAGCAGATCTCATCGAGCCTGCAGTTGATATTCATTTGCAGAAAAAGAGGAAACTCCAACTCGACGATAATGAACGTCAACATAAGAAGATTGCCATTGACAAAGATGACAGAACTGGACCAATTTTTCTCCTCATATTGTATTACGAATTAATAACATACTGTTATTAAGTTATCCTATCTCACTTTCCGAGTTATAAATCACTCTATCCTTTCGAAACAAACAAAGATTATTACGCAATGATATTACTTATTCGTTTTCAAAGTTATTAAAAGGAGGTATATTTTCCAATCATGTAAAATATTAGATCGCACGCATAAATTTCAAACAACGTGTGATCGCAGTGACAAGGTACGAATCGCACGCATAGGAAATTTTACCAGTGCATTTTACCGCACGCATGGTATTTTTAAAAGGAGAAGACTGTTTGTAGAGCTTGAAAAACTGATTAAAAAAATGTATTGGAGCGTTTCACTATGATCAACCGTTGCAGAGATATGGCCGATCAAAGATTTTGACAACAGCATAGCCGCAGTACCAAATAAAATTTAGACCGAAATGTTGCATGACCCCATCACCCGTATCGTGGACGTTCGATTGAGGATACAATATTCCCCGTGATCATAAAAAACTGACATCAAATGCCACATGCTAATCGTGAAAAAGTGTCCCTCGCCTTTACGTGATTTTAATCACACATAAGAAGAACTTGACCGTTAAAAAAAACTAAATATATCACTCTCTAAAATAAAAGTGGGATGCACACTATGTGATTATTACAATAAGGTGAAATTTCCCTATACAGGTATATGTACCCCAAAAACAATGGTACCCCAAAAACAGCACGGTTTTAAACTTTAATTTCAGAGGTTTTAGAGCACTAGGATTAAAACTATTACTATTTTTGAGAACCCTAATATCATAAGGTTATGTCAAATGACCATTTAATCAAAAAGGTTTTCATTTTAGGAAATTTCTGTCCGGTTCATAAAAAATTCACAGTCGAGAAATTTTAAAATCTTTACACTAAGACTAATGAATCATTAAATCAGGAGACTAAGTTTGCAAACCCAGAATAAAATCAACCTTTAAGGTATATGTGACGTTCCAGGGGATTTTGATAACAAACGATAATATCGTTAATAAAACAATAGAACTAGCAATATTATCGCTAATAATTATCGTTGCTTTATTAAGTTAATAGTGCTATTATCGTTAATATCGTTATTATCGTTAATATCGTTATTATCACTATTACCGTTAATATCGTAATTATAGTAAGAAAATAACTATATTTTCGATATTAACGATAATAACATTAATATTAAACATGTGATCATTTTATTTGTGACAAGGAAACCATTTCGTGTATATTAGTCTTTCTTTCGCTTGATTACGGCGAAAGAAATTCAATATCCTCAAGTAAAGTTATAGAGCCCTGTGTAAACACAACTTTCAGACAACCTTTCACATAAACTTCATAACAAACTGAAGGAAACAGGTAATATTATATTTAAACGAAGGTGAGTATTTCAAAAGAGAACTTTTGCAACTCGTCAAGCCGACGTTAAAATGTTTTCATTTGTCCCTTCCTACATTCGTCCTTCATCCCAATGTTGAACCTGAAAACATTATTGATGAAATGACAAAAATCAATAATGATCACTGAAAACGTTGCGATCAATTTAATTAAGAGGGTACATCTTCACCCAGTGCAAGTGAAATGTCTTTCGAAAGAATAATAATAAAAGTTTTGCTATCGAAAAAAACTTTCATGTTATATGTCTTTAATAATGTAAAGTTTTTTTCCCAAGAGCTCATAGAATGCAACCCGTCGAACAATTCAGAAAAAAGAATTATAGCAGACAGTTTCTACTTGCCTGCTTTCGAACTAACTTCTGTATCTTTAATCTCCAAATGAATATATATAAGAACCAGCTAATTAAGCTAATTAAGTTCAATTTAATACACAAACGGGTGCTACCTGTAAATGTACATTTCAAAATAATACATTACCAAATCGAATGACACGGTATTTTGAAGTGGCTTTTCAGATTTGTGCTGAAGGTACCAGAATAACAAATGAAAAAAAAAGTGCTTTGTTATTTCTAGAAAAACATTGTCCGCGTGTCATAATTGAATGAATCAGAGTTTATCATGTCATGAACAAGCGAGTTTGTTTTGAATTTATTGCTATTTGGCGAAATAATAATTAAGTCACGGTTATTTTAGAGCTTCACACGTATGTAAAATGTATAAACAAACGTCTCTTGAACAAAACTTTTTAACGATAATAACGGTAATCTGTGCTCTTATCATATTAACAATATTACCGATATTAACGATAATAACATTACTCTGTAGTTCCATTAACGATATTAACGATAACAACGATAATAACAATATTAACGTTAATATCGTTTGTTATCAAAATCCCCTGGAACGTCACATATCTTTTCAATTGTTAAAGTTTGGTTAACAGGAATATGTTGTGAATCTTACAATTTTGTCTGAAGTGTGAGCCTGTCCCAGTGTGAGTTTTGGGGTACACTCGGGTTACAAAACTGAAATTTTGAAATTATGTTAATAACTTTGATAACATTTTTCTTTTGCATAAAATGTAACTAAAATAAAACAAAAACAAATTCAAGAACAAATATCAACTTTGTGAAGATCCAGAATAGTCCATTATCATAGCAAAACTTGCTTAATTAGGTAAATATGTGACGTTCCAGGGGATTTTGATAACAAATGATAAAACGTTTAAAAACATTTAAAAATGTTTTTATAAAAAACGTTTACATTAATCCATTTTTTTACAAAAAACATTTTCAACTTTAACCGTCCAGCGGATTTTGGTATCGTTGCATTTTATAATTTTTCACATTCGTACGCGCCATTTTTGGAAAGTTCGTTATTAAAACCAGTTATAATTAAAAAACTTTTCATCTTTTACTTCATAATTCTTTGATTTTATTTTGATTTTTAATGAACAAGGTGCGTTCTTTTGTTTTGATTTATTTTAATGACGTCAATGTTCTTCAGGTGTGTACTTTTTTAAATATGTATTTGCAGGTAACAGATGTAAGTATATTAGAATACATTGCTTACCTGGTTCTCATTCATTTAAAGATTAAAGAAACAACAGCTATTTTCAAAGTTTCCACAAATAGAAACCGTCCGCTATAATTCTATTAATTCCATAATAGAACGAATTTGATAGAATTGCTATTTTAGTAAATCCTCGGGGAAAAGTCTTATATTCATTTTCGTAAAGATGTATTTTCACTTGGTGAAAGTAGTTGAAAACGGCTAATTTTTATAGAAACAGATCTGGAAAAACCTTAATTTCTATGTTTTAAGAGACATTTCACTTTCACAAAATTAAGATGCACTGTTAATCAAATTGCTTGGTAACGTTTTTAGTTATCTTTATGGACTTCATTTTGATAACGTTTTCAGGTTCTGGGGCGATTGGCTGTCACATGATTTAATTCGCCCAATCAATGGCAGTGGCCATATGACTTGCTGAAGTTAAACCTCCCGAAAATTTCAACTAAAGGCCAGTTTCCACTTTATTTAACTCAGCTCAAATGTAAATCAAAAATTAGTTCGCTTATACGTGCGACGACAGCGAACAACGTGAAAACCGGCCTATAGTTCCGTCTTCCTTGCTCAATTGCCTTGCAGCAATAGCAGCTTTCTTTGAAAAACGTTTTATCATTTGTTATCAAAATCCCCTGGAACGTCACATATGTACTCCTGTTCAACTTTGAAACAATTGCAAACTGGCACATCAAACTTGTTCCCTTTCATTGGAACTGCTTTCAAGGGACCAGCTATTCTGTCATCCATCTTAAATAGGCCAATATCTGGAAGGTGCTGTGGTGTATCTTCAAGAATTTTCCCTTCACCTATCTTACGTTTCAAACATCGTATTTCCACTTTATCCACATCACCATCTTCGATGATAATAAAAGGAAACTTTGATAAAAACACTCTATATCAATATAATTTATGAATTTGGTGGACTCTAGCATTTACAAGGAAGTTCAATTCAGAATTACAATAAACACACTTTTCCATTAATTTACAGAAAAAGTAAGCATGCACTCTGTCTGTCGTGGAGGTAAAACAATTTTTTTAGAATTAAGTTGTGGAATGAAATAAAATAAAAGAACCCTTTCAGAAAGCTTATTTAATCATAAAATAAGTCAAACACACATTTCGCATAGCAAAACAGTTCCTTTCTGAAATATGTGAAAAACATTAAAGGACATATATATAATGAAAAGTGAAAAAAGACACTTGTTCATAAAACCATTTTGTCTTTTATATTTTACGAAGCTTTTCGTTTTCATCAGGTATGTACAATAAAATTAAAACATGTCTATATAAATTTTGTTGAAAAACTATTTAAAAATCATTAAAATATAAAAAAATGTCTAGACATTTCCTAAGTGATGCCATTTTTAAAAAGTTGTATATAAAAATTTTATGTCCAATTGGTCATTAACAGATGGTTTTCTCGTCATAATAAAAAATGCCTCCAAAGTTTTACGTTTTTTATAGTTATTTGGAGCATTGGAAATTATTTTCCACGAGAAAGAATGATCCTCATTGTTCAAAACATGCTTTGCGGGTTCAGATTTTTCCACCATTTTATCGTGTTTTGACCAACGTACTGAAGTTCTATCCTTAAAGAACTACAATCTGTAGTGTCAACTACAATCTGTAGTGTCAGTGAGAAAAATTGATGACACAAGTGTTTGGAACTTTGGATTGACATTGAACAAGTTCAAACTGTAAATTAATGCAAAAACTAAGTTGAGAAAAATATTCATGTCTATGTGAGAAATCTATTATATGAAATTTGACATGTAAGTGAAATATCAGAAATAAGCCTAAGCTAACCTAAGTTGCTCCCATGAAAACAAAACCTAAGCAAAGGCAAAGTAAAAGAATGAATAGCAAAGACAAAAACCTACCAGCTTGCCTGAGTATGAGATATGTGAACAAGCTGAATTGAGTGTGCGTGTCACATATAAGTGAGTGTTGACCACACATGAAGAGTAGTACACTATAAAGAGACTTGACATTGAGTAAGTCCAAGTGTTGAAATATAACTAAGTCGTTCACTCCTTGAAGGTCTCTTATGAACTCATTGCGAAAGTGAAAGTGGGAACTTTATAGTGATACATGAGAAAGAGTATAATTTACAGACCTAGAATTAAATATGCAAAAATGAAAAATTGACATAAATTAACTTAAAATATTTATATTGACCTAGACTAGAAAGTACACCGAATCACAATACTAAAAAATGCATGAAAAATGCCAAACAAAGAAAAACATTGAAAACACACAGAAAAGCACCGACCATAATGGAGAAAACACTGATAAATATGAGAGGGTGCATGAAAATCAATATATAAGGTTTGCGGAGTGGGTGCGTGGAATCACCCGTTCGCCAGCGAAAATATGGAATGCGTGAAAGCCGGATATTCATTCAACAACTTCCGACGAGCGAGTTGAATGCATGTTGAATACGCATCCATAACTGAAAGAACATCTGTAATTTTTGTTAGTTTTCTTGAAACTAATGCAATGTATCCTATCAATGTAATATACATTTTAGTTATAATTGCGATTCAAATTGAATAATAATTTCCTTTTCGCACCCCCCAAATGTAGCTGCCATATTTTTTTACTATTGGCTCTTCATCACGGAGGAGATAAAAAATAACCCTAATCCTAACCCTTAATCCTGACCCTAAAACATCCTGGACGGAAAGTGGGAAGTGCGAAAACGAAATAGCACCACTGAAAGAATATATGTAATTTTTTTTAGTTTTCTTGAAATGTATCCTATCAATGTAATGTACTTTAGTTATATTGCAATTAGACCTTATTACTTCAAATGTCGAAATACCAAACTGTGCTCCCTTGCCTCGTTTTGATGTGGTAATTTGATGATCAGAAATTGGCCCATAGCAAATTTCTGTTATGAAGAAATTAATATCAAGTAATGTCACAATATAAAAAATCAAAACAAGGTCAGGTTTGATAGTCTGATAACGTGCATTCAAGGATTTGATTTTGTGAATGTGGGATGGAGATAGAAAAGAGAAAGAAAACAAAATGCTTTATGAATCAATAATTTCCAGTTCTTTTATGCATAAAGTACAGAGTCAAAAAAATTCTGACACTCATAGTGGCAAAAAGAGCATGAATAAAAATGATCTATTATAAAAAAATAGCTTTTTCGAATGCATAAAGAAACACTAGGAAGTAAAACCAACAAGAAATACATAACAGACATCTTTTAAACTTTGCCAAAATGTTCACGTAACTTAACCCAGATATAATGAACAACATCCAGTTTTATGTTGCAACTTTAAATGTCAATCGACAAAATTCAATTTGTATACATAAAACATTCTTGAATTGGTCACATGTTCCTTTCAAATGAACGATAACCAATTTGAATCAAAGTTTCCTGACCACATATATGCTGGAAATGCCCAACACGTCACATCTGTTACTCCTGTCTTGGTTCAGCAGTTCCATTGTTTCAAGTATACCAGATATTCCATGACTATAGTGATTCATAAATTGATATCAATGACTCTTGATAATGCCTTATACACCTGAAATAGTAAAACCAACAGACAAATTATTAAGAGCATAAATTCCCATTCACGATACTAACCAAAATCATTATATATTTAACAAAATTATTTAACATAATTATGTGTTTTATTTCGTTCACTTGTGTATACATAATTCACAACACAACATATGCACAGGACATCTGTTTATTTATTTAACATAATTATATATATTTTATGTAATTATAATTATATACAGTATATACATATATTAATTACGTAACTGTAATTTTAGAAATAATTCAAGTAGTATTATGTAAAGTAATAACAATTACACAAAAACAAATTAACTGATTTGTTTCTTTTGCTCTTCATTGTTGTTTTCTTTTAATTATCTTATCCAATTAAAGAATTTGTAAGCTGTAGCTATTTCAACTTCAGTTATTTCTCTAGAATTTATAAAATTTCACCCAAACACATGTATTAAATACTACAATGGAGTTGACTAATTGAATTCCAAATCAGAGAATATTTTACAATATATATATGATGGATAAAATATTGTTTACATTTTTTGTTGTTAAGCAGTCCAATTTGATCATAAAATGTGACTACGATTGTACTCTTTTAAATAGACAAATTCCATGAATGGTGATGTACTGTATACTGTTTTGATGTCTCAGTGATTTAGACATAGAAAATATCAAAGCCATTTTTTTCTGCACATACACATATTCTCCCTAACCTGTCGTCAGCATAAAGTTTATCATATACGAAACATGCAAATCATTTCCCATGAACAATAATAAGCTTGCAATTAAGAATTCAAAAAGTATATATAAATCTCTAAAAGGACCTATATTATGAATAAAACTTTATGCGGGGCATACATAGTGGTGTGTGTCTACTGCTGCAACACACCTGATAAACATAAACATTTACATTAGATTTTATCATCATCATTGGACTTTTATGTCTTGTTTTGTGTTGTGTGTGGAAATAAAAACAGTTAGGTGGATCAAAATACAACACGAAGTAGTTGAATAAACATGGCTTAAAGATATAGCATATGGAGAAGAAATAACAGCTTTATCTTTTATTCCTCACAGATACACAGCTTGTGAGAATCCATAGATGCACTTTCAGAAGCTTTGATTTAAATTTTCAAAAGTATCAACAAGCAATATTCTCATTAGCTTACAATATTATCGTAAAGGATAAGAGGTATTCCTGGTTTCCCAGTTGGAAGTTCATAACAAACCTCGGAGCATTCGGAGATTTCTCGGGGGAAAATGTCTACTTAACTCAAAAAGCAACCACTTTGTTTTGACCGCCACCGTACAGATCGACAATTTTGCCTAAACGCTATACCCTGAACACTTGTAAGCTTGATCATCCAAATTATTACCTGCCTCAAAATTTCCGAAAATTAAAGGTAAGTGAGCCAAATCGCACTTTTTGTATGACCCTGTAGGAGGTTGCATCCAGTTACGGCAGCCGAAATGCATCTCTCTGTTAGTGTTTGATGACAATATTTGATCTTGCCAAATGAGCTCCGTTCCGCTAAAAGCTACACTCCGCAAAAATAGATAGATAGGTATATTTTCTGTTAATAATAAGTTTACAGGCTGGCAATATAATGTTACAACAATTTTCAGAATGTTAAAAACAACATAAAAACGTTACAGTTTCTATAATTCAATATGTTAAGAGGATATTCTCGTCAAATCATAAATTAACAAGGAAAACTCGTAGAAGATCAGGGTGATCTTATCATTGAGAACCTATTTTGCTTGTTCCTGTTGAGATATTTTTTCAGTATCTAATAATGTACTATAGATGTAATCTTTAAAAATTCATTGGCAAAATGTGTGTGTTAAAAATATTTTCCCATGTTGTCAGTATGTAGGAGGAGCACAGCCTTAAGTTTTTGCTTAAAGTTTATATAAGATTTGCAATCCAGTGGAGTGTTTGTGGAATCTATGAGGATATTCCACAAGTGCGGTGCACGAAAAGATATAGCGAACTGCTTAAGTTTATTGCGGTTCAGATAACATTCTCGCAAATCTTGTTGTGTACTTGTTTGTTGGTTTTAATTTGCACAAATCATGAAATATGGGTGGTGCAGTCTTAGTTTTACTTTACATTTATAAATAAAACAAAGAATTTGGTAGATGTTGATTTGATAAAATAGTGAAGGTTTTCAGAGCGTCAAAGAATGGCTTAGCATTTGTATAGCGGTCTTTAAAGTGTATAATGCGCATTGCATGTTTTTGAAGGCGATAAAGTGGCGTTAGTTTTGACTTAGATGAACTGGCCCAAACGATATTTGCATAATATAGGTGGGAATATATAAACGCAAAATAAAGTTGCTTCAGCAGTTGTTTAGTCAGCAGGTATCTTACTCTATATAATATACCAATACATTTAGAAACTTTTGACCGACAGTATCAATTTGTTTTTTCCAGGAAAGGGTTTCATCTAACATAATAGCCAATAACTCCCAAAAATTTAGTTACCGTTTCTCTTTTTATAGAAATATTGTCTATCTTTAATGTTGGAATAATTTCTGGAATAAATCGCTTTTTATTGGATGGATGAAAAATAGGATACTTCGTTTTCTTTATATTTAATGGCAGCCTGTTGGCTTTAAACCATTCTGCTACTTTGGTAAGCTCCAAATTCATTGTTGAAAAAAGGTCTGCGAAATTTTTGTGGGAATAAAATAAATTCGTATCGTCAGCAAACATCACTTGTGAGAGTATTGTAGAGCATTTACAAAGATCGTTCACGTATATTAGAAACAATGAAAAAGTGCAAAAATGAATTAAAAAAACCTGAACTAAAGGTGAATGCCTTTACAATCCTTCCTGTAAGACATTTCAAGGACAGACCAGAATACAACGATATGAAACCAATCAACAACCAACAACTCGACTTTTTGCTACTCCATAGACACACAAATTCCATTCAATTGAAGCAGTTGAACTTGAAAAATTAAAATTACGTCCAATAATTGATCAAACTGGTACCTAAAGCAGGAAAGGTGATTGCTTCATACCTTCGTCCTATAATACATAACAAATTCATCATATCTGTCACCCAACAATTTCCAGAAATGTTGATAGATATACCACTTATGGAAGATGTAGAAGATGTAACCTGTGATGTCGATTCTTTGTTTACCAACATTCCAATTGACGAAACTATTGAATTCATTTGTGAATTCAACTTGAACCAATCTGTAAACGTTCAATCTTCGAAAAGCTCCTAACTAAATTAACTCTTATGTCCAAAATTAACGCTGACCTTGGAATTCTTGCTCAATGTTAATAAAATATCCCTTAACGCAGGTAAGACAGAGTTTGTCATACTTCCATCAAGTGCCAAATGCTTGCCCAGAGTTCCATTTCGTAAACTTGTTGGGAAACAGATCTACCCTAGTTCCAGCGAGAAGTGTCTTGGTGTTCATCTTGATGAACACCTTAACTGGAGAGCTCATACCGCAGAAATTGCCGAAAAATTGCGAAGAGACAATGGAGCATTATCCAAAGTACGTCATTATATTATGCCTCTGAAATCTTTGATCAATATTTACCATGCTATATTTTCATCCCATATGCGATATGCATGTTAAGTTTGGGGTTTGTGTGATAGGTATATAGTTCTTTTATGCTTGTGGGGGTGTTGATAAAATAGATAAAGTAAATCTTTTCAGAAGGATATCTACTGGGTTTCTAGCAATCAACAATAATGAAATTTGTTATGAAGGTGCAGGCGATTAAGCGGATGCTATTCTCTGCATGCCTGGAACCTTTGGTTATTGCAGAAGTGACTTCGGGAAACAGTTGGACCACTTGTCCAAAAGATTTTCAGTTGTAGTTTTTGATCCAAGAGGTTATGGTAAATCCTTCAAAAAGCGTCGTGCTTTCCATCGAATTTTTATCATTTAGATGCAGATGACGGGGCGAAAGTCATGGGAAAACTGAGTTAGTAATGGTGATTCATTTTCATAAAGTTTTGAATGCCCTTCACAGATAAGGCTATTTACTTTTACTTCCATTTCCGGTTCAGATTTTAAACGGTACTCTGTACTCGGCTGGAGTGATGGTGGGATTTCAACATTGATCTTGGCTGCTAACCACCAAAAGGCTGTCTCCAAGCTTGTCGTTTGGCGCTGTAATTCATTTGTATCTCAAGAAGACTTAAACATGTTGGAAAAAACTCGTTATCTCAGTTAGTGAAGTAAACAAATGAAAGCTCCATTAGAAGGTGAAGTTGTTTTTTTACTACTGTCTTGACTTCGTGGATTTAGAAGTGGCTGTTTCCCTTTGTGACCTAATAAACATTTAACGAAAGGAGTTGTTATTACTTGTAATTATTGTTACCTTTGGTCCCATAGAAGTCGCAAAACCATTCATTCTTAGAAATTTATGGAAAAGAAGGATTGGAAACACTTTGGAACAATTGAGGGATGCGGTTTTTGGGTTTGCTGATAATGGTAACATTTGTGTAGACGAGCTTGAAAAGATTCAATGTCCAATTTTGATAGTCGAAGGACCGGTATGTGTCGTCATTTCATCCTGAATTCATTCACAAACGTCTGAAGAACTCTCAGTTCGTTCGGTGAACCGAGAGAAAACATAACATTCATTTGAGATTTTATGAAGATTTCAACGAAATGGTTACTAAATTTTTACGAGAAAATACAATCGCGTAGGTATTTTGACCCAATTATTAGAACATGAGAAGTTGTTGCAGCCAAACAAAAGAAAAAACATACGAATATGGAAACTGCAACCTTTATGAGAATGTCATATAATTGTTTTTTATTTTAAGTCTTTCCAGGGAAAGAACTTAACGTTTTTCTTGATGTCTTTTGTAAGTGATATTCCGTGATGGTTTCTGCTGAAAGGAGTAAAAGATAACAAGATGCCCTTGCAGGCATAAGGATTTCTGCAAAATCAGCTGAAGTATGAAAAAAGAAAGACTATGACATTCTTGAAATTTAAGAAAAGTTTAATCCGCAATATATATTTATTAAATTTCTGATCATGTACTCCCCAAAAATCTGGTAAAAACATAATTGTCACCATGCAAAACTTGATTAACCAATAAACTTGATTATATCTGAATGACATAATGTTCTTTATTTTGTTGGTAAGAAATGATATTAAGGATTCAGTGATCAATTCAGATAAGACAATGAGTGTGCATGTAAGTCAATGTAAATGTTATGAATTTAATGTCTTGTCAATCTTCCTAACAGAATTCCTAATTCACAAGGACAAAAAGGAAAGCAATAAATTTTTAAAAACGTATACACGCCAGGGCATTATGAAAGCATAACTGACACAATACGAACCTTACATTAACTCCTAATAAACTTAATGAACAAAATAACATCAAATTTATATGCTTACAGATATCACTGTGATTACGTATGTACGGTCAATCTTCCTAATTATGAAAAGACTTCCCAAACACGAAGTAAACAAAGATTAGGATTATGAAAAATATGACCTAAGCTATAACTGAAAACAGAAATTTGCGTTAAAAGATGTCCAGTATTTAGAATTTACAGACAATCAAGGTAAGTTTCAATTTGCTATCGTAAATAGTAAGTCCCCATTCCTAACTCGGGACATTGATAATACAGCCAAGAACTATACAAGTATATAAGCTGAAATAGCTAAAGAAACATAAAATAAGATGCACAGGCAGAGGGTAGACAAGACATTCCTTGTATGTTGTTAGAGCTGAAGAGGAAACTGAGCTGAGCTGTATGTATCCAGAGCTTAAAAAGCACTACAGCCCACACATGAAACAAACGGTATTTTGTATCTAGAAAGGCTTAAAAGAATCCCAGACATTTTCCAAAAAATAAAAGTTGCACACACTGTTTTTACAAAGCATTGAGAACTTGTTTTTAGAAAGGAATGAACGCAGTAGAATCATTGTAAGATAATTATAAATTTCTACCTTTTACTTTTGGTTTTGAAAGTGTAAATCTTCTTTTAAATCTATTCAGTATTGATCAATCAATGTGGAAGTCTCTATATGGGTTTCTTCGGTTTCTTCTGCCATTATGCAAACGGCGTGCAAACGTAAAGTCGAAAAATACCCGGATGATCACATGGCGGAAATCAAGCCAATAAACTGTCGCTATTGAAGTTAAGGTGGCTATATTTGCACCCTTTCGTAGAAATCGGGCATTATACACCAATCACGATTGAGACAGCTTTTTTATGAACCAATGAAATTTAAGAAACAAAAATGTGTAGGTTTGGACAGTAAGATGAAAAAACAGAAAAACAAAGACGATCGTAAAGTATTTCTTGCTTACGCAGAAATCCAAATAAGACAGTCTATGCTTATTACTTCTATGACGGAGCGAATGACTATCATGCCCCGTGAAAACAAGCCGTGATTGGTTTCCGTAAATTCAGTCATAAATTAAGCCTGACAGTTAGTTACAGGCGCTTCGTTTTAGCCGTTGTTTGCGATAAGTAATGATGGCTTGAACATACATGTAATCTAATAGTTACAGATTTTTTGATTAGTTTGTGAGGTTTAAAAACTAGTAAATTCTGATTTTTCAAATTTTTTATTGTATTTTATTTATCGTAATGCCAATAAGTCAAATAGAAGTCATATGAAAATGGTTTTATAAATACATTCTAAAGTTAAGACTTTAGAAAAGTTTTGTTACGTTTAGAGCAGGTGATAGTAGTTTATACGGTCGATTTTATGTCGCGTCTAACTCAAAAAATATGAAAAATGATTTAAGATCGACAAAAGTGCGACTGTATAAACACATTATTTTATTAAGGTCGACCTTAATATTTAAGTCTATCAAATTTTGCCGAACTTTCCACAGAAGTTCGGCATTAGTGCGGCATGCATTTATACAGTCGATCTTCCGCCTGTTTTGAAGGAAGTGTATCTTTTCTCAAGTACACAAAACACTAAATTCTTTTGTTATCGGTTCAAAATGTGCTGTCTCATCAAAATAAATCAAAATGGCCGAAAACATGAGCGACCACGAGGAAGAAGTAAGTATATTTCCAGATATGTATTTCAAGGCTTTTGCCACAATAACTACATGTTTTTGATATCCTTACAATACACCTTTTCTGAAAGTCCGTTATTCTTTGCACACCAATGTTGTTTTCAAGCTCTCCAATGCTATAAAATGGAAAAAAACACTAAAACACACTTTTCGAGATCTTTTGAAAAAAACACAAGAGGCCCTTAGGCCTTAAGGTCAGCGCAAAATAGGACTAAGAAATTAAAAGCAATTGCAATATTCTTTAGATTATTATATTATGAATGCTTATCCTTCAAGAATTAGTGCTAAGAATCAAAGTTTCTGATTTTGAACCGAAAAAGTTACAGATAACAAAATAAGGCGTTAAAGAGGGCGCAAATAACTGCGAACTAATTACACACACTGACTGACTCACTTAACACCCACAGGGGAAATGAAAAATCAGTAACGTTAACCAAAGGGAGAAATAAACACTATTCAAAACATGTACAATTTCAAGCAGTCTAATATTCGTCATCATAAAGTTCAAATCCAAAAGTTGTAACAAATTTTCAGGTACACATTTCGAAGATCAACTTTGCTAATGCTCGTGAAATGCACGTATAAATGTCCTGATTACCATGCATTATAACATAATCAGAAACCATTGACAAATTGTTTACAAAAAGCGTTAGGATCAGATCTTAGTAATATAAACAATCTAAGCAAAATCATTGTGTTGATGTGAGTGTATTCAACACGTTGAAAATCTCGGTAGACTGAGGACATAAATAGCTTTCATAAATTTGTTTATATAAAAAAATCTACTGTATTCTCATGCCTCTGTAATACGTGTTTTTAAAATTTTATACAGAAAATGCTCTAATAGTAACATGCTCTTACATGGTATTGTAATAATGGCAGTTTTTCAAAACAGTAACATAAAAAAAAGTAATAATTGGGTAAAACTATGAATTTCCTGTTGATTGAAACACGATTTCGGAAAACTTGCCTTTTGAATCATGGAAAATCACTACTTAGATTCCCCTCTACCGTTTCACTAAAGAAAAGGAATACACTTTCAAAAAAATTACAAACAAACTTTATACGATAATCATACAAACTAACAAAGCATATGACTGTGAAAGGGCACCTAAGTAGCAGGAAATGTTATTAAAACACGTTTGAATTCAAACACTTTTTATTAAGGTCATCTGCAGAAATTTCAGTATTATATCAATTATCTTCAAATGATTGTTCTCTCCAATAGCAATAAAATGCCATCATCTATAAAATTACTACCTCTAAAGTAGTAAAGTATATTTTTTTTTACAATATATATACAGGTTATTGTGATCATCAGAATTATATATATATAAAGTTTTATTCAGCAGCAGAGAGGGGAAAATAAATAGAATGATATATTCTTTCTGCTTTTATAGTAAATATAGTATATACAAATTATTCTTTTATAGATGCCTTACCAAGTGACGTAATGTTTAAACGCAAGCATTCTTTACTTGAAGATTGTTATGTATATAATAAGTTTCATCATAGAATACTGTTGATCAAGTCATTTTCCTGTGAGCATGTGCATGTACTTTTAGCAGGAAATAAAACATTATTATACATTTCAAACTGTTTTATCTGTTCATTGGTATTCTAGAGGACCCATAAAGACAATGAAAACTCAAGAAAGTCAAAGTAGAGTATATACCTTGTTTGTGGAAGAAATATGTATATAGATATAAATATATAACACAACATATATAAACACATGTAACACGTTCACTTCTTACATTTTTTTGTAACGCCTGAAGAGGCAGTTCAAACTGCCGAAAATATTTGCAGGTTACAAACGTTGTCGTGGTATTATATTCCAACGTTTCAACGATATAAATATATATCTACAGAAATGTATTCCGCAAAGTAATTTGCATAAAAAGTCATTTTTCTTATCATTTTGTTTGTATATAAGTCTTGAATTGACATGGAAAAAGTGGTAAAGGAGCATGAGAGTACGCTTTTTCGTATGTATTAGAAGAGCAACAGTTGTATCATGAAACTAATTTTTTTTAATCTGATACCCTGTTGTACCCTGTTGAACCTTTTTGTTGCTCCAATTTCTGATATCCGCAAAAATAAATTCTGCAAATTCATATTATAAAAAAATCACTCATCCGCAACAATTAATTCCGTAAATTAAGCCAATTTTTGGACCCCTAATCTGCAAAATTAAATCCGCAAATACTTCTTCGGTAAACTTTTTTTATTTTTATTTATTAAACGAATATTTATTTACAGGTTTGTCACTTCAACAAATAAATGCTGTTATCAATATGAGTCCTGCATTAAAAAAAAAGAAAAAAAGAAAAAAAGTAGGGCCTTTAAATCAGAAAAAAAGTATACGAAACGAATACCGGTATGCTAGAATGATAATTGTGATAAAAATTGTGGACACACGCACAATTTCTTTCTTTAAGGTAATATTCATAATGTATATATATATATAAATATATAATATTACTTGACTTTTTTGTTAGATATTTCTGAACAGTTTTAACCGCTGAAGATGATTTAATTGGAATAGAAATTGATTCTCAAATAATATGCATAGTTGGTTTGTGTTGAATCCCATTATTTTTTACCACAAACTTTTCAACAAAAAAACAATAAAATGAAAGTCATTTTAATGCACATTTGACCCTATCAATCAATTTTTCTTTGATTTTTAGTTCAGGCAGAACATAAAAAATATGAATAATAATAAAAACGAGACAAGATAACAAATGAAAACATGTATATCCAAGAGAATATGGACCCTTGGAAGCAGCCGAGCTATCATGTCCATTTAGGTCATTTAACCTCACAACCAATATTAATAAACACACACCACAAAAAACTCCGAAAAAATCAGCATATAACCTAGGGTCACTCAAAATACACAGTCAAAACTATGAGAACTACTTTGCCATCTTGGTAGCATATATATAAAACGTATGGCTGGACGCACTCATGAATTCGTTATCAAAATTTGGCAAATAAAGTGGCTTACACGCTGAATCTTTCTTCTGGCAAGTTCGCGGTGCAATTTTTACGCCGCACTTACCATGAAAAAAATTACGTAACTACTCAATCATGAGCGTTTTATAACTGAACCACGGACCAATATAGCCTAAGTTCTGGTAGCCTGCAAGGTATCAGCCTAAGTAAGACCTGCAACATAACAAACGGGACTGACTGACTGACTGACTGACAGACACGGGGAAATGAAAGATGAGCTACCTGCGGCGCTGACCAATTATGGGAAATTATTAGAAATGTGTTGATATCATATAACAATATTCACTTTCAGGATTATGATGATTATGAAGAGAATGCAGATGAGGATAACTCATTTAAAGATGTCATTTTTTACAAACAAAGTAAAGAGAAAAAAAGACAAGGGAGAAGAAGACAGTGGCCAGAACCTTTAGTCGATGATCTCGTGGATATTATATTAGAAAGTGAAAAATTCAGAGACAAGCTCTTGTTGACAAATGTAAAGAATGTAAAAAACAGTCAATACTATGCCAAAGTTATTGAGGAGATCAAAGTCCGTTGCAATGAAAGAGATGAAGAGTTTAGCTTTGACATAAAGCAAACACGACAAAAGTTTAAAAGGTGTGTTAATATCTGCCGAAATGCTGCCATGAAAGTAAAGACTGCCTCAGGTATCAAAAGGTTCCAGGAGGATAAACACTTTGGTAATTGGTTTGAAAAATTGCTCCCCTACATTAGTTCAATGGATAACAGTCAGCCGCAGCAAGCTATTGAACCAGGTCAGTTTCATGATAAATCTCCTGCAAGTGTAAGAATTGGTGAAGTTGATGATGATTCTGAAAAGTCAGAAGTGGAAGATCAAGGTTCCCGAGATTCTGCAGAAACCTCCTGTTCTTCAAAATCTTCAAAATCATCTTCAAAGAAAAGGAAATCCTATGTACCAACTCCAACTATGAGAAAAAAGTCGTTAAAGACAGAGGCTATTCTTGGGGAAATAAAGGACACTGTTGAATCATTGAAAAACTTGTCTTCAGAAAATTCCTCAAAAGAAATCTTGGATTTTCTGAGGGAGGAAAGCAGAAGGCAAGCGGAAAGGGACAATGCCTTTTTTCAGGTACTGACAAATTTTCTCCAACCTAGTCCACATCCACCTATGTATCAATTGTACAATTGTACAAATCGACCAGCTGCAGGATCTAATTTGCGATTTGGCATGCCAATGCGACCAGAAAGTTCGAGTATGAGTCATCCTCAAGAAAGTCAAATGTCATTTACATCACAAGTCATGGACCCAAATTATCCTTGATTATATAACTGAACATCCAAAATTATACAGAGTGTTAAAAGCAAAGTAAAAGTAAATTCTTGTCTTAAGAAAATTAGTTCCCTATTTTGTTTAACAAGAAAAACATTGTTCTGTTAACTTATTCTGAATCTTCTTTTTCTTTCCAAAAGCTCTTGGTCAAAGCATCTCGAACAGCAACAGAGGCAGACCTCTTGTTAACCTCAAAATGTTTTTGCTTTGTGTTTCTGAGAGCAAGGACATCTCGAACTTCATCTGGGCTTAGACGTTTATTGGACGCATGGTCAAGGGTTAGATCGAACTTTCTTGGAACGAGTCTCCAAGTTCAATGCATAGGTTATGCAACACAACACAAGCTAACCCATATAGCTTCACTGTTTCTTTGTTACTCTCACATTTTCGGAAAAGAACTCTAAATCTGCTCTTCAGCCTACCAAAAGCACCCTCTGTAACAAGTCTTGCACGGCTGTGTCGGAAGTTGAAATACCTCTTATCATTAGGTAGCACTGCATCTCCATGTGGCTTCATAATCCAAGTCCTTAAGGGAAACGCACCATCTCCTAAGATGAGTGGAGGAATATCGACACCTTCAACTTGTTGAACAATTTTTGGAATGATATTTCCCTTAACAATTTGATCCCAAAGTTCTGTTGACTGTATTAACGTAGAGTCATGAGTATTTCCAGGGGCCCCAACAGAAGCCCATATAAATCTGTATTCGGCGTCTACAAGTGCCATTAATACAATAGAGTAAAAGCCTTTGAAGTTGAAGTATTGCTTCATTGCTTGACCACCACCTTTAGGGCACTTTATAGGCAAATGTGAACCGTCTACTGCTGCGAAAGCATATGGAAATTGCCACTCTTCCCCAAATGTTGCCATGGTCTCTTTATACTGATTTATTGTGGACGGAAAAAATTTCGTTACTGTTTCATCCCACAGAGTGTTGACAATGACACGACAGGTTTCTATTACAATTACGCAAACTGTGGATTTAGATAATCCAGACATTTCTCCTATTGTGTAAATGTAATCACCACGTGCTAATTTATAGATTGTTATGGCAAGTCTAAAGTCCGGTGGTATTGGTTCCTCTGACACTGTTTTTTTCAATAATTGATTGTGAATACGCCCTAAAATGTGGTTAAATGTAGCCCGACACATTCTGAATGTCTCATAAAATCTCTCGGAGCTATAAATATCTCGGACCATATCCCACCATCCAGTATTTCGCATGAATCTTCGACATGAACGTGGTTTCCTTCTTTCTAACCGTTGGTGTCTTTCTAGTTTTCTTACCAATAACAACATTGTTTCCATATGGAGAAAACTCTGCCGGATAATAATTCTTTTTCTTGCCTCGTAGTGCATTAAAATGGCTATCGCCCTCTTCAAGAAATCTACTTTTTTCCTTCGATTTTGAAAGTAAAGCAAAAGCATACTCATCAAGTACCTCCGGTTTAGTGCTGCCATTTTTGCAAAAAGAACACGAGCAAAGTGACTTGCTTTAATTAAGTTTGGCATTTACCTTGTGCATAAATCAGAAAATATTTAAGTGTCGCACTTTTGCAGCACTAAAATGTTTGAGTTAGACGCGACCTAAAATCGGCCGTATAAACTACGCCTATCATTTAATATTATCATTTCATATAGTTATGATTATTTTGCATATTTACCATAAAAAACACCAAAAATGTCACACTAATAAATAAATAATAAAATCTATGTAGCAACAACTTTCGTTAATAAGAGTTTTCATTTCCTTTTGAAAAAAAAAGCAGTCATACACCGGAGTGAGTTTTTGAATAAAACGTTTATTATTTGTTTAAACATTGTAAATTATAAATATATATATAATGACACAGTAAACTTTATTTCATAATTTCAGTCTCTTTAATCACCCTAATAGTGGGTATAAAAAATAGATACAAAAAAAACTAATAACATCCTACCTACAAAAAATATATATACGTGGAAATATACGTGGAAATGGATTCCTAGAAAGAAAACTAACTATAAAGCAGAAAAGGCCGTGAAAAATTATCTGAGAATGGAGGGTGAGAAAATTGATAAAAACGGATCTAGAAATGCGAAGTATAGACTATGTAGTAAGAAATCCCAAAAGAAAAGACTAACAGCTAGGATGATATACTCCAAACAATAAATCAAAAAGTTCAAAAGTTCACTACTGGATATATCTTAAAATATATGTTTAAAGTTTTCGCTTTTCTTTATACAGATAATTACAGAGTTAAAAAATAATAAAACAGCCATAAATGGCCGCAACTCAGCCGTCTTAACGAAAAAATGTCGGGAATTAACTCACGCTTGAAGTCTAACGACATAGAATCGCCTTTGCGTTTGTCTACATTTCGTATATAAGAAGTCGCTGTGCAAGAAAGGTAGTGAAAATCGAGATTTTAGAAAAAAAAAGTCGTTGTCAATTTGATTTCTTTCCGAAAAAAATTATACAAAAATCAGCTACTCAGAAGCTACGAAGGTTAAAGGTTATAACGTAAAGTAATGACAATCGAAAATCTAAAGAGTTTAATAAAACCAAAGGTGTGAAGATAGTAAAATATCTAACTGACAAAAAATACACAAGTGTTTTTCAAAAAACTAGGTTCATGAAAACATCATTTTTTTTATGATTCATAAATATAGACAGTCAATAAATGAATGTGAAATGTACTTTGTCTAAAACACATTATAATAACTAAAATCAAAAAGGCGTATAAGTGAAAAGGTTGAAGAAAAGCCATTATGAGTTCATTATATGCAACAGAAGACAAGTTCATGTATGAGTCTGGAAATTATTACTCAGTTAAACATTTATAGCAATAACCGCACCTCTGTTATCCAAATTCAGTTCGGTTGTATCGTCTTCTAGAAATGCCTCCATAATTCCATCTATTGTAGTAGGTACAGTCAATTTTTTGGCTGCAAAATATTTGACAATATGCCTGTGATAAACATTCACAGTAGCTGAATCAAAAATCATTTTCATGCTGAACTGGTTTTCTAGGTTATTGCGTAAGCACACAATTCCACATATAGTGCACTTAAACAATCGACTTTTATCTCCAGATGAAACATTTTGACTACAACGTGGACATACAACCCTTTGTTGCTCATTGAAAATCGCAAATGGCGGAAAAGAAATTGTTTTTATTCTCAATTTGGAAAGCGTGCTTTTAGCCTTGCGAATGTCAGTAGAAGGAAGGTGTAAAGATTGTGTTGTGGTTTGTATTAAGCGAAACAGTTCCAAGGTAGTCGTTCACTACTGCACTTGTAATTAAATACACTCTATCGTTCTGAACTGACTTTATCCTATCACCCCAAAACGCAACCTTTATTACATCCGTCTCATCATTAACGGATAAATCTAACTTGTTTACAACTGCACCAGTTTTCTTTAACTTCGTAGGAATACTTGGACGACCTTCAACTGTGAGGTATGCTTCAAGTGATACTACATCTCGGCGAATTTTACTTTCTAATATCGACTTAATTGTCAGTAATTCCGACTTTGCATATTCAAATGATGGATTAACCGCCTTCTCAATCTTTGAGTTATGTCCAATTTGAATATCTTCTGCTGTTGAATCGAAAAAGTTCATTTTTCTTTTCTTTTCACTTCTTGTCTTTGCAGCGTTTTCCAATTCGTCATGGTAGCTTTCATTAAAACAAACACCACGAAACGTTTTAGTAGGCGATTGTAGCTGCAAGTTAAAATATTTCAAATTTTGATTTTTCTTGGTATGCTTCACTGATGTCACATTGTGTACATAAGCAACGAGATCTGCAAAATAACAATAAGTAAAATTGACATAGAAACATTATATTCAAATGTCATTACAGTCAGACTGTTTATTTTTCTAATGGAATTGAATTCATCATCATTAAAATAACATTAAAAAGATCATCATGTAGTTACCTTCAACGGAATCATCAGCGTCTTCGGCCTTTTGGACGTACGTATCTGACAGTGGTGTGCATAAGGCTGTTTCTAACAAAGACCCTCCAGCTTCTTTGCTTTCACTATCGGCACTGATCTCCTCAAAATTGTTCTCACCATCCTGGGGTAATTCCTCATCCTCCTCTTTTAATAATTCCACGGATTTTTCGTTTATATCCATCACTAGTTTTCTAATGAAAATTTAATCATTAGGATATATATGACAGAAACAGTACATTTTCCCCTTCTCCAAATTTGATAAAAGCAGGCGGTACGAAGAGAAAAGCAATTGGAATGGAAGAATCGTGCTTTCAGTATTGGGTGCTGTAAATAACAAATCCCTTTGTTTCTTAAGTTGTTGTGATCTTTCAATAAAAGTTATAATTAACTCTATCAAAAACAAGCCGCATGGCTGCAACAGGTCACGACTTTAAGCTTTACTGTTATTTATTGCCTGAAGAATAGGTGTTTTTTATTTTGCTATGTTTTTTCATTTTAACTGTATTATATACTTTTACTCTACATTTCTAGAGTTTGTAGACATCTGAGACAGGCCGAGGAGCGTGAAAACTAAGGGTTATATTGTAGATATTTTAATTTGAAATTTTAAAATAAAATGTGATATAATAACAAATTTATGTGTTGGAATTGCGTCGAAAAATACGCTTATGCTTTTTCTTCTCACTCGCGGAAAAGTAGGTTAGGTAAACCTCCCCCCAACCATGCTGGGTCATGCTTTAAAATGTTCAATCTTGAAGGGTGAACGCTTATATAAATTGACAACTCTTAATTCGTTGAACTATGCATTCCCAAAAGGTAAAATCTGCATACCGTTTTCTCTCTAACTAGCGCCCCTCTCCAGTAAGCGCCCCCTTCTAGTCAAAAATATTTTTATAAGCGCCCCTCTCCAATAAGCGCCCGGGCGCTTATAGAGGGACTAGACATTACTCAGAAATTTATAAGCGCCCGGACGGTAATTAGAACTTTGAACCAAACACGAATATTCTGTTATAGAAACGGAAGGCTATGTTTTTGTGATGTCTAAATTTAAGTTATAAGTACAAAATCTTATTTCGTTGCCATGAAAAATACAGTTGTTTTTACTCTTTTATGATAAAAAGCAATGCCTCGTTCACAGCTAGCATGACCATTTTAAAATTTTTTTATAAGCGCCCCTCTCCAATTGGCGCCCCTCTCTAATAAGCGCCCCCCTAATTTCTAAAAAAATTTTATAAGCGCCGGGCGCTTATTAGAGAGAATACGGTATTTGAAACTTACAAATGTTTCAGAACTTTAATACACCTTTCCCGTAATTGATTGCGCAATATTTTTATCATGCTCTACCTCGTTTTCAAATGCTATACCATGACAACCGAATCTCCCGTGCTCAATCATTAACACTGTCACAATCATAACACTAATTGCTCATTACTGAAATGAGTCCCGTGCCATTCTGTTACCATATCAACCTTTGCGAAAACGAGGCGGAGTATGGTAAAAAGTATTGCGCAATCAATTACGGGAAAGGTGTATTTACTTTATCGATCCTTATTACACCGGCCTTAAATGGCATTATTTTTTGAGTGGCGGTATTAGGGCGGGCGTTA
This sequence comes from Turritopsis dohrnii, assembly GCA_027922465.2. Taxonomy (NCBI): domain Eukaryota; kingdom Metazoa; phylum Cnidaria; class Hydrozoa; order Anthoathecata; family Oceaniidae; genus Turritopsis; species Turritopsis dohrnii. Next base: position 841,682 of record BQMF02000019.1, read on the forward strand.
GAGGTCTCTGAAATTATTACGCCGACCTTTCAAAATAAGACCATTAGCATGTATTTTGATGGGTTTTTTTATTTGTCGGTATTGGTATTTTGCTGTTCGAAAATTTTTGAATTTGAAAATTTTTTATGCAGGCTTAATATAAAAACTTCAGTCAAAAAAGTTAAGTAGAACGGTAGTTATGAAAGGTCATTAGTTTCAAAAATTGGACAAAAGATGTCAACACTCAGGGGTATAAGCAGACAAGAGACAACTAAACAAATGAAATGGTTATATAAGTATGATACAATAACTAGCAGCAAATATTTACATCTGAAATTTAGGATTAAATACTAAGGAACCACACATATTATCTAAAATTAGTAGCATTAACCTTAAAATATGGAGTAAAAATTCCATGCAAAATGCTAAAAGTAAACGACCCTTTCTAAACTTTTCATTCTATATTTTTAAAGTGAAATTAATTTCAATTTAAGGCTCAAATAGAGAAACTGCCCAAATGAAAATATGAGTTTGGCAAAATACCTAAATGAAGAAATTTTGGTTTGATTTTGCACAGCCAAGATTATTTTAAATTTGGCGCAAGTTGGACTTCTTGGTCAAAAATTACACTAATTTTAGACTGTTTTTATGTTTTTCGAAGAAAAGATTTATATATTTGGTACAGCTCACTGTAAATTTGGTGCAATTTTTTGCGCCAAAACTTCTTCACTTAAGGTAATTACAAAATGATAAAGTTCAGAGTTAATAAACAAAACGTTTAATCAGCTCACTGTAAATTTGGTGCAGTTTTATTTTGGTGCATCTTTTTGCGCCAAAACTATATATGAACTATATATGTCTATATGAAGACAAAGAGAAAAAATTCAGTTTTAAATTTTTATATTCCTTAAATGCTGAACGGAAGATAACTTAACAAAATGATTAGAAAAAAAACTAAGCGAAGCTGCACGGACAAAAACCTTTATAAACTTTAAATAAAACAACAACAAAGCAAACAAAATATGAAGCAAGAATAAACAATGTATATTGGATTAACAGAAAAATAAAAATAACAAAACATACTGTATCTTGTCAAAGCTGTAAAATAAACTAGTGATTCAAAGTTTCTTTAAGCATAAAACAACTGTAAAACCTATATAAAAACTCCACAGTAAAGATGAGATTCATTATCTCAATTTCAGATGGAAGGTCTGTAAATACTAAATATTTGTCGATACCGTATTCTCTCTAATAAGCGCCTGGGCCCTTATAAAATATTTTTGGAAATTAGAAGGGCGCGTATTAGAGAGAGGCGCTAATTGGAGAGGGGCGCTTACAAAAAAATTTTGAAATGGTCATGCTAGCTGTGAACGAGGCATTTCTTTTTATCATAAAAGAATACTAACAACTGTATTTTTCATGGCAACGAAATAAGATTTTGTACTTATAACTTACATTTAGACATCACAAAAATATAGTCTTCCGTTTCTATTACCGTAATGCTTCGATTAAACGCCCCCCTTCTTTTAAACGCCCCCCTCGAATAGACGCCCCCCTTTTTCAGGAGATTTTTAAATAAACGCCCCCCTCTATTAGACGCTCCCCTCGAATAGACGCCCCTCTCTTGAAAGAGGCGTTTATTAGAGACACACTAATTAAGGCATGTAGAACTACTACATTGCATTGTTTCAGCTTCAATGTTTTCATTTTGTATGAAAATATGGAAATTTGCGATAGACGCCTTTCTTTCTAAATTTTAAACTAACAGTTGCAAACTTTGTCTTTCTTTTCAAAATTTCCTTTTCTAAAACTTCAGAATAACGTTTATTTTTCGTCGTAAAGATAAGTTTTGCAGGAACAACAAGTCCGATTTCCCGTTGACGTTTGCCAGTTATTACTGCTTTTATCTTGTTCTCGAGATCTTGATTAATAAAATGAATGCATAAACTTGAAATTTCTATGGGGATGTGTCCAACGAGAAGATTTTTTTTGTACAAGCCAGCAGCATATTTATCATACTCTCTTGCTTCTTCCTCTCGCTTATCTTGGGCAGCTTCAAGTATTTCTCCAATCGTAGCATCCAACACTTCTTTGTAGACATGATTATACAATTTATATTTACGAAAAAGAAGAGTTTCACAAAAATTCAATAGACGCCCCCCTCTTTTAAACGCCCCCCTCGAATAGACGCCCCCCTAAAAATTCAAAAAATTTAATAAACGCCCCGGGCGTCTAATCGAAGCATTACGGTATATACAGAATTTTCAATTTTTGTTCAAATTTCTAATTACCGTCCGGGTGCTTATTAATTTCTGAGTTAATGTTAAATAACTCTTATTGCAGAGGGGCGCTTATAAAAATATTTTTGATTAGAGGGGGGGGGGGGGGGGGGGGGGGGGGCTTATAAGAAAGGGGGGCTCATTGGAGACAGGCGCTAATTAGAGAGAATGCGGTATTTAATTTTTTGTAAATCAGATCCCCATTATCTACAACAAAATCAACATCACTGTAGAATCCCATGTTCCCAAATTTTTGGCTAAAGAAAACCCAATAGAAAAAAGTGCACAACACGTACATTGCTTCCCAGCAGTTGATCCAAAACGTTCAAAATTGCCTTGATGGAATAGACCCTGTGTTACTTTAGAAAATAACATTATATATATATATATATATATATTGATACTGTGTAAAAACTGTTACAATGTGTAGCGATACACGTTTTTTTTTTAAGAAACACGTTTTCCCAGGCAGCCTCAATGTTTCTTAAGATTTTCATGATTTGAGCCTGAAATGTTTCTTAGATGTTTCTTAAATTTTAGTTAGAAAAAACGTCTAGAAACATGGCGCATATTACATAACTAAGCTAAGAATAGAATATTTATGTGTATATATATATAGTTTTAACCATTGTATATATTTGTTTTCTTTTTTTTCTATATGGAAGAGTAACTTCCTGTTATATTAGCATTCTTTCAAAAATATATCAGTTGTGTTTCTTAATCTCAGCCTGACAATGTTTCTTACGTGTTTCTTAAGATTTTGCCATTTTGAGCCTCATGTTTCCTAAACTCGTGTTTCTTAAAAAAAAAAACCTGTATTAGAAAGACAAAATAGCAAAAGTATTGTTAGAATAGTTTTAACACTCAAGGAACCTCTAGTTCTATGTAACAGTTTTCTCGTTTTGTATATATTCGAATTCGAAATCGTAATCGTAATCACACAAGTTATGGTTTCTTCTCGTAGTTGTTTGTTTTTCTCGTGGTTGGATTGTGATTTGGTTTGTTCTTGTGGTTTTTCGTAGTTTTTTTTCGAATAAGCAGGGGGGGGTGGTGGGTACTCCGCGAAAAAAATTGTAAAATGGGGGGGCCATTATAAAACGCACCACAGAGGGAATTTTCCCAAAATTACATAAAATGGGGGGGGGGGGGGGGGGGGGGGGGGGGGGGGGGGTTGATAATAAAGTGGGGGTGAGGGTGGAAACTGTGGAAGTGAGATAAGGTTTGGCTTTTTCCTGCAAGCACTCTTATTAGAGAAGTCTTGTATATATACTTTATATAGTACAAAAAAACAGTGTTTTGTGAGTCGATTTGTCGATTTGAGAAGAGATCTTCAATACATGATTATTATGTTTGCTTAAACGTCTAATGAGTTATGATGAAATTGCAGTAGAGTACCATAATTACAGTTGTTTCGAATTCACTTTATATATATTATAACATTCACAATTTGTTCGAGTCCGCACTTGTTTTCAACGATCCAAATGCCAGTAGCAGTACGCCGGAATTTTAAGAAAACAATGTACGTATAATTTACAGACCAAACATTTTGAGAATTTGGAAGAAAAAAGTAATAATAGTAAGAAATACAGTCGAGATCTACTTTTTCCCAAAATTTCGCCTCGCCTCGCGCCACCACAGCCGTAATTAAACAGTTCTCGGCTTTGCCGTGACCTGAATAAGTCATATGTCGTCTGCTTACAGTTTAGTTCATATTTCTCACCAGAATTTTCATTATTAACAGTCGTATGAATGTTTCAAAAGTATTGCAGCTATTATTTTTTGCCAAAACACTCATTAAAAACTATGCGTAGAAACTATTACCCTCCCAAACCAACTGCACACAACCTCCCAACACGATTAAAGATCAAAAATCTTTTATTTACAGATTTTTAATTTGAAAACATACAGCGTCATGATCTGATAAAAATACATTTTGTACAATCAAATTGTAGGTCTTATCTTGTAAGAATTTCTTACTGATGAAGATATGATCTAAAAGTTTTCCACTAAGATGGGTTGGGTGATCAACGACCAATCTATATTGTTGGAGTGCTACATTAGGTTCGTTCTTGTCTTTTCCTATAAAAGCTACCCTCTCTGATAAGTGAAAACAAGACATATATTAATGGAGAATATTTGTATTTGCTTGAGACAGGACGTACATCGTGAAGTGTTCGTGTTTTTCCCATCACGAATAAACTGTTTTTAGCGAAAATGCCCGTGTGACGACATCTACTTTCTGTGCTTTATTCTGTAAGTCGTCATTAATAGTATTCGTTTCGTTGTATCATGGGATCTTCATCCGTCCATAGTCGTATTCTTAAGGTTCATCTTCTTTGGTCTTTATCGTCGTTATCGTTTATGTATTTTGAATGTTTGTTTTAGTTAGTTTGCTTTCTTTGTACTCCGCCTTCGGTTCTCTTTTCGGAACTTGTTCGGTTGATTAGTTGAAAACACGTGCTTCGATTTTCACTGTACATTTGTTCCGATATTGATTCTCTCGTCGTTTGTGGTGACATGAAAGGAAACAGATAAGTTGATTAGTAGGCTAAGTTTACCTCACGTGGACGTTCCTGTATCGCAGAGAATAAATAAAGCATGTGCTTTCTCTTTTATAGCCCTCCATTGTTGTAATTATGCACATGCGCGATGCTCTCCCATTCTTATTGCCGGAACCGAAAAGAAACTTCCTTTCCGGCAATTCTTCGAACTGTCGGAAAGGTCGCTTCTTGCCTTATCCTATAAAAGCCACCCTCACTGATAAGTGAAAACAAGACATATATTAATGGAGAATATTTGTATTTGCTCGAGACAGGAACCCAGGTTATAAAAAAGAGAGAGGTAAATTTGATGAATGAGTGAATTGATGCATGTTACATTAAATATTTATGTTCTTTGTAAGTGTTAACCTTTGACATTTCCCATCTTTGATGTATCTATCCCTGGAGCTGCTTGTCAACCATCTGGCGTGCTTTGGAATATGTCTATCTGAAATGTCTGAGTTTGCAGCAGTGGAAGGACCTCCAGATCTCAAGGAATGCAAACCGTAACGGTGCAAGTTGTTTCCCAATATAGGATGAGCGATTCTTAAGAAAGGATTTTCTCGCCGTCGTGTAAGAAATGGGCTTGGAACCTAAAGCTCTGTGACCTGCATGGGTCTTGACCAGTCGGCAGATGAGAAAATGATCTGGAATACTTCTTAGTTCGGCTTTGTCTAAATATTTATTCAACCAAAAAACAGGACAGTATGCTGTGCCTGTTTTGGATATCATGATCACGTGGCCTTCTCTTAGTTGGTCAGTTTTGGATTTTGGAAGTAAAATCTCGACGTGTTCAAGATGAAAAGACAAATGTTTTACTTGAACAGACAGGAGCTCACTGATTCTCATAGAGCCAGCAAACCCAAGAAGTGATAACACGAGAAATCTCAAATGCGTTAAATTTCCTTTGTCAAGCTTGTCGATAATTTCTTTAAGCATATTGGTTGTTAATGGTTCTTTTTGATTTTTTGTAGAGTATTGGGCCGAGAGTCTCTTTGTCCCTTCAAATGCTATAATTTGACGAATGGATGTTCTGAATGCGAAATGAAGCCTGAGTGAATGTGGCCCCAGCGTATTCCCATAAAAGCGGCTGTAACTGTGCCTGTTTTTCCTCCCTCTACTATGAGGTCATTGAAATATGTTGCGATAAAAAAAGGATCTGTTGGACAAGCTACTACCTTTTCAAATTTAGAAGCCCATGCTTTCCACGCATGCCTAGACGTTTTATATTCCACTAGGGTGGATGGCGCGTATGCTGATTCAAGTAATACCGGCAAAATATCTGCCTTAGCCTTCAGCTCTCGACTTTTAATTTTATTTAAAGTTTTCCAGATACCACTCTGATGTTCATTTGAAATGAATAAGAATTAAAAGTAAAGTGGCAACGTGGTGGTAACAGGAGGGGAAAGTAAAGGAGTATGATGTAGTGTGCTTTGTATGTCTATTTACATTCATATTTATATATAAATACAATCGTTAATTCCTTCCTTTATCTATTTGTTGTGGTGGATCTCAAAATCTCAAGCGTTCCTTATCCTATTTTTCTGTTTTTTCCTTGAAGTTTATTATATTTTCATGAATATCGACTAGTAAACACAAATAATTCAGCGAGTAGCTTAATTACAGGTAAAATGAGCGATCGGGAAAAGCGTATCGTGTGTTATCGATATTCTGTTTCAAAATATAATTATTCAACTGTTTCTCAGCATCTGAGGTGTCAATGTCCGATTCAAAAAGTCGAGACCTTAAAGCTGGCATCAACATCATCATCCTAATCTTCCTCGCTTGATTCTGATTCATCAACTTTTCCATTCTCTCATAAATACATTTGCATATCTTTGTGCACGAGAGTTTGTTTATGAAACATTTGCAACTTCTTTGTTTTTGCATCCACTTTCTTTGCATCCGCAGCTTATTAGTTCTTTTAGTATATCTGCAGCACAATCTGTATCCATCCAATCTAAACTAACTTCTTAACTTTTTATCTTCCAACCATGATTTCTTGCATCAGGGGCATCAATAACAGAAGATAGACGACACCTTTTCCAACATAATCTTTGATAGTTTGCGCGCTTTGTATGTTTTTGTAGTGCATCGAGCGTCGGGTGGCAGTAATTCCCCTGCATAGTTGTCTTGTTGTGAAAGAATGTCACTGGAGGTTCGTTACATCGTTTTATACTACTGCTTCCGTACAACAAGCATAAAACTCTTCAACTGTTGAAGCATCAAAATACTCGCTATCGCCAATACAGCCGATTGCGTATTGAAGGTATATGTTGATATTCAGGCATTGCCAGCACGTTTGTTTCCTCTTGCCGTGAAAGCAGCTAGTGTAGTGGTATCACAACCATAAAGATACGTTAAACATTATAAGTATATGTGTATTTTCGAATGTCACTCGTGTATCCCCTTTACATTGTTTAGTAACTGACTTTAAAGGAACTAAATTTCGTTTTACGTGACTTTTATTTCCCGCGAAATGAAGATTTTTGGTCAACCGCGAAATTCAGTTCTCGTGAAATTTTTCGTTTTCAGCCGATCGCGAAATTATTTTAAATGAAATTTTGATTCTTGAATTTGAAATTTTCAGGGAGTTGAAATTAATGAAACATTTTTTTGTCCTCGTATTTTCTTTATTATAATAGTTCTAATAATTCTAATAATTCTAATAATAGTGAGCTTAAGCAACTACGACGGCAACGTGGATGACGACGTGAGCAAAAAGAACAAAATTACTTGTGAATAGTATTTTGAAGAACTTCTTTTTATTGGAGAACTTATTCAATTGATAAACTTATAACGACTAGAAAGTTATTGAGCTTCAATAAAATCTACATAAGAGAAAAAGACTTTCTCTATAATCGCGTCTCCGTTGTCAGTACGACTTCAAATCATGACTTTTCACGTTGTGCATAGAACGTGCAATTATGTTAATGATGTAATTATCTTATAAAATTTTTTCGATGGTCTCATAAGTAGTAGACTCCCTTTCAAAACAAATTCTACATAAAAAACAAAGCGTTTTCGGTTGCCGTTGCGATTGCTTAAGCTCCCTAATTAGTAATCTAATTAGTCAAATCAATCACAAGAGTATTTTTGATGATCCTTCCTTGCATGTCTCGTCATTGACGTATCAAGGATCAAAAAATGTCCGTATATCTTCTTTTTTACACTTTAAAGTCAACTGCGAAATTAAATTCATGTGAACTTTTCTTCATGTGGCTATCCTTTTCTTTGATTCTATATGACACTAGGTCTTGCATCACTCCTAATAAAATTTAAATACTCATTTCTTATACATGTAATGTTCTACATGGAATGGGCCACCCAGCATTATGTCCATATTACTGTCACCAGGCATTACTTGCAGCTGAGCGAAGGAATCGAACCTTAAAACCATGCAGAATTTACCTTCCAAACTTTCAACCTTTTCTAACCGACTAGAACTATCTTCAATTGGACTACATGATTGGAAGGGTAAAACTATAACTTCCTGTTCTCAGATTTGGCCAAAAAGAAAAAACAGCCTGAGCCTGAATTGTCTTGCAAAATAAGAACAGTTAAGGATGCCAGTTCTCTTGCCGTAAATTCTTTTGAATTGTATTTTCACTTGTGATTGTTTCTTTTCTCGTCTTAAATAAATGTGTTAGGTATATTAATGATAGTGCAATGTTTGACCTGTTTGCACGCTCTTATTGGGTGACTACCAAATGGCTACCATTTTTCATATATTTATTTTACTTCCACACTGCGTCACGAATTAATTTGAATCGTTAAAATGGAAACAAGAACAAACTAGTAGCAAAGGTGTTTCGAAAAAAATGTTTTAAATTTTACTGGAAGTTCCATAAAGAACAAACAAAGTGAGACTGAAATGTGAAACTGTGTTCTTCAAGCCAAGAACAAAATAAGAGAAATTCTGGCTGCAAAAGGTTCAAAACATAAGAACAACCAACCTCAGGCCATGTTATACACTGATTCTTATAAAATCCTGTAATACACATATTCGCAGTTGTTATTATACAAAACACTTTGATTTTCATCATTCGCTTAGGTCACGTTTATTTATCACGAATTAATTTGAATATATATATATATATATAAGTACATACAATTTCATAAATAGTTTCCTTGTTGCATATAGTGCATATTACTGGCAGAACATGACTTGACACCAGCAACTGATGGGGTTTTTCATCATTGATGAGAATGATGCTTACATGCATATGTAAAAAACTTAAAGAATTACTTTAGTGAACAAAACAGTCAAAACAAAAAACAAGAAGGCAAGCCTTATCAATTTTATGATTTGTTTTTTTCCTTTTTTTTCCTTTTGTGCACAAATAAGTCAATCAAATGAAATATAGCTTTCACACAAATGGTTTTTGAGGCTCAGAGTCATACTCTGGCCACTCTTTGCGGCATTATGTTACTCGCTTTAGGGCTTTTATTGTAAATTTAAATTAATTTCGATGAAAAATGAGCCAAACAACGATAACAGTTGGTGTTACAGAACATAAAGCAGAAGACCATTAGCTAATGTCATTTGTTTACGAAAAATTTTCGCCATTTTGCATTTCCCTGAACGAGCTAGGCTATTCCGCAGAACAATGGTGCAAGCAATTTTTTTGCAGTAAGACAATGTTCGGCAAAGTAATTATGGTAATATTACATCACCCTTGCTGTTAAAAAAGGCGGCATTGGAAGTGAACGATAAGAGAGTGAAAAAGTAACACGTTTTGTCAAAATTTAAGAAAACTGCGGGTTTTGGGCTTTGGTAACATTTAAAATCGTGATCAGCATCCTCGAAAGTACTAAAATAAATCAAGATACACTTGTCCCGAGATTTGGGGGTACGAACCTAAACGTTTAGGTCTCTTGGGGCCCACGGCCTAACCGTAAAACCAAATCATCTAGAAACGGGAAATGTTTGTTTAATTTATTTATATATTCCATAATTTATGCAATTACGTCAGCAAATTAGCTATATAACTCATGCACATCAGAAATCCCAATTTCTTACAGTTTATTATTTTAATTATTATTATTCAAATTATAATATACTTTTTTGGGTTCTAATACTTTGCTTGATTTGATCTATTTTTGATGCTCTTTCGAATGGTATAAAAATTTTTGCACTTGATTTTTTTTTCATCTTTTCATGCCCAAAACCATGACGTGATGTGTTACGTGACAACTAGGACCTAATTAAATAGGTATCAGGTGGAAATCGAAATGTGACCATCCAAGGACCAAATATCAATATAAATAATTGATGACCTCGGCCGCCGGCAACGCCCAGTTTGTTGTTGAAATATCCTTGTCTATATGACCTTTCGTGGTCGTCGTCCTAGTTTTCTAGTAAAAACTAAATTGACTTGGGAATTCAATGTTTTTCTTGAAATACCAAGAAATTAATATAATGATTCTTGGATAATTATCATAAAAAGTAACTTTATTTTTCAATTTCTTCTTTCTCATATCTTAAACAATACACACACGCAGCACACACACGTGCAAAAAGAGTTGGGAAAATCATGGAGAAATCTACCGCGCGAATAATTAGGTTAATCATGATAAGATCTCAGTCCCGTTTCAAATCCGTATTTTCTGATCTGGTTTTGCGGTATGGAAACTTTCAACAACCAAAATTTACAGCTAAAAGGATCGTCTATAGCATAATGGCTGCCAACCCGCGTTTTTAATTTACATGGAAACTATGAAAATAGTGTTAATTGAAGGCGGTATATCTCATGATCCTCTAAAGGTTTTGCTTTCATTTAAAAGCAAAAAGTTCAATTAACTCTTCTCAAGTTCAAATTTATCGCGGCACAATTGAGGCGCATAATCTTCATAGAAAATTCTCACCTCTTTCTGACCATATGTTCTCGTCAATAAAAACAGTAAAATTCGTTTTAAATATTATCGCGCTGGTGATATTCTGTGAAATTTGTTGCTAGGACACCCTCATACGAATTCTAACGAAAGATATAAGAACTTACGACATTTCCAACAGAAATAGTCGAGAAATTTAATATTTTTTTTCACGAAATGAGAATCATAAGAGAGTCATTTTCAAACGACTCCCTTCGGAGAGTCACAATGACTTGCAAAAGGAGTCGCCACAGGCACTCTGAAATGACTCCCTTAGAGTTCTCATATTGACTCTCGAAAAATTGTCAGTGTAAGAAAAATTGAGAGTATGTTAATTTTTACGAAATAAGAAATTGTACATATTATAATATCGTATATACGTGATCATGGAATTCATCCATAGCAAACTAAATTTCTATTGTTAGGTTAAACGACTATCCAGGAAACACACTTGTGTTTTAAAATATTGTATGTAATTGGTTTTCTGAACTTCTTTTCGCATATACGACATCATGTTTCCGCTTGCAGTTTTTGTTTGTACTCTTTGATTTAAAGGGAAATTAAGCCTTCATCGGAAATTTTTTACATTAGCTGCAGAAAGGTCTCATTAATCTTCTGTGACCATTAAAAATTGTCTGAAATAAAAATTATGCTAATTTTTTTAATACACAATATTTAACAACAGACGCCATTCCTGCATGCAAAAGAGCATTTTTGACGTCACAGCACGATCTCTCTTTTCGTAGGGACTGTATCAACTAGAAGATTTTGTTTTTCCTGACGATAGTTCTTGTATTCTTTGTGATGAAAAATATTGTTTAGCTTCAATATGAGTGTTATTGGTTTTTCTTGAATCGTTGCAGCTAAACTTACATTCATAAATATGAGTTTTAACCTCATCAAATGTTTACTTTACCACCAATTATTTTTCAATAGTAGGCCAACCATATTTTACACTTTTTCCGTTTACCTGCTTCTCATTCTGCTAAAGATATATGAGACCATAAGTTATTTCTAAAGTTACTACGAAAAGAAACCGTCCCCTATAATTTTATTTCAATTTATTTGATGATCTCTTGTAAAAAACGTGTATCTTTGTGTTTGTAAAGATGCGTTTTTGAATCATCGCATTTATGCAGCATTTCCACTCGTAAATCATCAATTCTTCAAATATTTAATTCTAGAATTCTAGAAAAACTAGAATTCAGAATTTTCAAAGACGCTGAATTTTCATGAACGTCAGACATCTTGCAAATGAAATTCGCTCTGTGACGTCATGACTCTTAAAAAAAGAAGCTGTAATGGCAATTTAACTCAGTTTTTTAGCTATTTTTTCGTTTTAGACACCTTTTATACATAAAAAAGTGTTCATCTAGGGTAAATGAAGTATTTCATGCTCAACATTAAAAAAGAAAATTGAAGGCTTAATGTCCCCTTAACGTAATTGATTGATTTGGTGTTGTTCTCAGAGTTTCCTTCATCATGACGATTGTGTGCATGTTTCATAAAATTATTTGCATTTCTCAACTTTAATTCTATCAGGAATAAATGGCATATTCTTCAGTGCGACCTCAAGGAAAAAGAAATTGATATTCTAACAAATAGTGCTCAGTGAATGAGGGAAGGCTAATCAAAAGAATACCAAAAAAACAGTAGAACCATCCTTTTGTGTTAATGGCTTTAATCTCATAACCTAAGTAATCTAATTTACGGATATTGCATTTTCATTTTCTTATGTTTGTTGTTATCCGTTTAGATGGCTTTTAAAAGAGTTACTGATTGTTTTGGAAAGAAGTATTTTGCTATAAATAAAGGGAATATATTCAGAAGATTATCTACTGGGTTTCTTGCAATCAACAACAACGAAATTTATTATGAACATGCTAATTCACCAGATGCTATTCTCTGCATTCCTGGAGCTTTCGATCATTGCAGGACACATTTTGACAAACAGTTAGATTACTTGTCTAAAACATTTTCAGTTGTAACTTTTGATCCAAGAGGTTATGGTAAATCCCTAAAAAAACCTCGTACCTTTCCATCGAATTTTTATCATTTGGATGCAGATGACGGTGCGAAAATCATGGAAAAACTGAGTTAGTAATGGTGATTCATTTTCATAACGTTTTGAATACCTTTCAAAGATAAGGCAATTTACTTTACTGCAATGTCCTGTTCAGATTTTACAAGATACTCTGTTTTCGGCTGGAGTGATGGTGGGATTTCAGCATTGATCTTGGCTGCTAAATACCAAAAGGCTGTCTGCAAACTTGTGGTTTGGGGCTGTAATTCATTTGTATATCAAGAATATATAAAAATCTTGGAAAAAACTCGTGATCTCAGTAAGTGGAGTGAACGAATGAAAACTCCAATAGAAGGTGAAGTTGTTTTTTTACTATTGTCTTTACTTCGTGGGTTCGGTAGTGGCTGTTTTGCATTGTAACCTGAAAAACATTAAACGAGAGGAGTTATTACTAATTGTAATTATTGTTACCATTGGTCCCATAGAAATTTATGGAAAAGAAGGATTGCAAACACTTTGGATCAAATGGAGAGATGCGTTTTTTGGGTTTGTTGATAATGATAATGGTAACATTTGTAGAGAGGAGCTCGAAAAGATTCAATGTCCAACTTTGATAGTCCATGGAGAAAAGGACCCGTATGTGCCGTCATTTCATCCTGAATTCATTCACGAACGTGTCAAGAATTCTGAGCTCGTTCGGTTCCCCGAGGAAAAACACAACCTTCACTTGAGGTTTTATGAAGATTTCAACGAAATGGTTACTAAATGTTTACAAGAAAATACAATCGCGTAGGTATTTTGACCCAAATATGAGAACATGATAACTTGTTGGAGCGAAGAAAAAGAAAAACATAGGGATATTGAAACCGAAACCTTTATACCTTCATACCAATTTTTTTTATTTTATGTCCTTTGGGGGAGAGGACTTAACGTTTTTCTTGATGTCTTTTGTAATCGATGTTCCGTGATGGTTTCTGCTGAAAGGACTAAAAGATTGATAAGGCAGGCTATGTTTGTTTCTTCTTTGAAGGATAGAAAAATTGATATTCCTCGTGAAAGCAAGCAATGATTGGTTTCCGTAAATTCAGGCATAAATTCGGCCTGACAGTTTGTTACAGGCGCTACGTTTTAGCCTTTGATTTCTGTCCAGGGAAGACGGTGTTATTCCTATATGCAAGGAAATAAAGCAGGCTTCAAATTACATGTTATCTAGTAATTACAGAATTTTTGATTGGTTTGTGAGGTTTTAGGGCTACAAAAATTCTGATTTTAAAGATTTTTTATTGTATTTTATTTTTTGTAATGTCAATTCGCCAAATTGAAGTAATATAACAATAGTTTTTTGCTACGTTCTGATGATTAAACAAGATTCGCAAAAATGCGACTATATATTTTCCCCTAACTTTCAAACATTTTGTCAATTATTGTATGCATTGATAACCATAAGAAAAATGTATCATTAAATAATTACAATGATATAACTAATTAACCTGAATCTCAGAGAAAAATGTCCACAGTGTAGAATATAATCTAATAGCAGAAAGGAACTTGAACTGATTCTGAAATGAAGATGTTCATGGTAAAAACAATAAGGTTTCTCTTACTATTTTTGCAAAGAAGTTAAAAAGTGACTTTGAGGTTACTATGGGCATAGCTAAAAATTATGACTGAAATGACTTAACATTTCCCCTTAAGCAACTGAATATTAACAACCACATTATTGTGTAAAGCAATTTTATCATAATAAATTTTAACCCGCATTCTTGCTAACTGTTGACAAGTTTCTTATCCTTTATGCCATAAAATCAAAGGAAACAGTATAAATCAAAATAACACATACTTTTTGTAATTGAGATAAAACTTAGAAGATACAAGCAAATTTGTATACAGGTTTGAAAAAGAAGGAAAGAAAACCAAATGCCAATACTACTAATACATAATATTAAAAGTACTTTGGGATAGACCTATAAGCAAATAATTATCAAAGTCAATCAAAACCCAATCTCTACTAACTAAATATTACGTGTAAAGTAAGAAAGTATTTTTTAAAAAAAGAATGGCTTAAAATGACAATTTATGAAATTATATTCAAGTACACGCTTTTTTATAAAACCCAGTAAAATCTGACCTGAGGCTGGCTGTTCTTATTTTTGAGCCTTTTCCAGCTTAATTGTTCTTACTTTGTTCTTGGCTTTAAGAACACAGTTTCACATTTCAGTCTTATTTTGTTCTTATTTCTGGCAGTTCCAGTAAAATAAAATGTTTTTCAGTTGCCCAGCAAATGGCCCCATTATAAATACATTTTCATACATTCATTTTAGGTGTAAAAAGAAACAATAACAAGTGAAAAATATAAACTATTTACAGCTACTTGAGAAAAAATTCACATCCTGAACTGTTCTTAATATTTTACAAGAAAATTCAGGCTCAAACTGTTCTTGATATTTAGAACAGTGATTTGAGTCTCAGGTTGTTCTTAATGTTGTTCTTGTTTTTGGCCAAATCTGAAGCTTGTGTTCTTATATAACTGTTCTTACAAAAAAGCGTGTATATATTCAGAATAAAAATCTCTTTTTCAAAAAAATACGATCACACACATTATTTATTATGTAATAAAGTGACCTTTTTAAATCCTAGATGAAAAAAAATAAACAGATTTCGGTTGTGAAAATACAAATTTATAAGAAAATCACTACATAGCTGAAAAGTAGAAGTTTGTGTCCTGGCTTGATTTAGTTTCTTAATTTCTGATGATCAATAAATTGTGACATCATGGAGGGATCTAATATTTTTTTTGCCTGAATTATTTATCGAAAAAAGATCAGCATGCATGTCTGAAAATATTCATAGTCATTACTGTTATCATCACTACATATATAAGGAGTTTATAACAAAGTTAGTACCATGGACCTGATTATTTTTTTAATTCCACTGAAGAAACTATGTGGTGATTTTTTTACGTTTGTTAACTTCCTTATTAAGGGCGGACAACCCTCACGAGTCATTCGCCCGTCCAGAGAAGGGTAAAGTCGTTGTTTTGGGGGATTTTCCAGTTGATTAAAGCAGTGTATATAGGTCTATATAGGTATATATAGGTATATAGGTGGTTCTATAATGCTTGTGTTGGTGAATATAAAATCGCCAGGCTCTATTTATCTGGAAACAGACATCAGAAGTTTGTAGCCATAAAAACATTTGTCAAATCACCGTAACTTACAGCATAAGTTTCTTTCGAGGAGAGCGACGTTATACAATAGCCATTGTCTTGAGAAGCTCTATCGCGGTGGTGAAATTTGTTTTTCTATAGAAAATTTTCGTAATTTGCGCATAGTTTTTAAGTGGTCTAACCGCATCAATAATTTTTTTCAATTTAAGGATAAAATTCCCAAGCTTTTGAAGTCAGGTCTCATTTATAACTATAAGTGTTCTGGCTGCAATGCCAGATATTACGGCAAGACTAAAAGCCACTTCAAAGTTACACCCTGTAAACAGCTAGGAATTTCTCATCTCGCCGACAAGAGTGTCTAGGCTAGCTTGTACAATACGACAGCTATCAAAGACCACTTTTTAGTTTGCAATCACTCTCCCGCACTGGACGATTTCTCCATTATTTTTTCCGAAAGTAATAGTTTTAGATTAACCTTGATGGACAGCCTATTGATAAATCGTGATAAACCTTCTCACAATAAAGTCATCCAATCAATGCCTTAAAAATTATTTGATTGTATATCGTTAGGTGAGAATTACTTTGTTCTATCTCCATTTTTTGAGAAAAATGAGTTCCTATTGTTTTCAAGCTTTTCAGGATTGTTTAGTTCATTCTCCGTGAGCTTTCTCCAAAAAAAGCGCAGAATCTCCTTCAAACGATAGTTTGATCTTGTTTTATCTCCTTATTTGTTATGACGCGTTAAAATTATTATGTGCTATCTCCAAAAGCCAAGCAAATACGGTTTATTCTATGTACAGGTTGATACGAGGTTATTGATTTGCCCTGAAACCGCTGTCAGATTATGCTGTAAATAAAGGAGATCGTTTGTTTTTATTGTATTTTCAAAATGGCGAACGTGGAAGCGATTTTTCAATCATAAGATACAGATAAAGCCTTAAAAGTGCATTTAAACTAAATATAGACACAAAAATTAGGAGTGTATTTCTATAAAAATATACACGCTACTGCAATGAAAACGCTCTCCGTCAAAGTAATTGTTTGGAGGTTTTGTCTGCTGGGAAATATTTCGGCGAGAAAATCTAAAAATTGTTTGGATATCTCAATTTGAATTCTATGAGAAATAAATGGCAGGTTCTTCATTGCGTCCTCAAGGACAAAGTAGATATTCTGACAGTTGCTGAAACAAAAATAGGCTCAATCTTTCCTTACTCGTGTTTAGTTATTGAGGGAAGGCTAGTCAAAAGAATACCAGAAAGCCAGTGGAACCGTCCTTCACATCAATGGCATTAATCATAACCTAAGTAATCTAATTTACGGATATTGCATTTTCATTTTCTTATGTTTGTTGTTATCCATTTAGATGGCTTTTAAAAGAGTTGCTGATTGTTTTGGAAAGAACTACTTTACTATAAATAAAGTGTTTTTAGAAGATTATCTACTGGGTTTCTAGTAATCAAGGAGAACGAAATTTATTATGAACATGCTGGTAATTCACCGGATGCTATTCTCTGCATCCCTGGAGCCTATGGTCCTTGCAGGATACGTTACGACAAACTTTTAGATCACTTGTCTAAAACATTTTCAGTTGTAACTTTTGATCCAAGAGGTTATGGTAAATCCCTAAAAAACCTCGTACCTTTCCATCGAATTTTTATCATTTGGATGCAGATGACGGTGCGAAAGTCATGGAAAATCTGAGTTGGTAATGGTGATTCATTTTCATAACGTTTTGAATAACTTTTACGGATAAGGCAATTTACTTTACTGCAATGCCCTGTTCAGATTTTACAAGATACTCTGTTTTCGGCTGGAGTGATGGTGGGAATTCAGCATTGATCTTGGCTGCTAACCACCAAAACGTTGTCTCCAAGCTTGTCGTTTGAGGTTGTAATTCATTTATATCTCAAGAAGATATAAACATCTTGGGAAAAATTCGTGATGTCAGTAAGTGGGGTGAAGAAATGAAAACTCCAATAGAAGGTGAAATTGCTTTTTTATTACTGTCTTGACTTTGTGTGTTCTGGAGTGGCTATTTCCCTTTGTGACCTGAGAAACATTTAACGAAAGCAGTATTTATTAATTGTAATTGTTGTTACCTTTGGTCCCATATAAGTCACAAAACCTTTCATCTTTAGAAATTTATTGGAACGAAGGTTTGCAGACACTTTGGAGCAATTGGAGGGATGCGTTTTTTGGGTTTGTTGATAATGATAATGGTAACATTTGTATAGACGAGCTCGAAAGGATTCAATGTCCTACAACGAACAAGCACTAATATATAATGATTTACCAAAAAGTATTAGGATAATTAGTGATAGTAAAAGTTTTTGCAAAGAGGCGATGAAGTACTACAAAGACAGAGCTCTGGCTAGAGTCCTGTCCTTGTAGTCTTTCTCTCTTTTCTATAGGTCATGTATATATTCGAATATAAATATTTATTGTTGTTTGTCTGCTTATCGTTTTACACTTTCATTTTCAGTTTTCTCTCAGTGTTTCAATCACAATTTCCCTCAGTCCGTCAGACCTTGTCCATAGTCTTGTGCACTGGCTCACTTTTCTTTCCTTTTTTTTCTCCCCTTACACATTTTATCAAGTTATTTAATAATAATAATATTTAATAATATTTTGATATTTTTATTTGAAATTTATGTTCTAGGGGGAAGAACCATATATTATTGTATGGATCCCAATTTGTTGATTAAAAAAAAAAAAAAAGAAAAAAAATGTCCAACTTTGATAGTCCATGGAGAAAAGGAACCGTATGTGCCGTCATTTCATCCTGAATTAATTCACGAGCGTGTGAAGAATTCTGAGCTTGTGCGGTGGTCCGAGGGAAAACATAACATTCATTTGAAGTTTTATGAAGATTTCAACGAAATGGTTACTAAATTTTTACGAGAAAATACAATCGCGTAGGTATTTTGACCCAATTATTAGAACATGAGAAGTTGTTGCAGCCAAACAAAAGAAAAAACATACGAATATGGAAACTGCAACCTTTATGAGAATGTCATATAATTGTTTTTTATTTTAAGTCTTTCCAGGGAAAAAACTTAACGTTTTTCTTGATGTCTTTTGTAAGTGATATTCCGTGATGGTTGCTGCTGAAAGTAGCAAAAGATAAATAAGGTAGGCTATGCTTATTTTTTCTTTGAAGGAGCGAATAACTAACATACCTCGTGAAAACAAGTTATGATTGGTTTCCGTAAATTCAGTAATAAATTCAGTCTGACAGTTAGTTACAGGCGCTTCGTTTTAGCCTTTGTTTCCGAGAAAATAATGATGGCTTGAACATACATGTCATCTAGTAATTATAGATTTTTTGATTAGTTTGTGAGGTTGAAGAACTAGTAAATTCTGATTTTTCAAATTTTTTATTGTATTTTATTTGTCGTAATGTCAATAAGTCAAATAGAAGTAATATGAAAATGGTTTTATAAATATATTTTAAAGTTAAGGCGACTTTCCACTTTCCAGAAAATTTTCCGCGGACAGGAACGGAACGGACAAGAAAAGTCACTGAGCATGCGCACAAACAATGTTTACGGCACGTCCTTAGAAAATTTTCCATTCCGTTCCGTTCCGTAGAAAGTTGAATCGAGTTCAACTTTTTCTGTTCTTTTTCTGTTCTTTTTTTTCTGTTCTTTTCCCTGTTACGTTTAGATAATTAATACCTTGTGACATGGAGGGATCCATTTTGTCTTTTTGCCTGAATTGTATACCGTAAAAAGATCTGCATATATGGCTGAACATGTTCATAGTCATCACTTTTATTGTCACTTCTTTTTTTAAGGCCATAACACTAACAGAGTTAGTTGCATGGACATGTTTTTTTTTTTTTAAAGTTCACTGAAGAAACTACGTGGTGTTATTTTACGAGTCATGAGTCATTCGCTCGTCATTCGATTCTTGAGAACGTGTAATCTAGATTTTTTTCCTGAAACATATAACGCTGTGTCACCACACAAATCAAATTTGAGGTTACTTGCCACTGAGAGTCAATTTTTCAACTAAATTATAGTTGCATGCAGGATTTTGCTGCTGCTGTTTACATCATCAGAGCCGGCAACACGTTTCATAAGTGAAGGGGCCGAAAGTAATATGCGGATAGTGGAGATTTAACCTTTTAGCCTTTTAAACTTTTGGCCACCCCGCTGTCGCCGGCTCTAACCATGTGCAATGAACTGCACCAAAAAGCTCATTTGATTAAGAGCAGTGCTTCTCTGGAATAACCTTTCAAATGAACTAAAGCATTAAACAAAATTAAGCCTATTTAAGACTCGCATCACAACATTCAACAATTGCTACTGCCTATGTCGGATTTGGTTTATCTGGATTGCATATAAATTAGTGCGTTTATTCAGTTAAATTAATTCTCGAGCCCAGATCACGCACAATTCTTATTCACTCTATTTGATTAGCGCTGCAGGGAAGCTGATCTTTTATTTCCTTGTGTGAGATTGTCAGTCTTTCTGTAACTCTGCAGTTCTTTCCGCCCTGATCAACGCCCTCAAAAATTGTCAAATGAAAAAAAATATATTCCTTACAATTTCTTGAAAAAGTCAAAGTATCATGATCAAGTGAGTTTATTTTGCTACGCTTCGACAGCTACAGATGTCATCCACGGGTAACGTTTGAAATTATTTTTGAGTAGATGTATATTCGAGGTGACAATTACAATATCTTCCTTTTAATAATTATCGTAATAATAATCTCGTCTCTGTCGTTATTGCAGAATTAATTCCATATCTTTGATTTAGTTCTGAATTGTGGTTGACAGATAAATTGCCATGCTTCCACACCAACTTTCGAGCGAGACAGTTATTTATACAATTGGAAGTTAAAAGAACTATTTATGCACCTCGCCTATGATATTTTGAACAAAATCAGAAAAGAAAACGACGAGTGAATCTGCTTAGTATAAAAGGGGCTTTATTATCAACGATGTGGTTGAGAAGGATGGAGAGATAGATGTCCACAGCGATTCTGATGATGAAGCAGAAGACTTTGCTGTCATTGCAAAAAGTGATAATGAAGTGAAAAATGATTATGTGAACGAAATTGTTTTGGATTCACGCCTTCAGTTCAAGGTTAATTGAAGGGTCGATTTTAAGAGATATCTACATGAACCAAGTTAAAAGTTTTCTTTTTGTAACATCTAAAAACTCGTCATTTATAAAACTTAGTTTTGGAAAAAGTGACTAATTAGAAAATTCAATAAGGGAAAAATGACAAAATGTTCTTTAGATGACTACCTTTTTCCCCGATCACGTCGGTTTTAATCAAGTAGATTCCCGCTTTAAACATTGAATATTTCTGTAATTATTTACTAACTTACTAGCATGTAGCTTTAGCTAAAAATGCCACCGCGCTCAAGCTTTCCAATTTTTACATACAGCAAGCTATCCATTAAAAAGGAAAACTTTCCGCCCAAACATTTTGTAATTTAAGGATTTTTGTAAAAGTGTTTTGGTTGATTTGGGGCCTGATAAGTGGCATACTTTAAATATTTCGACAAAGCCAGTCTTTTATGTATGGCAAGATACACAATATTTCAAATACAAATCGTGATCAAAGTATCTGTATGCAATGAAGAAAGAGCGTGCCGAAAATTACATATTTAAGTGTAAATACTTAAGTTTTACAAAACAACGAATTATTTAATGAGTAGTGTAACCTTGTGGCATAGTGCATAGCGGTGGCTACACTAACTGGGAATATGCAAACCAAATAGATGTACTTACGCAGCTGGAAATCTGCATAAAACTTTGTTACTTTTTGTTATTTCTTAGACCTAACTCACACTAAATGCTAATATACTTTTTAAAACGTGTAAATAAGGCTTAACAAGTAATATCAGAAAGTATTGCTACAAACAAAAGAAATGTGTGAACTGCAACCATGGATACGTATCTTGTATTCAAAATAAGATTTTGTTAAAGAAATTTTGTAAGAACCAAAAGAAGAAAAAGCTTTTTAAAAAAGAACAAGATTCGCAAAAATGCAACTATATATTTCCCCAAAGTTGCAAAAATCGTGTGTACACTGATAACCATAAGAAAAATGGTACAGCTACAATGGTAAAGCTACCATCAACTTGATACTCATATAAAAATGCTGTCCATACTGATCAGGGTGGAATTGAACTTAATACCACAAAAAAGCTTATTTTGAACTTTATGAAAAGAGCATCAAATGATAAGGTTTCTCTCACAATTTTTGCCAATGTGTTAAAATGTCTTTATTCCTGCAGAAAACAAGTTTCCTATCCTTTACACACACAGGAAAAATATAATTCAACTAGTATCCCGGGTAAAACCTTTTTACCGAACTTAACTTCGAAAAGGATTGGTCAAAATCGCCTTTCCCGTGAACGATCCCCGTGATGAAAATTTCAATTCAATCGCCACCTATGTTCAGTATGCGTTGTGTTGCAGAATTTAACTCGTGTAAAAGTTTCTACAGGCATTAATTTTTTAATTCATTTCTTACATTCAGAAGATTAAAAACAGAAACAAATAGCAACATGGCTCAGAATAATATATTTATACGCAGAAGAGAAGTAACTTTAATGTAAAAAAAATGGCAATATATAACACAGAACTGTTTACCCAGAGATACGAAACCAAACATTACAAAATGTTAATTCAAAACAAATTGATACCTTCCAACTTTTTCTTTTGTTCCAAAGTTACTACTCGACTGCAACCATTAATGAATTTTTGAAATGATATGTAGTCTGTTCTTCCCAAAACCATCAACGTCATGATTAAAACCATGAGTTTCATTTCTTTATGCTTTTTTTATTATTACCTAAAAAATTAATACTTGAATTGTAATACCGAAAACCTAATCATGCTATAACAATATTGAAATAAAAAATAAAACAAAAAGAAAGAAAAAACAAAAAGAAAATTCAAGTACGCATTTATCCTAAAGATAAGAATTAAAAACAAAATGGTCTATAAAGTCAACCGATACTGTGAGTCAATACGGGTTCACTCAACACTGGAGCTGAACAGAATAAAGACTTTTACCTGGCATACACAACCAAACATCAAATTAATAAAAATAATTGAAACAACAAAATGCCCTACTTTGACCAAAACCATAATTGAATACCCAGAAGATATTAAAAGCAACAAATAAAAACATAATGCTAAACTTATATACCTAGCAAGTATGTATGTAGCAATTAACATAACACAAAATAATGAATGCCGTAAACAAATATAAAGTGAAGAAAAATATACCCCAGCAATGCTTCTTTTTAGTAGTACAATCGCAATGAAATACATAATCCATTCTTCTCTTAAATAACCTTCTCAACATACCATGTGTTTCATTTATACATTTATAAATTTCGTTTATAAATAGCTACACTTTTTCTTTTCTGACCTAAAAGAAAAAGATTTCAGTAAAGAACAGCTAAAATACTTACTACTACTGCGACCATATTTAAGCAAACCAAAACAAAAGGCATAAATGGCTGGCAGAAAGGCATGCAGACAAAGCATCAAACATCGTCAATAGATACAATTTGACAGCATAACACGTTCCCTACTTCCACAGCCATGAGAAAGGAAAACAGTCATAGCTGTGGGACCATTTTTAATTGATCTGTAAATAAATAAATCAAATCAAATCTTCTTTGCTAACTATAAAAATAATAATAGCGCGCGTTACCAAATAATAATAATAATAATAGCGCGCGTTATAGCGATATTTGATAACTAAAACGTAAACAAACATTTAAATACATTTAAATACAAATACATACACCTAACTTGTTCTTTTATTAATCAAAAAGTTTTATAATAAAAGTTTTTAATAATACCTTTTGTTCGTTCGATCTTTCTGCAGCTAATTTTTAAAAACTTCACTGCACTTCTTCTGTATATCTTAATATGATTTTTCATTGTAAACAAACAACTAACTCACTTACACGTGCTACCCGTGTTCTTTTATTAAAAGTTTAGCAATAAACACGATAATAAAACGTTTTATAATAATAACAATACCTTCGTGCATACAAACCTGTGTTTCTTCGTCAGTTCTTTCGTCGATTGGCTGCCTAAAACAATCAAATTTAAATTAAAATTATCGTATACAAAAAGAAACACGTCTTCTTCGCGAAGTTTCTTCCTCACGAAATGATCGTTGACAAATTTCGAACGAAGAAGATTGCATTGCTCGCACTCCTCCAAAGACGTTTTTCGGCTGATTTCCACTGCGCAAACCAAAAATAACAAAACGGAGGAGCATATACTAATCGCGGAAAATCAAAAAAAACGCTCTCACATCTGCGTGGCTTTACGACGAATAGGGAAAAAATAAGAAGGATTTGACCGTGAGAAAAAAACCAAATATGTCACTCTCTAAAATAAAAGTGGTATGCACAACGCGGATTATTATAATAAGATAGACCACTTGCTTTCTGTAACTCAGATGAAACTCTCTTACAAAATTATACAATCAACTTTGTATAAAGGTTTACAAAAGAAGAAGAAAAAATTGTCAAACTTTTGGAGTAGACATAAAAGCAAATAACTATCAATGGAAATCAAAAACCAATCTTTACTAAAACATATTATAAGTAGCATTTCAAATTAGGAACGAAAAGAGTTATTTTCAAAAAAGAGAAGGCTTTAGAATGACAATTTGTCAAATTAAATTCAAGTATTCAGAATAAACATCTCTGATTCGAAGAAACATGTTCACACACATTATTAATTTGATAAAAATGACCTTCGTAAATCTCAAATGAAAACAAAATATTTTGGTAGTGAAAATGTACATCCATAACCAAATCACTATAATAGCTGGAATGTGTTTTAATTTACGTTCGTTGTTTGTAATGAAAGTTGTCAGATATATTAACTTTTGCGAGACAGTATCAAAACAGCATACGTGATCATGGAATTCATATGTTATTGTATCAAACGACTATCCAGGGAAGCACATTCAACCAGATTATTTCATGCTTGTTTACGTGTCTAATCCTTTTAATTAAAATATACGTTTGATTTTCTGAACATCTTTTTGCATATACGATATCACGTTTTTATTTGCAGTTTTTGTTATGTACTCTTTGAAATAAATAACTCTTTGTTCTCCACATAAAAAGGGTTTCCTTCATATGGCTGTACATGTGTTTTCAGTTGGACTACATTATATCAGGATACAAAATAAAAATAAATCTTCAGCCTGGCTTTTAATAATGAACTTTCAACTTTGCACTGAAATCACAGATTCAATGCTCTACTATTCCAAACATGTAATCACCATTCATCATAACGTTGTTATCAACAACAAAAACAAAACGTCTATCTATGACATTGATATCGCTTTTTCTGTTTTTCTTGTGTTCATTCAAAAATTTTTATTCAAAAGTTTTTACAAAACATAAAGGAAAACACTGAACTAAAACTATCAGGGGGGATCCGGGTCATAAGTCGCCGTCCGTTTCGGGCGTTGGTTTTAGCCGTTCGCGTAATTGGTCGTTGGCTTTAGTTGTTGGTTTCGGGCGTTCGTACAATTGGTCGTTGGTTTTGGTCGTTGGTTTTAGGCGTTCGTACAATTGGTCGTTGGTTTTGGTCGTTGGTTTTAGGCGTTCGTACAATTGGTCGTTAATTTTTTCTTTCGTTTACTTTTAAGTGTTCGTTTGTTCAATTTCGTGAGAAAAACATAACAAGTCCTTAAAATACAGAAAATTAAAAATAGTTTAAAAAAAGCAGAGAAAATATGGCAGCTATTACTGGGTCACTTTCACTTTCACTCATGGTAACTCATAAGAATTGCAAAACAATCTGTCACCTTAATTCATCAGTTTGGCTGTCACGAGTAAGCTCGAATTTCTTCTTGTAAACGTGAAAATCGCACACGTCCTGTAAATGAAATATTGTAAATTATGGAGTAAAGAAGATATTGTAGAGTATAATGAACAAAATTGTTCAACTGTTTTCTTTTCTTCTTTTCTTTCTCCATTTTCTTTCGTTTTTTCTCTTATGTTTTCTAATGTTTTAACGACATCACCAAGCCATTTTGTAATCGGTAAACTTTGCAACCATGCTTGTTTATGAAAATAAAGGAAATACTGAGGACCGGTTATGCAAAATAATCAAATAAGTCGTTGATACGAAAAAAATATACGAGAGAACGACCAATTGTACGAACGCCTAAAACCAACGACCAAAACCAACGACCAATTGTACGAACGCCCCAAACCAACGACTAAAACCAACGACCAATTACGCGAACGGCTAAAACCAACGCCCGAAACAGACGACGACTTATGACCCGGATCCCCCCTGATATAAAACGACTTAATATCATCATTTAAAGCTTTATCTCTTGAATCATCCGAATCAAAGCTAGCACACAAAGCAAAACTCTTCCACTGTCCAACTGCACTAACTGAAAAGAAATGGCGCACTACTTCACTGAAGACTAGCCTCTATTCTTATCTACCTTTGCTAGGCCAAATTCCAATACTGAACTGCGGCTATAAAAGTGAACGAGGAGGAGAAGGAAATGCCGGTTTTAACATATATTTCGCCTATGGGGAAATATATAAAAATCCATTGGTAGAAATCATTTCAAGCGGTTCGAGCTTTAATTCAAAATAAAAAGTAGCAAAGAGCTAAAACATCATATACAAAAATAAAATGCATGGTTGAAAAATTTTTTACTGAAAACAATACAACATTTTCTAAAGTAATCAAAATGGCTAAGTAAAAACAACGTTAGTTTCAGAAAAAAATCACACGGTCTGAGATCCGGCGATCTTGCTGGCCACTCAACATTGTGGCCCATCGCAATTACCCTGGGATGAAATACCTCCCTGATGCGGTTTCTAACTGGACCAACTCTGTGTGCTGTTGCTCCATCTTGGATCCACCAAAGTGCGTTTTGATGGTGTTGCAATGGAACGTTATAATCCCTCTGAAGTTGTGGGAACACATTTGTATTGAGCATATTCAGATAAGTTCTACCATTTACATTCCTGTCGAAATAAAAAGGACCCATAAAGTTCCGTTTCCGCAAAGTCCTGCCCACACATTTAATTTTTCTCTTCTGAAGTTTACTTCAAAGTTTGCCAGCGGAGGAGCTGGACCTTTAGCAGCATACATGCGAACATTCTGACTCAAAAACTTTCCGTCCATGCCAAAAGCAGCCCCGTCGTCTACCACGATGATTGCCAGAAAGCGGTTTTTCTGACACAAATTTAAGAACCACTGTGCATATCTAACACGTCGGGGATAATCTGTTAGTAAGAGAGAGTGACGTTTTTGCATCTTAAAAGGATGGAAACGTAGGTCCAGTCGCGCTATACGATTGAAACATGTAGCAGACAAAGCCAGATTATTTCGACGACAAGTTGATTGAATGTTGTTTTGAATTTCTGCTCTTACTGCTTGGATGTTTTGCGGTGTTCTTACTGATCTTCTTCTCCCACATTTATCTTTATGGAGATTTTTGGTTGTGCTATGTCTTAAACATTTTGCACATTTTCAGTAATTGTTGACTTGCTTGGAATATTGCGTCCTGGAAACAGCCGAGCAAATTCAGCCAACACAATGTTGCAATTCTTTGTTTCAAGGTAACGCTGCACTAGAAAGGTGCGCTGATCAACTGTAAGATGAGCCATGCTATCCTTATGTTACCAAAAATGTTTACGTTTCTTCATAGCCTTACGGTTAAACTACACAATTTTCGAAAAAATAATTTTTTTTACAGTTTGAGTTTGGGGGTCTCAGCGCAAAGATAAAATTGATAAAAGTTTGTATGCATTTCGTGCTTCGAAACAATAAGCACGATGTAATTTAGCTACGTGTTAATCGATCATTAAAAATTTAATGACATTTTTCCAAGACATTTTCCTTATTTTTTCAAAAACCACTTCTTTATTTTTCACGAAAATATGCTAGCCGAAAGAACTTGAAAATGGCTTTCCATCGGTGTAAAGATTATTTTGAAATTTGGTATATTCATTTAAAAAAACAGCTTTAAAATTTCCATTTCCAACATTACGAAACACACTGTATACGATTTCTGTTTTACAATTAATTTACACATCACTGTTCTTCAATTAAATAAATACAAAGGTGCTGACCGTACGTTATTGTTTAATGAAGGATTATCACGCATAACAAATAAGCTCTCTTTTAACTCCAGCAAAAAGCGATTGTTCCCTTGAGCCAAAATATTGAAGTCATCAAGAGATGGAGTGTAATTGCATTGTTTAAGATGTTCTCTAATGGCAGACAATTGACATGACTTAGAAATCTTACCAGTTAATGGAGACACACCAATGTGCTCACTTACCCGGACTTTGAGGTGCCGCGACGTTTCTCCTATACAGGTAGCGTTGCAACTACCGCACTTATAATTATAAACGACACCAGACAACAACTCTTTCGGCATACGGTCTGTAAACCGAAAAAAATCGGATAATCGAGTGTGTGTTCTAAAGATGACATGAATTTTACAACAGTTTAGAGTGTTCTGAAACAGTTTTTCAAGTCTAGTTCTAGTTTGTAATGATACATAGCCTAGATGGGTCTATTACGAAATTGGTTGACCAATTATGTCAAATATAACGTTTATCAAAGCTGTTGAACTTTTTCAAATTTTTAAGGTAGAATAACCAAACTTTCGTAAATGAATCATCCCTATCGTCAAATGTAAGTAATGTCAACGCAGCTTCGTGATAAATCATCAGTAACAGCAATGCAATGGTACCGGATGGACAACTCGACAACGAGGATTCTACTGCGTTCTGGCTTAAAAAGCGACGCTAAACCGAATATATTCTACAAATTATGTCTCATTAAAAGTTTTGAACTGAGGAAATATCATTCTAGACCTATTTTCATAACAGAAATTCAACCCCCAATGACTGTTTGTATAGCTATATGTGTTGCTGGAAACAGTTCATCAGTGAGTTTGCTAGGGGCTCTTACATCATTACTACTTCAGCTCAACTTGGCATTTTACAGTGATCACCCTATGTTGTTAAAAATGTTTGCTAAAGATCAAGGATAAATATTTAAGGGAAACATCTCCATGTTGAAATGCTGTGCATCCTCTGATGTTTCAGATGTAACGTTTAGTTTAGTTAAAGAGGAAGCAAACTAAAATCGCAAGGAAAAATTTTTGTGTTCTTTCTTATGCTTGTTGGGACCTGCATCAATCATTAGCATTCCTATCCATTCACGTTATTCATCATGTAGTTCAGATCAAAATAAACTGTTGTTTGACCATTTTTTAGCCGTGTTGTTACAGATAGCGCTTATAGTGCTTATTTTCTGTGTTTTTATAGCTTACGCTGCATGTCCAGGTTGAAAAATATTTAGATTGAAATCTTACTTACATACAGGTCAATAATTACTAATAAAAAGACATAAAACAGCTAAGATGAAAAGAAATGAAATTTGGGAACAAATACCCCGGAGACCAAAGAGATAGGAACATAAGAAAGAGAGACTGCATAAAATGAAATTAATTGTTTGTTTTGTGGGCTATTTGGTAGGAAAGTTAATAAGTTGTGATCAACATCACCTAAAATGTACACTGAACATGTTGCATCGCTTCAACTGCCTTGTTTATGGTGATCTCCATTATAACTTGAAATAAAAAGTATTTTGTTGTATGTAAAACTCGAAACCCCGATAACTCGAACTTTCAATAACTCGAACCAGTTTCGAATTCCCCTTCACCAATACTTTCTCATAACATATCCCCGATAACTCGAACATTCGATAAGTCGAACTATTTTCTCGGTCCCCAGGTTCGAGTTATCGGGATTCTACTGTACTTCTGATTGCTAGTTTGAATGTTGACTAGACTTTGTCATATGAATTTGTTTTGTCATGATTATCCATCTACAAAAAGGAAGTGATTGATTGGAATTTGCTTGCATTTGCATTTCTTCTGTTGGGGTTCAAAATTAAACATCTTACCTTCATATGGTATACCCTATCAAATGAAATCTCTTGAATTCAAGTAAGATTTCATGAATTGTATTTTATTTAGAGATTGAAAATCATTTAATTAACGGTTAAAGGAATGACTTACTATATATCATACTGACTTATCGCAATGTTACATATGTTAATTTTGAATAGTTTATTTTCTGTCATTTTAGAAACAACAACATTGAATATAACAGCATGATCACCTACTGCTGCAGCAACAAACAGCAAATTAAATTGATTAAGTCTGGAACGGGAACTTTTTGAAAGTGAACACGCTAGAACGTTTTTCGTACAACAGAAGGAACATATAATCGTACATTTTATTGGATATAGAAGATTATTTTTATTACGTTATACATAAAAGACGTTGGCGTTTTATATATGTTGTATCTATTTTTGTTGTGTTGATATCGAATAAAGTTTTAAATTTTTGGTTCTATCCTTATGGCTCTGTGGTTGCAATGCTTAGTGAAAGGTAGTTTTGGTGTGCGACAGAACCCTCGTCTGTCTGTTAAAATGATTCCCCATTTTCAGAACGCACTTTTCCGGAAATCGGGTTGTTCTGAATAAAAATCGGGAATCGGAATATTTATAGGAATCCGAAGTTGAGCTGTACCTACAAAATATTTCTACGTCTCCTTCACAAATTTTAACTAAATAAGCCCCTGAAAAGATTCTTTTTTGCGACTTCAGCTTTGCATAACTATGATGTCCTTTTCTGAACACATTATTTACAAAATATTTCAAATAGTGTAAAACTAGCTTTAGATACATTTCGAATCCCCTTGAAATTATTACTTTGTGTTTAAAAATTAAGTATAAATCGGCCGTTCTCTCTCCCAAAACGAATGTTTTAAAGGAAGAAGCGCTTCAATGTGCAGTGGGTGTTAAATTGCACGATTTTTCATTGATTTCGTTGACAAAACATAAAGAGTACACAAGAGATACTTGAAAACCGTGCAGATGATATCTGAAGGTCTCTTAGTGTAAGAAATGTCTTTCATTTTACATCATCGTTCATGTAAAACAAATTGATAAATTCATGTTACAACGTGGAAAACGTTATTAGAATAAAATCTCAAAGAAATGACTCGAGTGTGCAAGTATATTTTTTTGTTATTTTTTTTTAGGCTAGCTATATTAATATGTTTATATTATTACATTTTAATATTATTATGATCTATAGTTGTTTCATGTTACTCTTTGAACTAGTTTAACAGAGATTTGTCAGTGTTTTCGTATTGTATCGTCGTTGAACTGGAGATTTTTGATGGACTTGGCGGTTTTCAGTGAGTAAGGATGATGGTAGTCCAAGAGTTTTTCAACTTTATCAAATGTCTGTTCTACTGAAATTTCACTGGAATAACAAAATGACTATTCTTATTTGAGAAAGCATAATTTCTTTTTCTTGTTGTTCTTCTTACTTTAAAAAGAAGTCTTCAGATGAAGTTTTCTTCTTGGAAATAGGCTCGCTAAAGGATGTAAAAGGATGAAACTTATTCATCAAACCTAAAAATAATGTTTCTTCTATAACAGTGACTTTGAATCAGGCAGTTCCAACAATAGGCAGTTGTTGGATATCTCATTCCTCCTCCCAAAAGTGCAGCATTTTGTATGACTCGGTCATGGCCGTGTTAGCTGGTTGTATCAGTACTGTGTTTACTGGCACTTCTCTCCTGGGTGCAAAGAGGTGTCTTCGGAACGACTCTGCACGGCGAAGAAAGGGATAGCTTTGTGGAGAACGGCGTGTATCCAGGGCCCACAAGAGTGTTTCGGTGCGCAGACCTAAACATTAATATGCTGCATCAATTCATATTGTCTTTGTTGGCTGGATCTTTGATTGCTCTTGACCTACTATTTGCTTTCTTGAAGTAGCGAGGACGGAATATTTCCTATTGGGATGTCTTATAACCTGCTGCTCTTCAGATATGGTACCGCTATACACTGCCCGAAGTCAAGTCTGTGAGTTAGGGGACCCAAGGCTTTCGGGACCTTTGTTCAACAAGACGCTCTAAACATGAGGAGTTAAATATTATTTCCGTCAAAAACACATTAAGGTAGAGGACATGAGGTGTGTTGTGAACAGAAAGATCGTTTTACATCCTGCGGTTAGTTTCTCTTTTTCTTTTTTTTGTTTTTCTTTATTTAAAAATTTGCGATTTTCAACTTTCTCACTCCCAATAAATCTTTGCTACCTTTTCTGAACAGTCAATGACATGTGAAGTTCCTATCAACCTGTAAATCTGACCAGCAACGTTTTGAATGGTGTTTTGGCGGATCGGGTTGCTTTTTCAGATTTATTTGTTTAATTTAAACGGTTAGGTTATTTTAGCGACACATTTACATTTAGTCCACTTTTATGCAAATATATACATTCTATGTGTTTATTATTTACCATGGCATTTGTTATTGTATGGTTTTTGTTATTATGTTATTATATTTTAGTCTTTATCATTTATTTTAGTCTTTATCATTTATTATTTTTGTATTATCTTTTATTACCTTACTTTCATTTATTATGTAGTTGCTTTGGAATTTAATTTGGATATAGGGTTTTAATGTTTCTTGCTACAACCGAATATTGTTTAAGTAGTTGTTTTGTATTTTAAACTAGGTACTCATTGTTTTTATTTTTCATGTATGTCATATTTAATAACTTAGTTTTCTCTGATTTTGAATTAGTAGTGCAGCTGTAAAACTATTATGTTTTCTTCATAGAAGGACAACTTTAGGTCCATTTTGTTTTTGGTATTATTAGTTGAAGTGACTCATAAAGACTAGTTGTGATGATAATTTCTTTCAAGGATATGATGCTTTCACTTAAATGACTATGTATCCTGTCAAGGCATTTGTTTCTTTGCAAGGACAACTTCTGTAACAACCAAATTCATTTCTATTTCAGACATTTAATACTTCATGTTCTTATTTCTGGAGTAGACACTAATGGAATGCTCCAAGGCGTTCATGTGTTGTGGGAAATTAATGTTAACTTTACGTGCTTTCATTCTCGGAATAGAATAATCTAACTTGCTTTTCATTTAATAGATTTAACGCTTTCACTTTCAGGTTGATTTCTGGGCTAATAACATGTTCATGTTAATGATGATGTTTATTTCCATTTTTTTCAGGATAATTCATTTTCCATTTTTACAGGGCAAACTGCTAAACTTCATTTCTAGGAATTAATGATTTATGTTTTAGATAATTTCAGCTTAATACAATGCCTTTAGCATTGTTCCTGTGACTAATTATTTTTCTTTTTCATGAACTTTGTTGTGTTTTTGCGAGTTCTTGTATAAAATGAAATTTGTTTGGAGATCGATTAGAGATAGAGGAGAATTTGGGTTTGCCGTTTGGCCTAACAATTGTTTATGCAGCATGTTTGGTCAAAACAGATTTTGGACTCCCCACCACAACTTGAGGTAAATATGCATCACCATATTGTTTGTTACTAAGAGGATTTATTTCATTCTCGAATGTTTGTCGTGTTTCATTATAGAAAACGTGTGAATAGTGGGTAATTTCTCAAATCTTTGGGATCGATATTGAACTAAGGTATGGCTGATTACATGTTTTATTAATTGAAATAAAAGCATAAATGCTTAATGCACTTAAAGATAATGAACTGTTATAAGTAGAGCTGCAGGATGCACTGTGCTGATGTCAGCAGTGGGAATCTCTCATTAGAACAATAGAAAATAGGTCTGGAACGAGCGACGGAGTTTCAGTTCAAATCAAAATGGCGAATAAGCGTGGTAAACAAATAAAGTTCGCAATCGGGTATCGCAAAAAAGCGTTGGATTTACTTCAAAAGTTCGAAGTTTTAAGATGTAATTTTGACACAAACTCCAGTTGTTTTGAGTGGCTTCTGTCTTGTGCATCTCAACATGATCCTAGTTGCGGTCAATGAGTTCAGCACAAGTAGTAGATTTTGCCCTTTTATCTCAAATTATAACTATAAGGGATTCACAAGGAGAAAATTCCTACCTCAAATCATGTTTTGTTTCTTACAAGGTTCTTAATTTTTTAAGAATTTGAGCCTCGTGTTTCTTATGTGCATGTTTGTTATAAAAAAGGTGTGCATTTTCTTTGCAAGAAATTTTGTTTTAAATTTTTTCATGTATAGAATTTGATACTCACACTCAGCTTTGGCATTATTTATTTGCTCTTTTTGCAATTGACAAAGATCTGAAGGTGGAATGTGTTTCTTCGTAGGCTTAGTACACGAAAGCATAGTATACACAGTTCATTTATAGGATAAATTCAGGTTGTCAAGTGCATCATTTTTTAAATTTTTTCGAAGAGCTATATATATCATTTTCATTTTTTTCACCAAAATTATTATTTGTTTCCACTTTTTTTATTAGAAAACATTTTTTTATCAGAAAACATTTTTTATTTTTTATTTTCAGTTCATTAAAAGATTCTGAAAATAGACAAGTTGTACAGAAACAGTGTCTTCTTTGGAACATTTTCACTAATATACAATTTCAAATACAACTAAAATACAATTTTAAATACAAAATCTTGAATCGTGAATTCAGATAATTTGTAGAAATGACGCGAAAATTGATTTTTGATTTTAATTTGTGAATGTTTTTTTTTTCCGTTCCTTATTACTTGAATTATAATAACTTTATCAAGTAGTGCCCTTCAGATTTTTCTGATTTACCTGGTTTCATTGTGTTTGGAATTATACATTAATGCTATTTTATCTTCATGCTATCATTCATTGCTTTTGTTTATTCTGCATAAAATCGTTTCAATATTATGTTGTTAAGAAAAATATTCAAAACGTGTCATTTTGCCAAATTTTCATTTTTTGTCATTTTGTTCAAAATTTTTGTCATTTTTTATGACATACATGACTTGACAGCCTGTTAATTTGTCCCATAGTATTGACCAAAACCATATCGAGTTTACCTTGTTCAGTTGAACACGTTAGAAAGAAATATAATTAATTGCTATACTTGGAAAATGTTATCCTCATCGTTTTCTCTTTCTTCTTCATCATTTATCAACTTCAACTCCAGAAACATTGTACAATGACAAGTTGATTGCTACCCTCAAATCAGGGAGATATTCAAAAATTTTTAAAATAAAACTTTTGTTTTTATTCTTTGTTTTATGTTTGATTTAGAAGCAGTTATAAATATGATACGAACAATTTTCAATCACTTCAGTAAAACAAGTGTGTGACTACCAGACGATCTGTCACTTTATCACCGGTAATATACTTACCTCAAAATAAAGCCTGGCACAGGAGTCGAACCTGCTGCACTTGTTTTAGCAAAGTGAACTAAATTGTTAACATATGTAGAATCCATTTTCAAATGGTCCATCAGTATTTTGTTTATCAAACATAATTTTTCATGATTTATGGTAGACTTTCGTAAATATTTTTTAATGGAAAGAGTCTGTTTTTCTAAAGGATTTGATATTTCGATAAATTCATTATGTTTATCAACATTTATCGATAAGTCTTCATAGATAGATTTATTGAAATATTGATTTTTAAAAAGTTGTATATTTTTAATTTTTTGAACATATAATATATAAACATGATCATGGTTTTTGTCTGTATAGTCAGGTAAAAAGTACCTAGCTTCCTCAGTTGGGAAAAAGAAACGAAAAAAAAAACAACAAAAAACGATAACGTTATCTTTTTTTCTATCTCTTATTCGTCTTTCCTTTGAATGAGATGGTATTTCACTAAGGTTATATACTGTTTCGTTCGTTGCTGAAAAAGCAAATCACCATTTTGAATTGCTTTTTTCAATCGTCTCTAAGTAGTAGTATTTGTTTATTTGCCATTTTAAATAAGTACATTACAAATCAGCATAAAAGTATAATAATATTAATGGCTAGAGATCATACATATAGCCAAAGGCTACTTGGAATACTTATAGTAGGACTTCACAGCTCAGCGAGTACAGGACATAGAACCGCAGTTATGGCTATCATCTTACTAAAAGCATGGTTTCTTGAGTGGGGATTCCCACATAAAAACTGCTGAGTCATCTTTTCATGCGACTCTTATCATCGCACATTATCTTTAAAACTTTATTTTAGAAATGTGAACGAAACATGGATACACATTATGGCCTTTCCCTCACGGTTTTCTCGATAGTAAAAAATGCCAGACGGCGCTGCTGTTTTGGCTCTTATGCAGTAACTGCGAGTTTTTAATCCAGAGGGTGTTCAGTTTAAAGCATAGTCACAACAAATATATAACAGAATTAAATATTGTCTCAGTTTCTTAACCCATCTTAAGTCCACCATGTTGATTCATTTACCAATTTGTTTATCAGTTTTTCTTTTGAATTGCTTCAAAAAAAACCATCTTCGACTAGATTTAATAACTAGATGTTAAGAGCATAACGAAAGAATCACAAACTTAGATTTCCCACTTTGTCTATGATGGTTACGAAACTTGTTTGATGAACTTAAGAAGCAGAATCATGAAGGAACCAAGGAAATTAAATACGAAATGCTGCCACTTTCCCGTCTTCGGTTTGAGCACTACAGTTGCCGCCCGCTAACTCGACATTGACGGGGGCCCGGGAAAAATGTCGAGTTAGGCAGGGCTCGAGTTAGTGGGGGATTTTTTTTAATGCAATATTTTTGTTCACCGCCCCTATCACTATTATTTTGTTTTTCTTAGGCTCAGACAGTACCTAGAAGAATTAAATAAGAAAAAAGCTAATATATATATCGTACATAATAAATAAACAGATGTCCAGTGCATGCGACGTGTTTCGACTATTTACATGTGAACGAAGTAAAACACATTTTCATTCAACAAATTTTCGATATATTACATATCTTTATCAAGTTAAAAATGATACAAGTGTTGAGCGTTTATATAGAGAAAAATTAAGAATTAAAATTAATAAAGATCGTGATCAATTAAGTTAAGAATGTGCGTGCAGTTAAAATGATATAAAAGACTCAAGTGTGTGACGGCGCAAGGGAATGTATAAAATGTCAAAAATAATGGTACTAGAAAGCAAATCTAACGTAATTGTTAAAAAAAACAAAAAAACTTTAAAACACAGAACCAAAAAAGGTTAAACTACAGAACGATGTAAAACAGTATGGTCACATCAACCCACCTCGATTCTTCGTAAGAGGAGAAAGGAAATGAACCTTACACAGACACACATAAAGACAAATAAATACACATAGAGGTACTAAATATAAGATGGTCAACCAGGTAAACTCTCTGGATGTGACCAATGACAGAATAGGGTCCCTATAATGCATCGGAACACTCATTGCCCTTCCTTATCACCTGTACATATAGAAAATTAATCTTTTCAAAAGAAAATTCATACGTAAATTTAAATAGTAGGATGAAATTCATCAAGTGTTTGAAGAAAGGTTTTCAGTCTCTCCTCACCGTGCTGCCAAATCATAAAATATCGTCAATGTATCTCCACCACACAAAAGGTTTAAGCGGAGAAGAGTCTAAAAACCTTTCCTCAAGGTCGGCCATAAACAAATTGGCATACGAAGGAGCCATTTTTGTACCTATTGCTGTGCCTTGTAGCTGCTTAAAGAACTTTCCATCATGATCAAAAACATTATTCCTTAGTACACACTCTGCAAGTTCCATAAGAGAATCTGTGGATATATCTAGTGTTAAGCGCTTTTTTTAATCTATTGTGCTTAATAAAAATTCTTAGGTAATTTTTTATTTAGTTCTTTCAGCTTCCTAAGAAAATTATTTGTGTCTTTAAGAAATGATTTAATGCCCTTTGCCAAAGGTTGTAGATGATAATCTACAAACGAAGAAATATTTTCGGTAAAGTACCCACAATTCGAGATTACCGGTCTACCGGGTACTTTATGAAGGCGTTTATGAATCTTAGGAAGCAGATAGAACCTTCCTATTCTCGGGTTCTTATTAAAAAAATAATCCATTGTTTCCTTAGGTATGTCACCTATATTTTTCATACGTGCAAGATGATACTTGATAATATTGACAACAGGACTGACCACATCCCCATCAAGCTCCTGATAGACTGCAGAATCCCCAAGATGATTCTCAGCCTCCTTAAGATAGTCCTCCCTACTCCAAACTACAATACAAGAACCCTTGTCAGCACCTTTTATCACAATACTAGTATCATCTCTCAGTGTATAGATAGCCTGCCTCTCCTCTCGTGTGAGATTTGAGTACTTAAGATTTGTGTCGATAGCTAAAATCTCCTCCTCTAACCTGCTGAGATAAATCTCTATAGCAGCATCTTTACCGCGTGGATTAAACAAGGACTTTGGACGGAACGAATTAAATGCAGGAGTTGCCTCCTCATTTCGAAAATGCCACATTAGCCTAAGCCTTCTCCCATAGACTTCCAACTCTTCCTTGAGCTTCGCCCTATTGACACTACGGGGAGTGGGAACAAACTTAAGTCCTTTAGACAGCAAAGAGATTTCAGCCTTCGACAGCTCCCTATGTGACAAGTTGACTACATTAGTACTAACAAATTTTCCTTCAAATCTTCCGTCTATACACGAAGCCTTATTGCATTTAAAGTCATTATCATTACAGGTGAAATCATTGCCGTTGGCTGAAACACTATCCGGAGTGCTATCCAAAATATCATACTTGGATGGCACATTACTGTCACGATCACAGGAAAAAGGAAGACCTAAAGAGCATAGCGTAATGATATTAGGAAGATCTGGGACAGTGTTTCAGCATGCGACTCTAAATCTTTTCTAAAACAAAATTGATCACAATGCTCATCAAATCTTACCAAAGCTGTTTGGAGTTTTCTTTCATAGTTCTTTAACAGTTTTTTCAATTTCTTCTTCTTACGTTTGATAATCGTAGCTTCCAATCAAATCTCATACACGTGCTTCTTGTCAGCCTATTTCTCGATTTTATATATATCATACATAATATATATAAAATCGAGAAATAGGCTGATAAGCACGTCTATGAGATTTGAGCTGTAATTGAGCACTATCGACGACGGAAATATCTAAAGCCTCACGCTTTGTACTGAAACCTATTATCGTTACACGTACTTTTGGCTGTACTTTTTAAACAGATGGAAGAACGAAAGAATTACTACTAACCTACGATTAGCGCTATGGGTGTCGAACTACCGTAGAATCGGGACTTGAGCTGTATCGATGTAGCTCAAAACTGTTAGTTGTAATTCGTATCGTCAGAGATCAAAAAGGGCCTATTTTTGAGCTGTTCCTTAAGAATTCCTCGTTTTCGACCGACAAAAAAATTTTACTAATAAGGCATTTTTTTACGGGAAAGCCTTTTCAAGGCAGATGGAGAGAAAACATTTCTATCATGCAATTATGTTTGCGTTGATCATATCCCTTTTCTTTGCTTTATTCAGTTCAATATAGTGGACTCTCTATAACTCGACTTTCCATTACTCGAACTCTCCATAAATGGAACTGAATCAGTGGATCCATTCAAGTTAAAACCTACCAATATCACTCCATAACTTGTACTATCCATTCTTTCCATGTTTGAAAGTTTGTCCGGCCACGACCCACTATAATTTGTTATTTTGTTGAATAAAGAAATCTACACCGAAGTTTTTTATTATGATTTTCATGGAAGCAATTGCGGTGCAATACTGTTAATTTGATGCGAAGAAACCATTAAATTGTCGGCGTAACTAAGCATGCCTTATCGGGGAAAAAAATCGATAAAAAATTTAGTCGGGGAAAATTTTAGTCGGGGAAAATTTTTGTCACCTAAGGAAATTTTAGTCACTTTTCCCCGACCAATTTTTTGAAAATAGTCACTTTTCCCTGACTAAATATTTTCAATATAAGAAGAAAATAATCAAGATATCACAAATGTTACAATAACGTCTATACCTTAAAAGTCGGGGAAAATTTTTGATCGGGAGCAAAAAGATTGGTCACTTTTCTCCGACTTTTTTTCCCCGATAATGCCGTATTTGTCGTTTAAAATGTCAGAAAGGTCAGTTCTCACTATCAGTTGCTGTCATGAGATCTATGTATCACAAATTCACATTTAAAAGATGTTAAAACTATACATTTGGAACAAGTAACATTTTATTGAAAAATGAGCCGTCGCTAAGAAAACCAAAATCGAAAAAAATACCGACAAGACGGATTGATAATTTAATAAAACATCTTTATATTTTATTAAAAAATATCTCCAAATACCTTACTGGCGTTCTGGGATCATGAAATAGTATCCTTATAGTGAATCTTGTGAAACTTTCACATTGGGTCGTGGCATAAGTTGCTTGAGAAGGTAATAAATTTTGCTAGTTTTGGAAATATTGAAGTTGCTTTGAGAATTGTGGGTACTTTACCTGTTACAACTTGTGAGTGTGCAAAATCTTTTTCAGCTTTGATAAGTCTTAAAAAGTACACACAAAAGACAATGGTTAATGATCGTTTCGGAATTGCTCTGATGAATATCCATAAAGAAATTGTTCCTGACATTAATGCAGTTTGCGTTAAATAATCGTATGTTGTGTTTCACTGAATGAGTATATGTCAACCACATGAATAGATGCTAATATGAACTGTATGTACTTCTTTTTTGTTTATGGGGATATCGACACTTTGTTGCATGGCTTCAGCTGTCATGTTTATATTGTCAGTTCCCCCTTGAGTTAAAATAGGAAGTATTATGTTGTGTGGGCAGTTCTGTTTTGGTATCTACGGATTGTTCGCTGCATATGCACAAGAATAGCTGCAAATACTTCTCTGAATGCTCAAACACAGGGATGCTGACTAGAGTTCATGTCACATGGCTTCAGCTGTCATGTTTATGGTCATCTCCACTGTAGCCTAAAATAGGAAGAAACATACAGTTCCACTTTTGGGATGCAAAATCCAATCACTTACCTTCACATGGTGCATGCACCCTGTTAAGTGAAATCTAATTCACTTATAGTTGATTTCATGAACTGAAAGTCAATGGTGAACAAACCAACAGTATTGTTAGCTGTTTTCTGTGATATATATTATTTTATTTAGATATTAGAAACAAAGAAGAAGAAAGTCAAGGCAATGGATGGTAGAGACTTTCATACTGATTAACCATAATAAATATCTTAAATTTAAGCTTGTTTACGTTTTATCTTTTTAGCCCAACAGCAACAACAACAGAAACATCAAGAATAACACCAACATCACTAGTAACAACAAAAACCGCAAGAGTGACAACTACAGGAACAACTGCAACAGTGACGAACTTAAATTTTCATTTCATTGATCAATTTGTTTGTTCGGTTTCTTTATATACTCTTGTTCCTATTTCATAAACGTACATATACCCACCAAATATACTTATATTTATGACAATAGCAGAAGTGTCTTGTAGTTTTATTGACAGTATGGGGTATACAGTGTTTTTAATTTACAGGTGGATACAATTTATATTCGGAATGATTAGTACCTTTAAAAGTGACAGCTGCAGTTCATGTTCAAGTTTCCTCGTCAATACTTCATTCTGATGCAGCATATAAACGTTATTTTTATAAGAAACAGTAAGATACGATCTGGGATAGACTGTTCTTATTTTTGAGCCGTTCTCTAATTGTCTAACTCTCTATATATTTGCTTGTCACACAAAATTTAACCAGTGGACTAAGTACCTTTTAAGCCACGGCAGAAATAAGTCTGCTAAAAATTGTTTGCAGTGACAGCTTCAATATGAAACCTTATTTCTTGTCATTGTTGTTTCTTCTTGTTGTGCCTATATGAAAAATAACAAGAAGCCCTTTGGCTTGAAGACTTCAGGACGTAACACATACATATCAAGTCGCAGAATTCAGAATCAGCATCTTCCAATTGTGCTTTGTGCATACTTTTATGGAAATCGGAGAAGTTTAGAAATTTGGTGTAAATTTGGACCCAATTGCCCAATTATGGTCAAATCAGACAAAATGACTGTCAAATTCGAAATCAGCACCTTTCAAATGTGATTCGTACAAGAATTTTCTATGAAAATTGCATCTGAAAAAGAACTTTCGAAATTTGGTCTAAATTTGACCCGAATTACCTAATTTCAGTCAAACCTCACAAAATAATTGCTAAATTCAAAATCAGCACCTTTCAATTGTGTTCTGTGCAAAATTTTATGAAAATTGAAGAACTTTTAAAATTTGGCCGAAATTGCGAATTTGGCAATGATGTCATGTCAACGTTGCACGATAACGTTCATAACTTGGAGAAGTAGTGTTAGGAGGAGAAACTGCAGGTATTTTGAATACTTTACTTCACCACCGTCAATAATTTGAAAAACGTACACACATATTTATGTATTTGCTATATTTAGAAAGTTGGATTTTATAAAGTGATTCTAACGTTTGATTTTTGATGGAGCTTCCAGTTTGCCTGTTGACCGCTTGTTTAATATTCAATTATTATTTTACATTTTGGTATTTTATGTTTTAACGAAGTACGTAGTTAGATCTAATTATTTTGTGACAAAAGCTATGTTATATGATATACCAGCTTCAAATAAACATTAAGTCAATAAATAAACAAATGGATGAATAAAAACGTCGACACCCCAAAAATGTGTCTCTTTTCCACCTTCTCAGTCAGGGAAACAAGAAGAATATTAAACAGCAGTTATGGAAGAATTGCTTCTTTCGTCTTGGCCTGTGTCACAAACGTATCGTTTACACTTATTCACCCCTGTGAACTCCCGGAACCGAAAACCCCATTCAGTGTAAACATTGCCTCCGAACCAGGTGCAATAGCTTCCTAAGAACTCTGACGTTTAAGAATGTCTTATTCTTTTCGATATTCGCCGCCATCCGTAATCGAGGTGGACGATTTAGTATGAAAAAGAAATACAAAAACTACTTTATCAATCGGAAACATTTAGAATACTAACAAACCTCTTCAGTTTGACGAAAACGGAAACATTTGGGATACTCAAACCATGTGATGGAGAACTAATTGAATAAATCAGAGCATATCATGTCAAGAACAAGTGAGTTTATCTTGGCTACGTTTCCAAAGCTACAGCTATTATCAGTTTAAAATTAATTTTCGTTATGTGGAACTAGTTGTGGAGCATATCCGACGAGTCGGAATGCGCATGCACTGACTCACTTAAGCATGACGGTGACGGAGAAACTCTGGTTCCGTTACCTGGTAAAGTGCAAACAATGTTTGCGTTTGAATTCTTTCGCTAGAACATCTCCACTGGTAACATTTTTTCGGGGAATAGCGATGCAGCTGAGCACCAAAACATATTTAAAGGGAAATTAAGCCTTAAAATTTCTTTTCTGATTTGGAGCATGAAATACTCCATTTATCCTAGATGAACACCTTTTTATATATTTCCCCGTAGGGCGAAATATATGTTAAAACCGGCATTTCCTTCTCCTCCTCCTCCTTCTCCTCCTTCTTTTCGTTCACTTTTATAGCCGCGCATTTAAGGTTTGAATAATACAGGCTAGTGAAAGCGTTTAATGTGAAAGCGAGGCCCTCACCGTCTCTCTCTCCTGTTGAAGTTTAGCGTGCAGCAGTGAGAGTGGATTGCTGTCAAAGAAATCCAAATCAATCGGAGGACTTTGAATTTTATTGTTAGTCTTCCCAATACTTTTATTATTCCTTTAATATTATTATTTTATATTTGTGTTCTGGTGTGTTGTTTAAGACACTTGCCACTTGTTAGATTGGTGTGCATGAACAGTGCTCTGCCAACAACCCCTTACACATTGCGCCATTTGTGTACTGGTGTAGTCGTATGACACTTGCCACTAGTGAGCATTTCTGTGTTAGACCACCGAAAGTACCAGGCAAATTGATTTACTACTACCTGCATAGAGCGGTTGATAAAAAACTTTCCACGCAAAGAGCGTGATTACAACATATTCCTGCAGCAAATAGCGCAGTTGATTTAAACTTTCCACTTTATAGTGGGCGATCTATATTTACGCTTGTTTAAAGCAGACAAACTTTCCACACACTAGATTGAAAGAATAAAGTGACTTAGCCGATAAACGAAATGGCAGAATCAAACTTTACCAAAATAATTTTTGGCAATTTCCACCAAGGTGATTCAAAATTTGGAGGCTCTGCTGGCAAGCAATGTTCATGCATGTCATTAATGTCTATAACTTGGACTTGCGTAAGAAAAATATCGATATGGAAGGATGTTGACTTAGATTTTGTTTTGAATCAGGGTAATGGGCTATATGAGAAAACTCAAATATCTAGAACCTTGTATGTTGACGAGTTACCATCAGAAATTGAAATTGAATATACTAGTGTTATTTTACATGCAAATTTTGTTTGCATTACTGATGGGTATGCTAATGCTATTACTGATGGAAACACTAATGATGCATTTACATTTTTAAATGAGGATCTTTTTTACAGTAATGATATCTCAGGTGCCATACTTTTTATTGAGGGTTACTGTATTGCAATATTAAAAGATGTCAATAGAAATATTTATTTATTTGATTCACACAGTAGAAATAGCCAAGGACTTCCAGAAGCAGAGGGTACATCTATATTAATGAGGTTTTTATCTGTTGAGTGTGCCAAGCAATACATTTTTTCAACTTACGGTTACCTTATTACACGAATATTACGAGACATGTAATTAACACGAATGGAAAATTTTCGTGTTAATAAAAACCCCGTTAATTTTTGACTC
The DNA here is from genome assembly GCA_027922465.2 of Turritopsis dohrnii. Lineage (NCBI taxonomy): Eukaryota > Metazoa > Cnidaria > Hydrozoa > Anthoathecata > Oceaniidae > Turritopsis > Turritopsis dohrnii. Next base: position 886,175 of record BQMF02000019.1, read on the forward strand.
GTGTAAATTTACCCTCCGTTAATTAATGGATATGTTTAAAAAACCTCCCTTAATTTATTCCCAGCGTTAATTTTCAAAATCACCCTTAGATTGAACCGGAAATGATATTTTATGGCAAATTCATAATTATCTTTCTTGCTTTATATTAGTAACTACAATATTGTTCTTGTTTCATTGTGTTCCTAAAAACGCCGTTATTCGTCAATCAATTCGATTTCGCTCTCTCCATCGTCTATCTCACAGTCACTGTTTTCCATTTCATCACCTACTAATTCCTTTAGTATTTCTTTTGAATTGTCTATGTAAGCTCCAGCTATCGGATCTTTTACCTTTTCCATTAAAACTGATAGGTTTTCTGGGCTATCCCAAGTGACCGATACTTTAATTGGAATCTCCAACCCACCTTGTAGCAAGGGGGAGGCTATGGGTTCTTTTTTGGAAACCTCTACCTCATACTTGGCTCCTTCCAAGATCGAGTACCATACATATCGTGATAGTTCCCTCGGTATATGACCAACAATTATCCAGCCAAATCTTCCTCTCATTGTAACTCTACCAGCTACTGCAAATTTATCGTGTTCATTGTTTTCCTCTCTTTTGAGCGTCACCTTCTCTTTTTCATAAGGTTTCCAATTAACACTGTTCTTGTAAACATGATATCCTCTTAACCCTGAGTAAAACTCGAAGTGGTTTGCCATCTTATTCAACGAAAAACTTACGAAACCAGCAAACGAAAACATTGACAAGACTGCGTCAATTCTTTTGCGTTTTTTATGTTTTGTTTTGCAAAGTGCAATGCAATGTTTTCAAAGCCTTAAAAGTTTGAACTTGGAAACGTTCCAATCGTCGAATGCAAATTCGAACGTTTTGTGTTCGATTTTAGAATCGTAGCTTTGTTTACAATTTCATTTTGAGCGTTGGGTAGCTAACAGTTCAAAATGTCACTGCTGAATTATTTTAAAAGTGCCAATAGCAGTGATGTGGCAAGTGCTGCAAGTGCCATTAAATCGATGGAGAGTGGCCAAAACCTACCATCAAGCATTTCTAACAAGGAACTTTTAAAAGTTAAAGAAAGTTTGCAAGTTGTTGAACGAAAATCTGGTAAAAGAACAACCTACAAAGAAATTGAAAAACGAGAGATTGCAAAATCTGCAATGATGTTTGGAGCTACTGCTGCAGTTAGAAAATATCGTAAACAATTTCCTTCTCTGACCGAAGGCACTGTGCGACCATGGGTAAAAGCCTACAGAAAATCGCTACAAGAGCAAAAGAAAACTAACTCAGATGATATTGTTTTAAAAATTGGAAAGCAAAGAGGCAGACCACTTTTATTAGAAGAATCGCTTGACCATAAGTTGCGCTCAATGTTGACAAGTTTACGTTTGGCCGGTGCAGGTATAAACATTCATGTTGTTCGCGGTGTTTTGAATGGCCTGGTGCGAGCTAACCCGATCGAGTATGGAAGGTATGTCGAGTTCAATGTTACAAGATCGTGGACTCGATCATTGTATCAGAGAATGAAATTTTCACGCCGAGCAGTAACAACATCAAGACCAATCATCACTAGATCACTGTGGACAGAGGTAAGATCGCAATACCTTTTCGAAATCATCGACAAAGCTCTGACATATGACATTCCTGATGAACTAATAATAAATGTTGATCAAACGCCATCAAAGTTTGTGGCAACAGATAATGTTACCATGGCTGCTAAAGGGGAGAAGCATATTTCCCGTGCTGGTGCAACTGATAAGCGCGCCATTACTGTTACACTTGCCGAAACCTTAGACGGTGAAATTCTTCCTTTCCAGCTCATCTACACAGGAAAAACCAAAAGATCGTTACCGAGTGTCAAATTTCCCGAAGGCTTTTGCCTTGCATACAATCCAAAACATTGGAGCAACGAAACTGAAACGCTGCGATTGATTGATGAAGTCTTGGTCCCCTACATTACAAAGATTAAGGAAGCAAAATCGTTGCCACCGACACAAAAAAGTTTGTTACTCTGGGATGCTTTCAAAGCCCAATCAACAGAAGTTGTCAAGGATTCACTTGAAGCCAATAAGATCGAGGTAGTTACTGTGCCGAAAAACATGACGCATTTGCTCCAACCCCTCGATTTAACAACCAACGCCACGTTTAAAAAGATCGAAAAACGAGCTTTCAGTGAATATTTCACAAGCTGTATAATGAAGGCCCTTGAAGTGGAGCCAGACCGAGATGTGACCTCTATAGAAGTTGATCTCCGTCTATCAACCTTAAAACCCCGACATGCAAAGGTCATGACAGAGTTGTATGACTACCTAAAAACTGAAGACGGGAGAAAGGTCATCGAATCTGGTTGGAAAGCAGCAGGTATCAAAGAAAACCTCGATCAAGCCCGTAAGAATAAGAGAAACCCTTTCAAAAAGAATCCTTTTCAATAGACATTTTTGTAGAACATTTTGCAACATTTTTGTTAACATTTTTTTATTGTAGAGTTCCGATGCATTTTCTAGTTCTAACATAGTTTTCATGGAGATTCATTAATTGTCTGTTCCTTCAGTAGCTCTCTTACTTTGCTTCTGTTTTAAGTATCTTTTTGACAAAATCGTGTTAATTATGTACCATTTGAATTCTTAAAAGGTGTTATTCGTGTTAATTACCACTCACTCTAAAGTTTACACCTGGCCATTCGTGTTAATTTCATGTCGTGTTAATTTCAAGGCCGTTAAATACTTGCCTACTTATTTTCATGTAATAAGGTACTCAATATATTTTCAAATTGTTTATGTGAAAATTACGCCTCTAAGTGTTGCAGAGAAAGAAGCACTTGATAAATACTTTTGTAAGTTTAAGAGATCAATATTATACGAAAAGAAGGAAAGAAAGGTCAAGCAGGACCATTATCAAAGAAATTCTGAAATAATCAAACAAACAAGACAAGAATATTATGGGGAACATTCAAAGATAATAAAAGTAAGCAGGAAAAGCCATTATGAAAGAAATTGTAAGACAATAAAGGAAAACAAGAAACGGCATTATGAAAGAAATTGTAAGACAATAAAGGAAAACAAGAAACGGCATTATGAAAGAAATTGTAAGACAATAAAGGAAAACAGGAAAAGCCATTATGAAAGAAATAGTAAGATGATAAAGGAAAACAAGAAAAGCCATTATGAAAAAAATATTAAGATGATAAAGGAAAACAAGAAAAGCCATTATGAAAAAAATAGTATGATGATAAAGGAAAACAAGAAAAGCCATTATGAAAAAAACAGTAAGATGATAAAGGAAAACAAGAAAAGCCATTATGAAAAAAATTCTGAAAAAGTAAAAGCGAAAAGAAAACAACAGTATCAAAATAATTCAAGTGCAATTAAAAGACTTAAGAAAGAACACAGGATGAGTGGTTTAGATCCATATTCAAGAGTCAAAAATTTCAAAGACTCCATTGTTGAAGGACCATATTACGTATGTGTGTCATGTAATCGGTGCCTTTATAAAAGATCTGTTAAAATCTATCATGAGGAGAGATATACAAGAAATGGTTTTAACCCAAATTGTCATCTAGCAGTTACTTTTGATGACTCACTATATTTATGTAAAACATGTGATAAGAAATTGTGCAGAAAAGAAATACCTTGTCAAAGTGTTAGCAATAAACTAGAATTGTTTGATTTGCCAACACATTTTCAGGATTTGAATAAACTTGAACGCATTGTAATTTCCCAACGAATATTATTTGCAAAGGTTCGAATTATGCCAAAGGGTCAATTTCCTAAAATTAAGGGAACTGTTTGTAATATCCCTATTGAAACGGACATTGTTTGTAATACTTTGCCTAGGAATATTAATGATAGTGGTGTGATCTTCATGAAATTGAAAAGGAAATTATGCTATAATTCTCATGTTGTTGCGGAATCAGTTAGGCCTGAATTGGTGCTTTCCCTTTTACAATATTTAAAGGCTGCTAATCATCTATACAAAGATGTTGATATACAGGATGTCATTTCAGCCAGAGATGATATTTTTGAAGTAAAATATATCAATGATGAAAAAGATGACGTAGATTTTAATATTATAAGTAAGTCTGAGGATTATCCCACCATCAATTTTGTTGATGATAAAGATGTTCTATTGATTAGGTGCAAATATGAAGTTGATGATTTTGAAGATAATGACCCCTTGGATGAACATCGACTAAACTGTGTTGAAACTACATTGATATCTAAATGCCCACATGTTGTAGCTGATGATGAAAATATCATAATTGCACCAGGCCAAGGAAAGGCACCAGTAAATATTTTGAAAGATGAATTTGTTGAAGAACTTGCTTTCCCAGATTTATTTCCATCAGGGAAATTTGGTTACACTGCTACTCGAGAGATTAAATTATCTCATACAAAGTATTTCAATCAACGGTTATTGAATTATACCCAAAGATTTGCGTCAGATGCAGATTATATTTTTTTTGCAAATTTTGTGTCTCAGCAAATTAATCTGCGAAACCAAATGAATGTTGCAATGCGCAAAGTATCAGGTCACAATGTTACTGCAGGAATGTTTAGTCAAAGTTTTAAAGATACTGTTAAGTCTTTTGTGGTAAATGATGAAGCATACAGCTTTATGAACTCTGTTAAAGGCTCTCCAGCATATTGGAAAAATATGCTTTCAGATGTTTTAGCCATGGTTAAACAACTAGGATTGCCATCATTTTTTTTAACTTTATCATGTGCTGACTTGTGGTGGAATGAATTAGTTGTTATCATTTCTAAATTAAATGGTTCTGAAATATCTGCCAGTGAAATCGCAGAGCTGTCATACTTTGAAAGATGTGAATTGCTAAATAGCAATCCTGTGTTGCTAGCTAGACATTTCCAATTCCGTGTTGAAAATTTTTTTAAAGAGATTGTTATCAAAGGACCAATTGGAAGAGTTTTGTATTATGCCATCAGGGTTGAATTTCAAACCAGGGGCTCCCCTCATGTACATTGTTTATTGTGGTGCGAAAATATGCCATGTTTATCAGTTGATACTATAGACGAATACACTGAATTTGTTGATTCAGTTATTTCAGCAAATATACCGAGTGAACCATCAAAACTAAAAGATCTTGTGCAAAGATATCAAGTACACCACCACTCAAAAACCTGTAAGAAGTATAATTATAAGGAATGTCGGTTTGGATATGGCCATTTTTTTACACGAAAAACGATAATTGCTAAGCCGCTTCCCGAAGATATGTCACTTGATGAAAAAAGTGAAATTCTTTTGAAGCAAAAACATATTTTGCAAAAAGTAAAGCAGCATATTGACACTGAATTAAACCCAAAGAAAAAGAATTTCTTACACCCAGATAAGCCAAATTTTGAGAATGTTTTATCCATTTGTGAGACTCTTAGTTCCTTAGGTATTTCATTAAAAGATTATGAAAGTGCCTTGTCTATTTCTACCGATCAAAATGACTTTCAAATACATTTGAAGCGAAACACAGATTCATGTTTTGTGAATAACTATTTTGATGAAGGGTTGCTTGCATGGGAAGCCAATATTGATTTACAACCAGTATTTAATCACTATAAAGCTATTTATTACATGTGTGCATATTTTTCAAAAAGTGAAAATTCTTGTTCAAATGCAATGAAAGAAGTACTAAAGCAATGCAGTGAAATGGAGTCCCCTAAGTATGATACTATGTGTAAATTAGCAAAAGCTTATAGCGATAACAGAGAGTGTTCTGTCCAGGAGGCTGTTTATCAACTAATGCCTGAATTATGGTTACGAAAAGGTTTCCCACAAGTATCGTTTATAAATACTAATTTGCCAAATGACCGCTTTCGGATGTTTAAAAGTGAAGAAGAACTGAATGAACTTCCTGAAGATAGTCAAGATGTTTTTAAAAGAAATATGCTCGACAGATATGTAGATAGGCCAAATAAAACTTTCTTGGGTGGAAAATTCCTAGTCGTTGATTCATTGTGCTTTGCACAGTTTTCTGCATATTACCGGCTTGATTGCAACAAAGACTATTCAGAGATGCAAAATGATAATCAGCCAATAATTTTGAGTGATGCAGTTGTTGAGGAAAATCATGATCAGACAGCTCTTCCTAAAGTGATACCTTTAATGTCCTCGAAAGAATGTTTGAAATGTAGAAAGGTTAAAAAGGTCTTGCGTTATTATACACCTAACAAGCATAGGTATCCGGAAAAATATGCACATCATATTTTGATGTTATTCTATCCATTTAGGGATGTGACCTCAAATCTAATGATACATATGTTGATAAACTAGCAGAGCCAGAGGTATTGGAGATTGTTAATAGGAATAAAGAGTTATTTGAACCAAACTCTGAACTAGTGGATGTTGCATTAAGAACATATAGGGATGATATGATTCTAAACCACGATTCTCATGCGCAACAGGAAAACGATGAAGTTGTAGAGCTAGTAAATGACATGTTAGATACTAATGAAGATGAATTGAATAATGACCAAGTGGTTCCAAATGATTTGCCACCAGCATCGTTTCAATCAACAGTTGTCTCAGATGATGAATTAAACAAAACTATCCAATCTTTGAATAAAAGGCAACGTGAAATTTTTGATGTTATTTACACATGGGGAAAAAAATTTGTTCAAAACAAAAGATCTGAGCAACCTGAAATTTTGCAACCCTTACGAATCTTTTTAACAGCCTCAGGTGGTTGTGGCAAGAGTTACCTTGTTAAATGTTTGTATAATGTGCTTAACAAATTGTTATCTAGAAATGGTGACATTTCTAAAGCAAAAATTATGTTATTGGCACCAACAGGTGTTGCAGCAATTAACATTGATGGAACCACTATTCATACAGGACTAGGTATCCCATGCAATACTTTCATACCATTACAGGCAAAGAACAAACTTGAGATTAAAGCTTGAAGAAGTAAGTGTTATTTTCATTGATGAAATATCAATGGTGAGTTCTAAATTACTGTTACAGGTTCATCAGCGACTCTGTGAAATATTTGGTATGTCTGATCGTATACCATTTGCAAATAAAACAATAATTGTCAGTGGTGATCTTTATCAGTTACCACCAGTACTAGCTAAACCAGTGTATTCAACAGATGGATTTATTATTGGTCTTTTAAAATTGTGGCATCATTTTAAACTTGCTGAACTTGATGAAGTAATGAGACAGAAAGGTGATAACCAATTTATTGATTTGTTGAATAACATTCGTGTTGGCTCATTAAGTTTTGATGATGAAATGCTAATTAAATCTAGATTTATTTCGGTAGACAATGCAGACTATCCATGGGATGCTTTACACATTTTTGCAGAAAACTCTTTAGTTAATATGCATAATCAGAAAATGCTTGCTTCACTAAATAACCCAGCAGTTAATATAGTTGCGATTGATGATTATCCTGAGGGACTCTCTGAAGCTGCTATTGAAAAAATCAGAGGAAAAAATGCTAATGAAAGTGGAGGTTTAGTGTACAATCTATCCTTAAAAATTGGAGCTCGAGTAATGCTGACAGCAAATATTGATATTGATGACAGACTTATCAATGGTCAAATTGGTACTGTGAGACACTTTTCTTTTATCCGTGGGAAATGTGACTCCATATTTGTACTTTTTGATGACAAAGATGCAGGAATGAAAAGGAAAAATACACAAGGAAATCATTATGTTGCAATTGAAAGAACTGAAACCAAATTTAGTTTGTCCAAAAGGAAAACATCAGCGACTGTTACCAGGACACAGTTTCCCTTACTGTTATCATATGCTTGTACTGTACATAAAGTGCAGGGTTTATCTCTTGACAAGATTGTTGTTAGTTTTCAATTGAACAGACAGAGGAACTTTCATCCTGGTCAAATGTATGTGGCATTCAGCCGTGCCACCTCCCTCAATGGATTGTTTCTAACAGGAAATTACTCGCATGCTGCTATTCAAGCAAATGAAAAGTCACATGCTGAATATCAGCGATTGAAAAAAACAGAAAATTTATTGAAACCTAATGAATCGTTTGTAACCACAGACTTTAACTTTCAAATTGCTCTCCTAAATATAAGATCATTGAAAAAACATGCCTCATCCATAAAGCACTACCAAGAACTTGTGAATGCAGACCTTTTGCTTTTAACAGAAACACAGCTCACAGATATATTAGATATGAATGGTATTCAGGAAAACATGAGTTCTTTTTCTCTCATTTTAAATAACAACGTAGATAAGTACAAAAGTTTACTTGTAGCACACAGTGCAAGTGTGAATGTTATGAATGTTAAACATTGGCCAGGCTTTACCATTTTTCAAGCAAGAAAGATGACTTTTCATGACCAGTGGCTTACTATTTTATTGTTATACCGAAGTCATCAAGCAAGTTTTAATATTTTCATCAATAAATTGACAACAATATTATGTCAAAATGATCAAATTGATATGGTGATGGGAGATTTCAATATAAACCTTTTGAAAGACAGTAGACACAATACAGAATTGCAAAACACTTTGCATGGTTTTACACAAATCATACAACATGCAACACATGTTGATGGTGGCTTGATTGATCATGTTTACATTAGAAATTCTATTTTGAATGACTTTTCAGTTAAAAGTTTAAAAGTTTGTCTGAACATCTCTGATCATGATGCTGTATTATTGAGACTGAAAGTTTTGGATGACAGTTAGTCTGTTAAAGATATTTAGAAAGGAGCATGGATGGGATGGGCAAGGGGTGGCTTTTAGGGTACTGGTTGAGTTTTTTTGTCTGTCAATTTGAGACACATTGCATTGAAAAGTCCCAGTAAAGCGTTTGAATGAACAAAACGTAAGCTAAACTTACCTATTTCTTAGAATTTTTATAAAAGCTTTAAGTGATTTTTCAATGGTTTTAAACTGGCAGATAAACTGTAAAGTTTTATTGATAATTATTGATATCCTTTTTATTAAAATCATTTTTGTCTATCTTTATTTAAGAAATCAGTTCAGTTGAATTAACATTATGTTCATTTTTATAGTTTTATTTTATTTACATGGATTATAGAGAACTTTAAGTAAAATAGTTATTGTGATCATTTAAATTTTGATGAAATTTGCTTTGCTTTGAGAAAAGAAGTAAAACCAGTCAGATAAAAAGAATATTATGATTTAACATCTTAATAGCCTAAAGTTTGTCTGAGAGCGGAGTGAATGTAGTCAAACAGTACAGCTTGAAAGAAACTTAACATGTCTTATAGACTTCAGAACAATAGATCTTTTTTTCTATCTACAATTTGCACTCGTGATGACAGAGCATTCCTTCCTGAATATGTTCTGTTTCTTTTTCTGTACTGTAAGATTTTGGGTTTATCATCCATCCATCCATCATCCGTGCTCTTAGTATTACTGCATTGATCTGGCATGAATGATCTGCTTGATTATAGGACTGGCATGCAGGAGCTGCTTGGACATTGATATACATTGATATTCAGTCTGTACTTATGGTGTGTGTGTGTGTGTGTGTGTGTGATAACATTTGTTTTGATTTGTTTTTTCCACTGTTGAAATCAATTCTTCATTTTTACAGATAAAAATATCACTTCTATGATGTCACTGTTGTTTTTTTTTAGTCATTGTTAGTATATTTTGTATATATAATTTACTTTTTAATATATTCCAGTTAACTGATGTCAAAAATAATTATTCAAAAAAAGTTTAAAATCGAGTGTTGTAATGTTTTTTTTTAAAAAATTTTGAATTTGATGATGATAATTCCTTGATGCTGAATGCGAAATTGGTGATGTTGTACATGAAATGAATATCCATTATCCAGATGACTATGCACATGTGATATACGTTATAATATGTTATGATCTTTTGGACATTTTTGTTAACAATTAACATTCTAACAACAATGTTGTTGCTGTTGCTATACGAAGTCATCAAAACCACATTGTCTTATCAACATCAGCTTTGGTATCTGTTTTTACAACTATCCGGTTAAGCTAATTAACTCAAGTTTGTGATATTTGGAGATATTATAATTTCTGGAATTCAGATAACAACAACAAGTTGAATCAAGATGTTGTTATTATGGCTCATCAATGTTGATTATGAATTGGCGATTATGTACATGGAATGAGCGTCCATTATCAAAATGAATTTGTATATGTGACATACATTATGTGTATTTGCTATAACTTTTGGATATCACGGGTGAAGGTGAGAACTGTGTTTACTTTTTTGTTATATCGAAAAAAGGCTTACAACTTTAAATTTAATTTCTGGTTATTTTTAGGTTAAAAAGTTACAAAAGTTGTGGCAAAATGGAACATATTTCCAAGATTTCCAAGCCTCAAGTTCTCCAAGAAAATCAAGTTTATTTTCTGTCATATTTGGTTATTCGATTATAACATTACGATAATAACATGTCGCATGTATATCTGGATTTGGTAAATCATTTCGTGCTGTTGGTTTAATCGTGAATAACGGAATCAAAATGAAATGCTACAATGACCTCAATGACCTATGGACAACTATTAATTTGATTGTTGTTGTTTTTCACTATAGCTATGTATATTTTACGACAAGGATTTGTCTAAAATTATGTGACTTTCCTTGTATATATTGTATGTATCACGACAAGGATTTGTCTAATTTTGTGACTTTTCCTGTTCTTGTATGATGATATAATACGTATATATCTTTTTTATCATCCAATGTGTGTTTGATGGTTTTCCTGTCTTAAAGTCTGCCGTCTAAATCTCCTTACGCCAATAAACGCCCTCTGCCCGGCTGTTCCAAGCGGGTCAAATTTAGTTGATTAAAATTAATTATGTCTGGTTTACTCAGAAATTTAGTAGTGCGTACAAGACCGCCTAGCTTCAATCAACCTCGTACCCAGGGTTTCTTGCCTTTTCGATATACCGACGGCGGCGAAGAAGGCTTCTCGAGATAAGATAACTACGGTATTGTTAATCTGGCTACCGAGATTTTCCATTACCAATAAAACGGATAGTATGGATACGAAATTCGAGTTCAGTATCGCATTCTTATCTTTTTCTGGTCGAAAGTTTATTTCTCTCGTTTTTACTAAAACGGAATTCTTGCTCACGCTTTTCAAGAAATAGAAAGAAAATTATTTGCGCAAATGGTAATAGTTGTTATTGAACATGCTCTCGCTCGTCATCAATACACATCTCATTTTCAAGTTTATAATGTTGCATTCGTTCGGCGAAGTGATACTTATGCGCTCAACGAATTCAAGATTTTCGCAATGTTGGGGGAAATATATAGTCGCATTAATGCGAATCTTGTTATGAATAAAAAGTATCCCAAGTGAAAAAAAAAATGCTAAAAAAACAACTTAGTTAAATCGCCATTACAGCTTTCCTTTTAAAAGACATGACGTCACAGAGCGAATTTCATTTGTAGAAATGTCAGACGTAGGCAGCACACGATGGCATGTTTTGTTCTACAGATGCGAAAACGGTTACAAAACATAAACACGAAGATATTCATCATTCATCAACATAACAATGTTAAACATCAAGAAACAGCAAAATGTAAAATAACTTTATCACCAACGATTCAAGAAAAATAAAAAACGCTCATACTGAAGTTTTCATTTATATACATATGTGACGTCAAAATCTCCATTGCAGTAGGCAGAAATGGCGTCCGTTGTTAGATATTAAATAACGAAAAATTTAGTATAATTATTATTTAAGATAATTTTTATTGGCAACAGAAGATTAATAACACCTTTCTGCAGCTAATATAAAAAATTTTTGATGAAGGCTTAATTTCCCTTAAAGCGTTCGGTTGGGTTTTATGACGCCATATAAACTCCTTGCGCATTCAGGTGCCCTGTTCACAAGAAGTGGTGGTTGACAGATATATTGTTGAGACAGTTATTTGTACAGCTTGAATTTAAAAAAAAAACATTTATCCACCACACCTATGATATTTTGTACAAAATCAGAAAAGAATTTGAAAAGAAGTGACTAATTTGAAATTTCAATAAGGGAAAGATGACTAAATGTTCTTCAGATGACTAACTTTCTCCCCAACTAAAAGTTTCCCCGGTTTTTCCCATGATACGGTCGGCATTCATAAAGTAAATTCCCGCTTTAAACATTGAATATTTCTGCACTTACTTACTTACTTATAAAATTCAACATAAAATAACTCAAATCATTAAAGCTAGGGCTCCACGATGAAATTTTTCCATGCGGATGCAATGCAATTTGCTGCATTGCATGCGCATGGAAAATCGCACCGTGAAGCCATCAATTTTTTTTATGCAATGCAGCAAAATCAAGTGAAATTTTTGGTGCACTACTCTGCAACAAAATAGATTTGATCCTATTTTGTTGCAGAGTTGTGCAGCATGATTCTATATTGCAATGGAGTTTTTTAAGAAATTGCAAAAACAAGACTCAAAGATCTTTGGTAAAAATGCAGCTTGTCAAACTGTTGGATGACAAATACACAGAACATCATTTGGAAAAGACTTTCCACTCCCGTAACATCGATGTTACGAGAAGTCAAAAGGATGAAAAGCGGTGTCGTGCCACAAAACAAGTGGAAATAGACCTTTCCCGAATTTCTGTTTAAACGATGCATTGTGGCCGAGTTGTCGTGTCTAACCTCGCTTTTAATATTCAAACTACTTCTAATTATTGGAGTGGGAATTAGGAATAATAGAGATTATCATTAAGTTATAAAGTAATGAAATCAGTGGAACAATGAATTGCATAAAAACGAGGTTAGATATGAAACTCGGCCACAATTCAGTGTTTAAACTGAAATTCGGGAAAGGTCTATTCTTTGACGAAATGGATTTTTTACGAACGAATTTGGACAAGAAAAAAACCGTGGTTTTTGAAATCGAAGAAATTGAAAGTTTGATATACTTTTTCCAAGAAAATGAATCATTGTAGAACCATCATAAGACCGAGTATCGAGATAAACACTAGCGCGAAGCACTGCTAAATAAACTCTCAAATGAATTTGATAGGAAAATTTACCGTTTAAGAACTGAAACAACAATGGCATAACCTTTCTACCAATTACAAAAGAGACAAGAGCCAGATTGCGCAAAACGGTAGCAGCAAAAGTACTTGCCACAAGAATACTTTCGAAATTTTACTTAAAGTTCTTAAAAGTTCTGTAAACGTTATTTCTTGAAATATCTTACTGGTGGAAAACAGGCATAAACGATAATAATGTTTAAAATTACTAACTCGTGTAAATAGGATCTAATTGTAACACACCAGCCATTTAATTTATTAGAGGGCAAAAGAATTATACATGCATGAGCTGTTTATAACGTACGTTTTATGTAAAAAAAAAAAACTCGTTTCTTCGAAAAACAAATGTATGTTTTGAATTATAATTTCTTGAAACAGAAAATGAATTCAAACAGATAACTTCCTTTTTTAACTCGATTTTTGAAAACCTTGATGTTCAAAGACAGAACAGATAGCTAACAAACGTAGAAAGTAATAAGAAAGTCTGATCTGTGCTTTACTGACACGAAAAACATATCTATTTTCAAGTGCCAAAGTACATTGATTCAGTACCATAAGTAAGTCCCAGTTTTATGTAGACCTATTTGATTAATATCCATTCCTTCATCAATTAAGTGATAAAATATCAAAGAAAACGTATATTAAATGTCGTGATTTAAAACCTTCGAAAATTCAAAAGGCTGCGTTCGTTCATTAGAAAGTATATTGCGTTTTTAACGGGGACTCGCAGACATTAAATCGCAGACTAACTGCCATTTCGGCCGGAGGAGGAGGAGGAGTAGTAGGAGTCCACGGGTGTTTTAATACGGTATTCGCTATCGCTGCTACCATAAAAAAACAAAGAGAAGATGCATCCAAATCGTCGGGGTCAGGAAAATCTAACGTGTACATATCAAATTGGAAACATTATAATTCGATGACATTCTTGAATGTAACTGCTGATGTTGATGAGTCACTGGATTGTCTCACTACTAATTCTTGCACTGAGCCGCCAAGGAAAATGAAACGATCTACTGCAAAAACAGCAAAAGAGGACGAACAGAATGCTAAAGCACAGCTATGGAAAGCTCTCGCAACTCAACTTTCACAGCCAAAATCAAGCACTGTACATGGTGCAATTAATGCAGAACAACAAAGTCCTATAGAAGGTAGAACTCATCTTTTTGGTCGCACAGTCGCAGACAACTTATTGCAATGCGATACAAAGGACTGGCACATGCTTAAAAAGAAAATTATGGATGTTTTTTTTGACTACGAACAACATCCACAGCAAATACAACAGCACCATTTAACCGGGCAGTATTGCACCAACATGGTAGGAGGTTTAGTAACACCTCTTGGTTTACGTCCCGTGACTCAAGAGCCACAACATCAACTACGACAGACACAACAAACATTCTCGTTTTCAGCACCAAATTCTAATTCTAGTTATGTGGTAGTACATGGTCAAACCAGTCTTAAAAATACATTAAAGATTTTGGTCAAAACTTGTTTGATATTCGCTCGTTGGTTTATTTTGTTCCCTTTTTATGACAAACTATTGACATATTACAAAAGGTTATATGTTATATATGTTCTTATTTCACATTTTTAAAATATTAGAAATATATCTTTCTTTTAAATGTCAATTCTTGCAAGTTTCCATTGCCATGGGGCACATCCTTCATTCATGAAATAGTTTGTGTACTCCTCCCTAATATCCCTAGCTAGATTAGTTGAGGGGTTTCCGTGAACCGAATTTGATAGAGGAAGCCAAGTTCCTTGAATAGAATCTGATCTCCAAGAACCTTCGTGAATTTCACCTGTTTCAATATTTTCACAGTCAACGAGACTGGCAGAAATATAGATGTTCCCAACGTTACTTTGACTTCTGAGCCAACTATGTAAAGTGATAGTGGCAAGAGTAACATATTTTCTTGGGGCTTAATGAAAAAGGACGACGAAAAACCCGCCATTTATTCGTCAAAATACCAAACCCATTCTCAGATGTTCTTCGCATTCTTGAAGGCTATAGTTGAAAACTCGTTTTTCGATTGCTAGACCATTTTGCGGGAAAGGTTTCATCATATACAACGATAAAGGAAAAGCGTCATCTCCAGTACAAACGTAGGGAACTTTCATCATTCTACCAGGCAATTCTCTAGGTTTTGAAATATTCAAATGGTTTTTATCGAGAGCAGTTTCTAAAGGGCACCTTGCCCATATTCCGCCATCAGAGTTTGCTGGGGTTTTTCATACAGTGGCTACACATAAAAATTTCCATGCGCATGCAATGCAGCAAATTGCACTGCACGCGCATGGAAAAATTGCATCGTGGAGCCCTAGCTTAAAGAAAATGAACGGTTGCAATCGCCTTAAAGTCAGCTATTTTCTTCAAGGAAATCTTCATAGTACAGTTATTCATGTGATTATGTCGTTTGCAGAACCATTCGTCATTGGTGTACTCAACGTTTCACACCACCGACATCGGCCAGTGCAAGCCTTAGTTCTATCTGTAACAGTCCAATATCTTATATATAACAAAAGTAGCTATATGCAATCGTAGTATGCGTCATGTATCGATACAAGCAGTTACAGATGTGTGGACTTTATAAGCAACTTTATATACTTGGTCATGTGATATTCATAGTCGACATAATTAAAGATGGAAGCTTCATATATGATTTGACGTCACAAATCAACACAAACTCGCTAATTACGTTAAAGCAGCAAAATCATTCAAACTACCATAATGCAACGGGATAGAAACAGTTGACCGTTCCCAAAATTCTCCTTAATACAGCTCCCACAGTGCAATACAATTAAGTGCTGTTCTAAATAGTTGTGAGAATATCTGTTTTGATCATAAAAGTGTCTTAGTTGTTCTATAGGGGATTTTTAATGATTTCGATGCATGGAATTGTGGTAGTTATATTATATCATCGGGAGAAAACTGAATTATGGGTACAGCGAATTAAACTTTATTAAGCAAGTCTATATTGCATTATGGAAAGAAGAAAGAAAGAAAAAAAGAATTATGAATATGAAATATAAAAAGTCTGCCCAACTATTATAAAAACGAATCTGGTAAATTTACACGATAGATTTCTTCTAACACATAAAACTTCTTTAAAAGATTGAATAGTGAACAAAAAAACGTCTTTTTCCCAAGCTACCGAAATGTCTTTTACCGAAATGTCTTTTCCTATCTTGACCCATCAAGTCAAGTGTAAGCTTCATTATCATTATGGGATACCTTCGTGTACTTTGTCTCCAACTTAACTTCGCCATCATTTGTATCTGACGCATATGGTTTCGAAAAGGATGTGGCGGCATAATCTTTTGTGGAGCCGGTGACTTTTGATCCTGCGTGTCTCTTTTTATAGTAGATAGTGATACCTACTGCTAATATTATCAGGATCAGAACAGGAATGATCACAGCGAGGACAATAGTAGTGACTTTTTTTCCTTCCTCTAAAAATAAATGTTATGATCCAAATAAAGTAACGCTAATCTATATCTTTTATTCTCGTAGTTATTTGTTAATGTTGATCTTGTATAATAATACGAAGGCACTTTGACAGAATATCATTCTCGTGGTTAGAGACGAAGCATTCATTTATCAGGATTCGTGAATCAAAATGAGAATTTATTTCGATCTATGAAGTAGTACGAATTTGCAGATGTATGCTGATAATACTTTACTTTTCATTGATATTTTGACATTGGTATTTCCATGATACTTGTGAAAGGTCTTAGAGCTACCCAGAACAGATGTTCAAAGGTAATACACATATAAGAAAAATAACAAGGGATTCAGTAAACCCAGTAGCAGCAGCTATTACAAACCTTTTCCTTCAGTTGTTATGGTAATCCATTCTGACCATGGTCCAACAAGTTCCCCTTTTTTAGTAAATGCTCTAACCTAATATTGAAAGAAACAACGAATATAGAAATGTTGAAGAGAAGCGTTAATAAACTCAGCAATGTGATAAATTACTACCTACCTTCAAATAATAAACTTGAGAAAACTTGAGATTAATAATTTTTGTGGATATGTCATTCGGATAATTCCCGCTCTGCACAAAGGAACTGTTGAAAATTGAACCGTTTTTTTCTTCAACATGCAGCTCGTATTTACTGATTATACCGTTGGCTGGATCTGGAGGTTTCCATGTCATATAAATTTCATTTCCTTCAGCATAAGCTGTCACATTTCTGGGGACAGATGGCACTGTAAACAAATAAAGCAAAAGACTGATGATCGAACGTTTAGATTTCTGCATGGATACGAGGCTGAATAGTGTTTTTCAGACTGGCATCGCATGTGAAAATATTTGCAGTCAAACACGAAAATAAAACGAAAGTAAAACAAACATTTTTTACAAATAAAATTTAGTTTATTAAAATATTTATCAACATCGTTTGGGGTCTTTTTTTGTTGTTTAAAAATAATTCTTTAAAATTCACTGGGAACACTGCGAAAGAAGACAGTACAAAATTGGAGTGCATGACAATCGTGTGTTTATAAACATCCCAATCTAATGTTGCAGATTTTCGGAGATATTTCGATCGTGTGAAAACAAAAAACTCAACACGTCCTAAGAATGACATTTAGGATATCATGGATGATGAACAAATCGAATCATTTTTAATACGTTTTCCATGTATATACAACTTTTAAAGAATTTTTCGTTTAGGGATGCAGTAACGAACTGAACTTTAAAGCCTGATCAGACCTGGCGATTACGACAATGAAAACTTATTCAGTGAAATCGCCGTAATCGTCTAATGTGAACACTTTCGTAATTGTCATAATCATTTAAAACGCCTGGCGACAAAGATGATGAAACATCAAAAATTACTGATCGATTTGTAATAACCAATGAAATACTTGAGAATGTTCACACCTGGCGATTGGCGATTGCGACGATTAATTTTATTCATAATCGTCGTAATCGCCAGGTCTGAACCAGGCTTTACGGAGAATGGCCACAGAAAATTGCTTATGTGCTCATCGATGCAAAATAACTTAAATAACTTATCTCATTAAGTATAATATTAATAATTTTTATTAATATCACTAATATGTAAAAATCAGTTGTCACCTCCTTCCTGGGTGGAGAATAAATAGGATACAGTCTGGGAGACAGAATATTTATTTCGGCCGGTTATCTTCACAATGTATTCGGTGAACGGCTTCAGTTTTTCCATTAGTAAGGTTGTTTCATTTAAGCCACTTGCATTGTATACCACATGTCCATTTGATTCAAGAGTTATATGGAAAGATACATATTTCTTGCTTTGGCAGGTTTTCCAGTTTATTTCGGCAGATGTGTTTGATGCAAGTATGGAAATGTTCTTCACGCATGCCTCTAAAAAAATATCTCTTTGTTGTAAGAGTTATACATATTACTACAATAATTGCCCATTATGGATCTGCCAACTTGATGATATCAAAGAAATATTACATTATTGTAGTTGTGGTTTTCCACATGAAAGTCTATGATAAAAAGACCTGAAACCACTTTAAAAGGTGTTGCTAAAACTGGAGGTAATCGGGTAAAGCGCAATGGATGGACTGGTTTCAAGGGGGGTAGTAAGTGGAGTAGTACAGTATAATACAATGTCTTTTCAATTTTAAATGTTCAAATGGTCAATGGTATTTTATTCAATCCAAATAGTCTAAATAATTGAATATCTCCAGGTTTTTATCCTTTTGATGTATTGTTTCTTACTTTGATATTCAACATGAATGTCTTCCGTTACTTCCGTGGAGTTATCTCCGTAGATAGCACTGCATGAATAAAGTGCTGAACATAACAAAACGTTTCCTGTTGTGTCATCCTTGCAGTTCTTGAGGTCTAGTATGGTAGTGTTGATGTCTTCTTTAAAAGTCAGTGTTGATTTGACATACCCATTTACATTGCTGTCAGTGGTGGTAGTCATGGTGTATGTTTCATTGTCAATAACCTCTCCATTCACTTTCCACGATAGTGTTGGCTGAGCATTGCGTACAATACAATCAAGTGTCTTTTCAGACCTTGTGATATTTGGTGCAGGAAGAGCCACTACAAGAAAAAAATAAAATATCTCTAATACCATAAGACATAGTACAACAAAATAACCTTTAAGGAAGTCATCTACAACCCCTGCAAAATGCTAATCTCAACCAACCATTACTACAGCCAAGCATTTCGATCCGAGCTGCGCATCGTGTTGAACAAACCATGTCCTGCAATCTCACGCATCTTGCATAAAGCTCATTTGGAAAGTTGCTGACACTTGTTCCATACCTTGTACGAGCGCCATCAAATAACTATGGAAACAGGAAATATTTCTATTTTTCTTAACTCATGACATGTTGGAATTTGATATGAATTTTCAACCGTGTGTTCTAAGGATTTCGAGGTATATAGAAACTGTAATACACGATTAATAAATTTACATACATAGTATCAACTTACGTATTTTGTATCATTTAGTTCGTATTCCTTATTGACAGTGTTATTTGAATACCCGTAAACAATTTTGTATTTCACAACCATTCCATCTCCTCCATTCCCTTGACCCTGTATAGCAACTGCAGATATCAGATGCACAGAGTCAAAACAAACTTGTAGCCAGCTGCCATTAACATCTACAAAATCACAAGAATTAACAGTTAAGAGAAAGCAAAAGATGGCATATGAATTTGGTTCATAATGGTCAGTTGTTCATTTTCTCATAAACTCGTTATGATCATCGTTAATAATTACAATTGCATTGAAATTACAATTGAATAGACAATTGAAAGGGAATACTACATTCAAAATGATATTTGGAGAATTGATAGAACAAAAGTTCGTTCAGAAGCCTTTTCAAAGGTTTTAAAAGTTTCGTTTTCTTGGGTGAATACTTTGCTTAAAAAGCCATCAGACTATGTAACATATAACGTGTATAATTTCTGTATCAAATACTTTAACTTTATTTTTCTCTCAATCAACTGAAGCCTTAACCCCATAGGAGACTACATTGATCAGATCCAAAGTTATCAGGATGAGAACTGTCATATCCCATCTTATTAAATCATGATTAAGCACTGCATAAATCAAATTTAAAATTGAAATATCTTTAACTACCATGAATTACAAAATACTGAAAATATACAACTTAGTGAGCTCCATCCTTTCTTATCCTATTGGACATAAATTCCTTTAGAAAGCAAGTAATTCACTAATCTTCTTTATTGCCAGTAAGGAGATCCTTCACCACAAATATTTTATTGCACTATCAAAATAATTACCAGAGAAATTTAAAGAGCCTGTAGAACAAAACGGTGCTGTAGTTATAGAAATAATTAAACAGAAATAATTACTTCTTTTGCGATAACAATACCAACAAGATGCCCTTACAGATAAAAGGATTTCTGTGAATTCAGTTTCATACGAAAAAAAGATTGCATAACATTCTTGACCTCAGCGCTTTGTGAAAGCATAACTGGCACTATACGAAACGTTCTTGTATACTTAGACTGTTAAACTTGGTTACATCTGATTGAAATTTTGGTGGTTCAAAATAATATTAGGTCCACATTGATCCTTTCAGATATCACGTTGATTATGTGCACAACTCATATACTTTAAACATTTTGAATTTTTAAATTGCCGATCTCCCTAATTAGGAAATAGTAAACAAAATTCAAACCAAAATCATCAAATGTAACTGAAAGAGGGACTATGTGTTTCAGTTTGATTGGCAGTACAGGATGTACAGTGTCTTTAATTTAAAGGCAGTTGGAACATATTTTAATTTGTTAAAATGATTGGCTTTGTTGTTAGAAACTGCTCATCAACAAAAAGTCACTCAACAAAAAAGTACATAGTCGGATAACTGAAATACAGATTTACTTGATGTCATTATGTTAGTTATCCCAGAATGTACTTTTTTTGACAAAAAGAAAGTACACACAGTATAAAAAATATGATTAAACATTCAGAGAAACACAGTGATGCAATAGACAGACATTCCTGATGAGGAATTTCTGCTGTACAAATCCAGAGCTTAAAAACAATGACAAAAATATTTGTATTTAGAAAGACTTAAAGAGATCTTCAAGACTTTTCCTAAAAAAACATACCTTTTCTAGTCTCTGTTTACAAGAGATTGGGAACTTCTGTTTGGAAAAGAATGATTAAAGTAGAATAATTTCAAGACAACTTTAAGCATCTACTATAGATTGTCTTCTCATTTTCAGTTTTAAAAGCATATATCTTGATTTAATTCCATTTAATCACAATGAAACTGTAAGAAATCTAAGTGGTTGTTCTAAAGCCATGTGACGAAAACTGTGCCATTTTGTAATTGAAAAAATAGATAACAATTAGTTTAGGGTTTTATTTCTTACTACCTTAATTCCCTATTTTCACGCCGAAGAAACACGCGAAAAAGGCTATTTTTCTCGCAGCGAGGTGCGCGAATTTCAAAGAAAAAAAAACAAAAATGATTTTATCAGTTACTTCATTTTGATTTTGCTTAATGGAGTGAACAAGTCCTGAGATTATAGGAGAGCTTATTCATCAATTAAAATATTGTTTCGGGAACAACTTTCTAGTTTCATATTAATCATATACCTATCAATGGACAGACAATGTCAAGGGTTTGGTCCGTGAATCGAATGGGATGATGGTACCAGTACCAAACAAATGGACGAATAATTTTCTTAACTTACAGGAACCTTATTGATAACAGGACTGCTAGTCCTGACTAGGACACCTGTAATAAACATAAATAATAAAAATAATAATAACTGCGCGAAAGCTAAAGGGTGCACGAATGCGATATTAACATGGTTGCGTGAAAAAAGGGCGTGAAAATTAAAGGCGCGCAAACGTTAAGGGAATTAAGGTATCCTAACCAACCAGTTTTTGGTATAATTTATGCATACGTGGACATGAAACCGATGGGTGCCAGTTGAACACATACTTCTTAAAATGTAAGCGAAGAACCGACATAGATTTTCAAAATTTCTTTGGTAATAAATGGAAATAAAAAAAACTTTGCTACTTACGATCACAAATCCAGCTACCAATTCTTACAAGTTTCCAAATTCATTTCAAAAAGCTTGTTTTACTATGTAAAAACATTTTTATGCTGACATAATTACAAACTTGTTGCAAAACGGTTTTTGCTCTCATAGATCTCTACCTTTGTATTGAGTGAAAACAGAAGTATTTATTTATATAAGATTGCAGAACTAATTTTCTTTGCAAAACTGGAAGTTTGTCAATGAAAAACAGTAATGAAAATTTACCCCTACAATCTGATCCATTAACAAAAGTAGCTGGTGCAGCTGTGATTTCACAAATTCATGTATATTAAAAAATTGAATAACTTCTCAAAAAATATTCAAAAATAAGCATATGAAAATTAAATCAGTAAGATTTACCCAAATAAAGACAAAATAGTTATTTCTTATAACTAATGTTCACTTGCTAACAATGCTAACTATTTTTATTTATCATGACATTACATTGAATTAATTAATACCAACAAATATTTCTTAACATAAAAACCACTGGACCCATGTAAATAACATTCTCTGATAATACTTAAAACTAAGCCTCTTGAAACTGTTTCGCAAACTGTTTTCCCTATCTTTAACTTTATGATAAATTTTCTAAGTTATAATAAGAATAAAACAAGGATATATACAATAAAACAATTAGAAAAACAAAATCTCAGCTAACATGGAATGTAAAAGCAGTATAGATGTAGCTGCTCATACCTTTGCTCACCCAAGAGGTCATGATGTTATTCAGTCGTCCTTCTGTTGCATTTTCCTGAACACTCGGTGATTTGGAGCCAGTTAACTGAATGCCGTGACCACCATTTTCAATACCAATCTTTTGAAAACAACCTGAAAATTATCAAAATTTTATTATGAATATGTTTAAAACAAATTGAAGATTTTGAAATAAAGCTGATAGTTCTTTATTGTTCAATGATGAATATACGAGTAGCAAATGATTTTGTGGTGAGAAATTCAATTAACGAAATTGTGTAAACATGGAATATCGTTGTTTTTGGATTGACTTGTTAAATAAAATGAAAACACTGGCATTTTGAAACATATACCTGTATTACAGCCTAAAAATGTTAGCCTCATGCAACTGTTTGTTGATACTGAACGTATCGAAATATTTTTACAAATTGTTTGATGCATAAACCAATGAACCGCCAGTGAATCACTTTGAACCTTCAGTTGTTTGAATTGCTAAATTATAATCACAAACTTTGAAAGAATTATGCAGGGACCTTTCCAAGCACTTTTAGTTACTACCATTTTTCGTAGAGAAGATTGAGTTTTACAGTCCGGGAAGCTCCGCAATTTTAGAGATTTCAATCTCCACAAACAAGCCTTGTCATGAGAGGCATGCGAAGAGAGTTGAAAACTAATATAGTTTTTAATTTCATTGAATAACATGAAAACGAGTCCTGCTGGTATCACTTTCGTTTTCATATTCTTTCGTAAGGTGAAGAAATGAATGTGTATAGCAAAGGAAATTTCAAAATTACCTTAGCAACAATGGTCGTTCTCCCTAGCAACAGAATATTTGGTGAATGACTCAATTCAAGATTGAGTTTTAACTACTGGTAAACGGTAGTTGGAAAGTGCTTGGAAAAATCCCTGATTATGATAATGTTTTCCTCAATAGATTGTTTTTGCAAGATGAGAAAAAGAGTCACAAATAGTGACAAAGATGCTTTATATGTATAAAATCAAAACAGAAACATCGTATTCAAGGAAAGTAAAACAAAGAGCATACTTTGCTGCCAGTTGGTGTATGGACTGAGATTCCGTTGCATAAAACTTCAAAAATGACATCAGGATTACTGACAGAATTGTTGAAATTCTTTACGAATAGACCATTTACTGTCAATTCTTTCTCAGGGAAACTAAATGTAATTTCTGTTTTTGCTTTTGCACACCATGCCGATTGGGAATTTATGCCAGGAAATTCTTTGTTTGCAGGAAAAACAACTATTGGTTTTGTCACTTCAGAGTGGCAAGCTGAAAAAATAAAAGTTAACATTTTTTTCCCATCATCTTTTCAGGTATGTGAACTGTGAATTTAGAATTTGTGGTTAAAAGTCGTATTTCTAGACATGTATGTTTTATTACTGATTGGTCTGAGAATGTCAATAGTAATTACATCATTTTACTTGATACTTTAATAAGGTTTCTCAACTCGAAATCTAAAAATGATCATTTCGTCACTGAGTGCATGAAAACAGGAGAAAATCAAAAAATCAAAAACAGTTTTCAAAATAGTTGACTGTTTAAGGTTAAGTTTATTCACTTGAATAAGTTTTTTCTTCAGTTAATATCTCTTTATTTTATCTATCAATACTCTTATCACTTTAAGTATAAAATACTCCAATAGGGCATGTAAAAAGCATTTAAACCAGAATAAATTTCAAATGATTTTAATAAAATTAACAGGACTTTTTCAGATATTGTGAAGTCCTTGATGTCCTTGATGTTTTCAATCACAAAACGAACTTTGGGCATAATTTCGTTAACAAATGTTGTTTACATTAAAGACCATAATCTCTGATTTTTAAAGTGGCAATATTGTTATCACATACTTTCTGAGCAGCCATAAAATTCCATCCTCAAGCAAACCTTATCTAAACT
Source organism: Turritopsis dohrnii (assembly GCA_027922465.2). Lineage (NCBI taxonomy): Eukaryota > Metazoa > Cnidaria > Hydrozoa > Anthoathecata > Oceaniidae > Turritopsis > Turritopsis dohrnii. The sequence continues at coordinate 910,826 of BQMF02000019.1, forward strand.
TCTTTTTCTTGCAAATAGAATTTCCAGTTTTCTCGCTGTCAAGGTGTTGTTTAGAAACCAGTATCGATGAGTGTATTTACTTCCAGGATATGTGAACTACAACGAAAACAGTTTTATCACTCATTTTATAAGTCCTTTTTAAGAAAAATACTAGAGCTTTATAATGATGAAAGTCAGGTTTTTTGTTCCCAAGATACAACTATTCCCATGATAGATGCTTTTTTGCCAAAGCTTTCTTTGAAAATGACCATATACATTGTCATTGTCATGAAGAAAATGCTGACATGAAAATACATGAGTAACTCATGCAACTTTACATTAATAGGCAGTAGCAAATTTCTGTAGTTGTCAAACCACTAAAGAAATTTGCTACCATTGTTACACGAGCTTGATTCCAGGTTTCTACTATTTTTTGCTGGCAAAGTCATAAAATGAAGAATTACACAGTCAAAAAAATAGAAATCTAGGGATGGAACAGTCAGAGAAAGTAAATTGCGAACCTTCTGTGTCTGGTTGTTATCCTTAAATGCCATGATTTTGCTTTTTTCTTTTGTAGAATACCGTATCAAAATATTTTCAGTATTTCCATCATTCCCTTGTATAGCTAAACCAGTTATAGTCATCATCCTGCGAAAGTTAATCTCAACTTTTAAATTGTTATCATGATCTTCTGAACACCATTGATTATCACTGTTCAATCCAATATCAGCAAGTTGGTGGAGGAAGTCTTCAGTGGAGCTTCTTACAAGTCGACCAATATCAAATGCCCCATTCTCAAAACCAACTGGCAGCATGCAACTGCTTATATCTAAATAACACACAAAATATTTACAGGATAAACAAAGCTCATTCTTTTAATTTGATTAAATGAATCATAATGTACTTAAAAATTCTTTAAGCCATTATATCTGTAACATTACCGCAATTATGATAAAAGGTGAAACAGTTACTACCTCCTAAAGTTGTACCATTTACCACCAAGCTTTTCGTCACGTTCCCGTCAGTCGTTTGAGCTTCAATCTAGGAGAATGTGAAATGGCATTTGAAGTGTATTTTTCAAAAGCAATACCGGACTCATAAAGAGGTGAAAACATAAGGACATCTCATGATCCATGTCAGCTCAATATGTTTAAATTCCTACAAGTTCACTCAAAAAAAATTAAGATGTATAATGTATTATTAATTTTGTAAATACCACTTTTTTGAAAAAGTGTGACTACTTGAAATAATTCACTCAAATTTATATTATAAATAACTATAATAAAACATTTCACAAATTGACTGAATTTTATTAATGCTTATAAACGAACTTAAATTCATAGATGTTTAAACCCAGAAATACGAGATTGTTCAAATAATAGTTTAGAAACTTCAATAATTATTTAGGTCCAATATACATCCAAATATACATCACACACTGGAAACATGTCAAGCAAACAGAACAAAAATTCTTTCTGAGAAACATAAAATTTACAGTCGCAATATTGTTCACTGAATCCATAAATGTCATGCATCATTTACACAAAACAATATTTCCTAAACATTTAAAGGGATTGCCAGAGTTGTTCACGAATTAATCCTGACATCAATAATAATGATTCACTAAAATTACTCTGCAAAACAGGGCTCCACAGGGGGTATTAGGTCCCCCCTAAGAGATTAGGTCCCCCCTAAAATTTAGGTCCCCCCTAGGTCTGCATTTTTAGAGGTACCTCCTAAGAAATGTAACCCCTATAATTACGAATAGTTCTTAGCAACCCCTTAAAATTATGTATTTACGAAGATGATTATTACCTGAAATAATGACTTGGTAGTTAAATAAATAACTCAACAAATAATAAATTCTTTAGAAAACAACTGTTTCAAAAATATACAACTGAAATTTAGGTACCTAATAAAATACTTATAAGATAAATGGTAGATAAGAGTCTTAATATTAAGTCTTAAATATACAGAAAGAAATTCAGAATGTATCTAGAAATTCTAAAGAGACATTCCATCTGAATGCGGAGAAAAATGGGGGGGGGGGGGGGGGGGGGGCAAACTAAAGAATAGGGAAAGTAAAGGAAAGAAAGTGAAAAAGTAAATAATAGTTTAAGAACTTTAAAACAGACTTATATGCATTTAGTGGTTTAGAGATGGATCATACGTGCCAGCACAGTCTTCAAACTAGTTTCTAGTGCTTTCAAACCTAGTCAGCTAGATCTGTAGTTAAGTGGTCACGTGCTCGGAGTGAAATCTTCAACCAATCTAATCATTTTACATATGTTTATGTCCGTCCAAATTCAAATAGGGTCAATGACATAGTAAATAACAGTATTTATTAAGTATTAGAATATTTAAGTTTCTCATCTAAAATTAATAATACAATATCATTACATAACAATATCAAAATTTAGTAGAATGTAAAACGAATAATTTTGTAAACAATGGAAGTCACTCATCTCCTATAATCAAAACATTCGAATTGTTTTTTCTTTTTGAAAAAAATCAAATTATTTTGACTAACAGAAGAAATTCGATTTGACAATATGAATGCCCTTTTTTCAGCGTTTTCACTCACACAGGTTCAGGTACCCCCTAAAATTTAAGAAAAATTTAGCCTCCAGCTTTTGACCCCTTTCAATTACAAGTAACCCAGGGTGCATGGTGTAGCCCTGCAAAATAATGTTTCCTTTGAAACTAAATTTCAAATCTCTGAGGTGACTGTTGTGTTGAAACAATTTTAAAAAGTTGGGTATTAAATTGATTTAAATTTTATGTTGGAATTTTTGTAGAAATAAATTCGGTTAATCAGAGAAAACATGACTTACTTGACAATTGTAAGTTGTCAGTATTGCTAAGTTGTTGACTGTTCCCGTATTAGAAGTAGCAGGTAATATGGAAAACAAAATCTCTGTGCCAGCTTTGCGGGAGCATTCAATGGTGTAATTGGAGACCTGTTTTGAAATTGAATTCCATGAGAATGTAAGGCTTGTTGCATCTCTTCCAGTTAAGTTGAACACCAAAGTGGAAGCTGGAAAAGGAATTAATTGTAGTTCAATGACCAACAATTTTGTTTAACAATACATTTCGACTTTATTCAAGTCATCATCAGGTAAATTCTAAAATAGCAATAAAATCGGTTAATACAGATTTAAAAACAAAGTATATATCACATATATGCAACATACGTTCACTAAATTAAAATAAAAACAAAAATTTTTTATTAAAATTTTAATAACAGAGTATGGCTTTTGAACTCGTCTTTTGTGTTTAATGACGGTTTAATCTCTTTAATAAATAGAGCTTCCAAAATCAATAATTGCCTTTGGGACTTTGAAAAGAAATTATTTCAAATTCATCAGATTTCCTTAGAAATTTCAAATTAGCAAATTGAATCTGGCAAACATTTTCGAAACAGTTACAAAAAACAAAAGTAAATTTGAAAAAATATGGATACCTCAGTCAATGTATGAAAAAGTACACATTAATTAATGATATCAGGGTCTAGGGTTAGATGGGTTAGACAGCTCTTTCCCAATCCAAAAAACTAATACATTTCCCAATTGAGTCCAGCAATAAATTTATGAAAAGTTAAAACAAATGATTTGATTCCGTTTCGAAACATTGGCTTAAACTCATCACTAACATGCTTTCCACTTCATTACGAAACTGTTCATCGTAGTGATAGTCTAACGGCCTCAATTGAGAATTTTAGCTAACGCCCTGGATATCCGCACACAATGTACCTTTCCATTTTACTGTTGTTAAAGTGCCATGTTTTACCTGTACTTGCTTATAACATATTAAAAGAAATTCTGTCTTTCACTGGCTTCATATATGCTTTTTTTTAGCATTCTGGTTGGTATGTTGTTAGTGGTTGGATGGAAAAAAGGACCTCTTGTACTTATATGTGACGTTCCAGGGGATTTTGATAACAAACGATATTAACGTTAATATCGTTAATATCGTTATTATCGTTAATATCGTTAATGGAACTACAGAGTAACGTTATTATCGTTAATATCGCTAATATCGTTAATATCGTTAATATGGTAAGAGCACAGATTACCGTTACTATCGTCAAAAAGTTTTGTTCAAGACGTTTGTTTATACATTTCACATACGTGTGTCGTTTTAAGAAGTTCTAAAATAACCGTGATTTAATTATTATTTCGCCAAATAGCAATCAATTCAAAACAAACTCGCTTGTTCATGACATGATAAACTCTGATTCATTCAATTATGACACACGGACATATATTTTTCTAGAAATAACAAAGCACTTTTTTTTCATTTGTTATTCCTGTACCTTCAGCACAAATTTGAAAAGCCACTTTAAAATACTGTGTCATTCGATTTGGTAATGTATTATTTTGAAATATACATTTGCAGGTAGCACGCGTTTGTGTATTAAATTGAACTTAATTAGCTGGTTCTTACATTCATTTGGAGATTAAAGATACAGAAGTAAGTTCGAAAGCAGGCACGAGTAGAAACCGTCTGCTATAATTCTTTTTTCTGAATTGTTCGACGGGTTGCCATTCTATAAGCTCTTGGGAAAAAAACTTCACATTATTAAAGACACGTTACATTAAAGTTTTTTTCGATAGCAAAACTTTTATTATTATTCTTTCGAAAGACATTTCACTTGCACTGGGTGAAGATGTACCCTTAATTAAATTGATCACAACGTTTTCAGTGATCATTATTGATTTTTGTCATTTCGTCGATAATGTTTTCAGGTTCAACATTGGGATGAAGGACGAATGTAGGAAGGGACGAATGAAAACATTTTAACGTCGGCTTGACGAGTTGCAAAAGTTCTCTTTTGAAATACTCACCTTCGTTTAAATATAACATTACCTGTTTCCTTCAGTTTGTTATGAAGTTTATGTGAAAGGTTGTCTGAAAGTTGTGTTTACACAGGGCTCTAAAACTTTACTTGAGGGTAATTCTAAAATTGAATTTCTTACGCCGTAATCAAGCGAAAGAAAGATTAATATACACGAAATGGTTTCCTTGTCACAAATAAAATGATCACATGTTTAATATTAATGTTATTATCGTTAATATCAAAAATATAGTTATTTTCTTACTATAATTTGCTAATTATAGTATATATAATATATATAACGATAATAGCGATAATAACGATATTAACGATAATAACGATATTAACGATAATAGCGCTATTAACTATAATAACGCAACGATAATTATTAGCGATAATATCGCTAATTCTATTGTTTTATTAACGATATTATCGTTAATAATTATCGTTAATATCGTTTGTTATCAAAATCCCCTGGAACGTCACATATCATATCTAGGTTTAACACTAAAGAAGATCTGTGCTCTTCTGGAACTCAACAACTGTTAGTGGTTTAATATGCTGCTTAATACGTGTGTTTTAACATACTTCCTTCAGTAGCTGGAATATCCTGTCACTTATGCCACTTACTGTGCTATCTACTGCCACCTTAGGAGGCACCAAGTTGATTCTATCCATCTAATGTTATTTGTATAGCTAACCCCTCATCCATAAAAAATTTCCCCATGTCCTGATGATCATGTTTGACAGTTTCATTCCTAGTTTGCAAAGTCGATCCCAGCAAAATTTGAATCCACTGATAGTGCCAGTGTCAGTATGATCATCAGGATAAGCAGCAGCACTTCTTCTTTAATTTAGATATCTCGCATCAGTGATTTCCAAATTTTACCCACTCTTTTCTCATTAGTAAGGAAAAGAAGAATAGAAAGCAGCAGAGTTGGTGTCTGAGTATCACAAACATATCATTTACACATATTTGTCTGTATGACTAACATGAAGCAAAAAGTCACTCAGAGGATTTATATCGCTATCAAACCAAGTGCATTAGTGGTATGTTCTTGAATCTTTTTATCAATGTATGGATATTTTAAGTTTGCATGTATCGTAAGTGATAATTAAACCATGGTTTGTCTTAGTAAGGACCTTTAGCTTCTGACACTATAATGTATAACTTAGTCTTGTGGATTTGGAATTTGGAACCACGAATTACATTTCCAATATTACCAGTTACTAAGTCACAGAAATATTTTTTCATTACAATTAAGTAACTGTGACTGAAGGTAAGCAGAACCTTTTTACCAGCTTGGAGGTTTTTGTAATTAAATTTTAAGTAGAATGCCATTTAATGGCTCTTACCTGCATTAACTTTATACAGCTGCAGAAGAACTGTTAATACACCAACCCAATACATGTTTTAACACAATCTTTCAGTTTCAATATGTTATCCCAAGACTAATATAAACCATACCATTGAGACATTTAATTATTAGTAGCTGAAAGAAAAATATTGAAGCTTTAATATCAGAATGAGTCTTCTCCTTTTAAAAATAACATGCGTGTGGTAAAACGCACTCCTTAAGTTTCCTACACATGCGATTAAAATTGCACGCATCGTCATACTTCACGAGTGTGATCACAAGTTGTTGGAAATTCACGTGTGTGATCTGATATTTTACGTGATTGGAAAACATACCTCCTAATAATAACTGTGAAAACAAAATAATACCATTGCGTAATAATCCTACGTTGGCCCACGAAGGATGTTTTCATATGATGGTGACAAATTGGTACATGCAATTAAATGTGTGTGTGTGTGTGTGATTGTACTTGTCAAAAGGAGAAGACTGCAGAATACAAGTTCAGCCATGGTAACAATTTAGTTACTGCTACCTAGATCACATTTCAAGTAAGAGCCTTATCATATCATTTATTTTTATTGCACTGATATGATGAAATGAAATTTCTCTATCTATAACAGTTCAGTTAACATTTCATTCAAAACGTGGTCACTTTTGCAATAGATGATAACAAAAGGGAACATGTGTTAAAACACTCTATTAGCAGTTTATGATTTTGGTGGACTCCGAATTTAACATGTAAGTTCAATTCAGAATTACAATAAACACAATTTTCCGTTAATTTACATTTTTTATGAGAAAGTAAGCACGCCCTGTCTGTGGTGGAGGTAAAACAATTTTCTAGAATTATATAAGTTGTGGAATGAAATTAAATTTTAAAAAAAACTTTCAGAAAGCTAATTAAAAGTTTACTTTTCACGCAAACGCTTTCGAAATTTTACTTTTAAGTACCAACAAATAACTGCGTTTTTGAATTAGATCTTTGAAAGCCGTAATACACAAACACAGTGTAGTAGCTAAAAAATGAGGTGATACAGAAATTTTGAACTGATAAGCTTTAGTACTAACAAGAAAGGCAACATACCAAGTATTTTCAGTTAGTGTAATGAACTAAAAGTCCCATTTTTGTAGTCTTATTCGATTAGAATTCATTCTTTCGTGTATTAAGTTATAAAATATCAGGCTATGTACTTTTTTGAAAAAAGGTAATCTACTTTTAAATGTTTGATATGAAAAAGCTTCCAAAATATGAAGGCTGCGTTCCTTCATTAGAATTTACATCACGTTTTGGGTAGAGTCTCGCAGAATCTAAATCGCAGAGTAATTGCCATTTCAGCCGGAGTAGGATTAGTAGTAGTAGTAGGAGTGTTTTAATACGGTATTTGCTTTCGCTGCTTCCGTATTAAGTCAAACACACATTTTGCATAGCAAAACAGTTCCAAAAGGATTCTTTGCATTGGAAAATTGTGCAAGAGCATACATTGTTCTGAATTAGAGAAAGGTATATTGTCATACTAATACTAATCAAATACTATCTTATTATAATAATCCGCGCTGTGTGTCACACTTTTATTTTAGTGAGTGATATATTTAATTTAAATTTAGGGTCATTGTCCTCTTATGTGCGCGTAAAACCACGTAGAGGCGAGAGACACTTTTTTTCACGATCCAAAAGCACGTGGCATCATTTGACGTCAGTTTTTTATGATCACGGGGAATCATTACATTGCATCCCCAATCGAACGCGACATTTTTGGGGAAATATCTCAAGAACCAATAGGGATAACTGACGTTTTTTTTGGGTCAGTGATACGGGTGATGGGGTGACGCATCATTTGGGCCTAAATTTCATTTGGTACTGCAGATATGACGTCATCGAAATCTTTGATCAGCGATATCTCTCTAACGGTTGGTCTACAATATGGTTACATTTTCGCTTTCCAATTCCTAAATTGAAATTTTCATCACAGGGATTGTTCACGGGAAAGGCGATTTTGACCCATCCTTTTCGAAGTTAAGTTCGGTAAAAAGTTTTTACCCGGGATACTAGTAATACTTATAAAATGCTAATCACAAATGACAAAGTTTGGTTATCTTGCCCAGTTAGTTCCTTGTTGTTTACAATATATTTTACACAGTAGTTTGAAACTTATATCGGTCTCCTATCATGCATATTAATAAGAAAGAATAACTTATAACATTATAATAATAAAGTAATTCAGGAACTGGAACACAAATATCTTGTGAACAGAAGTGATTTTCATGCCAGCATAAAGGCTAAAACACACCATCATTTTAAAATGACATTTTTTTAAATGATCATTTAAAACTGATTGTGTAAACGCTCAAAAAATGACGAAAAATACCCGTCATTGTCAACTATCATTTAAAAATGATGACTCAAACATGTTTGAGTTTTCATTTAAAAAATGATGGAATTTCCCTATTGAATTACGTCAGTTCTATTGTTTTACTCACTTTAGTATAGTCACGCGATGAGTTTTTGCAGCTTATGAAGAAGAAAAACAAAGTGATAGTCTGCATATTAAATAAACATGTCTTTGGTCAAGTTAGCATCAACTGACCAATTTATAATTTGTGGCAGGAAGAGGAGTTTTTGTGGAATGTTTCGTCCACAAATTCACGCATTACTGTGCAATGTTTCTCAATCGAAGGACTTATTAAACTTCATTTTTCTTCAAAATTTTCCGGCGAAATTCTTAACGACTTTGAATATTCATAATGATCTTCTGCTTGAAATTCCCACACAAGCGTGTTATAGATTTCTAAGGAGTTTCGTTTTTGAAGCCAAGGGTTCACCCAATGTCTTTGTTTCTGCCTTGAATTTTTCCTCTTTCGTCATTTGGACATAACAGCAACAACTATGTTTGCTGCCGCCGAGTCCATGACTGAAAAGGACTCTTTTACCATAGAACTTTTATAAAAATTTGTAATCATAAATGCTCGTGTAAACAGATGTTCTAATCATTTTTAAAGGATTAAAAAAATTATCATTTGTCATTTATCATTTTAAAATGATCGTGTATTTCAGCCTTATCTCCCAACCAGCAAGATCTATGCAATTAATATTATACAATGTGCTAATTCAATCATGTAAGGGATCACACATTGTTTTTTTAACTTCATTAAAAGAAGAAACCATTTTGCAGAATAGATGCTAGCAATTATATACCACATCTTATAAAACTATTCAGCGACAAGTTTTATTCAGACAAACAATTAATTTTATGTAATTTCACTGACCACAAAATGTCTATGTTTCCATAATTTTTATCAATTAAATAATAAATAAAACTTAGAGAGAAGCGTTGAAGTTCCAGCTTCAATTTTATATCATGAAAATGTTTTTCTTTCTATTTCTATTCTATTTTCAATTTCATTTTCAACGATTATGGTAACGTTACATTCTTTACTCAGTAACATTATAACATTCTATTGTCATAACAACATCATTTTTCGCAAATAAATTTTTCTTTTGTTTCTTAGAAAATAGATAACTGGCAACAGAACAGGAATTTGCACTTTAAAACTATAATCAATTTAAAAACATTTAACAAGATTATGGTCAGGCAAACATGTATATATATATGGTTTCGTTTTAAGGATTTCAACAAACTTAGCATGTTAAAATGAACTGATTATACCTGGTTCTCATTTAGGTACAAATAAAAGATACAATAGTTATTTCGAAGGTTTCTACAAATAGAAATAACTCTATTAGTTGTTCGACAGAATTGCTATTGCAATCCCTTGGGTAAAACGTTTGTTGTTATTATCAAAATATGTATTTTCGCTCAGGGAGAGTTTTCAGCAGAGATTTTCTTTGGGCAACCTTTTGAAGACTTATATAACTGCAATAGCATTAATATTGACGGGCCACATACACACTCTGGGAAATCCATTAAATGTTTAAATTTGGCTTTATTCTAGCCACCCGAAAAACACAGTAAAGATCTTTTATATGCGTTGCATTGCATCTTCATTTAAAAAACATTTGAACACACTGTGACTGTTTATGTATGTAAACATTCAATACCCATTGTATATTAAATTGACATGAGTACAAATTCATTGTTTATTTTGGAAATAGAGAAGCATTCTTCCTTTTTAAGTTTATATCATCGGACTGAGAAACCTGACAGAAATTTCATGGTGATTACTTTTGCGAGAAAAGCAATGAACTGTTTTCATAACTATGTAATGTTACATCGTTATGTTGAGTGCTATTTCCTTTTTGCACCCCCACTCTCTATCCAGGATGCTTTAGGGTCAGGATTATGGGTTAGGGTTTGGATTAGGGCTACTTTTTATCTCCGTGATGAAGTAAAAAAACATGACAGATACATTTAGGGGTGCGAAAAGGAAATAGCGCGGTTGTGTTGTAACGTTACAGTATAACCTTACTGCATAACAATGATATAACGTTACTATATCGTTTTACATAATGTTTAATCATTTATATATAAAGTAACATTATATTACAAAAAAGAATATCATTATGTACCTTCCTGTTATAATGTAATATTTTGTTCGTTATCGAAATGCCCTGTACGGTCACATTATATATGTATATAAATATACAAAATTTTCTGTTGACACTGAACTATTGGAGGGTTGCAAGAAAACTAAAGTCATCAGTTTTTATATAACGGAGGAAACTCCACCACAGGACATTTAATCATTTATAATTTTGTTTACCTGTATAGAACTTTGATATCAGACAGCTGACCATTCCAAACTCATTTCAGATTGTGTTTTAATGAGAGTTTCCCACACTGATGACATCAGTACACTGCAAACATCATTTGTATTTATAAAAGTGGCCAAAGAAAAACATACATAGTATGTGAAACTAAATTCATGAATTATCCATCATGTCAGAACTCACTTCTAATTTCGATTACTACAAATTTCACATAATCAAGAAACTTCATAAAATAACCATTCAATTATAAAGCTTACGAAGCAACGTGACATTTTAAATCAGACTTTCGTACTTTATTCTTCACAAAATATTATGCAAACATTTGGCTCAAAATATAATAAATTTCTTTAGAGAAATAACATGTGGTGATGTTTATTATAGCTAAAAGGCAATTTATTATGATATTAAAACAAAATAAAAGCTGGATAACAACAACAAGGAAATATTGATCAAACCATCTTCATTCTTTTGATCTAATGTGCATAAACGCCCTTTTCGGTTTATAAATACGTAATTTACTCCATTTTTAGCAAACTCTGGCGTCAAGCCAAAAAACGTTATTAACTGGTAAATGTAAACATAATTGCATAATTAAAAAGTTTGAAATTACAAAACATAACACACGTGGGAAGCGTATCCATTTTTAGTTAGCCTATGTGCTATCTCTGCAGACACAGGCTAGATCCCACTATGGACTCGGTGTGTGAAGGGGCAAACACATCTTTTTCGAGAAACACGTTTGTCAGAATTGCACTATAACATCATCTATAAGAGCTTCACACTGATCCGATAATACTTTTAGAAATTTTGGAAATAACAGAAACCAGGTCAGATTAGAAAAAAAATCGCAGATGTTTCCAAACACCAAAACCAGATCTTTTCAACTTTCAAGCCTGGTTCATACCTAGCGATTACGACGGCTAAAATTTTGAGAGTGTTCACACCTGGCGATTGGCGAATGCGACAATTAATTTATCAAACCAGTTTTCATGAAAGTGATCGATGCAAACTACTTTATCTTTTCCCCTTGTCTTAGCATGTCCAAATGCTTTACTTGAAATACTATCTTGGAATTTTCAATAAATACTTACATATAAACGGCCATGAAATAAATGCGATATGTATGAAAACTTTCTTTTTCCATAGCTGGATATCTATGAGCAAGTGTGACCTTGTATTTGTGAGTTTCGATTAAACTTGAAACTTTGATAACTAGAGAAAAATGTAAGCGAATAAAACTTTGTGATTTATAAAAAGCATTACATAATTTTGACGTTAATTCTCCGTTAATTTCACTTGTTTTTATTGTTCCAAAAACATAATTCATCAATTCGACACTAAAAGGCGCTAAACGCTTTTTTTTAAGAATACACTTCAAAATTGGCTAGAAAATTTAAGAATATTGCCATCTTAAGATTTTGTGAGCTCAAAATTTATTTTGTCAGAATTTGTTTTGTTTTATATGTAGGTGATACAATACAATATAAAACGTACAAACACCATTGTATTTGAATCAACATTGCAGTGGAATAATTGGAAGATAAATCCCTCTCTTCTCCGTGTAGCGCCCACTTTTGAAATAGCGCCTCTACCTCCCTTTTTCTTGTTGTTATATGAATGTAAAGGTCAACATAAAGTTTTAGGCAACAAACAAGTATTTAATCGAGAACAACTTTCTTTTTTATTGTTTACATTATCAAATTTCACTTCAATATCTTGAGATTTTTTCTATGAAACCATTATTAAGCCTGGTTGTTCACACCTGGTGATTACGGCAATTGCGACGATTGAAATTTAGCGTAATCGTCATATTCGTCGTAAGCATGTTATTTCGTAATCGTCAGAATCGTCGTAAACGCCTGGCGATTACGACGATGAAATAACAAAAAATACTGATTGCTTGCTAACTACTAATGAAATACTTGGGAGTGTTCACACCTGGCGTTTTTTTAATCGTCGTAATCGTCTTAGGTCTGGTGCACAGGCTTTAAAAGTAGTAATCCATTTGTCGTACTTTCCTTGAGCTGAATATGGCGACAACAACTTCGCTTCACTTTTATTATCTCATAACGGTTTTAGGGCAAGAGATTTTTAATAAATACTCCTATTAAATTAGCGCTATTAATTTTTGCTTAAGGGCGCTTATTCGAGCATTTTACGTAACTACATTATAATGCAACATTGATGATACGCATGCTCACGAATATTTGAGCATGCGCAATAGCACTTACTTCAGTCTGCATTTCTTCTTCTTTTTTCAACAAACACTGTTAGGTTACATAATCGAAACGACTTATTGCTTTTCCTGAAAATGTTTTTTTCTTCAAAAATCTTCAAATTTTAATCAAACAAATATGTTTGCTTCGTCGTTTGCAAAAGTTAAAAAACCTGAACAAACAATTTCCAATACACTATATAAATATATTTTCACAAAGTTATTTCCCACCGTTCTTACATTTGTTAAGCTGCTGCCCAGGAAGCAATCAAGTTTCTCTCATAACTTCAAACGACATCAGTTTTTTTCACCACTCCCTACTAATAATACTAGCCACAAGATTTTTCTAGTTTCGCTTTTGCTAGTTTAGAGCTTTCGAAACTTATTTGGATAAGAGAATTAATATCAAGTTTCTTTACACATATTTGTACAAGTGCAAGTATTAAGGTTAAAGCCCGTTTTTCACTGTGTAAAGAAGAGAAATGCTTGCGGATCATTATACACCAATAATGGTACTTATATTTTTTTACTAGGCTTTTAAGATTTCTGGATGAAAGACAGAGAAAGAGAAAGATAATGCCATACGTATGGTTCATGCTATTAGATACAACAACAGAGAATTCTTCAAGTCCGAAATTAACATGTTTGATAACACTCACACATAATTTACATTGTTCATATCTTGTGTTAGGTAACTTAGGCAAATGCCTAACCTAAGATCTGTTACGTAACATTTTTGATATTACCATTACTTTTAGTACTAACAGATTAGCTCGAACTAATTAAAGAGATAGGGAGATCAGAGGATTAAAAGTGATGAAATATATTATGATAAAATTGCTTTCCACTCTTATGAGATCTTTACCAGATGAGCACGATTTATTTGTTACTGTAAGTGACTCAAATCTCTACCATCAATTTTGAGTACCCACAGGATTCCGGGTCCCTTAATCTCAAAGACCCTCGTTTCTATAATGTATCAGTTTATCGCTTTACATAAGCATGCAATATCGTCTTGTTCCTTTATGAGATCAGTCTTTCGAGCTCTACAACATGGGTACACTTTTAAGTCGCGAATCCGTAATTAAAATTTTCGTCACGGGGGGAATGCGGTGCCGTTCTACTCAGCTCCATGAAGTAAGGCTTAAGTTTCAATAAACATGTTTTTTAAAAAAGGTCATCGTTTATTTCGGGAAAAACAGTAGTAAAAAATTACCTAGAACTAAAAGGAGGAAATCTTTCATATCGTTTCACGTTTACAATTTGTTATTTATAACAACAGAGATGTCAGAGACAGCGCTGACAAATACGAGACATGAAAGAATATGAAAAAAACCACAGTAGTGTTTTGATCCATCACAAACATTTCGAAAATTTTTAATAACCGGAAAGCAACTAATCTTCATTCAACTATTAATAGTTCTTTTATTTCAGGTATTGTATTTGCTAATGGTCAGCCACCCTCAGAACCCAGACCTTCATTTATTTAGAAGCATTTAGAAAATTCTTGTATTTCCTATCATCACTATTAAGATTCAACACACAAGCATCAACGTCCATGCCACAATTTATATATGAAAAAACAACAAACCTTCCAATCTATGTTTTATTTAAGACTTTCACACTATCATTCCCAAGATATACCAGATTCTAACGATGTTTCGAATATAACAATCAAAAATAAAATCGTCTGATGCCCACTACAACCATTTTAACTTACATATGAAACACTTTCTCATTCACTACTTCATCAATTCACTTTCTCAGCCTTTCCAGAGCAACTTTCCCTTTCTAACACAACTGACAATCATAATCTTCATAAATGTAAACAGTACCTTAAGAGCATCAACACGTCGCAGGCCTACTCACAAAAAACAACAAGCACCAACAAGCCGATATAGAATAGTCGTTTTCCACTGACATCGTTATCGTACGACCAACCAATGCCAACAGATGTCATCAATTAAAAGTTTTAATGACGTCACAGCGTAGTTCCCAATTATTTTTTAGACCTAAAGTTTTTCGTCACTTTTTTCATTTCTTACTGTTGCGTGACTACCTTCATTTATCGAAAACAAGAAACAGATATGCCGAAAAACGGTAGCAACAAATGTACTTACCTCGCAAATGTTTTCAAAACTTTACTAAAAGTGAGAAAAGAGCACCTCCAAGAATTTCA
This sequence comes from Turritopsis dohrnii, assembly GCA_027922465.2. Lineage (NCBI taxonomy): Eukaryota > Metazoa > Cnidaria > Hydrozoa > Anthoathecata > Oceaniidae > Turritopsis > Turritopsis dohrnii. The sequence goes on from BQMF02000019.1 coordinate 926,120, forward strand.
TCAGCAATAAGTATGTTTTAAAATGATTTGATAGTGTAAAGAGGGCCTAATCAGGAAACATCGCAATTTATGTCTAAAACCAGATAAGACAAGATGTAAGCTGTTTAACATATGTTCGTTTTTGAAATGATTTATAAAAACATTTAAAAACTTATATAGAAAACCACGGGCCTCCTTCCCAAAAAAAGGGGTGGTCCTGGATTTTTTTCTTTTAAGTCCAAATATTAAAAAAGTTAAAGATAACAAGAAAGGGCGTTAAAGAGGGTGAACATAACTGCGAGCTAATTACACGAGTGACTGGCTCACTGACTACCTAATATTTTTCGGAAATTCAGTTTTTCCAGTATATAGGAACTTTAAAAAACTGTTTAAAAGTTAAAATTCCTCAGATGGTGCAGTTTAAGTACTAGGGGTAAAAAAACTCCCCACTGACACTGAAGCTGAATGACAGAGGGTTTCGTAAAATTAATTTTTACCCCAGAATTTGTAAGATTGTAGTCCAACATCAACCTACTGTGAGTCAGTGAGTTCTCATGCATATTGGTCTAACTAAATACATATTAGTTTAACTGTAGTTTAACTTATTAAAACGCTTTCTTCTTACTTCTTCTCTCTGTTTTGCACCATTTTTACACGTATTATAAGAATATCAATTCAAAATTAGTCGATATTTTCATATATGTATATTTCAGTTAAAAGTATAACAATTTCGATTTTTGCCCTTTTTCGCGAAAGTTTCTGCCAGGTAAGAAAGTAAAATCAAAATTCACGACTTTCGCGAAAAGTCACGTTTTTCTAAAAATCGCGAAAGTTTTTTCAACAACAAAAAATTCTCAAATAACAAGAAATCCAAGAACTGAGTGGTTAATTTTTAGAGATGTCCTGCGATACAAACGCTCTAAAATGAATTAAGACAATCTTTACTTTATTTCTATTTACATTTCGATAGTTTTTTTGCAAGAAAGTTGAGAATTTTTAAAATAATTCAAAAAAAATTTCTTCATTCCTTGTCATTCGTGAAAGTTTTTTCCCCCGAAAGTAACGTTTTTTGTAGGATTCGCGAAAGGTTTATCAGTAAAATTTATTCTAAAATTGTTATTCGCGAAATTTCGCGATTTGCCATCCTCGCGAAACTTTCTGCCCGCGAAACTTTCTGCCCTTAATGTACCATCACTTCGATCAAATCTAAAATAAACGGTTTGCGAGCGCAATTTGAGAGAGAGATGGTCAAAGAGAAAACAGCCCATAGTGGACAAAGTACCGGTGAATTTTATCATAGTATTTGGTTGCATCATGACAAATTGACGCCTTTTATTCCGGTTAAACAGCAAAAAGCACACTAAAACAGACATGAAAAGGATAAGTGTAGAGGATAAGAAAGACCTGAAAGAGCAAGAAAGTTCATCAGCACCACCCAAAAGGAAGACCCTGGCGGAAAAAAGCTTGATTTGCTGACGAAATTCACGGAAGCGCTAACCTCTAAAGCGACCGCTGCCAAAGATGCACCACCACCACGTTTTAGTTTATACGTAGATGACAGGTTGTCACAGTTAGGTTCACGCAGAAGAATATCAAGTATATCGGACATCATATTTGAGGCTGAAATATCGATGGATTCACAGGGGTACAATACCCGGGGCATGCCACAACCTTTTGTTGCTCAACATTTGCCTCGTACTCTTGGCAGTCAACACGAACTCAAACTCATGGCGTTTTTCAAAACCATCCATTTTTTAATGGTCAAGGAGGTGAAACATTATGGACATGTTGAACAAGTAAACATTTTTTAAAAAAATATACGATGTAGTTAACAGTACTTCCATTGCCATTCGACTGCCCCAGCATTTACGAAATAGTCCATGAACTTGTCTGTTATTGATTTTGCATCCAAGGAAGCATTGTGACCAGTTAGAGGAATTTCTAATGAATAAAAGGTTTTAGTGGGTCTTTCTGAGAAACGCCATTCTCCTTTCGTAATCTCTCCATCTTCCAACAGGTAATCAGCAAACGTGGGGGACGATAGACATTGGGCAAATTTGAACTTCTGATTAGCATGTTATGGAGTGCGAGTGCAGCGAAGATAATATCTTCTACGTATTTCGGCTCAAGGTTGATAATGGTAAAAAAGATTCTCCATCTGTTGGCCAAAATTCCAAATAGATTTTTTGAAATCCGGCAAGTTCTGGAATGCCTATAATTGTAAATTCTTCTTCCCTCGTTTATACCTCAATCTCAACGGACCCATTTTTGTATTTTGTATTCAGAGTGGTTTTGTTCCAGATTCCCGAGTCATTAATCTTTCCAATTGACCCAACATCGGCGTACAGGCATTCATATTCGGGACCAGCAATAGCTATCAAAATTACCGAATGAGTGTACATGCAGTTGTTAAAGAAAGAGCCAGCATTTTTTGGTTTCTGAATCCGAACGTGTTTTCCATCGATAGCACCAAGAGCGTGTGGATAGTTTCATCGTTCCTCAAATTTTTTCGAAATTTCTAGCCATTGCGCTATAGTAGATTAAGTTACCTATTTTGTTAAGAATGAATTCGAAATCAGAGACATCCATCGTAAACATTTTTTGAATCCATTTCTATCCTCAAGTATTAGTTCTTGAACAGTATCTTGAACAATATACCCCTTTCTTTTCGTCTTTTGACCGATTTTCTAGTTTTTCCTCTTTTTGGTTTTTCGCCTTCTGAAATCCACAAGTTCAATACCATCATGATTGCAAAGTTCTCTGCTTCTGCCATTTTGAATTGTCAAATGATTTTTTTATAAAATGTTGGATGAAGCCGTGCAAACACTTTTTAGAAATGTTTTTTCATCCAGCATTTCATCCAACATTTCATCCAACATCGCAGTCGATGCATGTTGGATGCATTTGTGCCGGCCTTTAAAAACATCAACTTGTAATAAAATTCACACGAAACAGAAACGGTTTTTCATTAATGACTTTACGGAGGTCCTTTCTTCTATAAGATAATTGCATCAACTGTATTTGGAGTCTTGGCACGAAGTTGATATAAGTTGACATATACTATGATGAATCAAAATTGAATTAACTTCATCAATAAATAAATAAATTCGCTTGGGAAGTAAACAAACATGTTTTCTTTACATTAAGGACTCTCTAGGGGCTCCTTTTTTCCAATAGTAGGGGTGACGGAGCAAATTTTAAGTGGTGGGGCTGATGATTTAGTGTCTAAGGAGGCCCCATCATAGTTGAGGCCGACAGGACAGATAAGTTTTGGTATTTCGGTTTTCTAGATTGGCTAAAACGCACTCACAATTTGTAATTAGTTAGGTATTCAAAAAATATTTTAATGGGCGTACACAAAAGTGTACACACGTGTCAAATAAGTTTTCCTCAAAAATATCTACCAACTTGCACGAACAGCCCCACAAGTAGTTGAAAGTTTGCTGATGCGGTTTGGAGTAAAGCTATCATCCCCTTCCTCAACCGATAATTTGATTGAGTTCAATTTTTGCTCTCTTTTCGGTGATTACTCGATCAAAACAGCGATTTCGGCGATGACATCCATGGTATCTCCCAGAAGACTTTTTTGCTTTGTGGTCTCCTTCACCGATAGATTCAATGAGTGACAATGGGTAACGACAAAGGCATGGAAAAAAAGTCTACGATTTTTTGTCTTGCAGGAGTATTTTGTTAAAAAAACCCTTTTTAGCAAAAAAGTATAAACTTACTAGTCATTTCTCATTTCCATGAATGACGTCACTGAAGACTGTTGTAATTATGAAATTCAACCATTTGCACAATTTTTATTCAAAACTATGCTTCGTTAGTTGATAAGATTAAATAGAGTTCGTAGAGTTCCAAAACGCAGAGCAAGTGAAATGATGTTCTTCAACGACCGAGTGATGAACAAAGAATGAATGCTTTTTATATACTTGATACTTTTACATTTGAATTTGAAGACGCCTGATACTTAACGCGATGTTGAAAGAAGAAACCAGTAGAAGTGACTCCACAAAAGCCGATGGCTTTTACGATGACTCGTTTCTAATGCGCTCACTGCAAACTGCCAACAGCAATCGGTAAAAGCTGATGAAAAGAATATAATTGGACACCTTTGTTTGCATTTTTGGTTATTTTTGTTTTCGTGCACGCAAACATTACATCAAACTTAGAAATACTGCTTTGTAAAATTAATAATACAACAAAACAACCGTTTAAATGTCATTTGATCAACTAAATACAAGTTTAAATATTAGGAGAACAAAAGTGCAGCTCTCTCAAATCTGACATTTTTATTATTCATGGAGAATTTATTTCTAAGCACTTTCATGTCTGGTTCAATTTGATTTCAAACACTATGTTAAAGCACACATCCTTTTAAAAATTAACCAGCCAACATTTTTCTTAAAATCGTCATCGAGAACGAAGAATGAATAGTCTACAAACTCACTTTCAGACAAAATTTTAAGAGATTCACTTCATTCCGGTTCATAAATAATCTGCACATCCTTGCTTACGTATAAGTATATGTAATACGGACTCGTGAAATTTTTTGTCCAGAAATAACTCATACAAATTTATCCTTAATTGCACGAGCATATACAACGTGCGATTACATGCTGCAGACATTTTGTTGTTTGTTACACGAAGAGCATTTGTTTCCTGAAGCTTATTTTATCGAATGTTATGGTAATTCGAAATGAAATAAACAAAAGATTCGAATGTTTTGAAACAAAAGATTGGATTGTTTGAAAAGTCTCATGATCGCTTGTAATTTCACAAGTGAAACAAGTGAAATTACGGATTAATTGCACTCTCATATGAGGCGCCGTTTTTGTTAAAACACCAAACCGTGTGATTACAGATGAAATATCTCGAACTATATTGTTTTATGCAATTGTATTTACATATATAATGATGCAACACTTTTTTCTATCAACTGAAATAAGAATGTGTTGAAACGCTTGTGTACATGTGCAATTTCCACTCCTTCGACATTACACATGGTAAAAATTTAGGATGATTTAACTACATAATAGCTGGGAAAGTGTTGATTAGTTAGGATGAAGGGAGGCTCTAAAGAATAAGATAAGATCAAAGCTGAAAGTGGAACTATGGAAACGATATCACTAGAATGTAGTTACGAAAACATCGCTGCTCTCGAAAGTTCTTTGTTTGTTCGTTGTGTCTAAATAATATTTTCTTGTGGAATCACTTTGATTATATGAAGGAAAAAGTTATTATTGTAATAAGTGCTGTTATATACTCTAAGAAAACCATATTTCATGTTAGGTATAAAAAAGCTTGAAACTTTCCTTCAAGTATTATTCAGATTTAGAACTCTTATTCATGGTACTAACGTTCAAATTAATGAAATTATTTCAATTTTCATTCAATATATTCATTGCAAGCGCTGAATTCTGAAATTCCTTACTTTGGACAAAACTGCCACTCTAAATAATTCCATGAAATCAGTTACTGAGAAACCTTACTTAAACTGTTGACTCAAAAAACCTTTAAACTTTTTAAATATCACTTCAGCTTTTGCATATAGAAAATAAATCACTAAAAATAAAAATGGATTTAGCATCTGGTCAACAAAACCGTACATTTTCAAAATCAGTTCAACCTCATTCACATTTCTAAGTCTGTGAACGTATAAGAATGCACGAAATATGTTAACTACAGATAAAATTGCTAATACAAGCATTGAGAAGCTTTCCAAATTATTAACCAAGTGATCTTTATATGGTTTTATCATCACGTGTATTAATAAAAACAAAATCAAAGTAGGGGCAATCACAGCCAAACGAAGAAGAGGATTGATGAGAAATACAGTCAAACAAGCGATAATTAATCGTTGAATCAGAAGCCATGAATGCCAATAAATGACATTTCCATGGCCATCTCTTCTATACGGTTGCTCGAAAACCTCCAAGATAGCAGATTTCAATTTGTTGTTTGTTGTGGCGACATAAACAACTTTTCTCTTGTAATGTGAAATATAGTAGGCAATAGCAGCAACAGGAAATATCGTAAAACAAACAAAGCGCTCCACTGTGATGATGTTTGCTTTTAGTAGCTTCAAAGATAGAAACAAGGTTAAAGGAAATGGGATAATCCACAGGCATAAATAAACGGTTGCAAGATATTGCCAGTAATTCCAGCATTTGATGTTACCATTGACGTACAGCACATCATCATTTCCAATTGATACGCAGTTGAGAGCTACAAAGGTAAAAGTTGCCACGGTTTTGTATCTTATAGTCAAAAGACGTACGTAACAAATATAAAAGCGACCACATAAAGATAATTCTTCAGGGTCAGTTTCCGATGAATACACGTTCCATTTGAGATTTTCATTTGTGCGGTGACCAGCATCGTCGGGATTTTCATGACTAATTGTGTTTTCTCTACTTGGGTTCCTACACGTGCGTGTCATATGCAAGAACAATGCCATCATGATAACAGGAACGATCATTACAAAAGACATGGAAAAGTCCATCACCACCATTTTACCCAAGTTATCCATGTTTAGGAATGGACATAAATTAAATGACACTTTAATCATATCAAAGTTGAAAATGTCTGTCAATGTTGTATCAAAACTTGAGCCAGAATACTCAGATCCCAAATCCACTGTGATCAAGTTTTTCATTTGGTAAAAGCCAACGAAAACGTTCAGCATTCCTGAGTATCGGCACATATCCTCAGAATCCTCTTGAGACGATAATTCATTAGGTACCACTCGCATTTGACTATCAGAATACTGTTGCTCAGAATTATTACGTGCATTGTAATGTATTCGTCTTAATCGAATTTCTTTTAAATTCACATTTACATTCTCTGTCGTTGATGTATTTGCAGATATTAATTTATGACATGTTAAAAAATCACAACTCTTAACTGCTAGTGTTTTCAGTGCCTTCAGTTTGTCTAGGAATGTAATTACAAGAACATAGATGAAACAAGTCAGTATGAACAGTAGCCAGAAATAAACAGGATGCTTGCAGTCTTTGACAGGGATACATTCGCTAGAGAAGGAGTCAACTACGTATCCATCAGTACATTGACCACATAATGTCCCAGTTCGATGATGGTTACAATTGTTATATGAATCACATGGTCTTGTGCCTTTGGAACAACAATACGATCTTGAACAAGGGTAAAATTGAATGATGCCACTAGAGGTATTTAAGTAACCCCAGAAGTTATCATTACTGATAATGTTGCCAATACAAGCAGCTTCACTTGGACATATTTTGCATGAATTTCTATTTGGTTTTCCATGTAGCAGCCATGTCGTGTTCGTTTCGGTAACATAGTAATTTGAGAAAAATCTACTTTCTTTAAAAGATTTCTGTAAGGAATTCGATGTTAATGAGAACTTTGCTGAATCATTAGAGACAGTGTAAAAGTTGTTTTTACATGCCTTGCAGTAAAATTGAAATTGAAATATAACAGACGTATTCATGGTGTAATATGGATCACTGTTTAATGGACAGGATAAACTCGAATTAACATAACTGATGAATTCTGAATCAACCACTTTATTATAAGTGATGTCAATAATGGGAAACTCCATGTTCGGTTGATCCTGTATAACATTGACTCTTTCTACATCCATTAGGAAAGCTGTTTCTGCTTTGAATTCTAGGGCTGCATTCTTTTTGCTTGAAGTGGTGATGTTGACGTTTTTCAGTTTGATCTTTAACCCCGATTCATAGGCTATTTGAAATGAAACCCCAGTCTCAGAAACAATAAAGACTGAATTTTCTACATTTAAGTTGGAATTCATTGACAGAACACAATCGCCGATCTGACTGATATGAACTTTGTTGAATTTTGCAGATCCACTTTGAAAGTCAAATGCATGAAAGAAGTCAGCATCGTTGATTCGTAAATTTTCAATGGAGTTGAAATATGTGCTGCTCTTCATTACTCCTATACCTGAAACATTATTTATGACTATATTTTTTAAACAAGCAGTTTTGTTTGGTACCAAATTGTATTTCATATATTTATCTCTGCTGCTCATTTCCCTGTTTACTTCTGAAACTTGATAGGAGCTTCCATTTTTTGCAATGGTTCTTTTTACGGTTTTGTGAACACGAGTTTGCAAAAGAATGATATAGTCTGATCTTAAACGTGTTATGTTTATGTTCAAAATGTCAATTTCGTATGTTTTGTACAGACCCATTAAATCAAGGCATTTCACATCGGATACAATCACTTCTGCAACTTTCAAGCGATCCGTTGCGCGAACTAAAATCAAATCTCTTTCAGTTACAACCGCGGTAACAGATATGTTCGATATTGACACGACCTCACATGACGTTATCATAAATAGTTCTTGTGATGTAACATTCTCGATATTTATGTTTGTGATGGAGACATTGAGAGTTTCAGAGATGACTATTTCCTTCAAGTTTCCGTTATTAACTTGTATGTCCGATATTGAAACCTGTTTACCTTGTAAAATCTTAACAAAAATATGATTTATTGTATGGTTTGTGATCTTAATGGCTCTTAAATTACTATATGTACATTCAGAACAAAATAAAAATTCTCCAAAAGTACTATTTTCTATTGCCACGTCCATAATTGTAAGGTCATGAACAGAGTACCCCTCAATTATGACATGTGATAGCATATTTGTAATTCTCATTCTTGCAATTTTGATTATTGAATAATGTTCAAGGTAAAATAACCTTTGGTTTGTAGTTGTGATGTTCTCGATTATGACGTCGTTGATTACAACTTCTGCAGTATATGCACATATCAAACCTGACGTACTCGCAATGCTCCAAAATTTGGTTTGACGTACAACTAACCATCCATTGTACACGATAACTTTTGCATCACTTGAAAACATGGAATGACTTATTGTCACATAACCATTATCAAACAGCATTGCAACAGATATAAAAGAACAATTGTAAACGTAAATATAGCATATAGGTTTTCGTTTCTGTTCAAAAGTATAGATGCCATAACCAACAGCTCCTTTTTTAAATTCCAAGAAACAATTTGTAATTCTAACAGAAACCGATTCTTGGTTACGGTTTGAAAGTGAAAGAAAACCAACGTCCTGAAAATTCAAGCTATCGATGGATAAGTGCAAATATGTTAGATTGGCTTTGACATCAAATAAATATTTTGAACCGTTTCCTTTTATCGCTGGACAACAACCGTTTCGGGCAATTCCTCTGATATGCACAGATGAATTAGACAGGACTATGCTTTCATTAATAATATACTCATCACAATTACGATTCATCAAAACCACAGTATCATTCGATCTGACCTTTTTCCGATATGTGTAGTAAATCGTTTGGCATGGTCGAGAAATATCTCCGCAAGCGTTGATATCGGTGCCATTGTTTGATACATAAAATGAACGACACTCGTGGTCTATAAAATCAAATTTTCATTCTTTTGAAATTAACAACAATATTCCTAAACATACCCGTGCTTAGGACTGTAATTGTATACAGTACGTAAGAAAAGTGGAGGCAAATGCACGTTTAGTTTTGAGAAAAGGGCACAATAGGTTCAGAAAACAATAGGGCACTAAAATATAAAATTCAAAAATCAAAAATCAAATAGTCATAGCTGCTTTAATAGAGATTAAAGTTCCGTATAATGTTTCTCCATTCTTGTTCTCTCGGTCAAGACTTAAAGGTAGTTCCACCATGAAAGTAGAAAGAGCATCTTGCTGGTTCAAGTTTCACTTTAGCCACTCTCACCATAATGTAACTGTTCCTTATAGAGATTGTGAACTTTTGTAAAGTGAAGTACTGACCAAAATGTTTCCATACATCTTTGCTTAAATAACGATGTACGTAGGATACATTACGTGTTTTCTTTATCAGTTTTGATGAAGACGCTTTAATTTTTTCAACAATTCCTTGTGCATGAGTTTTTAGCAGATTGTATGCGATATTCCAAGGTTGAAGGGATAGAGCCGGAGGTAGTACAGGGGCAGGATGTCAATAGTGGCAGAATCATAGCGTTGTAAACTTACGAGGGTGTCCTTGCATCAGTTAGATGGTGTCTCGTTGACTTTAAAAGGTTAACGCGCGCAAACTCTTTGAAAATGTTTTTTCGTACATGATCATTTATTATTTATTTATTCAAGAACGTTTACCCATCAAAGATAGACCTATGGAGGAGGTTCTAGAGCACTTAAAGCACACATTTGGGCTACGGAAGCTGTAATGACAGGAACTGTTAAACTATACAACCATCCTATTATCTTGCTGGGTGCTAAGCAGAGAGGCGTGATTCGACTCTGTTATATTCGCTGCCATGACTCGGTCATTCGACCTCCCAAACAGGAAGCGAGCACTCTACCACAAGGCTACCAGTCGGTAGCCAAGATACATATGCATCGTTTTTGTGGCTTCATGAAGTAGTTTTTATAACAGAAGGGAAATGAGAAGTTTTCTTCTCCATCATACACTTCCTTCACATTCAAGCTGATACCAATCCTCCCCGATTGAATAAAGATAAAGTTTCATTTCCTCACAGAAATTTAAAAATTTGAAAGCAATTAGCTGTCAGACCATCCACAAACACGTCCTGTATCTCCACTATCATCGCTACATCAATTCAAAATACTAACTCCGGCCAAATTGAGACTTCAGCTCTCCACTTTTCATAAACATAACAAGGTGTTGATTTCGAATATGACAGGTATTTTCTCTGATTTGACCAAAACCTGGTAATCTGGGCCAATATTTCTTCAAATTTCGAAACTTCTGCGATTTTCATAAAAGTTTGTGCAAAGCACAATTGGAAGATGCGCTGATTTTGAATTTGATCGTCATTTTGTCTAGTTTGACCAAAATTCGGCAATTCAGCAATGTTTTACTTTAATAATGTTTTATTTGTAGTCGAGTAAAGATATGTGCCATTGAGATACATTCTGAAGTCTGACAAGCGTCTTCTTGTTAGAAATAAAATGTTAATTAGTCCTCTTTACATTTTCCCTGCTATTTTGACTAAAATAAAATTGTAGCACTTCTATTGGAAAAAAAATTCCCAACTACATATGAAATGTAATCAAGAAAGTATGAAAAACTTTGATAATCTGTGACATTCTCTTAGCTAGAAATCCCTCCAGTACCTAAACTTTCAGATCCAGAATCGTGATTTTGACCGAAGTCAAAGCTTATTGTATGTTGAAAAGAACAGAAAACCCGTCACACAAAACGACATCTGCATATATAGGAAGCATTTACAATTGATAGAGAAAGTTGAAGGTTAAGCGTAGTTCTTGGCTAGTTTTACCCATTCACAACATTCTGTAAGGGTTATCTTCAGAATTTAGATTTTTCATGAATTTGTTTCTTTTGTTGCCTGATGCACTGTACGTTGCCTAAACCAAAGTTATAGTTCATCTGGAACGTTGTGTTATTTCTGGAATATATGAGAGACCTACCAGCTAATTGTGGCTTATCTGCATAATTTCTTACTTTAAAACTTACTGCACTTCTAGCCTTAACAGCAGCTTCTGGGGTTCCAGAGTTGACTTATTTGTACACAAACTTCCTTGTCAAACATCAACAGTTTTATACCTTTGATTTGACACAACTAACCAAAGCGTGCAACCCAAAATTTTGCAGGCTAAGGCATTTTGTATATGCTCAACTCTGATAAAGTGGGAAATACAGGATGGACAACTTCTAGTTACTGATAAGACTTCATAAGGTAGTTACATCTTCCAATGTATGTGGGTGGTTGAAAGAAACTTGTCTCAGTCTACCGCTCACTCAACCAGGCCAGCCTCGACTTTGAATGAGGTTAAGTATGTCAGGCATTTTGGTTGAGGCCAACTGTTCGGGTGAGTCAACATTTCATAATTTTTTCAATAGGGAAATTGTAGGTAGTCGACAGAGCTATCAGAGAGCTATTTCAGAAGTAAAACTTTAAAGATAGGGAGTTGAGACTATGGCCTCGAGACTTAGAAGCGAGAGGGTTGGGATCCAGTATTAGCTCCAACGGAGATTTCATGAAATGAAATCGAAGATTACGAAAGGGTACAAAGCGCGCGATGAGTAATTGACGAGCCAATACCAACATTAATTCGAGATTCCGGATTTCAAGATAGTGGGGCAGATTTTAGTTAGAAACCAAGGTTTTTGTTTCAGACAGTGCAAAATTTCAGAAAGTGCATGTTGAAAATAACGAAAGCTAACTCTATTAACTTCTTTTCAGTATTCAGTAAAATTGAACCTGAGTTTTCATTCTTTTTTAACTGAAAGTTGCAAGGAGTTTCCGTGAAAATGCTGATTATATTACAAGCTCTACAAAGTGAACAAGATGCCCTGACAGGCATAAGGATTTCTGCGAAACCAGCTGAAGCATAAAAAATGAAAGACTAGTGACATTCTTCAAATTTGAAGATTTAATGACTTCTACAATACCAACATCACATTTTTGATCACACACTCCCTAGGAATCCAAGAAAGCATAACTGATATTATATATATAGATCAAAAATAGATAGAACAAAAATAGAACTATGACAGTTAATCCCGCTAGAAAGTTTGTCAACTTTTGTTCCCAGGGATGATGGAAATTTACCTTTTAAAAAGTGTAAATAGGACTTAACCAAAAACAACAGAAGCTTTTACATACAAAGAAAAGAAATACGCGTAAGGTGCGAATCGTAACCATGGATACACATTTTATATGACAGTTTTTTTAAAAAAGAAACGATGTAAGAGCTAAAAGAAAAAAAAACAAAAAAACTGAAACTTTTTCGAAAAAAAAAATTAAGAAACAAGAAAGAAACAAAATAAAAGCGAAAAACTCATCAGAAATACTTTCTTTAAAACTAACTACGTATCTACCTAACTAAGCTAGCTACTAAGAAAAATATAGCTTTTAAAAAGTTTAACTATGAACGACTTCGATAAATTTTTCCTAACTGCAAGAGAGCTTCGAACCACAAGATGTTACCAACGACGAACTTTTAAAATTATAACAGTTTATTACAAGCGATGCTTCGAATTTGGTGGAACTGAAGTTCTCCATTGTATTTTTAGTGGGAGAAATACTAAACTAAAATACTCTAAAAACTAAAACTAAACTAAAATACTCTAGAAAGAATGTTTTGGTAGTTTTCATGTAAATGTACGCACGAAATTTCAAAAAACCGCTAGGTTTGGACAGCAGAAAAAAAAAAAAAAGAAAAACAAAGCCGGTTTTAAAGTATTTCTTGCTTTCGCAGAAATCCAACTATCTAACTAAAGTTAAGCTGAATTCAAAAAACCTTAAATCAACAAAAGCAAGCAACTTACATTTTAAAGTCGATAGGAGGACAAAGAATGAAACCAATGTTATTAATAACATATTCCTTTTTTGTTGTGACATAAAGCAAACACCAAACAAGAATCAGTCTATTTGTACACACCTTCAAGTTTATACTAATCACAGAATAAGTATAAAGCAGGAATCAGTCTGTCTGAAAACAGCAGGATGAACTTTCAAACTTTTTTTTCCATAATTTATCAGGTAAAGCATTGTTGATTGGGTTGATTAAATTGATTCTGACTAACGATGTATATTATTTCAGATTCAAAAGATATTTCGGTTCTTTATGAATCATTAATGAGCTTAAGCAAAACACAACAGAATGGTCTACTACGGCCTTGCTAATGGTTTTCTTTTCTGCGCATGTGCTTAAAAGGGATTCCCTGGGAATCCTATACATATTCTGTGACTCTACTACACAAATGTCGACATTTTGCGTTCACACGAGTACGTAGAGGATGGCTGCCAAAAAGTAGGTGGAACGTTTGATTTTCCTCAATATTTCATTAGTAATATTAATATATTATGCCTTGCTTTAAAATATGTCTTGCTTAAGGTTTTGATGATACTTTCCTCGTGAGCTTTGTACAGCAATATACACAGTCTGCATGCAAATGTCACTTATAGTTGAAGCTGAAGATGGCTTTCAATGCTATGAAAATCTAGACCTGATTTTTGAGCTTCCTTTCCAACACAAAAATATAGATAATATAGATGTATAAGTCAAAATGTTTTGCTTTGATCAGGCGTAATATCCCTTATTCATACTTTTAGTCAGACACAATTAGGTTTTAACAAGAGAAAATGTAAGCTGAACATAACTTTTGTGATAATATGATACACATTTTAGTATAACAAATCATAATGCAACAGCAAATGAATAATTCCTTGATTGAACACTTGAAAAAACGTACCTTAAATGTGATTGGTATCATGTATATAAACAGCTAAAAATTACCGCAAACTACAACAGGAGTTCTTTCAAAAGGCATATCATAAAAAGGCAAATATATCTCTGAAAAGCTTATTTGAAACCATTGAAATCAGTGGAAAACGAGGTTAGAAATGAAACTCAGTCACAGTTTAGAGTTTAAACAGAAATTCGGGAAAGGTCTATTGCAGAATAGTTCTAACAAATTCGACAATCTCTGGTTGATTATCAGTCTGCAAGACTGTGAAGTCAGAATCCCGAATTCTTCCAGTTCAGACACATCAACAGTCTTATGACATAGATGAGAGTTGTACAAAACAGCAATAAAATATAATGCATCGGACCTACCACAAAGTGAGTCAGCTCTTTACTTGGTAATAAGATGCGCCGGTTCCATCCTATTAAATGCATGAAGTACACATTAGCATGAAGAGCGCAAAGAATAACCGATGATAGAGTGTGGTTGAAAGTTACCAGAAGACCGTTTAGTAAGATATCAGAGCACAGTGTTTCTTGACTTGCGAGCAGTTTGACTGTTCAACAGCGATAACAACGATTGGCAGGCGTAAACATCACACTAACGATTACACATCATATTACTATTACTATACTATATAATATATATATACTAGTATCTCGCGTAAAAGTTTTTTACGGCTTTTATTTCGAAAAGGATGTACAGAAATCCCGCGTTCCCGTGCATGTACCCCGTGACGAAAAATTAAATCACAAAATCGTGACTGGAAAGTGTACCCATGTTGAAGAGCTCGAAAAACTGATCAAAAAAATGTATGGGATCGTTTCGCTACGACCAACCGTTGCAGAGATATCGTCAATCAAAGGTTTTGATGACGTCATAGCCGCAGTACCAAATTAAATTTAGGCCCAAATGTTGCGTCACCCCATCACCCGTGTTTCCAACCCTAAAAAACGTCAGTTATCCCTATTGGTTATCGAGATATTTCCCCAAAAACGTCGCGTTCGATTGGGGATGCAATGCAATGATTCCCCGTGATCATAAAAAAACTGACGTCAAATGATGCCACGTGCTATTATACTAATCGCGAATGTGTCTTGCGTGGTCGAACTGCCGCTATATGACCACGATTAAGAAGATTTTGACCATTAAAAGAACAAAAATAAAACACTCTCTAAAATAAAAGTGGGATGCACGATTGCGGATTAGTATAAGTAAACTAGTATCTCGCGTAAAAGTTTTTTACGGCTTTAATTTCAAAAATAATGTGTCGAAAACAGGTGACGAAAAATTAAATCACCGAATCTCAAAAAAAGACCGTGTCCATGTTGTAGAGCTCGAAAAACTGATCAAAAAAATGTATGGGATCGTTTCGCTACGATCAACCGTTACAGAAATATCGTCGATCAAAGATATTGATGACGTCATAGCCGCAGTACCAAATAAAATTTGAGCCCAAATGTTGCGTGACCCGGTCACCCGTATCGCGGACCCTAAAAAACGTCAGTTATCCCTATTGGTTCTCGAGATATTTCCCCAAAAACGTCGCGTTCGATTGGGAATGCAATGCAATGGTTCCCCGTGATCATAAAAACATCTGACGTCAAATGCCACGTGCTATTATACTAATCGTGGATGTGTCTTGCGTGGTCGAACTGCCGCTATATGACCACGATTAAGAAGATTTTGACCATTAAAAAAACAAAAACATAACACTCTCTAAGTTAAATGTGTTACACACTACGCGGATTAGTATATACTAGTATCTCGCGTAAAAGTTTTTTACGACTTTAATTTGGAAAAGAATCTGCAGAAATACGACGCGTTCCCGTGTGTGTACCCCATGACGAAAATTTTAATTACGGAATTGGAAATGGAAAGTGTACCCATGCTGTAGAGCTTGAAAAACTGATCAAAAAAATGTATGGGATCGTTTCGCTACGATCAACTGTTGCAGAGATATCGTCGATCAAAGATTTTAATGACGTCATATCCGCAGTACCAAATAAAATTTTGGCCCAAATGTTGCGTCACACCGTCACCCGTATCGCTGACCCCAAAAAACGTCAGTTATCCCTATTGGTTCTCGAGATATTTCCCCAAAAACGTCGCGTTCGATTGGGGATGCAATGCAATGATTCCCCGTGATCATAAAAAAACTGACGTCAAATGATGCCACGTGCTTTTGGAATGATAGTGAAAAAAGTGTCTCTCGCCTCTACGTGGTTTTACGCGCACATAAGAGGACGACGACCGTAAAAATTAAACAAATATATCACTCTCTAAAATAAAAGTGGGATGCACAATCGCGGATTATTATAATAAGACTAGTATCTTGCGTTAAAGTTTTTCACGACTTTAATTTCGAAAAGAATCTGCAGAAATACGACGCGTTCCCGTGTGTGTACCCCCTGACAAAAATTTTAATTACGGAATTGGAAATGGAAAGTGTACCCATGCTGTAGAGCTTGAAAAACTGATCAAAAAAATGTATGGGATCGTTTCGCTACGACCAACCGTTGCAGAGATATCGTCGATCAAAGATTTTAATGATGTCATATCCGCAGTACCAAATAAAATTAAATAAAAAAGTGGGATGCACGATTGCGGATTAGTATAAGTAGATAGTATCTCGCGTAAAAGTTTTTTACGGCTTTAATTTCGAAAATAATGTGACGAAAACAGGTGACGAAAAATTAAATCACCGAATCTCAAAAAGAGACCGTGCCTATGTTATAGAACTCGAAAAACTGAGCAAAAAAATGTATGGGATCGTTTCGCTACGATCAACCGTTACAGAAATATCGTCGATCAAAGATATTGATGACCTCATAGCCGCAGTACCAAATAAAATTTGAGCTCAAATGTTGCGTGACCCGGTCACCCGTATCGCGGACCCTAAAAAACGTCAGTTACCCCTATTGGTTCTCGAGATATTTCCCCAAAAACGTCGCGTTCAATTGGGGATGCAATGCAATGGTTCCCCGTGGTCATAAAAACATCTGACGTCAAATGTCACGTGCTATTATACTAATCGTGGATGTGTCTTGCGTGGTCGAACTGCCGCTATATGACCACGATTAAGAAGATTTTGACCATTAAAAAAACAAAAACAAAACACTGTCTAAGTTAAATGTGTTACACACATTGCGAATTAGTATAAGTAGATATTTATATATATTTATACATGGGGAACATGGGGAAAAAAGCCTAGTGGAGTTTATGGAATATCTTAATAGCATTCATCCTTCTATCAAGTTTACCTTTAAATTTTCACGTAAGTCGATAGAATTTTTAGATGTTCTTGTCATAAAAGAGGGGAGGAACATCCAAACAGATCTTTTTGTTAAAGAAACCGACACACATCAGTTCTTACATTTCTCTTCATGTCACCCTTTTCACACAAAGAAAGGTATTCCCTATAGCCAGGCACTCAGGATGCGTCGTATTTGTTCGGATGATACTTCTTTTAATAAACGGATCTCTGAACTTAAAGAATGGTTTTACCGTAGGGGCTACAAAAAAGAAACTGTAGACTCCCAAATAGAAAGAGCCCGTTATTTAGATAGAGATCAAATTTTAGCTACATGTTCAGGTAAAGATAAACTTGAGGACAGAGATGTTTTTTCTACTACATATCACCCAGCGCTTAGTAACAATATTTATAAGATTTTTAAGGAAGCACAAATTATTCTACAGGCTGATGAAGAACATAAAAAATTGTTCTTATCAATACCATTAGTTTCTTTTCGAAAGGCCAAAACTTTGCAAGATATTTTAGTTAGGTCAAAATTGCCAAGTTTAGTTCCCCAGAGAGAATCTTGCCAAGGATGTAAAAAATCTAACTGTCAGGTATGTAATTTTTTGAATCAAAGCAACACTTTTTCTAATAGTGATCAATCTAGGATTTTCGAAATACGTAAGGGAGTACTAAACTGTAATTCTAAATTTGTAGTTTATAGGTTAAGTTACAAGTCGTGTAATCTTCAATACATAGGTAGCACAAAAACTGCGTTTAGGTATAGGTTTAATAACTACAAAAGCCAGTTTAGGGCGTATTGCAAAGTTAAAAATGGGGAAACGGTCCACAATAAAATTGTTCCTCAAGCTAGTCTTTTTGAACATTTTTTACAAGAAAATCATCATGGTATGTCGGATTGGAGTTTTCAACTTATTGATCACTCACAAAATGAGTGTCAACTAAGAGAACGAGAGTCCTTTTGGCAATACAAACTTGAAACATTTGTACCCAAAGGGCTCAACGAAAGAACTGTATCAACATAAGGTGTGGATTCTAGGTAAATAATTAGCTAGTTTTTGTCTTCGCTCTTCTGCGCACTTTTAGCGTGTATATCGCTTATTTAGTGTCTACACTTTAGCCTTTATAGCATTGTGATGGAGAGACGATCATTAGCTGATTTTATATTTCTGTTTCGTATTTCTATTCTATTTTTTATATTTTCTCTACATATTGGTCCATTGGGCCAACTTTCTGTTGTTCATAAAATAGTGACTGTGCATATCTTAATAATTAATATCGCATTTTGTCTTTTAAACAATGGTTTCGTAACGGTCCTAGTATTCTTCTTTAACAAATATTGAATATTAACTATTCTTTGTGTAATACTTGATGTGATTCACGGGTTTCTTTTAGTTTTATTGAATTTTTATTGGTCCATTTTAAATTTTAAAATCATTCAACTGTATTATTTGTATTTATACACCCGAAAGCATTTTGTAAAACTACCTGACGAAGAGAATAACTCGAAAGCTTGTACTATGCATTAGTTTTTTTCTGATTCCATATATAAATATATACTAGTATCTCGCGTAAAAGTTTTTTACGGCTTTAATTTCGAAATGGATGTGCAAAAACCCCGTGACGAAAATTTCAATTACGAAATCGGGACTGGAAAGTGTTCCCATGTTGTAGAGCTCGAAAAACTGATCAAAAAAGTGTATGGGATCGTTTCGCTACGATCAACCGTTGCAGAGATATCGTCGATCAAAGATATTGATGACGTCATATCCGCAGTACCAAATAAAATTTAGGTCCAAATGTTGCGTCACTCCATCACCCGTGTCACCGACCCTAAAAAACGTCAGTTATCCCTATTGGTTCTCGACATATTTCCCCAAAAACGTCGCGTTCGATTGGGGATGCAATGCAATGGTTCCCCGTGATCATAAAAACATCTGACGTCAAATGCCACGTGCTATTATACTAATCGTGGATGTGTCTTGCGTGGTCGAACTGCCGCTATATGACCACGATTAAGAAGATTTTGACCATTAAAAAGCAAAAACACAACACTCTCTAAGTTAAATGTGTTGCACACGCACGCGGATTAGTATAAGTAGACTAGTATCTCGCGTAAAAGTTTTTTACGGCTTTAATTTCGAAACGGATGTGCAAGAATCCCCCGTTCCCGTGTGAGAACCCCGTGACGAAAATTTCAATTACGGAATCTGGGCTGGAAAGTGTACTGATGTTGTAGACCTTGAAAAACTGAGCAAAAAAATGCATGGGATCGTTAAGCTACGATCAACGGTTGCAGAGATATCGTCGATTAAAGATTTTAATGACGTCATATCCGCAGTACCAAATAAAATTTTGACCCAAATGTTGCGTCACCCCATCACCCGTATCGCTGACCCTAAAAAACGTCAGTTATCCCTATTGGTTCTCGAGATATTTCCCCAAAAACGTTGCGTTCGATTGGGGATGCAATGCAATGATTCCCCGTGATCATAAAAATAACTGACGTCAAATGATGCCACGTGCTTTTGGAATAATCGTGAAAAAAGTGTCTCTCGTATCTACGTGGTTTTACGCGCACATAAGAGGACGATGACCGTAAAATTTAATTAAATATGTCACTCTCTAAAATAAAAGTGTGACACACTATTGCGAATTAGTATAATAAGATAGTATCCCGGGTAAAAACTTTTTACCTAACTTAATTTCGAAAAGGATGGGTCAAAATCGCCTTTCCCCTGAACAATCCCCGTGATGAAAATTTCAATTTAGGAATTGGAAACGGAAAATGTAACCATGTTGTAGAGCTCGAAAAACTGATCAAAAAAATGTATGGGATCGTTTCGCTACGACCAACAGTTAGAGAGATATCGCTGATCAAAGATTTCGATGACGTCATATCCGCAGTACCAAATAAAATTTAGGCCCAAATGATGCGTCACCCCATCATCCGTATCGCTGACCCCAAAAAACGTCAGTTATCCCTATTGGTTCTTGAGATATTTCCCCAAAAACGTCGCGTTCGATTGGGGATGCAATGCAATGTTTCCCCGTGATCATAAAAAACTGACGTCAAATGATGCCACGTGCTATTATACTAATCGTGAATGTGTCTTGCGTGGGCGAACTGCCGCTATATGACCACGATTAAGAAGATTTTGACCATTAAAAACAAAAAAACAAACACTCTCTAAGTTAAATGTGTTGCACACAACGCGAATTAGTATATATAGACTAGTATCTCGCGTAAAAGTTTTTTACGACTTTAATTTCAAAGATAATCCGCAGAAATACGACGCGTTCCACTGTGTGTACCCCGTGACGAAAATTTTAATTACGGAATTGGAAATAGAAAATGTGTCCATGTTGTAGAGCTCGAAAAGCTGATCAAAAAAGTGTATGGGATCGTTTCGCTACGATCAACCGTTGCAGAGATATCCTCGATCAAGATTTTAATGACGTCATATACGCAGTACCAAATAAAATTTAATCCCAAATGTTGCGTCACCCCGTCACTTGTATCGCTGACCCTAAAAAACGTCAGTTATCGCTATTGGTTCTCGAGATATTTCCCCATAAACGTCGCGTTCGATTGGGGATGCAATGCAATGGCTCCCCCGTGATACGACAAAAATAACTGACGTCACGCCGCGTGCTATTATACTAATCGTCAATCATCAATGGTCTAACGAAAAAATGACCACGATTAAGAAGATTTTGACCGTAAATTTCGAAAAAACACAACACTCTCTAAGTTAAATGTGTTGCACACGATTGCGAATTAGTATATACTAGTATCCCGGGTATAAACTTTTTACCGAACTTAACTTTGAAAACATTAGGTCAAATCTGCCATTTCTGTGTTACGTACGCGTCACTCGCCACCCATGTTCAGTATGCGTTGTGTCACAGAATTTAACTCGTGTAAAAGTTTCTTTTCAGGCATTAATTTGTTATTACATTCAGAAGATTAAAAACAGAAACAAATAGCAACATGGCTCAGAATGATATATTTATACGCAGAAGAGAAGTAACTTTAATGTAAAAAAATGGCAATATATAACACAGAACTGTTTACCCAGACATACGAAACCAAACATTGAATAACATTACAAAATGTGAATTGAAAACAAATTGATACCTTCCAACTGTGTTTCTTTCGTGCGGAAGTTACATTATACAGCAACCATTAATGAATTTTTGAAATGATATATAGTCTGTTCTTCCCAAAACCATCAACGTCATGATTAAAACCATGAGTTTCATTTCTTTATGATTTTTTTTATTATTACCTAAAAAATTAATACTTGAATTGTAATACCGAAAACCTAATCATGCTATAAGAATATTGAAATAAACAACAACAACAACAACAACAAAAAAATGCAATTCAACTACGCATTTATCCTAAAAACAATAACTCAAAACAACAAAACACCGTAATAGTAATTGTAATACTGTAATACCGAAAACCTAATCATGCTATTAGAATATTGAAATAAACAACAACAACGAAAAGTGAAATTCAACTACGCATTTATCCTTAAAACAAAAATTTACCCAGAAGATAAAAAGTCACAAATAAAATCATAATGCCAAACTTATATATATACCCAGGTACGTAAACGATTACCATAACACAAAATAATGCATAAACATTTCATTGCACAGTAATAACTAATGAACTTCTTAAATACATAATTCATTCACATCTACCTTATGAATAATAATTAAAAACACAAACGTGATGACAGAATTTATATATCTAAAGAGTTTATAAAAAATTGAAAACAACCACATTTTTAATCTGAGTTAAAATCTCCTCTGGCTAATTCACAACAGTTAAACAACCCTTTATTCTTATTTATCCAGCATACCAACTGTGTTATAACTAAATAGATTTATACTATTTTAACTTTAGCTGAACTTCAAACAAAATGGGATACCTTTCACTGCCAATTCACATGTTAGTAAACTAAACAGCATTGATCATCTTCTGTAGACATTTTCAAACACTTCTAAACTCTTTACTTCTATATTCATACCTGTAAACAAATTACTAATACTTTATTTACTTTCCAGCACAAACATACATAGGTATTTATAAAACACTTTCGCTACCATTTTTTTAAGTGAAATACATAAAACTGCTATGTTCGTTTGGAAGAACTGCTAAACTTTCTGTATTTTCCAGTAGATTTTGCACTTTTTGGCAGGCAGACAAAAGCATCAAGCATCGATATAAATTAGATACAATAGATACAATCAGACAGCATAACACATTCCCCACTTCCACAGCGTCATGAGAAATAAAAACATTCATAGCTGTAGGACCATTTTTAATGTAATAATAGCGCGCGTTACCAAAATAATTTCTCTCGGCTTCCTTTTCATCCAGCAGCATATACACATTCTAAACGACAGAATAACTGAGACTCAAAGCTAAATCAATTAATCTTTCAAAACTTAATTAAAACCATTCCTTACTGTGTAAATAAACATGAAACTGCATTTCTCCACTGCACTTTCTTCTGTATAGCGATATTTGATAACTAAAACGTAAACAAACATTTAAAAACCTGTTCTTTTATTAATCTAAAATATTAAACAATAAAAGTCTTATCGTTCTGCACAGCCAATTTTTAAAAACTTCACTGCACTTCTTCTGTATAAAAGTTTTATAATAATACCTTTTGTTCGTTCGATCTTTCTGCAGCTAATTTTTAAAAACTTCACTGCACTTCTTCTATAATATATTCTGAAAATATATATTCATATATTCTGAAAAATATGATTTTTCATTGTAAACAAACGATAATAAAACGTTTTATAATAATAACAATACCTTCGTGCATACAAACCTGTGTTTCTTCGTCAGTTCTTTCGTCGATTTGCTGCCTAAAACAATCAAATTTAAATTGAAATATTCGTATACAAAAAGAAACCCGTCTTCTTCGCGAAGTTTCTTGCTCACGAAATGATCGTTGACAAATTTCGAACGAAGACGTTGCATTGCTCGCACTCCTCCAAAGACGTTTTTCGGCTGATTTCCACTGCGCAAACCAAAATAACAAAACGGAGGAGCATATACTAATCAAAAAAATCGCTCTCGCTTTGGCGTGGTTTTACGACGAAAAGGGAAAAAATAAGAAGGTTTTGACCGTGAAAAAAAAACAAATATATCACTCTCTAAAATAAAAGTGTGACACACAATCGCGAATTAGTATAATAAGATAGATATATATATATAAAATTTCCGTTTCCGTTTCCAATGGTATGGTACATTCTGAAACACATTGTATTATTAATGATGGGACTTTGAAGTGTAGACTAAACAGTCATTTCGGTGGAAGGTGGGAGAAGAAGAGGAAGAGGAAGAGGATTGCTATGGTGTTTTGAAACGGTACTCGCTTTCTTTGCTACACCAATACGGCTTAATTATGAAGCACCAAGAATCGCTTCCTGAAAACGAAAAAGATGTGCAACCATGGATACAATACATTCGTGAGACAGATCGCTACCATTTCGGGGTAAAGCTTCTGAAACAGGTTTAGGTTATTGAATTTTAGGTTCAGGTTTGGCCACATTTGTTCAGAAAAAGAAAATCCGAAGTTGTTAGTTAAACTAACGTAACACTGTTTCTGATATATGTTTTATTATCTACGGTTATATATATAAGAACGAAAAAGGCTTATATAAAATAAAGCAAAAACAATCATAAATACTGCAATTTCAACTTTGATGGAATTTTAAAAAGTTCACAAAAGGATTAGATGACAAGGAACTGTAGCAGCAAATGCCCTTGCCACACACATATTTTCGAAAATTGACATAAAGTGAGGAAGAAGCCTGAACAAAAAGTTAGTTAGTTTTTTTTTGTTTTTTTTTTAATCGATATGTTTCCTGCATCCATCAATGTGGTTCTTCTTATAGAGAAAGCGTATAGGATAAAATATATATGCATGGTGTTACGTATAATGTATAAAAACGTATAATAATAAACATTACGGACATAACTTATACTACCGATAGTCAAGCGATAAACATATTTTTAAATGATTAGGTATCGTCAAAGGGGTCTAATCGGAAAACAACAGCAAATGAACTTTTTACACAAAGGAATAATGCATGCTGTCAATTATTTCTAGAAATTTTATGTAGAAAATCACGTACCTTCTATGAAAAAATAAATATTAAAAAAACTTCAGTAACGATATCGTGAAACGCAAAATCCCTTCGAAATAGTTGCTTATTTTAACTAGTCCTATTACAAAGATAGAAAGGAAACTTTATAAATGATCAGTCTTAACAACAACAAATTAACTGATATAAGTAACTAATATTCCCATTTTAATGTGCGCTATTGAATAATATTCACAACTTCATGATTTAAGTGACAAAATACCAAAGGAAACATATTTTCAAATGATTGATATGAAAACTTATTTGCGCTGGATTCCTTCATTAAATTTTATATAGCATTACGAGCTGAGTTTAGGTATCCAAAATTTCGGATCGAAAAGTCTGAAAAGTCTATTTTAAATAGTTTCCATGCGCTTACGTGCGAAAAGTGAATAGGAATCAGAAATTTACAGTTTCCGTTAATCTTTATTTACCACTTTCTGCATGATTATTTGAATTACTAAATGTTTTTGAAGAGATCAGTACGAAAAAGTAGATATTGACGAGAATATTCGCTTTGCTTTCTTATCACCAGCTAAACAAACACGGAAAACATTTGAGATTTTGAGATTAATTTCGATGTAAGTGAAGACGTTGACATTAATGAAAGGACTCTAGTTTCTCGCAATAAATATAAACGTTTTGAAGTAAAGATGCCCGCTGATATTTCCGTAGAATCTGGATATTAGGCACCTTACGCAAAACACGACGGTAAGCCCTGGGACGGCAAAATTGCTTAAAAAATCATTGTGCGCATGCGTATTTACTGGGAATCACCATCGTCGTTCTAGAACTTTAAACCTTGGACGTCAATAGAGTGGTTTTGTCGATGTATCTACAACGTGAGTATTTTTTTCTTCCTTCCTGGCACAAAGCAGAGTACTAATATATATAAACTTAAGTTAGCTTCTAGGTTAGCTACTACACTGATTTATGCAGTTTTTTGTTTATTTAATTTTAGACTTGTATGATGGATAAAGAAAACACATCAGTTCAACAGCTGGATACCAACAGCACCACCACCAACAAGAAGAGACAGTAAGTTTAGCTTTTTTTACTGATTAGCTAGGTTGTTCTAACCATATTGTGGAGCTAGCCCTGGTTTTCTTGTTTGAGTTCTTTGTTTTCAAAATGGAAGTTCGATTCAAAATAAATCAACAACTGGGAGGCAAGTTCTTAAAAATGTACCTTTCTGACTGGCTAGGGGCTAGCTAGCTAAACTTTTTATTTTGCTGTGTTCCTTGATATGCAGCTGCAAAATTATAGCTGTAAATATTTTTGTATTATTTTTGTGTAGATCCTCCATGGATTGGACTACAGAACATGATGAATTACTTATACGAGAAATACTTGCAGTGGAACCTTACTTACACAAACCTTCAACTGTCAAAAGAGGCCAGTCTTGGACTCAAATTTCAGAAATTTTAAATGCTATTCCTGATCCAATATCTCGTGTTACACAACGAGCAGTTAGAGAAAGATATAATTATCTTGAAAAAATATTTATCAAGAAAATTGCCAACGAGGAAAAATCTACAGGAACAAATGATCCTGAATTAACAGAAGTTGAGAGAGGTATAGAAGACATTATTGCGAAAACTAAAGATGCTGCCTTGCATTATGATGATACTGCCAAGAAAAACATAGATGCTGAACGAAAAAAGGCAGATGAAGTAAGAAAAAAGTGCTTGGAAACTTTTAGTGAATCCAGAAAAAGATTAGGATCACCTGAGGATGAAGAAAGTCCCAAAATTAGGAGAAGGGGCACTGGAAGTGAAATGATAGCATTTCTTCAGGCAAAAGCAGAGAGGGATAGTGAATTACGTTCAAGAGAATTAGATATAAGACAACAAGAAAGTAGCAACCAACAGCGGTTGATTGTAAGCATGTTAAATAAACAAGAAGATATGCAGAAACAGCAGCAAGCTCTGCTAATGGCCAATATTCAAGCTCAGCAGCAGCAGATGCAACTATTTATGGCTATGATCGAGAAAATGAAAAAAGACTAACTATATTATTTTGAGGAAATCTTTTGACTTTGTTTGGTAGCTACAAACCTAAAAAACAGTTATTGAAGACTGTATGTATCTTGGTTGTAAATAGGACAGAGAATCATAAAAAGCAGCCATAATAAGTTATAAAATATTTTAGTGACTTTTGTTTGTTTACACTTTCTCTTTACAATGTTATTGAAAATACTCTCTTATTGTTGGCGGATTAATTTGAAAGAAGTCAGTTGTTGTTGAATGGTATAAACATGTGTGTGCATTTCTTAATAAAGCACATGAAACGTACATTTTGCCCACAGCACTTAAACCCATCTTCAAATTCTTTTTGAAATCGAGGAAAGCAAAATAATTTGTAATATCTGCGAACACCCACTCCACTGCGATTCTGACTTTGCTCATTGATATGTTGTATAGTGATTGATTTTGTGTGAGTCTTGGACCCCGAAATGGTGCTTGCAACTGTAATCGAAGTGGGTATGCAGGGTCTCCATATATGCAAAGTGAATTTCTATTAGGGCCATATGAGAACTGTTGTAGTTGTCCCAAAAGACCAGAGTCAGTCAACATGCCACTATCGTGTTTTCTCCCTTCATAAGGTCCGGCTAAATTCGCTATGATACCGTTTGGAACAACAACTGATTGAAATTTTATACTATGAATTCTTTTATGCCCGTTATACACTACCCGTTGGTCATGGTTTGGGCGACAAATAGGTCGGACAGTCCCATCAACAAAGCCCCAACAATTGTCAAGAGCGGCACCTTTAGCATGAACAGCATCAGCAAAAGCTTGAAGACAGTTAGGGTTCAGCCATGGTTGATTAAGGTCCTGTAATAAGTATCGGTAATTTTCATACACGTGATTAACCACTTGATTTGACATCATGGACAACTGCGGAACAGGCCGCCCAAAACGCGGCATTATATCGCTGTATCTGCAAGGATAGGAAAAACGTTTCAGAAATATACACAATGTTTCAACACCATCAACTTTAACACGATTATAAGTAGTGATTTCTTCTGGAATTTGTAAAACTTCTGCTAGATCAAAAATATCATTTTTTAAAAATCTGAATTCTGCTCTGCATTCATCGTCGGTGAGCGTATCTAGTTGAAAGTGTTCATAAGTCCAATAAGGGAAATCTGGATTCTTTGACGTATTCATATTATATAACAAAATGAAGTCTTCATCATCTATCAAATTTTCTGTATATGCAGTAAGTAAACATTCTCGTGTTTTTCTAAAAGTTGCCATTTTGATTTTGGCGCTTTAAAAAAATTCTTGGAAATGTTTTGTTTTCAAGTTGCCGTCCGCGTGCAATGCTTGCGTAAGTATAAAAGAAAACGACGACAGCAGGAATTTTGTACTGGAGCAGAGTAATAATAACGCCGTCCTAAACTATACCGTCGTGTTTTGCGTAAGGTGCCTATTTCTGTATACGCTGTTTAGTTTTGTGAAGAAAGAGACATCACCACTACATTGAATAATACTACAACTTTTTGTGCATTGTTTTACCTAAATGTCAAACATTTATGAAAGTAAAAAATATTTGTTGCCTTGACATATATAAAAGGCATTTTAAATTTCTGCAAATTTATGTATTTTTAGTAAAAATAAAAATAAATCAGATACAGAAATTTAAGATTAGATAGAGTCTTTATAACTTAAAAATCTACTTAAAGACAAAAAGTAAATAAAACGTTTGCTTTCCTGCTCCACATTTTACAAATTGTTTATCGTTTGATGACGTGTTTCAATTCAGTGAAGTATACACTGCATTTTCTGTGTACCCTAGACTTGAATAATGAGGTTTCGACTCAACTTCAGATTCACCAAATTCGTATTCGCCTTCCAATGACGCATCAGGTCTTGAAAATGAGGTTGAAGCATAATATGCTTCATTGGTGTACGCCCGTTCGGTTGCATTATTGATTACTGTGTGCGCTTTGTTTTTATCTTTTGTAGCCTTTCTGTAGCAATAGATAGTAAGAGATAATACTATCAAGATAACAACAGGAACGCTCACAGATGTCACAATAGTAACGAGATTGCTGTTTTCTTCAGCAGCTACAAAACGAAAATAATTTTATTTTTCTAGAAAATTTACCATAAAAGAAAATGCAAGTGCATTTATGTTTTATTGTAGTAGACCTTTCTCGAATCGCTGTCTAATCGCTGCATTGTCGCCGAGCTATTTTGTCTCATCTCGCTATTCAAACTGCTTCTAATTATTGGAATGGGAATTGAGAATAATAGACTCTTGTTAAGTTATAAAATGATGAAATCAATAAGAAAATGAATTTCATAAAAACAAGGTTAGACATGAAACTGGGCCACATTTCAGTGTTTAAACAGAAATTCGGAAAAGGTCTATTGTTTAGAAGCTGAAAACACTACTACTTGATTCATATCTTACGTTTGCAATAGAATCCATTTCCTTTATAACCTTTGTTGCAACCACAAGCAAATGAAATCCAATCAGGTAAGTTAAGGCAATTTGCATTTTTGTGACAATATGAGCGACTACTGGAACACTCGTCAAAATCTAATTGAAAATATCAAAATGCTTTGAGAAATGTCCTATGCATTAATTGTCTCAATTTCGCCAATCTTTTATTCAATTTTACCTTCAACTTTCAATTTCGAAGGAATCACTGTAGCTTGAAAAAACTGATTTGCATCAAATAATTTGTTGTTTTTCTTTTCAAGAACTGTCTTTAAATCCTGTAGAAATTCTTTAGGTCCAAATAGATTATTTCCACTGAAGGACACTATCACGTGAAGTGACATATTTTGGCTGAAATGAAATTCAACATACATGTCTTACACTTTACATCGTAATTGATTCAGAAGATAGCAACATTTACTGTATGGTTGTTATCTACATCTGGCAAGCACTTACATTGTTATTGATTCCCGTCGTACATCAGGACTGGAAATTTTCATCATCGAAAACATTTGTGATAACTACAAAAAAGGAATGATGGAGTAGAACTATGAATGTCTAGAACAATTCTTTGTCAATTCTTCTGGGGACAATTCTCCTTGCATTTTGCGACTTCACATTGAACCCTTTTATTGCTCCATCATCTTGATCAAGTATCTTTTAACTAATGTAAATGCAGATGATTATGCAAAATATGTACAATGTTTGAACCCTTATCATCTATGGGTTTTTGAATTTGTATATCCTTAAACAGTATTTTGCTTATTTTCTTCTTGCTTCAAGTATAATAGTTATGGTTCTTACTCTTTCACTTGCTTTTTTCTGAAATAAATCTTTAACTACATAGAAGGTTTCTGGTGACGCTGGTTTTCCATGTACATGTATATCATCAACAAGTAGCATAATTTCAACTGCTTTTCTGTCTAAAAAATTTGGATGAACTAAATTAGATATGTAAAGGATATTTACAACTTATACCTATCGCATCTAAAGTAAATGCCATTACCTGAAATATTGTATGAAGCAGGTATATCTATAAAGTAAACCAGAAAATACAGTTAAACTGTTGAACTAGTTTAAGGGAGAATTAATGTCAAAAAACAACTTTAGTTAAAACAATATTTATTTTTTTACAAATAAAACTGGCTTTATCCGTTATTATTCGTCAAAAATCTTTATTTCGCTCTAAATACGCATTTTAAGATTTGCTCCAAAACTAACCAGTAGCAGTGAAAGCTCGTCTAGGGTTGACAAACTGAACGGAAGCTTAAAAGGAAGTGCTGACTCAGTTCCCTCTGAACGCAATGGTCTATACATTAAAGATACAGAATACACCGAAGCAGAAATGAAGGCTTTAGGTATTCTGAAGGAAGTAGTCCATTTGTGGAAGTAAATTATACCCCCTAACTTAGAAAAATTAGCAACAAGCTGAAATTTGGCACAGTGACTCACAATCACGTCATGAATCACCGAAAAATGCCCCCGTGTTCTGGACTTGGGAAAGATCCAAAATCCATAATGGTGGCCAACTGTCATAGAGAAAAAAATTTATGTCACTAAACATGGCCATATTATATGCCATTTTGTAGCATTTTTAAGCTGATCATTAGTTACTAAGAGACCATGGTCTGTAGAGAAGTTACATACACTTATAATGATTTTTTTATTATGTTTATATTTTTTTGAAGCTTCTACAAAATGTTTTATTAAACCTGTTAACTTCTGATATATATTAACTAATAATTGATACATCTACTGAACTTTCAATTGGAAACCATTCGGTAGACAGTTTTTGATATTTCTTTTAAAAAGCTAAATCACCCGTATTGTACTACTACACTTCAGCAACAATTAACGTAATAGTATCTGGCGATGTAGAAACGGATCCTGAACCTGAAAACGGAGATACAACCACAGTCTCCAAGTACGATGGTACACTCGAAGCGTATAGCTTAGCACAGCATATATCCTTTCCGAAAAGAGGTTGCAATAACACTTATAGACCACATCAACTTCAATATACCAAGAGGACTAAACTGTGAAAATGTATTACCTTGTAAATACATCAGTGAACACGGTTCACCACTTGCAATACTAAGCATCAAAAAACAATCTTTGAATTTTGCTAAAAATTCATAAGAAACGTGAAAAATGTTGACCTTCAACAATACATAAACGACTTCAACCAACTAACATTATCAAATGTTTATGCGTTTGATCAACCAGAAGACCAACTCAAACCAACACGACCTTGTAATTGCAACTTACGACGTAAAGCTCAGAAAAGAAATCATCTGTTTAACAAGTGACTTTTCCACTGGATTTGATATCATTCCAGTAAGATTGAACGATTCATAGATATTTCGAGTGTCATCTGTGAACGTATAAGTTATTACTGCTGCAACATAAGCTTGTACCTTTCGTTTCGTAGTCCTGTGATCATATAGAAATCTTCCTACATCTTTTTCCATGTCCTCCATACAGCGTACCTATCTACACTCAAATCCAGCACAGGTAAACCATCTGCAGACTACATAGCACCGATATATTAAACAACTGCATAAAGACCAAGAAAGAAGACTTTAGGACGTAACACAACGATACACATCTGTTTTCAAAAATTCAAACTTTCCGAATTGCCAAATTACGGTAAAATTTAACAAAATGAATGGAAAATTGAAAATCAAAATCTTCCATTTGTGCTTTGTACAAATTTTTCTGAATATTAAAGAAATTTCAAAATTTGGTACAAATTTGGCCCAAATTGTCCATTTTTGATCAAATCAGGCAAAATGACTGTCAAATTTGAAATCAGCACCATTCAATTGTGCTCTGTGCAAAAGTTCTTAAAAATTGAAGAACTTTTGTAATTTCGCCAAAATTGTCCAATTTTAGTCAAATCTGACCAAAATCAAGACTTTACTCCACCACGGGTGTCTTAAAGTCAATTAGCTGTATTAAAGCTTCAAAGCAGGAGGCATTACCTGTAACAATATCGTAATTTAATTTCTAATCACATAGTTGGCTGAAATTTAATTGACATTTGCAGGAAACCAATCTCAAATTTCAGGTCGAATTTCCACCAACAAATCTGAAATTTCCCACCAAATTGAGGTGTTGATCACAGCACGAGTTGAACTTTGCTTTTCGACATTTTAAAAACAGGTCGAGTACTCGGTTGCATATACAAAAGACATCAAGATTTTAATTAAATGTTCTTAACAAACGTTCATAAAAAATAGTGTTACAAACAAGGTAGAATGCCGAGTGATTTGCATTTTCCATAGAAGTAACATAGTTATTCGTGAAATTTGGGAGTACTGTACTAGTACAAATGAACTAGTTTCAAACTACTGTTTTGAAAGTAACATTTCCCTATATCTATTTCAATTTCCCTTTGTTCAAAAGGGATAT
Source organism: Turritopsis dohrnii (assembly GCA_027922465.2). Classification (NCBI taxonomy): domain Eukaryota; kingdom Metazoa; phylum Cnidaria; class Hydrozoa; order Anthoathecata; family Oceaniidae; genus Turritopsis; species Turritopsis dohrnii. The sequence continues at coordinate 958,640 of BQMF02000019.1, forward strand.
ATTTGTAGATTACAAAGTGTAGGGTAATTGCCATTCCATCCGATAGGTTACAGTAGTAGCCCAAGGGTGTTTTGATACGAGATTCAGTTTCGCTGCTACCGTAATAATAACTAATATCATATAGTTTTTTCAAAGGAAGGAAAACATGTTTTAAGTTATCATGAGATGGCCAATATTAATAGGAAATTTGACAAACAAAATCATTAAAGTTGTCACCTTGTTTGGTAGAAAACGATTCGTACACGGTCTGGAAGACAAAATATTTATTTCGGCCGGTTATCTTCACACAGTATTCAGTGGATGGCTTCAAGTTCTCTATTATTAATGTTGTTTCATTTAAGCCATTGACGTTGTATGCAGTCCACCCATTCTTTTCCAGAATTACTTCGAAAGATAAGTGTTCCTGGGTTTGGCAGATTGTCCAGTATATATGCACGAATGTGCTTGATGCAAGTATGGAAATGTCTTTCACACGCAGCTCTAAAATATTTAATAATATGAAATTATGAGGGGGAGCATAGCGTAAATGAATTCTTTTGAAGTTCTGATTTGGTCTTAAGCAAATCAAGAAGATGTATCTAAAAGGTAATAATTTTTTCGAAATAGTAGAAATGATATCTGGTCAATAAAGATATTTAATTGTGAGATAAATAAGGCATTTGGATCGAAACAATGTTAAAAATATAAATGTCATCCTTAATGAGTGATTATAGAGATATATTTTTTCTGGAAAATTATGGTTCTGACAAGAGTGTTTCTGTGAATGGATTAGTTTCAAGAGATAGGCAAAAGTCCTTAAATTTTTCTTTTGGATGTATCCCTTTCTCAAAAGTTTTCTCAATTTTGTTAAGTTCTAAATTGACTGCAATTTTTTTCATGTTTTTCGATTAAGTTTGTATTTTTGGCTTTTCATATTCAGTTTGAAGTTTCTGTTTATTATTTGAGCTTCCCTTCTAATGTATTAGATGGGTATTCATTTTCAGAGGTTTTAACTTTTTTCTCCTATTTCTTCCAATTTTCTTAAATACCTTAAAGTTTTTATATTTTGTTTATTATGTACTGACACCGGTATACAAATGGAATATTTTTACTGACGGAGCTCAGTAATAATAATAACAATAATAGTAATAAATAAATTCCCACTAATAAACGTCAGAAAGGAATTTAAATACAGATAATTCGACCATCAAGCTACAGTGTGTATCAAAATGTCTTATCTACCAACTTTCAAGGCGTATATTTCATTACATGTCTGATAAAATATTTTGAATTTTATATCACAAGAAAGAGCTTTTCATGCTCTATCCGTTAATATGAAATGTTTGCCAAAATATTTGTTCTTCGAAAAGATATTAAAGAAAAACTCAACGATTTGGCGCGCTCAATTCTGAAAAGTCAACATCTGGTAACAAACCAAACTATTCACTATTCACATAAAAATGAGTAAGAACAAAATCTGCAATAATATTATACAAATTTTTAATTAATATGCAATACTTTGGAGAATACTTATACAGTGTGTATCAAAATGTCTTATCCACTAACTTTCAAGGCGTATATCAGTTTTAACCTGATTTTTATTTAACTTTTAGCTGATGATGATTACTTGCAATAATCGAAATATATTCTAAAAAATAATAATGCACATTGTTGGTTGATGATTTGAGATTTTACAAACCGCGATGTTTTTACCATTTTGATAATTTGACACTCCATATTTTGTTTATAAATTGGCCCTGTTTGAATATTGACACGAAAGTTTTTTCTACATCTGTCTTTAACGATCGAACCAAATTGATTGTGGGGTGCTTCAAAATTTAAGTTAAGAGATTTTCTCCACATTAAAATTATGTTTACACTTAAAAACCATGTGGTTTTCGAGAAATGTCTTTTCACACACCTGGAAATGTTTTCATTGAACTGAAAGGCTGACAACTGCAGATACTTTTACAAACCAAAAAATAAAATAAATGGAGCAAAAATCAAAGCAATCCAAATTCTCTTCTAAAGCTCGATAACCAACGAGTGAAAGAAGGAACTGATATTTACTGAAACTACATTAAAATCCACAATGTATTGTATTAATTGATCATGACAAAATTCAGACAAAGTGAAACACACATGAAAAGAGGCGGCTAAAAATTCAATAATCAGTTTTACGTCTTCAATTTACTTTTGTCTAAAGTAGAGCTCTTGCACTCTGGAACACAGAAAAAAGTCACCATAACCAACAGCCTCTAACTTCGAAGGACAAGCTTTCGAGGTACCAGGATAAATGTTTTCTTCATTTTCTGTCATAACGAATTAAAGGATCCACTTTTCTTTCTTACAAAAATAAAAAATATGCTTATAAGAAGTTATTTCAATCTTGTAGCTCAGGAATACCTGTAAATTTTGAGCTGAATAAAAGAGACAGAAGTTTTATTGACAGCTACTGTAACGACTGCTACGGATGTTCTCTAAGCCTCGTTCCCTTGCGCATTATATAACTTCCAAATTGAATTCGGGAAAGGTGTATTTCCAATGAATTTGTATGCGGCATTTTTTAGAGATGAAACAATGAAAAAATGGCAATAGACAAAAGAATGAACTATCAGAAAGCTTTGATATCCACTGCTTTTGTAAATGCTTTAATTTTTACGCGAAGAAGTTTAAAATCTTATTAGTAATCTTCACCACCCTTTACATAAAACCATTGCCGTGAATTACGAAGAAAATGAACATTTATCGCCGTAGTGGTGACAAAGCTTATAACACCTTGTCATTTGCAAGATGACTAGCATACCGGGAAAAGCTTCTTGCCTTCTCTAACTTCGAAGACCTTGTGTCAACTCCGCCATTAACGTGTGTCTTGGTTAAAATTAAATGACGTGATCTAGACTGGAAAGTCTATCATTGTCGTTCAGTTCAGATGCGAAAAGGTATGACATTGTTTTACATCAGCCCACCATTACAGAGACATAGTTGATGAAATGTATTTGATGAAGTACTAGGCCATTCCCAAAAGAGTATAATCCAAGCTTTTTCTCACTGTATTGTGGACTCCAACAAACGTCAGTCAACAAAACATCATCACAAGAACTGAGGTCACATCAAGTACTATTACACTAAACGTGAAAAATTTCACTCGCTTTTACGTATATTTGCGCAGTCATAAGAAGAACTTGAACTTAAAATTAAACTAAACATATCAGTCTCATTCCAAACTAAACTTAGGATGAACAACGCCGAGAGCGAGTACTACTTATTATAAATAAATTAAAAATTCCTCATAATAACTAATAATAAAATTTCACATTATCTTCTTTTAATCAATAACTTCTATGTTTTGAGTCCTTATTTGATGTCAGCAAAAGCAAGAAATTATAATCGACTTCTGCTTTTTTACTGGATGCATTGATGAAACATTTGATGACTTTTATGAAATACAAATGCACCTACTTGATTCTTCTACAATCTCTTTACCAATACTTTTTCCTTTGAATTGCCACCAGCCAACGAGAAGATCTTCAGCAGGTGGGCGGCTATGAAAAAGGCTGTTGACGTCAGTTGCATTTAGCTCCTTTGTGTAAATGAAAAATTCTGCAACATTCCCTTCGAACATATTGCGCTTGTCATTTATGCCACCATCAAGATCTTGTCCCAAAAAGAGTTCCCCAGAACTTTTTGGAAGCGGCTGACGAAAAGATTGATATTCCGGTCGGCCCTCCCTTTGCAACCTTCCATTGTAATAGAACCTTGAACGACCACTACTATTCCACGTCCAACACATGTGGTTCCATTGGTTCACTTTAAAGAGCATTCTCCCAGATGCGTCAAGTTCATCTCCACGTAGGGTAGGCTGAATGCTGTTATGATAAAACCAGATCATAAAGTGGTTTCCGATTTTGCTACGATAATCGTTTGTTTCGTAAAAGAATAAGGCCTTTTCCTTGTCTGGAATGACACGTAATTGGAACCAAGAACATACTGTTAGTTGTTGGCATTCTGGCATTGAGACGTTCCTCAAAGTTGGAATGTTTTGTATAGTTTGTCGCCTGAAGTTGATTGTGAAGTTGATGTCTGCAAAGCATTAGAAGAAGTTTTCAGTCACATGCAAAGAAACAAATAATAACGAATAAATGATTTCAGTTGCACACAAACAGACACATAACGACGAATAGCTGATTCTTATTTGAATCACCAATGAAGAACAGGTTTAGTAGACTTACCTTTACATAAGTTAAGACCATTGTCCGAATATCCAGGCTTACATCCACATGAGCGAATTGCGATATTGCATTTGGAGTTTTCACGGCAATGTTCGTCAATTAAGCAGCCATTAACTCCATCTATAAAGCATACACAAATTTGTCTGGCTTATTATCGAATGAGTACGCAAGTAGAAAATGCACACTGAACAAATTTCTCTGATTTGGTTTAGACAAGATATAGTTCCAATGACAATTTTTTTACAATATACAAAGGTTTTCGAGACAGAACAGATAGGATAAAATGAAACTTCATTTTTATTTATTTCCGAAAAAGCAAGAAATACATTGAAACCGGCTTCTACTTTTTCTGCTGTCCAAACTTACGGCTTAGAACTTAGACCGTGTTATGCGTGTGAGCAAAGAAACGCTTTTAGATTTACAAAAGTTTCTGTAACCATTAAACCATTAGTGGATGAAAATATGCATATCTGAAAATGAATAGAAAAGAAAATTTATAGGCAAAACTTCCAGTTATCTTGAATTGTGTCTACTTAAAAGGAAATTGTCAACGTTTGGTAATCAGAAGATTTAAAAAAGGTGATATATTAGTGTGTTGCTTTTAAAGGAAAAATGTTTCCATTTACAAAAGATTCTCATTTGTTTCTTATGGGGGCTGTATTGTTTTTAAACTTCTGGACATGGTCAGTTCAGCTTAGTTTCCTGCTCAGTTCAAACATCAAAACTAGCTGTCTACTTTCCAGTTCGCTCATGTTAGGTGTTTGTAGCGTATTTTGTGTACTTGTATTATTCTTGGGAATGTAGAATTGATATCAAAATCCAGGAAGCATGTATGTCATTTGGCCTAGTGCATAAGTACTTTTTGTTATTTCGCCTTTTGCTGGCAAGCAGTTTTTAAATTTTAGGTATTGATTCAATGATTAGAGGTCATGTAACACAATAAAAACATTTTTAGAAAAGTTTTTCAGTTATATGCGTTGTGTGCTAGTTTTGAAGTTTGGAACATATGATGTATATGAGATGGCCCAGTTTGCTTTTCCTATGTTGTAGCTACAATTGTTACAATAGTTTTTGGTTACCTTGGCAACACGCTGTGGTTGTATGCAAGCCTTTACTAGTCATTCGTCATTTGTTCAAAATGTTTCCATGCTATCATGAAACAAGATATTGGTTCGTTTGATACAACCGACAGTGGCGAGCTAAGTACTCGTTTGTGACAGTTTGTCATTTTTGTCATGCAAACATTTCAACCTATAGTTTTCTTGTAGTTCTTTCAGTTTAAAATGCGCCATATAGACTTCCTCATACGCAACATTTAAAGCGGAACAGGTTATAAATATATATGAACCTATTTTTCCTTTTGTTTGGGACAGTACAAATCAAATGTTTAAAATATCAGATTTATGTACGTAATCAATTTGATATCGGAAAGGATCAATTTAAAGTTAATTCTACTCTGTGCTTTAAACCTTTTATGTCCATCAGATGTCAAGTTTACTGGTGGTCAATAAAGTTTCATATACAGTGTGTTCACGAGAAAGATTGTTGTTTTCAGTTTTTATACCAAAAGAAAGAAAATGTTTTATTCTCTCTTAATACATGACCCTTTTAATAGAAAAATAATTTTTTGGAGAAATATAATCGATTTTACCATGAAACCATGCAATTAAATCACTAATGATCAGTTAACGCTTCCTTGAATAGGAGTTAATGACTCGAGTAATATGGAAAATCATGAGAAATTAAAATATTGTCATAAAGCTGCATTTATACAGTGTGTCCCAGAGAATTTCGGTTTGAGATTTTAACAAGCTATAACGTTTTACACATATACCAACTTTTATCGATTTCTACGCCATTCAATTTTACACCATTTCTTTGAAGGTTTTTAAAAACCTATATTTTAAATAATTTCGTACCAAGTCTTTGTAGTAAATAGGATTTCTTTAAAATGTGACGGTCATTAATTCCTTAATGGTTAATAAAAGTAACTTCACGTGCCATTATTCTTTTGTTTATTAAGAACTTGTCGCGGTGTTATTGAACACACTAAAATTAATATCTCATCACAAAATTGAAAATTGTGAGATGGAGGCTTCTGCAAAGTTTTGCACATCCTATCAGCAATCTTTAGATTTTACTTAAAACAAAAAGTTTTCTCCACTGAGATTTAGAGTCTATCAGAGTTGAGAAATAAAAATTTTACTCGTTAAATGACAGCAAGAGCAAATCGATGTGTCCAGAGAAACGGGGACATATTGAGACAGCTTAAAAATTCGTTTTTAATGACTCTTGTGTTTTACAGTCACTTAACTTTGTTATTCTTTTTGGTAATGACCTTTGATAGTTGTTATTTTAAGATGTGTTAATTAACCATTAAGAAGACAATTGGATTTTTTCATGGTAAAATCCTTAACTGTTTCCAAAATAAAAGCTTTTGGAGAACGAAATATATATTTTAAAAACCCTTGAATTAAATCCTATCGAATGGTGCAAAAAATCTCTGAAATCTGATATATGTGTGAAAAGTGAGAGGCTGGTAAAATCTCAGACCGAAATTCTCTGGGACAGTATTGTTTAAAAGTTTATAAATAATAACTTATATTTTTGGAAAGCTCGTAAATTCTTTTTTCCAACGGTATAAAAAACACATTGTATTGGTGAAAATTTGAAAAGTTATTTGTGTTTTAAACCAGGTGCCCATTTTCTCTTGGACACACTGTACACACTGTAAAACACAGGAGTCACTGTTTTATTAGTCTGATTTTTTATGATCAATTAACACTTCGATATAATAGCAGTTAAGTCGTAAAAAATCTAAAAGCACTACTAAAAGCACACGTATCTTTTTTGTTTCTCTGCACGTGCTGTACACAACACAGCTCTTCTCCTCAGCTTTAGCTTACTGCACACATCTTAAGTGCCGAAATAATTTTCTCATATGGGAGTTTGTTAATTACTTTCCACTTAATTATAAAGAAACTTGTAAATTTATTCGAATATTAATCACAACAGTAAATGTAATTGCTATTATGTCGAAGTGTCAATTGATCATAAAAAATCAAACTAATAAAATGTCGGATAAAATCCCTTATAACTTCTGAAATATTTAACATTTCATTGTCATTTTAATGTCATTGGATAGCCCTTCTTTTTCTCTTTCTTTTGGTATAAAACTTTTCTTGTATTAAGCATCATGTTAAACGCTACAGTGAATAATTTTTGGGGTAGCCTTATTTTTGAAACACACTGTATTATATCGAAGTGTTAATTGATCATAAATCGGAGTAATAAAATGTCGGATAAAATCCCATATAACGTATGAAATATTTAATATTTCAATGCAATTTTAATGTCAGTGGATAGCCCTTCTTTTTCTCTTTCTTTTGGCAACACTCTGTACTACTTTTCCATTTCCTACAAAAACTACACCACGAGAAAGACAAAAAGTAAAGATTCCATCGATATAAAATTTATACAAATTAATTGGATATTTTCTTCAAAAATGCGATGAAAATTTTTGACGCCAAAGTTTTGAAACACACTGCACATGAGTTGCAGCATATCTCAATAATTTATACAAAACAGTCTTTATAAAAAGTTTCAGCGAATAAAGTTTCAGGAAAATGTTGAAAAGAGTTCTCACTTTCTCATTTAGTTTAACCATTGGGACTAAGAAAAACAAGTTTTTGCACATTCAAGTGTGTATGTGTTCAATTCCCGTCAGGTTTGCAATAAAAACGTAAATCTTGTTTAGAGACATACATTGTGTCCCAGAGAATTTCGGTCTGAGATTTTATCAAGCTATAACTTTTTACATTATGTGAAAAAGATGTTAAAAATCTATATTTTGAATAATTTAGTCAAAAACCTTCGGAGAAAATATGATTTGTTTAAACTGTGACGGTTAATTTTTGATTTTACTAATTTTTTTTATTTCATTTTATTTATTTTTTTCTTTTCATTCTGCGATTTTATTTTAGATTGTCTTGTCATATATTAACAAATCTATTACTAAAAATTAAATAACTCCGGAGGCATTCCAGACACGCTATAATTCACATCTCCTAGTTTCCTCAAAAATTGCAACATTGTCCAAATCAAATTTCATTTTCTTAACACTTCTCGAACCACGTAAACATAATATTGCTGAACGTTGCAAACAGAACGAAAATTTAGTTCTTAACCAATTTCAAAATTTGTTAAGGTTTTAATGACCATTTTCCTTTGCCCTCCATAGAGGGACATTAAAAATGGTCTGAAAGAACCCTGTTCGATTTCAATTACTCGTTTATTGTATTAACGTTTCTTCTCTTGTTCGTTTGCCATGAAAGTATTTTCCAGTTTCTGGGAAAGTTGACTCTTTGTAAACGGATTGATAATCCTTACATCGAAGAATGCAAGTTGTCCCCTTTGAAACACCTCTTACTGATACATCAAGGCGTGCTTCATCTGTTTTGTTGGATTCTCTGCTGCAAGTGAAGCTCGGTGCATGCGTCACAATGCACTTCAGATAGAAGGTTGGCAAAAAGATCTTGAATCTCGTCACGGCGTTTATGGATGAATCCTTCTTTTGCACACGGCAAGGCATTGTCAACATCAAAGCGCTAACCACATGCACATTTTGATGGGAGCTAATTCGGTGTCCATCGACACCTCAAACACAGGGAATCAAAAAATCCTCTTTTATGGAGACAGAAGCATTCGCTTTCAACTGACACGATGGTAAGCCAGTTCGAAGCATCTTTGGCACATGTAATGTCGCTGCTCTTTGTTAATCTGGTGTCAATCTTTCTCTCAAAGATCTGCGAGTTTCATTTTCTCAATCAACTTTGAATTTCAACAATTTGTTCTTGGCTTTCCTGTTGTCTTCTGTTATCTCAATGTTGTTTCTGTTTTGATTCTTGATTCTACTCGACAGGTTGCCAGCCATCCTCAGAGAATTGGAGAACTCGTGTTGACCATAAGCTGAAGATGGGAATGGATAATCTGATGTGATAAGTGATTTTATGCTTGAAACCAGCGACAAAAGCTACATATCACACGTTAAGCTGAGAGCACCATTCTTCAATGAGCTTCTTGACATATTCTTCTTTTCCTTCAGTTTTTCCGATGAAACCTCCAAGATACTTTCGTCCTGATGTTGTCAACTTGATTTCAGTGCCATCAAAGTTTTGTGTGCCTTTTTAAGCATGTTGTCTTTCACGATAAGCCACGATTTCGAAGGTTCTGGGAAATGAGCAAAAGATGAACCACGAGACACAATTTTCTCCCACCAGCATCGTAGATTTTCGAGTTTCCCTGCACCTCCTAGGTCATCAGCAAAAACAGCATGTTGTACTGGCTCGTCAATGCTGTTGATGGCGTTCAGCAGGGGAAGTAAACCAATGGCATAAAATGGCATTTCCAAAGGATTACCCTGTGTAGTGCCTTCGGTGGATGAAATCTCTAATCCTCCTTGAACGAACAAGCGTGAAGAAACTTTGTAGCAGTTGGAAACATAAACTGCCATGGTAGGACATAGGTACAGTTTGTTATGCAAAAGGTCTTTGTGATTTATGGAGTTGAAGGCATGACTTGCGTCGACCAACAAATTCTCGCATTGCATCAATGGCTGCTTAGAGTTGAGAAGTAAAAGTGTTAACGCAGCACATAATCTTAGGCAAAACCAAAATTTTTTTCGTCGCTCTTCATTAAATGACAGCAACAGCTAATTGCGTGTTCAGAAAAACGGGGGACTCTTTTACAGCCACTTGACTTGTTATTGTTCTCGGTAATGACCTTTAATAGTTATTGTAAGATGTGTCAATTAACCACTAAGAAGATAATTGGATTTTTTCATGGTAAACTTTTAATTTTGGAGAACAAAATATATATTTTAAACATCCTTGAACAAAATTCTATCGAATGGTGTAAAAATTACTGAAATCTGACATGTGTGTTAAATGTTATAGGCTGTTAAAATCTTAGATCGAAATTTTCTTGGACGCACTGTATTGCTCCGCTTTTTGTTCATCTTCCAAAACTTTTTGCAAGGACTGCTTTCAGTTTTTCTACTCATTTAACTTAAACAAATGATGCACTAAAATATAGATAAAGGATTCCTCTATTCAGAAATAAAAAATTAATAACTTTTGTTCTTTTAGCTGTGAAGTTGGCCTAGGTTGACAGTACATAGCGAATTTATAAATTCGGAATGTTGAGAATGTTTGAGTTCCAATAATCTTAATATTATTTTGCACCAAAAAAAGATTATTTTGTGTCATTCAGATGTAGGAGTTTGAGGAGTACGTAATAGGAAATGTAAATTATATATTGTAGAAATCAACCGATTTTTTCAAATTTCAATGCCATGTCTTTGTTAATACGTCAGTTGATTATGCAGAAATCCAAGGCAATCCTTTCTAAATACAAGGCCTCCCTTCATTTCAAGTGTGGGCTTTAATGCTTTGAAAGCCCTGGATTATTTCAAAGACTTACCTTCACCACGTTGTGAGGTTTTGATTACTTTCTTTAACATGTCTACAGAAGTCATGTGTGAGCTGGAACGAAAATTTCGTATTCTGAAGGACATAATTAAGGCTTACAAAGTTGAATGACATTATAATTGTTGTTGTGGTATCTGTTGATGTACTGACGGTTTCCGTTATTGTTCCCATGGATAATCCGATGAATGAGACTTGATGTGTCATCATTTGCCGTTTTCAAGACACATTTTTAACCTTGGATCTCCAATTCTAATCTATTGCAGAGGCATTCTTAATCTACTTGCTAGTTTAATAATTTTGTCGTTGTAATCTTTAGGCGCTAACCTCAATTACAACCATTAAAAAAGTGTTCACATTAGATGATGTTGACGATTATACTGAAATTTAATCGTTGCGACCGTCGCAATCTCTATGTTTGAACGAGACGTAATAATTGAGGCACGTCTTCCCACAATCTTGAAACAATAGAATTTCCGCAAAGTTCAATAGATTTTAAAACACCATAGAGTGACTACGAAGATAAAATATAAAAAAAATATGGATGTTTTGTCATTGTATTCGTCAAGTATTTATGACGATAACGACGATTACAATGATTACATTGGATTTTAATCGTCGTAATCGCCACATCTCAGCCACGTTTTACAGAGAAGAGCTTATCTTCTTAAAGAATGTTCCTTAATACTGGAGATGTAAGTAACTGTTATACTGGAGTATGGCCTTTTTTACTTTGAGGTTCAATATTACCTATTCTCATAACTACAAACATCCCAGTTTTCAATTCACCGTTTGTTGAAGTAAAATACCACTTTTTGCTGCGAATTCCCATCATTTCAGGAGATATAAAACAATTTTGTTTTTAATGAAGGCTGTCATCTATCAAAATCTTCACCACCTCCTAATCATTTATTTCCAATAATTTCAAAGTCCCCACACTTTTGTTGACCTACCAAAAGTTTTTAACTAACGGAATAAGAAACTTTTTTCAGCTTTCCAGCTACGATAAAAGAATCAAGACTGCAATACTGATTTAGTTTTATTGCGGCATCTAAACATACTGGTTGACCTGCCAAAATTCTGTAGTAATTCATTTGTGAAAAGTAATGATAATTCTAATTCAACTTGAACGACTATGGAATAAAGAAACCCTGAACTACTGCCAAGCATATTTATCTGTAATTGAATCTTAGCCACTCCCAAGTAATTCCGTAATGAGAAGTAGTGTCAACAACACTATAGTAACAATAGTACTGATGATGATAATGCCTATAACTGTTACTCAAACCTTTCCCCTTAAGGATAGTCAATACCCTCCGAGGTGAATTTTTTACTTTTACTTTTTTTGGCTAGTGTTTTGTCAGGACAAGGTAATGACGTTAATGTGTTAATTTACTCAGTATCTGAGAAGGGGATTGAATGAAATCACCAAATCCTTCATTCCATGTATGTTATTACATTGGTTGCATGGTGCAATTCTTCTTTCAGGGTCACCAAGGTGATATCTAGTTTTACTCTCAGAATGGTCATGTAGCTGTTGGAAATGTTGGTGCTGGGAAACGCACATTGAATATTTTTAATACCTGTTTCCTTTACAGTGAGAAATAGTTCTAAAATGGTTTTTCATTATGTTTATAGTAGAACTTGGGCTGAAAAGAATTGTAATAATTCGTTGTGTAATTCCCACTGCAGCAATTATACAATATATTAGCTGACTGTGCTTTTTTTCCGTTTTACATAATGGTGTAGTAGGTGGGAGACGCAATTTCTTTTCGTATCTTTTTCCGTCTAATTTTTTATGCTAAAATTTTTGATATTATTATTGTGTTATTTTAGTGAAAGGAACGACAACGGTTTTGAAGCGCAGCTTGAAATCCGAAATCTCTCCAACCATGCACTTTATTTTTGTATATCTTTTAAATCTAAAATTCTAATTTCATTGATTTTATTAAATGCTTAGATTTTGGGCAGAACTTCCTTAAAAAAAGATTTTAAAAGACATATAATTGAATTTCTGTGTAAGCAAGGAAACCGTATTAAAACTCCTTGTTTTTTTACGTGTTTTTCTTCAACCGTCCAAACATCGCGTGATCATTATCCATCCGTATGATTTATTCTGGTAACAGACCAAGTACGTCAAATGATCTAAACTCACCACACATTTTACAGAAGTCCATATTGAAAATCTGTCAATAACAAGAGGCTGATGATTTATCAAAGTATTCTTTATACTTTATACTTTATATACTATTTTCGGTGCTTCTTAATTTAACTCACATTATCTTTAATTTTTCAGAAACTCTCGATATTGTTTTTTTCTTTTTACATCAAATTTAACACGTATTTCTAATGCATTTTTTTTGCTTTGACATGTTGGAAAAAGTTTATTCTTTTCTTTTGGCGCTTGACATGAAAGTTTTGGCATGAAATACGCACCTATGGCAACAGATCATACATTGTCCATATTTCTTTTGTTTGTGGTAAATACTTTCTGATAAATCTAGTTGAGGCATATTTTCACTTTTTAAGAGGTACATTAACATCAATGTAAGTAAGTCCTAGCAGATTACAGAAAGTAACAAAGCTTTCTTCAGATTAAGGTTAGATCTATTTGGTTATATCAAGTCAGTTTTGAAATGCTTCCACCGTTTTGTTCCACATGGTTACGTTTTCGTTGTATTAGTCGTTGTATTGTTGAATTTTTTCAACCAAGAGTCTGTTTATTTTCAGTGTATTATAGGGGCATTTATTATAGTGAGAACTGCTTGATAGTTTTGCCACTTTCACAATCTTCAACTTTTCAAACCCCTTACTGACATGGCACAAAAGGCTTAAAAAGAAATATTATGATTTAGTTGGTTACGTGCTCAAAAACATTTGCATTTAAATTTTAGAACGATCATTAGTCTCCATTGAATTTACATACGGCATATCTTTTGGGTTTGCAAAACGATGAAAAATTGCGATAGATAAAGCAATGAAAAATCAGAAATTTTTTAACAACATCAACATGTCATTCTTAAGATGATTACTGCTTACTGTCAGTAATTTTTCCTTGTAATTACTAAAGAAGAAAATCTCACACTATCCCCTTTTTATCAATAATCCGGATGCCTTAGGTAGCCATTTGATGGCACCAAAAGCAAGAAATTATAATCGACTTCTGCTTTTTTACCGGATGCATTGATGAAACATTTGATGACTTTTATGAAATACAAATGCACCTACTTGATTCTTCTACAATCTCTTTACCAATACTTTTTCCTTTGAATTGCCACCAGCCAACGAGAAGATCTTCAGCAGGTGGGCGGCTATGAAAAAGTCTGTTGACGTCAGTTGCATTTAGCTCCTTTGTGTAAATGAAAAATTCTGCAACTTTCCCTTCGAACATATTGCCCTTGTCATTTATGCCACCATCAAGATCTTTTCCCAAAAGGAGCTCCCCGGAACTTTTTGGAAGCGGCTGACGAAAAGATTGATATTCCGGTCGGCTCTCCCTTTGCAACCTTCCATTGTAGTAGAACCTTGAACGACCATTACTATTCCACGTCCAACACATGTGGTTCCATTGGTTCACTTTAAAGAGCATTCTCCCAGATGCGTCAAGTTCATCTCCACGTAGGGTAGGCTGAATGCTGTTATGATCAAACCAGATCATGAAGTGGTTTCCGATTTTGCTACGATAATCGTTTGTTTGGTAAAAGAATAAGGCCTTTTGCTTGTCTGGAATGACACGTAATTGGAACCAAGAACATACTGTTAGTTGTTGGCATTCTGGCATTGAGACGTTCCTCAAAGTTGGAATGTTTTGTACAGTTTGCCGCCTGAAATTGATTGTGAAGTTGATGTCTACAAAGAATTAGAAGAAGTTTTCAGTTGCACACAAACAGACACATAACGACGAATAGCTGGTTCTTATTTGAATCACCAATGAAGAACAAGTTTAGTAGACTTACCTTTACATGAGTTAAAACCGTTGTCCGAATATCCAGTCTTGCATCCACATTTGCGAGTTGCGATATCGCATTTCGAAATTTCACGACACCCTTCGTCACTTATACAGCTCTTAAATCCATCTATAAAGGGTACAAAAATTACAAGAAATACCTTTATAGAAAAAGGTATACTTACGAAAATTTTCTAATTAGGTTGAGGATACAGATAGTTTCAATGACGTTTCTTCTTGATGTAGTCAATCTGAAGATGACCTCTGGAACGTGCTGCTCAAAATGTTAAATAACATAAAATAAACTAACCCATCAATCATTTGTTAGTTGAAATGTACAAGCTTCTAGTGATACTCTTAATAATCAAGTTAAGTTCAACAGTTGAAAATTATCAAAATGCAGTTAAAATTTATTTTTCTAAATCTTTAAGATTTGTTTTAAAACAACTTCTTTCAAATTGACAGCTATCTTGATAAACATGTGTAACTTTGCGAGTTCTGTGTACAATGGGAGCCATATGAATGAATATTAATAATGGATACTTTTGCCAGTAATGCCATTATACGGAACAGAGATTTTTGATTGGCTGAAAATTCTTGTTTCTTCTCATAAATTAAGTGAAATAAAAATGTTTTTGTGCGTCAATCACTGACGGTGGGAGAGTTCACTTCTTAGCGAATTGAATTAAAATAATAGGCCATTATGACCATATCATGATAATTCATGGTCCATTTGCTCTCTATTTTTCTGTTTTATCAGATATTTTATTCAGTTATCCATGGTGAACTCGGTAAGAATGAATGTGTATTTTCGTGACAAAAACATATGTTTACTAACTATGATTACTAGGAAGGCGGCCCATAATAAGAGGTATTGACTGTATATATTGTAGAAATCATCAGATCTTTTTAATTTAAGTATGTGATAGTCTTACTTTTTTATATTTCAGGTGTTTTTGCCTGTAAAATTATCTTGTTCACATTTCTATTGAATTCAAACATACGCATTGCTTTACCCCTTTTCTACAATAACATGAAGCCGCTTGTCTTGAAAACTTCCGGACGTAGCACAACGACACATATTTAATCTCAAACATACAACATTGCGGAATTCTCAAATTTTTATCAAATCCGACAAACTGACTATCGAAATTCTAAATCAGCATCTTCTAATTGTTCTTTCTGCAAATTTTTATGAATATTACACACTTTCGTAATTGGTAAAAATTTGGGCAAATTGCCCAATTTTATTCAAATCTTGCAAAATGACCGTTAAATTCAAAATCAGCACCTTTCAATTGTGATCCGTGAAAACTTTTATGAAAATCGAAAAGGTTTAGGGATTTGGTCAAATATTGGCTCTAATTATCCAAATGTGATCAAATCTGGAAAAGTAACTGTCAAATTTAAAATCAAAACCTCCTATTTGTGATCCATGCAAATTTTAATGAAACTTCGAGAAATTTCACAATTTGCTATAAATTTGGCCTGAATTGCACAATTTTTGTCAAATCGGACAAAATTATTATCAAATTCGAAATGACCTCTTTTTAATTACGCTTCGCGGAAATTTTTATGAATATTCAAGAACTTTCGTAATTTGGTCCAAATTTTGCCCGAATTGCTAATTTCAGTCAAATCAAACAAAATCATTATGAAATTCGATATCAGCACCTTTCAATTATGGTTTGTGCAAATTTTTATGCATGTTGGAGAACCTTTGTAATTTGGTGCAAATATTGGCCCTAATTTTGGACCAGGGTAACAAAATGGCTATCATGTTCGAAATCAATGTGGTTTTATAAACATCGCCATCAAATCTTCTTATCATCCTCGTAATTGCGCCAAGTAATCATCAAAATGAAAAATTAAAATTTACCGCTTCTCATTTTATTTCTGAAAATAGAAAGTCATCTGAAGTTTCTTAATACCTTGTCTTGAATCCATGGTTAGAAGCCAATTTTAAAAATGTAGTTCAGTTTCTGCTGAAGCAGTTTTCAAATAGAAATAAAATTTTGATTACTTTTAGAGGATCTTTCCGGACGAAATTGAAGGATTTTCATGTAACTTTAGCCAATTTGAATATACATGAATTACTATTGACATTTTCAAGGCAACAGAGAATAATTTATAAATATTTTAGCATTTAGAACCGAGTAACGATATTATACACTGGCGTAATGATCTGGGCAATTACATTCCCCTAAATATTGTAAAATAATTTTCGTAATGTTTTCATCAAAATGATTCTAACAGTTTTGATCATTTTTCAGAATTGATAAAAGGCCATTGCATTCCAAATTTTGTAAAAGTAAATAATAGATCTCGTGGCTTAATATATGACGTCTTTTACGAGAAACAATGGAAATTCAAATTTTTACGGGAAACACGAAAATTTTAATTTTTAAAATTCAAATTTGTATACGGCCACTAGAAGTCAAAATGCGGAGGGTACAAAAGAAACGACATCGATGTTATTCTATTTTTTCCTATTTCTGTGGTATATATGGTATATTAAAATGTGTCACGGAGACGCACTGGCATAATCTTACACTAGATTCGGAAATTCTTGTATTTCCTTTGTTGCATTTTTTTTTTTGCATAAAAAAATAAAACATAAAATGTCTTTTTCATTTTTTAATAGGTTTTATGACAATCCATTCATTGAATACTTCAACTAAGTGTCCACTCAAAGCAACAGATAGTATCAACAAAGATGATTGCTGAGGGCTACACTCTGTTGATGTCAGCAGAAATGGAACAATATGAAATTGGTATGTGAACGAGCAGCTGTTTACTATTAAAAAAGCGCTCAAATAAAGAAAATAAATGTAAATAATTAAATGATTCGCTGTCTCATGGAGAATAAACACTCGCTATGAATTTAGCCTCGATAAACCAAACTTTCAGCTCATGGCTGGAAATTATGTTTGGGGTTCCACAAGGATCCATCCTAGGACCGTTGTTATTTAATATTTTTATTTGTGATATGTTTATGGTGATTACTGGCGTTGATTTTGCAAGTTATGCAGACGACTCAACGCCATTCGTGGTTGAGAAAAACAATGATGAGGTAATATCTTCGTTGGAAAAATCAGTGAAAGAACTCTTCCAATGGTTTACTGACAATGAAATGAAAGCTAATCCCAGTAAATGTCATTTATTATTGAGTAACAAGGGAACATCCACTATTAGGATAGGTGACGTGAATGTTGAAAACAGTCAGACTGAAAAGATACTTGGAATTACATTCGATTCTAACTTGACATTCAACACTCACCTAGAGATCATGTGCAATCGCGTTTCACAAAAATTGAACGCAATAGCAACATTAATACCTGAAATGCGTGTTGATAAAAGGAAAACACTCGTAAATGCTTTCTTCGGGTCCTTGTTTAATTACTGTCCTTTAGTATGGATGTGTCATAACAGAAGTTTTAATAACAGAATTAATCGTCTGCAAGAACGTTGCCTTCGGATGATATATAATGATAAACATTCATCCCTCGAAGAATTGCGAGAAAAAGACGGCTCTGTCTCTGTGCATGTTAGGAACCTGCGGCTTCTCATGATAGAATTTTATAAAGTCAAAAATAACTTATCACCAGCACTTTTAAACGAAATCTTTGTAAGAAAACTAGCGTACTAGCCTTAGAACAAATGATGATTTTTTGACCCCTAAAGTAAGGACCACAAATTTTGGAATGGAGAGTTTGAGATATATTGGCGCAAAACCATGGAATACTTTGCCGTCTGAAATAAAAGAAGTCGAAACTCTTTCGTCCTTTAAAATCAGTATCAAAAAGTGGAAACCTAATAACTGTCCTTGCCGTCTATGCCAAAACTATGTACAAAATCTCGGTTACATTTGAACTGCGCCCCTTTCCCTCTTTGAAACTGAACTACACATAACTGTAGCTGACCATTCATTTGCTTCTGAACTGCCCAGCAAATTACATGACGTGAAAAATGCACAAAAACGAATGAACGGTCAGGTACACTTTTTTATACGTTTCGTTTATTTTTTACTTTGACTATTTTTCTATTTTAACCCGAGTTGACTTGAATTAGCATGTTTTTACCATAGCTATATCATTCTTTATATGGATATTTGTATATATATATTGAATTATGTCAACTGAAAATAAAGAATTAATAATAATAATAATAATAAAGTGTCGTGAGTTTACAGCATTGAGTATCCGGGAGAGCAAGATCTGGCACACTTAAGAATTTTAAGATTTTTGAGGGGTGTCCCAGAAGCGGCATAATAGTTTTTTTTCTTCTTGGAAACAAGAAATAAATACAACAAACACTCAATAACTGACCAAGTACATCAGTACATCTACACTCAAAGTTTAAGCTGTCCCGTTCTTCGAACAATTTTACATATATGCCTCAGGAAAAACAGGTACATGTTGAAATTGTTTTCTCATGATTTAGAGCTACTTTTGAATAAAGTAGCCAGTAACAATATTTGCCAACATATTTTCGATATCTTTTAGGCTTAGTTTCGAACGTTTTTATACTGGGAATTAACATGAAAATAAATTAAATATTTTATATCAGGGAATCAGTAATCCACACTTTCAAAGGATTTGAAATTTCATCAATGATCTGGTTACCCACTTTGACACTCTACAATAGAAACAGAATGTTCTTCCAAAAGATAATTTGTTTATACGTAAAAGTGACATTTTCCTCAATCAAATTGTCACTGCACTAACAAGTATGGTGAAATAAGCCACTAAGATTTGTAAATCAGGAATTTTTGAACTTCAAATTAGTTTGTCAACATTACCAATTGTTAGGAGTACTTTTTTCATTACAACGAATCAAGTTTTAGCCTGAGATTTGACTTAATTATCAGTGGAACAACTTTCTTGCCAACTAGAAATTTTTTGGAATTGAATTTCTATTATTTGGAAGTGAAATTCTATTATAATGGCTCTTACCTCCAACAACATCATGCATCCGTAGAACAAAGGTCAATACAGCAAACCAACACATCTGTCGACAAGATAAAAACATTTTCACACAATCTGGCAGTTTCAATATGTCATCCCAAATAAACCATACCATCGATGCATATAATTATTAGTTATTAGCTGCAATCAAAACATTGAAACTGTAATACCAGAATGCAAATTCGCACACTGCAACGATTTAGTTACTGATGCTGTTGAAGTAACTTTCCATTGAAACAAAATAAAAGTCCTTAATAGATGAACAAGATTTTAATAAGGTCATTGGGTTATAAGTGCATTGATGATAAGGGAATCTCTCTCTACAAATATATATATATTTCAGTTAACATCCTCATGCTCACGTTTACACAGTGTAACATAGCTTTTACGAGAAGTACGTCATAAGGGAACGATAACCAATAACTTACTTACATAATTCTAAATTCTATTTGTTTATCTATTTCTGGTTATTATGCTAGAACCAAGTGTAATGTTGAAATTGTTGTTTTTGTAATCAAGTATTCCCCTTAAACTACAAATATAAAACGAAAATGAAAGCACCAAAAGTCTACAAATAAAAGAAATAACTTGTCTTACCATATACAAACAAGAAGCCATTAGGCTTGAACAATTTCTGCATCAGCCCTTGAGAAAATTGCTTTAGGCTAATTTTCAAGATATCTGAATGACTTGTACACAAAAACAGATCACCAATATCTTGCACATGATGTTTATTCAGGAAAATTGAAGATTTTTCAAAATTTGGTCCAAATTTGGCCCAAATCATCCAATTTTAGTCAAATCTGACAAAATGACTGCCAAATTTGAAATCAGCACCTTTCAAATGTAATCCATGCAAAATTTCATGAAATTTGAACAACCTTCAAAATTTGGCACAAATTTGGCCCAAATTGTCCAATTTTAGTCAAGTCTCACAATGTGACTGGTGGAATTGAAATCAGCACCTTTCAAATGTAATCCATACAAAATTTCATGAAATTTGAAGAACTTTCGAAATTTGGTTCAAATTTGGTTCAAATTGTCCAATTTTAGTCAAATCTGACAAAATGATTGCCCGAATTGAAATCAGCACCTTTCAAATGTAATCGATGCAAAATTTCATGAAATTTGAAGAACTTTCGAAATTTGGTCCAAATTTGGCCCAAATTGTCCAATTTTAGTTAATTCTGACAAAATGACTGTCAGAATTAAAATCAGCACCTTTCAAATGTAATCCATGCATAATTTCATGAAATTTGAAGAACTTTCAAAATTTGGTCCAAATTTGGCCCAAATTGTCCAACTTTAGTCAAGTCTCACAATGTGACTGCCAGAATTGAAATCAGCACCTTTCAAATGTAATCCATGCAAAATTTCATGAAATTTGAAGAACTTTCTGTCAATTCTGACAAAATGACTGTCAAATTTGAAATCAGCCGCGGCTGTTTCGCAAGCGAAACTCAGTTTACGCATGCGCGGCTTCGACGGTTTTCTGTTAACAGTTTTAAAGATAGCGGTAACCACGCGTGTTTTAAATGTGCGCTCTAGGTACTAAGTTCTATTGCCATTTATGGCACGATCCTTGTTTCACTGGATGTATATTCTATCAGAGAAGCTCACCCCTTGTTTCATTTCTCTTGTGAAGAGAATGATGGTAGCAGATGGTGGTGTTAGCGAAGCTCTATATTGCCTGTAAATGTTTCTGTTTGTGTTGCCCCATGTAATTTATGAGGTTTGGTTAATGCGATTTTTACGTATCCTCGAAGTTTTCCCATGGACTTGGCAGATGTTTTTGAGTCGTTAGATGGTTGATGAAAAACATTTCCAAAAGGTATAGTGCAAACATTTTTTTTCAAGTTTGTGCAACATCTCAAACATTCATAATTTTCATGTACTGGATTTTCGAATGTGAGCCGCTAAACTGAAAATTATATCTATACATCATATATATTAACTCTGAAACTAATAAATATTATTCCAGCTTTAGAAAATAAATTAACTAATTATATAATGATTAAAAAATTCTTAAATCACTCTTTCCTTTTTTCTGTTTACTACTACAGACATATATTATTCGAGATTCGAGATTTGCTCACTTCCACATTTTTGTTGTTCCGAACAAGATTGAACAATGTTGAGTATTAACACATACAAAAAAGAGACTTGATACTGGACATCCATTAATTATTCTTCTCGTTTCCTTTTCTTTACTTCAGGTTTTACGATTTGTGCTTCTGGACACGATGATAATAAATGCTGGTTCATTGCGTATTCCAGTCCTTTTACTGGATTCTTCACGCCAATGTATCTGGTAAGTTAAGGGGGAACAATTCTTATAATTTTAGCAATTTGTTTGTATTGATTAATATCTAGAAATATGAATTTACCTAGCTTTCATTTGATTGAACTGATGATGAAGACTCTCTCCACCTTGATCCCCGTAAACACCACATGCTGATTTCCATTTCCTGATAAATGGCATTTCCTGATAAATGGAACAAGATGATCTTCCATGATGTGCATTTTAGGGCTTATGTTCACATTAGGCCAGTTTAGCCGTATAAAGCTAAGCAATTTCTAAAGGTAGGAAAGTATATATATTTGAAATTTTTTGATACGTGTGTTTGTGTACACAAAAAACATTTCTTACCAAGGGCATCAATGTCACTGGTAGTTAATTCCCTTGAGCTATTGAATATGTTATGACAGCGTGAATATTTTTGAAATAATTCACTATACTCATCGCACATGCCAAGTGCCTTATGATTGATAGAATGATTATTTGTTTCCTTTTTTATTGTGTTAATAATGGGATTGCATATGTGCAAAGTATTTTCTTTCTAAAAAAACAATTTTCATTAAAATTTGTTTACTGGTTTAAATGAAGTACTTTTTTTGAATTTTTACAATTCTTACTTTCAGTAATTTGTGCACATGATTGCCAATGAAGCTTTTCCCATGATACGCTTGCCTTTGAATATTAATCTGCTGCAGACTTACATCAAGAGATGAGGCACATGGCCCAGCACCAATTGGTAAGTTTAAAGCTGCGATGAATTTTTCAATTTCTTCTTTCTCAGATTCTAAATTATCAACTTGGGGAATGTAATAACTTGCTACAAGGTCAGGATTGCCACCAGCTATAATGTGATATCCCAACTCTTCTCTCAATAAACTAATCTCAACACCAATGTCGATGCAGATCATGCCTTGCAACCTAAAATAAAACTTTATTCTTAATAGACATTTCCCGAGTTTATTTTTTATCAAGCTCTGCCTCGTTTTCGCAATGGTTAATATGGTAACGAAATGTCACGGGACTCATTTCAGTAATGTGCAATAAGTGTAATAATTGTGATAGTGTTAAGGATTGAGCACAAGAGATTCGGTTGTCATAGTAACGCAATTGAAAACGAGGCGGAGTGTGATAAAAAATAAACTCGGGAAAGGTCTATTTTATCTGCATTAAACCATCATTAAAAGATTTTGCACAGGTTGATAATAGCACTTACTTGATCAAGTGGCACAAAAATGTTTGTCAATCAGATTGAAGTAGTTCTTGGCATTTCTTACGTTTCCCCCGGCATTCTTGAAATCTTCATAATGTGTCTTTAAATTTTCCAGGGTCCGTGATGTTGATGTCCCTCTGATAAATGTTGGAAATTGCATTTGATCGTGTGTCACTAGACACCATAAGCAAGGATGACGTCCTGAAATTGTCATATATATTAAAATATAGTTAAATTCTATTGCAGTGAATTTATTTTTAGGGCCGTAACTTACCATTTGCACCAGAAATCCCATACATGGTGCAAAGAAATGCGTAATCTCCGTATATAAAGAGGCGTAGCTGTTTGTTTTCGAATCTAGTTTTCTGCAGCATTGTTACTTGCGGTTGGAATCGCTTCAAGCATGTTCGTAGATTGCTGCTGCTATCCTTCGCTTCAAAAATCGAATATATGATGGTGTTGTCTGGTCTATTGGGTTTGTTGACATTGACAATTTGGTAACCCATCTTGAAACTGCTCCCTCCATGGTCTCCTCCCATTTTGACATGGATTTCATTTTCACAAATGCAAGGATGTTGAACAAGCAAATTGTGTTCTTGCAATTGCCTTAATCGTTTCAAACAATGTCCAACCAGATTGTAAATGTATGCCCATGGAGCAAGGATGACTTCGATTGCTGCTCCGTTTACTTTTGTCAAGGGTGCCAGTTCAGCATTTAAACCTGGTCCTACCCAGTCAATTGCAGTTTTCCTTGTCTCCTTTTCTGATGACAATTTTACGTTGAAAGTTTTTAGCCATCTTGAAATATTTCTCAATTGATTCCAAGGAATATTCAAAGTTGACTTCATGACTGCGACATGTTGTGGTGGAATGACTGCTTGTACTTTCAGTTGTTTTACTATGCTGGAACGTTCACATTCATCAAGGCTTTGAATTACTGCAACTGTTTGTGTGGAAATAGCATCATTAGATGGGCCAGCGATCATGGATATTAGCTCTTTTGTTGTTTTGTTCTGACCTGCACACTTCTTTTACTAGATACGTGAGATTGTTTTGTTGGTATACGAATAGGTGTCATTGTGAGTGGCTAAAAAATATTAAACATTTTATTGATGACAAAGTTATGTAAATTTCTGTAGTCTTAAAAACGCATGCATACACACAGTTTCATTCACAAAACATTGTTGTTTTTATTTTGACTGACCTATTTAGACTAAGCATTATTAAGGTGTGTTTACCTTAGATCCTTTGGTAGGTAGCTGTACACTGTTGTTAGGTAACCTTGACTTTTGCATCTGTATGCCAATGACATGGGTAACACACTCCATGACTTCTTGAGGTACGTCTTCAGAGGAATCAATGTTCAGTATATTACTTGTGGTAATAACTGTCTTTTTTCTGCAAAAGTGACCTTTAAAACTAGTAATGATGAAATGGGTTGCACAATAAGTGCAAAAGATTTTTTGCATTAAAAGGGCATTTAGGACAACTTGACCTGATTGAATTGAATTTTCACTCGGAAAAACACATTTTTGGCAAATAGGGCAATTGCTCCCTTTTTGTAATTGTGTTGTGAGGCATATTACACAGAAGGTGTGGGTGCAAGTCACTATGTACAGGAGTTTCCTCACTAAGTCTTCACAAATTCCACAGATATAAGGTCTGATATGATCATTTTGTACGATTGATCAGTCTTTCAGGCTGAAATCAATATCTTGTTGAGGGAACATAGCATGTAATTTGTCTAGAAGAGATGACCAGCTACTCTGTGCAGAAGCAGGTGATTTGACTGGGCGTCCTTTATTCTTTTTTTTGCTGGGGCGACCTCCTTTAGCATTTGATATAAATAACATGCAAGTGTTGCAGTTCCCAATGCAGTGTTCTTTCCAAGTTAAAGGGATCAATGTGTGAATAGAACCACGCTTTGTCAGGTTGTTCAGCTTTGCATAGCAGTTATTGCAAAAGAATTTTGGACGTTTTCCATCTTGATCGGTGTTGAAATCTGCCTTGAAAGCAGTACTCAGGTCATTCATGTGTTTTTCTATTAAATATTTAACTCTGTAAGATATGATAATGCCACAAATTCTTCAGAGTTTTTCCAGGCAATCATCGTGAGACAGTTTGTCGGCCATATTTATTTACAAAAATCTTCTACTTTAAGGTCTTCCAACTTTCTGTATAAAAATGTTTGCAGTATGAAATTGTGATTAAATGAAAGTTCAAGCAATTGTTATTGTATTTATTATTCCCTTTTAGTCTGCAAAACTTCAGAAATGGGTAAAAGCTCGGTGCAATATGTAAGGGGTTTTGTCCAGGAGTGATGGTGGTCTTTTTAGGATTCAAATTTCCCGCTTAAACAAATTTAATTGCCGACTATGAGACTTATTTTGAATACATGTTGGTTGATCTTCATCACAGGGCTTTTATTTTCTATTTACATCATTGTTTTAGCTACTTTTAGGGCTAATTAAAACCCCTCAGGTGGGGGGTGTAAAATCTAAAACGAGAATTCTATTTATTTCGATTTGGAAACTGACGCATGCGGAAACTGAGTTTCGCGTAGCCAAGCTTTTGAAACAGCCGTGAGCACCTTTCAAATGTAATTCATGCAAAATTTCATGAAATTTGAAGAACTTTCGAAATTTGGTCCAAATTTGGCCCAAATTGTCCAATTTTAGTCAAGTCTGACAAAATGACCGTCAACTTCTAAATCAGAACCTTGTCTAAATTGCCCAATTTTAGTCAAACCTGTCCTAAGTTCCTAGCATAGGTCAGTCATTAACAATTCTGAATAAACAAACAATCCGAAATCCGAAAAGACTTTCCGAAAACGACGAAAAACTGTGACAGAGATAGATAGATAGAATGTGTAAACCAAACATATTCCTACGCTATAAGCGCGGAAATTGAATTAACAACTGAGGAACATGACAATTTGTTGAAAAAAATTATTACAAAAACATACAAAAATGCAATAAAGGGACAGTAAGCACCATAAACAACGAAACGAAGACAATTGTGGATAAGCTGAACATACACGCTTTTTCCTTTATAAGAATAGTGAAATTTCGTTGAGGGTGAAGTATTTTTATGGTTTACCAAAAAATAAGGGTGAAATATTGTTAATGTATTCTTATATTTCAAAATAAGATTCCGTGATAATGTCACATGTACACCATATACACCAAATATGTTGAGAACTTATGACGACAGCTTTATGTTTGATGTTGTCTCATTAATTTTTGCGCATTTATTGTATCTGTGTTTGGATTTCGGCGAAAGCAAAAAATACCTTAAAAACCAGCTTTGGTTTTTCTTTTTCTTTTCCTTATTGTCCAAACCTAGCGGGTCTTTTTGGAATTTTCTGAGTGCGTTTACATGAAACTTTTGAAAAAGTCATTTACATTTTTAAAAAATGATTTTAAAGGAAGATATACTTATCCAAAACTGAAGATTAAATAGAAAATCTATACTAAAAACTTATAATAATCTTGCGATAGTAATGTTATTGTACTGTGATCAGTAAGTAAAAAGGTAGAAATTAAGAAGACAAAAAGGTATGTGTTCCTTTTAAGGACAAAATGTCTAAATGTTTTAGATACAAAAGATTTTCGATGTTTCATGGCGAGTTGTAATACTTTTTACGCTCTGGATTCGTACAGCTCACCTCAGTTTCATCCTCAGCTCCAATATTAAGTGTTTTTCTTTTGTTTGCTTGATGTTTTTCTAGCTAAGTTATACCGCCAATGCCCTTGGTTACGAATGACCTTCCTGATCACGATAGCAAATTAAAATGTTCTAAATGTTTGTAAATTTAAAATACTGTATATTTTGTAACGGAATACAAATTTTTGGTAAGTTTTGGTAAAAATATATGGAGCATATTTCTATTTTTAATGATCAAGATCTTTGATTGCTTTCTGTATTTGCAACAATGGGAATTCTGTTCCTAATTAAGAAGGTCAGAAGTACATATCACATGCGTAAAGTACAGTGTGTTTCAAAATGATTGCAACGGAAATTTTAAAGTTGTTTTTCTCAGTAAGTATATCGAATTTTGAAATAATTTTTACATCAATCGAAAGCCCTTTTTGAGATCTTTTGCCAAGTATATTTTTGTGAGAAATGAAAAAGTGGTTTTCGAGAAAACAAGGAAAATGTCTTGGAAAAATGTCATTAAATTTTTAATGGTCGATTAACACGTCGTTTAATTACATCGTGCTTATTGTTTCAGAGCTCTAAATCCATAGAAATTTTATTTTTGCGCTGAGACTCCCAAATTGATATTAAAAAATAACATTTTTTGAGAAAATTGCGTAGTTTCTTAGTAAAGCTATGAAGAAACGTGTACATTATTTGGTAACATAAACATAACATGGCACATCTAACTGTTGAGCAACGCACATTTTTAGTGCAACGTTATCTTGAAACAAAGAATTGCAACGTTGTGTTAGCTGAATTTGCTCGTCAGTTTCCAGGACGAAATGTACCGAGAAAGTCAACAATTACAAGAAATGTGCAAAAGTTTCTAAGACATGGCACTACCAAAAATCTTCACAAAGATAAAAGTGGGAGGAGAAGATCAGTGAGAACACCGCAAAATATCCAAGCAGTAAGAGCGGAACTCCAAAACAACAATCAAACAACTTGTCGCCGAAATAATCTGGCTTTTTCTGCTTCAGGTTTCAATCGTATCACACGCCTGGATCTACGTTTTCATCCATTCAAAACGCACAAACGTCACATTCTCTTACAAACAGATTATCCTCGACGTTTGAGATATGCACAATGGTTCTTAAATTCCTGTCAGAATAACCACTTTCTGGCAGACCTTGTGGTTGGTGACGAGGCGGCTTTTGGCATGGACGGAAAAGTTTCGAGCCAGAATGTTCGTGTGTATGCTCCTAAAGGTCAAGCTCCTCGGGACGCAAATTTCGATGTAAATTTCAGTCGGGCAAAATTGCATGTGTGGGCAGGAATTTGCGGAAACGGAACTTTATTGGGTCCTTATTTCTTCGACAGGAATGTAAACGGCAGAACCTACCCGAATATGCTGAATACAAATGTCTTTCCGCAACTTCAAAGGAATTATAACGTTCCATTGCAACACCAGCAAAATTTGCTATGGTGGATCCAAGATGGAGCAACGGCGCACAGAGTTCGGCAAGTAAGAAATCGCCTAAGGGAAGTATTTGGTCGTAGGGTAATTGCGATGGGACACAATGTTGAGTGGCCAGCAAGATCACCAGATCTCACACCGTGTGACTTTTTTTTATGGGGCTGGCTTAAACAAAAGGTTTTTGTTACGCCTCCGCAAGATCTTGCAACGTTAAGATTAAGAATTGTAAATGAGGCAAAATGTTTAACTCCTTAATCAATAGTCAATGCAGTCAGGGCCATGGAAACCCGCGCCAGAGAATGTATCGCCAATGGAGGTCGACACGTTGAAGGAAACTAACGTCAGTTTTATTGAATTTCGTCGTTTTGATGACTTTTGAAAATGTTGTATTGCTTTTAGTAAAAGAATGTTCTAACCACTGACAAATGCTTGCATCATTTTTCTTCCATGAAATAAATATTTTCTCGTGAACACACAGCTTTAACTTAAATTACTTTCTAAATCAACGTCATTGTTTGAATAACTTGTTTCTTTTCATTCACGTCTTAATCGACCATTAAAAATTTAATGACATTTTTCCAAGACATTTTCCTTGTTTTCTCGAAAACCACTTTTTCATTTCTCACAAAAATATACTTGGCGAAAGATCTCAAAAAGGGCTTTCGATTGATGTAAAAATTATTTCAAAATTCGATATACTTACTGAGAAAAACAACTTTAAAATTTCCGTTGCAATCATTTTGAAACACACTGTATATATGTCATTTTGTACGTAATCACTGTGATATCTGAAAAGATCAATGTAAACTTAATAAAGAAAAATAAAGGATGCTTCATGTCATTCGGGTGTAATTAAGTTCAGTGGCGGTATATACAGTGTTAAAAAATTGTATTCAAAAAATATGCTCGCAGTTAAGGAAACTTAAGGAAATATTCAATAAATTTTTACAATTTCTTTTCCATGGAATTCGTATCTTTTGGTCTTCCTCATGATGTGTTTTTGTAGGAAATGGAAATGTAGAAGAAGAGAAAATCCAAAAAATAAGTTAGGAAAATTTCCTAACAATCAATTAAGATGTTCAACAATAAGATTAATTCCCGAAAACAAAAACAGTTACAAAACAATTTTTTTATTACACTACATTTGAGTTGATAGGGAAAAATAGGGCTTTTTTTTTATTCAACATTTCTTTCATCTACTTTTTTTTAAAAGATGAGTTTTCTATTTAAAAAAGCGCTTTCCATTCAAAAAGGCGTTTATTTTTTAAAAAAGGGCTTTGTTACTCTAAAAAGTGTTACAATTTTGACAATAATTTTTAAACTCGCTTTTTTAAAAAAATATACAATTCCGTTCTCACTGAGTTTTTGGGTTTTTAATCGATATGGCGGCTGAGGGAAAATGAGGACGACTCATTAAAATACTTGACGAAGAACAAATCTTTAGTCTAAAAGCGATCGGAATGAAGTGGGATCAGCAAAATATATTGGTGTTTCAGATAGACAACTAAAGCTTGGTTCCCACTGGGCAATAAAACCAATTTTTTCGCCCATTGACGATAAATCAAAATTCGTCGCCATAAAATGGCGATAACGAGGTTTTGATGTGAATGCTCAGGCGACAGAATATTATCGCCGATTTAACTTTATTAAAAACATCTGGGAACAACCATTTTTATGAGTGTTAAAATCGTTTTCAAGATTTTATAAAATGCTAGGAATTAGGGAGATTTGTAAACTCGACGAGCCTGTAACCCGAAAAATTTAATTACTTGTGAGAATTTTTTTAAAACTGTTCTACTAAAACGGTACTTCAAAGATTTAAAGCCTTTTGTTGTATCAAAGGAAACATCATTACTTTGCACGGTTATTTCAAGTGTTGATGTGAAGTTTCTAATGAATTTGTAGGGAAAGATTCAAAAACGACTCTACTAAGTTGTATACAATTCTCTATATATCTATAGAAAAATAGTTTCATGTAAACGAATCCCGATCACGCACCAATCACAGCAGCAAAAGAGATCGAAATTAAATTCTAAGATGATACTTTTCAAAAGAAGATGAATTCTTCTCTCCAGCAGAAAGTACATTTTTAAAAAACTACAGAGAAAAAGACGAGTTACTTGAATAACTCATTCCAAAACGCGTCAGGAAAGCCCGTTTTAAAAATGAAAGCACATTTTTAACAAAGAAAGCACGTTTTTAAAAAAGATATAGTTTTTATTCGCTTTCGTGCGCGATACCACATTTACCAGTTTTAAAACACTTTCTCTTTTTAAATTATCACATAATGGAAGTATCAGTAACTAATTCCTTTAATGTGGCTTTTTTAAAATGCCTGTGTATTTAAGTTGTGGAAACTTTCTTGTTTTTGGTGTTTTGTTTGTTTTCTTGCTTTCGAATATTCCATCCGGATGGATTTCTCAAAAATGTGTATAGTATTTGTAAAATATGTACATAGGTTCTGGTTTCCAGAGTGTCCTGTGTACGCCATTTTTGATCGTTACAAATAAATAAATAGTTTGTAAAATTAGATAACAGTAGTTTAAAATATCTAAATATCAGGCCCGTCGCAAGTGAGGAGAAATGCAAAATACAAGAAATACAAGAAATACAATACTCTCTACAGATTTCCTGAAAGTAGTTGGTGGTTATGGAAGAAAGAGTCCCAGCAATTTGCTGACATTTTAATTAAAAACATTGAGAATATTGTGAAGATTCTAAACAGTGAACGCATGAAAAACCTATTGATGACCAAACATGTGACAATGATTAGTTATCTCAATGTACCGTAAATCCTCAAATAAACTTCCTCCTTCTTTTTCGCGCTCCCCTCTAATAAACGCCCCCTCTTAATAACTTTCCGCCCTCTAAGAGGGGCGATCGGAAAAACATCTGGCATTTGAATATTCAAATTCTAACAAGCAAAGAAAAATTAAACAAAGGCTCTGGGCGTTTATTAGAGTATTTACTAGATAGCCGACTTACTGGATCTGTGGAGAATAACTTATAATGTACAGAAACTTTGCGTGCAATTTCTGGTACTAATGCATTCAATAAAATGATACAGCTATAATTGGTATTGATCGTACGTAGACAACTACAATTTACAGATGATAAAGTTAATCAATAGTTCAGAGATTTTCCTTAGAAATTCGTCTGTTTGTAAATATTGGACAAGTTATTTGTATATAGTATAGTGTCAAATAAAACAATCTGTAATGTGTAAATATTTGACCATGTTAAATTATTTATATAAAACGTTGATGCATATG
Source organism: Turritopsis dohrnii (assembly GCA_027922465.2). Lineage (NCBI taxonomy): Eukaryota > Metazoa > Cnidaria > Hydrozoa > Anthoathecata > Oceaniidae > Turritopsis > Turritopsis dohrnii. The sequence continues at coordinate 990,149 of BQMF02000019.1, forward strand.
TCTCGAATTACACATTTATTGAGAACAACGTCATTTTCCTTTATTCCCATATTTACATTCCTCTTTTCACTTCTCTTGTTTTGCAGAGGCCACCAGAACTGTTACCAATGCAAGTTGAGTTACACTTACCATGCTGTTAATGGATTGGAAAAATGAAATTAAAAGTAAAAAAAGGAAATATAGTCAACATAAGTTTTGTTTAGAGGAAACAAGGAACGAAAAACGTGTTGATTAAAATGGGAAGTCAAATTAAAACATAAAAAAATTATACAGTTTCCTCAATACTTTGCTAATGATTCTCAGGTCTTATTCGAGAATCTGCTGATAAAATTTCATGCACCCAAAACGATAAGTAAGCACAGAAATTTTTCTGACACTTCCTTGGATGGATCATATTTGTTCTTCACACACATTGTAAAAGCACCTTCCAGTACAAAAATCGTTTGCACAGATATGTCATATGAGTCGTCAAAAATAATAGGTTCTGGATGGAAGATCTTTATTGTTTCCCAGACAGAAAACGTCATGTTGTTTTCCGTCATTTCGACGTGATTACGACTTTTATGTTTTCATCACGTGATCAAAGTATTTACAGTATTAGCCGCACAATGCCTTTTTATTTGGATTCTAATGTCTATTAAATTATTTATATAATCCTTTTTATCTTAAAAAATGAAGTCGTAATTTTTCTTTCAGTTTTTTTAGATCGTGAGATAATCACTTATACATTTTCTGTATGCTTTAAAATTTTTTAAAAACTTTCTTCTTTGTAGTAATTGTCAATCTCTAACAGTGGAAGTACACCATCACTTTCCAATGATAATTTTCACATTAATGTTGGAAAATAACAGTGTATTCAGAGAAGAAATTACATTTTTTTACACTCACATTTCCAATGCCATTTATTTCTATTATATTGAATCGAATCTACAGTGTGTCCCAGAGAATTTAGGTCTGAGATTTTAACAGCTCAAAACTTTTCACACACATATCAAATTTCAGCGATTTTTACACCATTCGATAGATTTTAAAAATATACATTTTGTTCTCCAAAACCTTTTAGTTTTGAAACAATTAAGAATTTTACCATGAAAAAAATCAAATTATCTCCTTAATGGTTATTTAACACATCTTTCAATAACAGCTATCAAAGGTCATTATCAAACACAATAACAAGTCAAGTGACTGTAAAACACAAGAGTCATTAAAACAAAACTTTAAGCTATCTCAACAGGTCCCCCGTTTCTCTGGACACAGCGATTTGCTCTTGCTGTCATAAAGAGTGCTGAATAGAATTTTGATTTTGTCTAAGGTTATTTGCTGCGTCAACAATTTTACTTTTCAAATCTGATAGACTCTGGATCTCAGTGGAAAAAGTTTTTGTTGCAACTAAAGATTGCCCACATGATGTCAAAAATATTTTGTAGAAGCCCAAGTTTCACAATTTTTAACTTTGTGATGAGATTATTTTCGTGTGTTTAATAACACCACAACATGTTCTTAATAAACAAAAGAACAATGGCACGTGAAAACTTACTTTTATTAACCATTAAGGAGTTAATGACCGTGACAGTTTAAAGAAATCCTTTTTACTACAAAGGTGGTGGACTAAATTATTTAAAATATAGGTTTTTAAAATCCTCGAAAGAAATGCTATCGAATGATGTAAAATCTCTAAAATCTGATATGTGTGTGAAAAGTTATAGTTTGATAAAATCTCAGACCGAAGTTGTCTGGGACACTGTATTGGTTTCGCGCATGATTTCGATGCATGCTATATGATTAAGATGTGAAGATAAATAAAAACAACATTTTGAACAAAACTAATGAAGATGCAAAAAGTAACTGAGAATCTCATTGAAATTTTTGGGATGTCAAATTCCCATTCTGCAAGAATAGTAATGAGAAAGCGATGAGTTACCATGTTTATTTCATCTATTTTAGCCCTCACTTCACCTACGAACTTCGTTTTCGTTTCCTAAGTTCGACTTTCTTTTGTGAAGAAAATATAAACAACAACAACAGCTGCTTCTTCTTCCTCAGAGTCCATGTTGGTAATTTTTAATGATAGTATATTCAAGCCAAAATTTTTAATTTTCAATGTTATTGGAATGTATCTTTGGAAAATGATAGTGTATTTCAGCCTTAACGCTCAGACGTTTTCCATTGTTACAAATTTTGTGACGTGACGTTGAGTAACATAGAAATACGTCTTTTATCAATAAACAAGAAGCCACGTGGCTTGAAGACTTTAGGACGTCGAAAAATTGTACAGTTAGTCTTTGGCAATGTTAAAGTAGGTCCCATAGAGACAACCAAAGGATAAAATATGTTACAAATTTTAATGATGAATGAAACGGCTACTTTAATCGGAGAAACTTTCGCGAGAGAAAATTTTGCGAACGAGCGATTTTAAATTTTTCGAGGGATAAACTTCGCGCAAGTTTCTCTGATTAAAGTGGTCCGTACGACAAATTAGGCGCGCTTATCTGAAGCACGATATCGTACCCTGAAAAGGAAAATGAAAGGGAATGTAAAAAAAAGAAGGAATAAGATTTAGTTAACAATTATATTGAATTTTAAGCGCAATCATAATCTTTAATACAACCAAATGAACTGATTATAAAACTCATTTTCATATTAAAAAGCTGTTGTGTTTTTAAAGTAAAACTTAAGGTAAAACTAAAATTTATAGGTAACAACAAAAGTTCTTTCAGTCTCTCATCTACAAACGGGTAACAATTGGTTTGATTTGATTTTCTTCATGAAATTACTACAGAAAACAATGCTTGTTAGCGTTCAAGCGTTCGATTCACGTCAAGAATCGAAGACATCCAGTGATTCCACAGCGTTTTAAATGTAGCTTAGGGTCTTGTGACGTGCGTTTAATTAAAGTTAAGCAACAAATTGAGCACATCAAGTGATATCACCGTTCATTAGCACATTTAATGTAATTTCTTGCGTTGTTTAAGAAATGGTCAGCCTGAATGAACAAATTTCGTTTGGTAACAGTCGCATTCGTGCACCGGCAAATTTCAACTTCTGAAAAGCGAAAAGAAAAGTAAAGAAATTGTTTTAATTCTCCGTATCTACGAATTTGATATACCGTTACGGAAGTAATTTTCACAGGAAATAAATTTCGCGAATTTTCGAAAAAAACCGCAAAATTAAATTCTCGCGAAAATTTTAAAAATTGAAGGCTTTCCCGAAACTTGCGAAATTTAATTATCACAAAAAGAACTTTGTTAGCTAAAAATACCAATGCGATTATTTCGCGAAAATTAATTTCGTAATTCATGAATCAAAATTGTTCTTACCTTTTCAATGCTTTATGTGATGTCATCATGAAATCTGATCAGTCAAGTTAGGTTTAATGACACTGAAAATAAACAATGACATGTATTTATAGTCTCATTTGTTAGTCTACTGGTAAAAAAAAATTTAAATGCTTTTACACTTTTAACTTTCCTGAAACACAACCAGAAGTGTTCCATGATAATTCAACAACAAAAAAAATCTTCCTACCTGAACGATAAAAGAGATCTTTTATCAAAGAATGTCTAACAGAAATGAGAATTTCAATTAAGTATTTCAAAACAATATTGTTATAGAAACAGCATTTACCTTTTTTGGTACATGAAACTTGAACTTTGAATCAAGATCAAACAACTAAATGCAATTGTACAACTTCCATGTTCTACTTGCTACGTTTCAGTATTCCCACCAAATTATGCACAGCCATTTTGTTGAAAAGCCATGTCGTCATGGTCATTTATGATTTTCTGATTACAGTTTCATTTACTTAACCAAAGTATGAAAATAACTCAGTTCACATTAACAATAGGCTTAGTAGTATAGTGGTCATCGTACTTGCCATCCGACTGGGAGGTCCAGGTTCGATACCCAGTGCGTCACTACGATTCACTTGGCAAGTGAATGTTCCTTCGCCCGACTCGACCCATGCCATGTGAGGGAAACTGGGTACCACAGCTCTGATACAAGAGAGTGGGTAGATATTTCAGACATTGCGGCGTGCTGTAGCTCTCACGAGGTTCTACACCTGCGAGAACTCAAGTTATCCCATGTAGTACGAGTGTCATTGTATATGTCATGACTCCACAGCTCCCCCCTGCGGGGTTACATTGTCTGTTCAGGGGCTGTGATTTCTACTCCTTCGTGGGTAGGACCCATTCCGGGACACCGGAGGGCATATATCTATCTATCTATCTATTGACAATTACAGTAATATTGAATTAAAAGAACACAAAAAGACAAATAAAACATAAAGGGGCTGTTCATATGGAAGCGAGCTGTCCGGTTGACCGAGCTGGCTTGGTTGGACGAGATCTCGCTTCCTTTAGAAATACATAGAAAAACAAAATTGTGTTCTTACGTGAACCAGGCCAGCCCGTCTTGTCAATCTCGGTTAATTTGGCCGAGATCTCGTCTAGGCGGGATGGAAATTTCTCATGTGAACACTCCATCATGGTCAACCGGGATGTAATATTAATAAACACATGATGCAAACAAACATTCATCTCGGCTGAGCGGGATGGAATACCTGCCATATGAACACGGGATGACAATCACCCTGCCTAACCAAGCCAGCCCAGTCAAACGGGACAGCCCGCCTCCATATGAATAGCCCCTTATATTTTAAACATCTCACTGTTCTACAATAAAGACAACAGTTGCAAACAACACAAATGAATGTATCCCTGACATAATCTGTCGATTAAATTTCATTGTTCAAATGCGGCATTAAGTAATCGAAATTTCAAGCTGATTCGAACGTAATACGTCATAAAATCAAACACTCGATTGTCAAATATAAATCTCAATGGAATAAAAACAAAATAGCTTTTCGTGATTTTGTAAAGAAATAGAGTTGAGTAAATGCAAAAAAACCCAAACAAATCAAGAAAAAATGAATACTAAAATCAAACATGGAAGGAGAAAAATTTATTCCTTTTCGTCTAGCTTTTTAGATCATTTCTAGTAAATTATAGTAAACTTTTGAATGCTTTCACGACAAAAGCGGAAGCAATTTCGAGTATTTCCCTTAATCTATTTTAATCAAAACATTCATTTTCTCACTTTTAAACAGTCAATTTATTAATGTGTGATGTTTCTATCATGAAGATTTCTACCATTTTGTGGCAGATAAACAGAGATTCAGCTATCAACATATCGAAGCACAATCTATACTTTTACTACAATCCCGCAAAGATTTTATCTTTTTTAATCATGTTTTTTTTGAGATTCTATGCTCAATGCATAAGGTTCTGCTTAGAATTTTTATTTTTAACTTTTGAAACTTCAGTGGTTTTTCTCATCCTGCACTTTGCTTTTCGAAATTCTCTCCCTACAATTAGCTTTCGCAAAATCTGATGCATTTCTTCTTATTATTATTTCCTTTTCTGCATTTTCCTTTTTCATTAGCAGCTCTCTTTCTTTTCCGATCTTCCACCTTAGAATATTCATTTTGAAGATTTTCTGAAGTACCATCTTCCAAAATGTCAGCACAAATACTTTTTTGTTTCAAAGAGACAGACACACCAGTTTCATTAACATATGTGGAAATCAAATAATTTTCAAGGTCATTTTTTGTTTTAAATTTCAGTTATATATATTGAGAAAACATTAGCAGTTGACTGAACAAATACATCTTTGCTATGTGAATCAAATTAAGAGTAAATTTTTTTTGTTCTAATAACAGAAATGCAATATCCTTTATTAAAAAAAATGAGTGGATCTCAATCCTGTGAAATCAAGAATGCAGAAAGATCTCCATTAACAACTTTATCCGACCACTTCTGTTCTTTAAAAATCTTTAAAGGATTATCACTTTCCACTAATGTTATTAATGTTATTTATTATGTTATATATATATGTTATGTTATTTATGTTTATTATGTTGTTAATGTTATTAACATATTTAATGTTATTAAATAACAACATTTTGTTGTGGAAGTTCTGCAGTCGTTAAGTAGTCCTCACTAGATAGATAGATAGATAGATAAATAGATATGTATTTTCGCCGTGTAGCAACTATAGATGAGTTTCTGATGTTAATTACCTAAACTAAAAATTTAACAAACTTCACAAAAATAGATTTCGAGTGCCAATGAGTATTAATTTTTATTATTTTATTTGTCTTAAAAACGCTCCTAAGAACTGGTTTAACCGACAAAATCTTAAAATGTGCAGAGAGCATGTAATTGCCAACCAAGATGCGTGCGTATATTGGTAGGAAATTGACTTGATCTATATAGCATTTATGTTGAAACCCCACAGCAATTATCGAGCAAAGAACACTAATGTTTATAAACATTACGTCACTTAGAAACTCATCTATTAAACGATTTATACAGGTCATTGCCATGTATGACAATGAAATCCAAATCATCAGAATTCCATTGACCAATGTTTTATTGTTGGAACACAGATTGAAATCAATTCACAACAAAAACAGTCTGCCAGCTGTGAGGCAGTTGCAATTCTTATATTTCCCTTAGTCAAAGATGACATACTAATTCAGAGCAATAACACACAGGGATGTGGACTGACTATTAAGCTTTACAAAATCACGATATTCTTGTAGATTCAGCAGGTATAGAAAGTAGAGTCATATAAATGCCTGAAAGAAATAATTGATGTTGCACAAAAGTAATCAAATAGGTGCTTGGGCAAAAGCACAAAACTAAAAGGTGCCTATAATATAACAAACAAAGCACAAAACAAAAGGTGCTTCTTGGGAAAAGCACAAAACAGTATGGTACTCATTAACAGTACAAAACAATATGGTACTGCAGCACAAAAACAACATAAACGATGCGCGTATATATGAATTTTTTAATCAAGAATTCGCACAAGAAAAGTAGTTTCTACACACGTTCAGTTTCAAGTTCTTTATAATTTCTAAATAGACATATGAAATAGATGAACTACAAATTACCACGTGGTACTATTTTTCAGGCAAAATCAGAAACAGTGGTGAAACAAATTATCACGTGACTCTTAACATTCACTTGACTGTAAACTTATCGCGGAATTCATGTAAACACTGCACGAAATTGTTCATAACTTGGAGGAGTAGTAGTAGTAGTAGTAGGAGGAGAAACTCGGGTATTTTAAAGACTTTACTCCACCACGGGTGTCCTAAAGTCAATAAAAACCAACACTTCCCTTTACTGAGAAATTTCACAATAAAATGAGAGATTTATAACTATCAGTTTATAGACGTAAAAAAAACAGAGTTTCACAATGTACAAAAACTGAAAGATATTAAAGAAGATGAAGTGACCTGTTATCAAGAAAATAAACAAGAAGACCTTAGGACTTAAGGTCAGCGCAGAAGGAAACCAAGACCGAATATAATATTCCCTAGATTATTATGTTTTGAAGGCTTATCCCTCAATTATTAATGGTAGGAATCAAAGTTTCTGATTTTGAACCGAACAAGTTACAGATAGCAAGAAGGGACGTTGAAGAAGGCGCACATATGTACATACAGAAAACCGAAACAATAAATTTGGAAAATCTCATTAATTTCTTAACGATCAGTTAAGATGTTCAACAATAAGATCAATTTGTAATAAGAAAGACAATTAAATAACATTTCTTTATTGCTCTCACTTTATTCGAAGCCGCTGTTTTGCATGTTTGAATAAATTTTACGTTAACAATTACTAAAGATTTTGCACCAGCATACAATAAAGACATTTATGAAATAAACTTTCTTGTTTTGTAGATTTTGGAATAAATTTTGCGGAAAAAACTTTCGCGAATCGAAGAAAAAGTTCACTTTCGCGTGAAAAATCTGTCGCGAAGGTGCAAACTAAAACCCTGTTTTTTTAACCTTTATAATTTTTCTTTCTTCGTTTAAGGTAAAAGTAAAAAACTGTAATTAAAAATATTGGAGCAGGCAATCAGTTTTAAAATAAATATGAAAGACAGAAGCTTCATGTTGAATTTAATAAAATTTATTAACATACTGTAAATAATTTTCTTCAACATCCCACTCACAATCGGTTTCTCCAACTTCATCAATGTACTGCTGAAGTTTGCTGCCACATAGCAAACAAAGCAATTTTTCCGCGTGAAAGAATTTCCGCGCTTTGCCGTTTTGAAATTTAAATGGTCGCGAAAATGGTCGAAAAACGCGAAAAACGCGAAAGTTTCTCCCCCTGAAGTAATCGATCGTTAGAAATTAATGAGTTTTTCTAAACTTTTTTTTTTCGGTTTTCTATTCTTCTTCTTTTCTATTTCCTATGAAACATACATCAGCGGAACTACATGAAGATCGGTGTTCATTTCTTATCTTGTTCGGATGGTAGAGCCATTTGCTCATACATAGACCAGGCGCCTTTGAATATAATCTACTTGTTATCCGTACAGTCAGCTTTGATAGTGGGGTGGGCTGGTTTAGACCGTTGTATAGTCGGCTGTTGTGGGTTAGTGGCACCGTTGAGTTTGGCGGGAGCAAATTGGCAAATGAGTTCGCCGAGTTGTTGTTGCATAGCCATCTGCTGTTGTTCCATGTGCATCATCGTGGTTAATGCTAGGCTTAAGTCGTTCATGACATCTCTTGTGGACTAGGTGGACTGTCTAGGGCGTCCTGTGGTGGGTTGGCGGTGTTGATGACATGATTTCTGGAAAAGAAACTCTACAGAATACAAACTATCTGGGTTACGGCTCTTCACGGATGGAGGGTGCAACGACATGTTTTGTGGCGAGGAGGAAGACAAAAATTGCGGTATGGCCAGTGCAACAATGTAAAAAATCGAAGATGTCCGTATAAGGCGTGTGTGAGCAAAATTCAGTCAAAATCACTTGGATTCTCAAAGCGGGTAGTTGGACAGTTTAATTTGAGTGTTTGTGAGTGAACATACGTGAATTGAAGTGTCTGTATGAAAATCATGAGAAAATAATAGCTATTTATACTACAATTACACATAAGAAACACGCATGCTTTCGCAGCCACTGAACCTGCGATACTTCTGGTAGTCACAACGATCACAACAATGCTGTAAAATAAAAAGAGCGCCTTTTTCAGATTCTTAAAGCATGTTATTTTACAGAACGGCGAAGTTCATGACACCATACAAAGTAGATTTTTCTGTATTTACGACGAAACATGAGGTAACCATATGTTTACCGTGGACGATAAATCGGAACAAACAGAGGTTTGTATCGGAACAAACCTCTGCCTGGTTAGTATTTAGTATTTTGATACTCGTAGAGTCAGATAGTACTGATAGTTACTAGTCAAGTCTTAACTTCGTGAACAGCATATATTAACTTTGAATCGTAAACACCCAAGTATATATTCGTATATATGTAAACCCATACAGGTCGATCGGTTATTATTATAGTAATAATAATAAATAATGTAAAGCCGATGATACACGAGTCGATTAGTTGCTTTCGACTGAATCGTACTTATGTTGCGCATATTAAAAAGTTTCCGATACCTGCGTAAAAAGGCACATAATACGGTAAAATACGGAAACGTACGCAAAAAGTGTTTACGGTCGAATACGGGATTGTGTGGGAATACGGTAAACCGTGTGAAACGTATTTGAATACACCACGTTCAGATAATGTTATTCACACGTACGGTTGAATACGTGACGGTTCGCACTCGTAAACGGGTGAATACCGTTGGCGTAAATATTTTGAATCCTCGTATTCACACCGGACACAAAAATGTAAAATATTAATGACGTGCGTAAAAGATTTCTGATGTGTATTTTATATCCGGGGCACTGTTATTTACCCGTGTTCAAACGTAAAATATTAATGGCGAGCGTAAAAGATTTCTGATGTGTTTTTTTTTTATCCGGAACTCTGTTTATCCGTGTTTAATTGTAAAATCTTAAAGGTGTGCTTTTATAGTTTCAGACGCAAATGTTTACAGTTAGTTTTTTATTGCTAAGTAAAAATTCCCGTATACGTATTTAGAAGCTTTTTCTGTGTTTTGTGGTTTCCGTAGTTTGTTCTCAGTTTTTATCCGTCATTGTCCTCTTATCAGCCGACGTGTGTTATTACGGTAGCAGTGTAAGCGAATACCGTATTAAAACACCCTTGGACTCCTCCTCCTCCTCCTACTACTACTGATCCGGCCGAAACGGCAGTTTTTAGCCTACGCTTAACAGTCGATCAGATTTTGTTCAGAAAATCATATGAAATCTCACAAAGGAACGCAGTCTAAAAATATTCGAAGGTTATATCCAGCAAACGTTCTAAAATAAATTTTTCTAATATTTCATCGCTTAATAATACATGAAGAAAGAGATAATTTGGTAGTAAGGCTTTAAGTTAAAAGTAGTAAGTAGTTACTTTTACTAAAAATACTTAACATTTGGATGTAAGGTACGATTTTATCGTCGGTAGTTCAACCTTAACGAACTTTTTAATTACATCTTAACTTTGTCAGCTATCTAAACCGTCATTTTGCATAAAATATTTCAAAGATCACAGTTTTTGGGAAAGTTTCTTCAGTCCATGGAATTTTTGTTATTGTTTTTAATTTTTTTCGAAGCAGACGCGTTTTTTTAAACATAAGTTCTTATAATTTTTTTCTTGAAAAAATTCGACTCATGCAGGGGCGGATCTAGGATTTTTTAAGGGTTAGGCAAATTTTTTTTGTTAAACACACATACGGGCGCAATCGATGAAATTTACGCCAATTTACGCCCAATCTAATACATACTTTTCGAAGTGTAAAAATTATTAACTCGAATTGATTCGTCCTAACGTAAAGGGGTGTTATAATGCAAGCCTGTATTGTTGCACTAATGGAATAAGGGAAATAAACAAAAGAAAACTAATTGAGTATGAATGGAATGTATTGAACTACGTTATGTAGGCCAAAATAATATTTTCTGCCAGGTTGGAGGTTAAGTAAATAACCAATAAATTACTTCATCTGTTATCTTCTTCATTTTCTTGATTGCTTGTACATGAACAGGAAGCATCCACCAAACGAAAACATACTTGTAATGAATCAAATAAATAAATTTTCAATCACCTATCATGATAGATTGGAGCACTCAGATAAATACATGATATATACTTTATGATATTTTACTTCATATACATGATCTTTTATCCATGTACTTCGCAAGATGGTCAGATAGAAAGAAAAGAAAAGAAATTATGTTAAGAAATAGAGTAAAATGACCAAAATCAAAGTTAGAGACAAGCTCCTTGATCATATCCAGCAGCAAAATAAAAACAAATTTCTGCACTATACGTTCATGAAATCAAATAGTATACCCTACCCTAAAAATGATCCATGGTTAAATAATTAATGTCAACCACATTATAGTAAAAGATGGTGTTTCCAGAAATCCCTGAGACAAGTCCAAGAACCTATATATATAAAACTACACAACAACAGATAAATTATGTACTGCTTCCTCTCTAATAAAAGCTACAACATTTTTTCCAGAATTTAATGTAGCATAGGAAACAAAGAAGTCAAACTAAAACATTATGTAATTACCTTTTTCAAAAGAAGACATAACGTAGGTGGTTTTTATAAAATGAAAGAATAACTCCAAAGATGTTAAAGTGTTTCTGCATCCAAAATGATATTTCGAGGGATGATAGAATGCACAAAGTTGTTTCAGAAGTCTTATAGTTTTTGGAAATTCTGTTTCCTTGGGCAGATATTTTGATTTAAAAATCATGAAATGATACAATAGATAATTATGTAATAAGATTTTTATTCTTTCTTTATGTGTATAAACTCTCAATATATTATAACTTCATTTTCTTATCACTCACTCAGAGTGAAAGCCCTTTCTCTCTATAGTAAATTAGAAAGATATAGTATTAATGATAACTTGCGATGAGAAAGTTAACCTATATACTATCTTATTATACAGTGGCGGATCTAGAGGTATGTCGAAATTTGTGTAGGAGAGTGTTAGCAATCTAACCATAAAGGAAAAGCGTCCAAATAATCCCATTGGAAATATAAATTGAATTCACAAATTATGTTAATGCTCTCATACACAAATTTCGACATACCTCTAGATCCACCACTGTTACATATCATAAAATATATGCATTGCATAAAGTGAATGTAAGATTTTAAAAATTAAATACATATCTCAGAAACTGGGAGTAAGTAATACTAACAAGAGGCTTTTTGATCTCTATCATATTGGTTCATATCATTTTGGAAACAGGATCCTTTTAAAGTTCTTTAATTCAAAACCAGACAGTCATCTCGAACCAAGAAAAATTATATACTGAACTGTACAAATAAGTTACCAGGTTGAGATACTGGTGCTAAAAAAACCATGCAGCTGCCTACGCAAAACAACTCAGAAAAATAACAATGACTTTGTGTATTATAAACTCAGTCATTCAAACGTAACTCCATAACATTTTTACAGATGTATTTTTGGTTAACAGAAACAGATACCAAAAATATTTATATACATCATTAATCAATAAAGAAAAGGCTTCGGTTCAGTTGACACAAACAAACTTATTATACATAGCTGAGCTAATAATTAACTGTCGTCATACTTATGGTCAACGAATTATGGTGCTAATGATCCATGCTAATCATTTATATTACATAAAATAAAACACTTGCTTTAAAGCAGCCACAATCTTTTCATTTCGCATAAGCAAAAGAAGAGACATGACTCGAAAAAAATGCTTTTCCTAGATTTTTAAGTCTGTTTTCAACAGATGTATTAAGTGAATTCAAAATTTCCTAATTAATACTTCATTATTGCTATCAAAAGCTGCAACGATGTTTTCTAGCGAATCCATGTTGAACTGGGTCTAATTCGAAGGTCTTCCACGTCGTTTTGTGCAGATTTGGTGACCATTCATTCAATAAAAGTGTGTAAACCCATGGTTGTACCTTAGGCAAATTTTCTTCTGGTTCATTCAATAAAGTGTTAACCCATGGTTGTACCTTAGGCAAATTTTCTTCCAGTTCATTCATTAAAGTGTGTAAACCCGGGGCTCCTTAGGCAAATTTTCTTCGCCTAGGTGAGCGTTAGGCACTAGTCTGTGTTGTCAATGTAACTATGAGAAGTCGTTTTCCGGGCAGAATCAATACCTATAAACTCAAGCTGTAAAAAACATTAATTTGTAACATCATGGCGCGCGCCGCGCCTCGCCGGAGAATAATCCTATTTGCGAAAAAGAAAGGATATCGGATTGATGCGGGAATCTCTTGATATTTTCGATTATTTTCTGATTATTGTAATACAATACCTTTTTCAATTTGTGAAAAACATTATTTAACTGATTTTGGGTTAGGCATTTGCCTAAGTTGCCTAACCCTGGATCCGCCCCTGTCATGTACATACGTTTCTTTGTCTTGAAAATTATTTGCTGGTGGCGTTTTCACACTAACTATTTTTTTATGGCAATTTTTGGTCGTGCTTTCGAAAGTATGCTGCTTGCTGCTACCGTTTTGCGCCATCTGGCTCTTGTTGTTACTGTAATTATAATTTTCACACTTACCTTTCATATACCGTGTGTTTCGTAATGTTGGAAATGAAAATTTTAAAGTTGTTTTTTTAAATGAATATACCGAATTTCAAAATAATTTTTACATCAATGGAAAGCCATTTTCAAGCTCTTTCGGCTAGTACAATTTTGTGAAAAATGAAAAAGTGGTTTTTGTACAAACAAGGAAAATGTCTTGGAAAAATGTAATTAAATTTAAAAAACCACGTTTTTCTAGATTATTAAAAAGGATTAATGATGCTTTGGGTGTCGTTCGATAGACGACCTTTTTTTCGAAAGAGAACAAAATGAATGTTGACAAGTGTTTGCGATGATGAACAACAACAGAAAATTTTGAGGTGGAAGATCAAGAATTCTCCGCACAGTCTTCAGAAACAGAGGAAGAAGAGGATGTCATTTTTGACCACGTAAATGTATATAGTGTGTTTATTTGATATATCATGTGTGCGTATGTAGTTAATTAAAAACCATTCTCCATCCAGTATACTTTTGGTTATTTTCCCCCTGTTTAAAATAATTCCCGTATTCGCTAGGATATTCACACTTGAAACATCCCCGTATTCGGAATCCTAACCCGGTTACGAACTGTGTTTGACGAGTTCATTAAATTGATCCGGGATGAAAACGATAAAGCGCACTCGAATACTGTAAAAAAATCATACACGTATTCGAGTAATTAACCCAGATATTACCGTATCTGTTAATTGATCCGGGCTGTGAACGATATTCACGTTATCATGACTGTGGTGAATCCGAATGTCCCGTTCTCAAGTAGTCCTTATACGGGAATATACGGTTACATGAACAAACCGTAATACGGGAAGAAAAATTCACCGTTTCTGCACGTATTCTCTAAAAATACGGTAAAATACGCTGAAAAAATGACCCGTATTTCAGGCACGTTCACGCAAAGGTGATACACGCAAGTGAGTTTTTCTTTCTACATCATGTATTCAGACAGTGAAGAAGAGGTTGCAGCTGCTGCTATTATCACCGTGGCTTGCCAAGAAAAAAAGAAACGTAAAAAAAGAGTATGGACAAAATCTTGGCTGAAGAAAAGAAAGCACTTTGTGGTTTACGACACACTTCTGCATGAATTTTGACTGGAAGAGGAAGCTGACTATTTTAACTTTTTGAGGATGGTCCCTTATGATTTCGATGCTTTGTTGCGTCTCGTTGATGTGACTCTCACAAATAAAAATCGGTGATGCGAGATTCCATCCCACCCTACCTTAATGTTTGTTAAGATTTTTATAAACGTATCATTTTAATCTAGAAGTTTTCATGTGCGCATTTTCTGTAAAAAAAAACAAGCTTTTTGGTTGGTTTAAAAAGCTGCGATTAATCGCAGAATTCAAGCAGGTTCGATTTTTTTTAGTCGAAAGCAACTTGTAGGATCATGCTCACAACATACGATTTGTGCATGATACACGCAGCGATTTATAGAATTCTACAAATCGAAAGCAACTAATCGACTCGTGTATCATCGGCTTAAAGCTCATCAATCCGAAGTAAGTGCTTATACCCACTGTGTGGTCCTCTCCCTCTTTCATGTTTAAATCTTCATTTTGTAATTTCATTATAGTTACTCCAGCGTTCTTTCTGTTAAGCCATTACTTTAAAGGCATTTTCTGCCTAGTGGAGATTCGCCTTAAAAGAAAGAATGAACTGACAGTAGGATGGAATGTTATCAACAAATTTGCACAAAATACTTTGATGTTTTTTAGATTACAACAGGTGGCATAACAATAAAATATTGTCGATTTATCTTAAACCCTGCTAAACGGTAAATTATTTGCTAAACTAATCCTAAAAGTTGCTTGAAATAGAATAATTATATATTTCTCCATAGGGAGAAAAAATGTTAAAACGGGCATTTTCCTTCTCCTTCTCCTCCTCCTTCTCCATTCACTTTTATAGCCGGGTTCGGTATTGAAATTTGGCCTAGTCATGGTAGATAAGAATAGAGGCTAGTTTTTAGTGAAGTAAAGCGCCATTTTTTTCAATCAGTGCAGTTAGGAAGTGGAAGATTTTTGCTTTGTCTCCCAGAAATTAAGATGATTCAAGAGATTCAAAAGTTAAATGATGGAAATAAAACGTTTTAGTTCAATGTTTTTCTAAGAGTTTGGTTAAAATTTTTGAATGAACGCAAGAAAAAGAGAAAAAAAAGCTAGATATTAATATGTCGCGGACGTTTTGTTTTCTTTTTGTTAATGTGAATGTAATGATGAATGGTAATTAAATGTTTGGAACAGTAGAGCATTAAATCTGTGATTTTAGTGCAAAGTTGAATGTTCATTATTAAAAGCCAGGCTGAAGATTTATTTTTATTTTACATCATGATATAATGTAGCCCAATTGCTGAAAAATACATGATGTACAGTCATATGAAGGAATCCCGTTTTACATGTGGTGGAGAACAACCAGTTGTTAATTCAAGGAGTAACAAAAACTGCAAGTAAAAACGTGATGTTGTATACCTAATCGGACAAAACTTAGTCGGACAAAAGTGACTAAATTTTTTGGAAGTGACTAAAATTTTGTCCGACTAATAATTTTGTCCGACTAAAATTTTGTCCGATTAATTATTATGTCCGACTAAATATTTGGTCCAAATCATTTTTTTCAGAATTCTTCTTCTTATCAGTTTAATTACAAAATTTTAAATATTCATAAGTTCTTTATGACTCTTCTTTTTCTCACCAACGAATACAATATTTTTACATAACTTAGTCATAAATAAACAATTTCTGAAGTGGTAAAGTTTTTTGATAAATAATATTAACGCTCGGTTTCATGATGTTTATTGTTTATTCTTTACGCTCTAAAGGGATTCTCGACCCTTTCGTGAACAGATTGGATGTTTTGAATAGCCTCACTTATTCCGGGAAAGAATCCACAGGAAAAGAGAAAAGTACCGGTAATAACAGAAACTTCCGATGAAAGTGATAGCGAGGTAGTTCAAAACAAAATAAGACAGTCATAAAGACTAGAAGAAACGCCTGAAGCCAATGCAGTCACCAACATGACAAAATGTTTTTTTCATTGATCTTTGGCACTTGATCTTAAAAATCTTTTTCATTTAGCGATAGTAGTGAGAAGGTTGAATGCAAAAACATTAAAATTTTAATAGCTTTCTGGGAGTAATAGATTTATAAATCATTATCACATGAACTTTAGCAAATATCAATTTTTTTACATCGATGTTAATAAAATCTTCTGGGAACAAAAAAGAAATCTAGCGAAACACTGATCAGGAATATGACATTGACATTGAAAAATAAAATTATGCTACAACCCTTTTTATTAAATATGCATTTTCCCTGGTTTTCCTATATACACCTAGAACTTAGAGTAATCGGCTCACTTCCGCACGCTTTTGGACAATCCTTATCGAAAATTAAATAAGTTATGAAATTTTAGAAAAGGACCAAAATTTTAGTCGGACAAAATTATTAGTCGGACAAAAGTGACTAAAATATTAGGAGGTGACTAAAATTTTGTCCGACTAATATTTTCGTCCGACTAAAATTTTGTCCGACTAAGTTTTGTCCGATAAGGTATCCAAAAAGAAGTTTAGAAAACCAATTCCGTATAATATTTTAAACACATACACACACAGGGATTGAGACTAATACTTTCAAAGAATTTGGTTGAATGTGCTTCCCGGGATAGTCGCTTAATCGAACAACATTCTTTCAATTCCATGATTACGTAATACTGCTTTGATACTGTATATGATATTTTATTTCGTAGAAATTATAATAAATGTCAGTTATCCTTACAAAACAACGAATGTAAATCAAAGCACATTCCGACATAACAGAATAATTTTCTGCGTCTATTTTAGCGAATTAGCCTTTAAAGAAAAAAATGTTCTGAAGAAAATTAGATTTGCAGACATGATACGGCAATGGGAACTTTGACAGCAGAGATTTATCCTTACATCCTACTCAAACGCAACATTTTCTTGGATATTTAAATCGTTTTCTTGGAAGATAAAAGCATCTTCTGCGTTCCCAACATCTCATTTATCTTTTGATTGCTTTTGTTGTTTTATCGGCATGATGCCACCGACATTTTCTAATCATTGTGTGAGCCGTTACACACAACTACAAATTCGGATAAGGAGACTGGTGCATAGTTTTTTGAAAATAGAGTTCAAGTTAAAATTAATGGCAGAGGAACAGCATGTATTAGAACGTGTTTTGAATGAAGTGGTACTGGACTTCTGATAAAGTAATTTTTAATTAACGCTATTTGGATAGCAATTTTTAAAATATTATTAATTTATATGACGACCTTAAAGAGGCATTGTACGGCTGAAATCAACAAAAATAGGGCTGTCGAAAAAAACGGTCGTTGTAATCTTGATGTCCCATATCTAATCTTTATGAAACAATCGTATCTGTATTTGGGTTATCGTGGAAAGCCAAACAAGAAACGATGTCGAACAAGATGAGCTAGTATAAATATAAAAATTGCTGTTTTTGTAATCAATTTTTTCACTTACGTTATCAAGTTACAAAAAAATAATAGCACCAAAAGACTATGAATTTATATAAGAAATTAATTTCGTGGTTCTGATGCGAAAGCCATTTATCATTTTGAAGATATATGTGGATAACATTTACATACTTTTTTCTCTATCACTTGACAATTATGTTTCTCAAACGATATGGGTTTATACATGGCATTTGAATATGAATAAGTTCTGTTTTATGACCTTTTCGATGTGAAATATCATTCGTCTGTATCAAAATGTAAATTTTAGATCACGATTCAACGATAGACTCTTATTTTTTTTACAGAAATATTAAATATATATATGATAATATATGATATGATTCTTTTTCTTCCCACATTTACATTCTTCTCCACGTTTTACTTCCCTTGTCTTGCAGGGGCAACCAGACCTTTTACCATCTTTTTTTTTCGAGTTACATATACAATGCTGAAAATGCACGAGTGAGCAAATGTAATCAAATTTAAGTTTCGTTAAGAACAAACAACGAAGAAAAAGTTTTGTATTGATTGGAATAGGCAATGAAATTAAATCACTTTAAGTTAGCTTCCACAACATTCTCTTATAATGATAAAAGAAATCTTACTTGAGTTAAGACAGCTGACATGTTTCTTCACACACAACGATGACCATATTATTTTATAATTCATGAGAAAATTCAGTAATTACTTCTAACACGTATTGTAGAAGAATGAATTCTTTCACCAACATATTGTTTAAAAGGTGTCAAAACTATGTTTCAGGTTGATTTCCCGAAATAAAGAAGATCTCTGTTCTTCTCCGACAGAGAAAGCTTGATTATTTGCCGCCATATTTGTTTATATTTTTCATGTTCGATCACGTGACGATAATATTTACAATTTTAGCCGTACAATGCCTCTTTAAGTAATCTGCATTTCGTTGTTTTGTTGTTTCATAACATAACATAATCGTTTGGTAGATATTAATTTTAGAATTTATTTTTCCACATATGAATACTTCTATGTACACTGAAGGCTAACATGAGATGGTACGGCAGAAATACACAACTCACCTTTTATTTTATTTTACCAAATCTGCACTTCTGCAACAAACCGAAAACGAAGACACAATGCCTGTTACAAAGTCTTGAAAACTTCTAAGAAAAGAAGGAGACAAAATGAGCGCACAAAAGCAGAGTAAAGAACAGGATAAAGATATCGAGTTTGAAGGGTTCACTTATGAAGCTGGTAAAAGATAGCTGTATTTATTAAAAAGACTTCACGAAAGTTATCTACATAACAGCTAATTCGCTTCCTTATTCGCCAATAAATATGTCGAATAGAAATCCAATCATAGAAAAAGTAACAAGTATGATTAAAATTTTAAAGGAAACCATAGAACATAATATTATATCTTTTGTGTATCGTAATCAATTTGATTTCATGAATGAAGCAGAGCTGGAAGGACATGAAAACAATGTAATCGAAGATGTTAATATTTTATCTACAAGTTTACAAAATGGAACGTTTATTAACTTGACCACACCAATAACAGTGGCGTTCAGAAAAAAACGGAAATCAAGGAATTGATGGAACTTTTAAATTTGATTCCTAAAAAGTCCAAAATTTGATGATTTTTACGGAAGTCTTTACAAGAGGACATCTGAACCAAAGATGGTTAAGATCTTATAAGAAAATTTAGGATCATCTGCTAACCCGAATCTAACGGCCTTGAATATTGTCTCTAACGATAATAATTATTTTAATGTGTACATTTCAGAAACAACAGCTGAAAATGTTTCGGTGGATGGTCTTCTAAAGATTGCAGTTTCATCGTTGTAAATACAAATGCACCCATTTAACCAACTTTGCATTAATTCTAAATGTCGATCAGTCTTTCCTTGATCCGATTGCAATGAGTATCATTACGTGGATAGGGTGTGGTCTGTCAATAGCTGACTTACCATGACTAATTACCGTTTATGGTTCAATAAGGTATCCATCACTTAGTGTGTTTTAAAGTTCTTTGAAGTACATTTAATAAATCAATAACTGGAGATCGGTTGATCTGTTCTTTGTTTAAATATCTATTCAAAGGAAATTAGAGATGTTTAAAATGTAAACAACGACTGAATGTATTTTGCACCTCATTAAAAACTTTCACAGTAATTGAAGTACATCTTATGAAAAACATAAATTTGAAGGGGATTTAACCATGAATCGATCTTTAAATCTCATCAGTGATTATTATAACCTTAGCAATTGATTGCTTGACGTAACCTTTATGGAAAAGCATTTCCAAAAACTTCATTGATTAACAATATTCATTAACTGAACGTTACATCGGTGAAACTGGAAGACGATTCTCTGAACGCATAATCGACCATAAGAAACGTGAGAAAAACTCTCACATATACCAACATACAGAGAGGACTGGACACGAACGGCCCTCGCCAGATAACTTCACTATTTTAAAGGAAAACTGTGGAGTATATAGACGTTGAAAGATTTTTGAAGCGTTGTATATTAGGGATGACAAACCGTCATCAAGCAAGGACAATCTGTGAAATTGGTTTTATTTAATTAACTATCTAGCGGCTACGTTACCCTTACTAGTCATCTAGGCCGTTCCAGGTGACTATGTTGTGTCGTGATTTATGTTATACAGTGTGTCTCTGAGAAATTTAGCCCAAAGCTTTAACATCTAATAACTTTTTATACAGTGATTTTTTAGCGGTTTTTATACCATTAGAAAGAGCATTTTGTTGGCTTTCTGGAGATATAATAATTAGACATTGAAAATTTATATTTTCCAAGTTATAACAGTTTTTTGGCATCTAACGCATCACTACTTTCTTAATGATCGATTAACACCTTCTTTAATGAGTCTATGTGTCTTTGTTTTTGAACATGAATCCATTCAAATAATAACGAGTCCTTGATTTTCAACTGGGAATAAAAATTATGTGTTAAACAAATATAAAATTTCTTTGTTAAAATGACTCTTAGTTTTATTGTTTACATTGGTAACATTTTGTAGTTTTTATTGTAAGAATGTGTTAATCGATCATTATAGTTTAAATGATCCGTTACCTCTAGAAAATCCCTTTTAACTCCTTAACCATCCATAATTACAAAGTTTTTCTTTTCAAAAGTTTCAAAAGTTACAAAACACCTGATGATGTTAGACGGATGTCTAACGAAATATTGTATTTTGTAAATATATATTTTAATCATGAAACTTCTCGTCATCCTGTTCATCGTAAAACTATACGCCTGCATCAACATATTTAAGTTTTCCTTGAATTGTAAGATAGTTTACAGAATTAACTTTCTGATGGTGTTTGAATTGCTAAAAACTGACAAGTGTATAAAAAGTTATTACTTGTTGAAGTTTCGGGATAAATTGCTCAGAGACACACTGTATGTAGTTTGTTTTTTGCGAGTACTTTGTGATTGATAAGGGAATTATTACCGTAATTGTATTCCTGCGTAAGCAAGGAATACTTTGAAACCGTTCGTGTTTTTTTTTTTTTTTTTTTTTTTTTTTCACTGTCCAAACCTAGACCAATTTTTGTCGATGGGAAATAGCCACTCAAATCATTAATGTTCCCAACTTACATTCTTTTTTGTGATTTAACAGTCTAAACTCACACTATATTCATTGTATACAAGTACTTTGCTTGAAAAGACTCTAAAAGTGTAAAATATAAGCTCTAGTGAAAGGAATAATTAACATATGGCTAAATCGCAGATGCCAAGGTAGAAATGTTGTTTCATGTGAGTCTTATGCAACGTTCTTACGTTTTTCGTAGTTGTTTTAAAAATGGAAGCGAAGAAGCACGCGTAGATCTGAGAAAATTTCTTGGTTGAATATATGGATATAGAAGAGGTTATACGGCTGTCAAACTTAAAAGAATCAAGAACATTTATGATCCAAACTGATAATCTACGTGAAACTAATACTCTTAGTAGTTATTCGTGATAAATAAGCAGTTTTTGATGCTTCAAATCAGATATGAACGACTACAAAAACGGTATGCTTACATCGATTTAAAAAAATGCGTAAGGTTTCTACTAGTCTTTTTCTAAATATAATACAATTTTCTATTTCATGTTCCTAGGTAAGCTATCCTGTTTTTATAAAGCTCTGGAATCTTGAAGCACAGCTCATCTTCCTAATCAGCTTATACCCATTTTATTAATCAATAGATGACCACTTTTTTAATTGACTAGTCGAATTTAAAATATTGTATGATTCTAAAATTTGTATACTATCAAGCTGACGATAAAAAGGAAACACAGATATTTTTATTATTTCGCAAGGCCAAGTAAAAGTTTTTATTATGAAGTTCAGGTACAAACAACATAAAGATTTTCATACTGTATAGTTTTAAAAGTAGTATTTTGAAACGTCCACGGAAGAGTGTTCTCTAATGGATTTTTAAACTGACGGTGTTCCTTTTTAAGCTTGATCTCCGGCAAAATTTTTCAAAGTCTCTTAACTTTTATGATGCTCTTTTGAATGTAATTAAATGAATTCGAAGTTATTACTATTTACGCCACAGATTTTCCATTCAAAACTTAATGTGACAAAGTTTTCATTACTTAATTACTTTTTGAAGATGCTTTAGGAAATATAACTATGAATAAAAAACTTTTTGAAAAAATCTCTAAATGATGCAAAACAGTGCAGTTTATATGAAATAACAAATATTACTTCTTTCACATTCACCTTTTAAAGCACAGATTATTCTTAACGCGATAATCTTTTAATTAGTTAATTGCTTCTTGAAGATGCTTTAGGGAGTGCAACTTCGAATGGAAATCTTTTTAAAAAAATCTCTAAATTGATGCAAGACTGAAGTTTTATATGAAACAACAAAGTTTAATAGTTATCGTAGCTAAAAGGTAAAATGTAAAATACTGCAAACATCATTCCGCATTATGCATATGGTTTTAAAGCGTGAACTAACACTCATTTCTTTCTGAAAAGGCTCCAGAAAGTCTTTCAGTCATCCGCAGGAATACTTCTGCCCGGTAGGGCATCTTGTTGTTTTTTGTATTCCTGCGTAAGCAAGGAATACTTTGAAACCGTTCGTGTTTTTTTTTTTTTTTTTTTTTTCTTTTTTTTTTCACTGTCCAAGCCTAGACCAATTTTTGTCGATGGGAAATAGCCACTCAAATAATTAATGTTCCCAACTTATATTCTTTTTATGATTTAACAGTCTAAACTCACACTATATTCATTGTATACAAGTACTTTGCTTGAAAAGACTCTAAAAGTGTAAAATATAAGCTCTAGTGAAAGGAATAATTAACATATGGCTAAATCGCAGATGCCAAGGTAGAAATGTTGTTTCGTGTGAGTCTTATGCAACGTTCTTACGTTTTCCGTAGTTGTTTTAAAAATGGAAGCGAAGAAGCACGCGTAGATCTGAGAAAATTTCTTGGTTGAATATATGGATATAGAAGAGGTTATACGGCTGTCAAACTTAAAAGAATCAAGAACATTTATGATCTAAACTGATGATCTATGTGAAACTAATACTCTTAGTAGTTATTCGTGATAAATAAGCAGTTTTCGATGCTTCAAATCAGATATGAACGACTACAAAAACGGTATGCTTACATCGATTTAAAAAAATGTGTAATGTTTCTATTAGTCTTTTTCTTAATATAATACAATTTTCTATTTCATGTTCCTAGGTAAGCTATCCTGTTTTTATAAAGCTCTGGAATCTTGAAGCACAGCTCATTTCCTCATCAGCTTATACCCATTTTATTAATCAATAGATGACCACTTTTTTTATTGACTAGTCGAATTTAAAATATTGTATGATTCTAAAATTTGTATACTATCAAGCTGACGATAAAAAGGAAACACAGATATTTTTATTATTTCGCAAGGCCAAGTAAAAGTTTTTATTATGAAGTTCAGGTACAAACAACATAAAAATTTTCATACTGTATAGTTTTAAAAGTAGTATTTTGAAACGTCCACGGAAGAGTGTTCTCTAATGGATTTTTAAACTGACGGTGTTCCTTTTTAAGCTTGATCTCCGGCAAAATTTTTCAAAGTCTCTTAACTTTTATGATGCTCTCGGGAATTTAATTAAATGAATTCGAAGTTATTACTATTTACGCCACAGATTTTCCCTTCAAAAGTTAATGTGACAAAGTTTTCATTACTTAATTACTTTTTGAAGATGCTTTAGGGAATATAACTATGAATAAAAAACTTTTTGAAAAAATCTCTAAATGATGCAAAACAGTGCAGTTTATATGAAATAACAAATACTTCGTTGACAGCTACAAGATAAACTGTAAAACACAAAGAACATCATACCACATTATGCATATTGTTTTAAACCGTGAACAAACATTCACCTTTTAAAGCACAGATTATTCTTAACGCGATAATCTTTTAATTAGTTAATTGCTTCTTGAAGATGCTTTAGAGAGTGCAACTTCGAATGGAAATCTTTTTAAAAAAATCTCTAAATTGATGCAAGACTGAAGTTTTATATGAAACAACAAAGTTTAATAGTTATCGTAGCTAAAAGGTAAAATGTAAAATACTGCAAACATCATTCCGCATTATGCATATGGTTTTATAGCGTGAACTAACACTCATTTCTTTCTGAAAAGGCTCCAGAAAGTCTTACAGTCATCCGCAGGAATATTTCTGCCCGGTAGGGCATCTTGTTATTTATTTCACTGTCCAAACCTAGACCAATTTTTGTCGATGGGAAATAGCCACTCAAATCATTAATGTTCCCAACTTACATTCTTTTCATGATTTAACAGTCCAAATTCACACTATATTTATTGTATACAAGTACTTTGCTTGAAAAGACTCTAAAAGTGTAAAATATATGCTCTAGTGAAAGGAATAATTAACATATGGCTAAATCGCAGATGCCAAGGTAGAAATGTTGTTTCATGTGAGTCTTATGCAACGTTCTTACGTTTTCCGTAGTTGTTTTAAAAATGGAAGCGAAGAAGCATGCGTAGATCTGTGAAAGTTTCTTTGTTGAATATATGGATATAGAAGAGTTTGTAGTACGGCTGTAAAACTTAAAAGAATCAAGAACATTTATGATCCAAACTGATAATCTACGTGAAACTAATATTCTTAGTAGTCATTCTTGATAAATAAGCAGTTCTTGATGCTTCAAAACAGATATGAACGACTACCAATAGGGTATGTTTATATCGATTTAATGCGTAAGGTTTATATTAGTCTTTCTAAATATAATACAATTTTTTAATTCATGTTCCTAGATAAGCTACCCTGTTTTTATAAAGCTCTGGAATCATAAAGCACAGCTCATCTTCCTCATCAACTTGTACCTATTTTATTTATCATTTGATGACCACTTTTTTAATTGACTAGTCGAATTTAAAATATTGTATGATTCTAAAATTTGTATACTATCAAGCTGACGATAAAAAGGAAACACAGATATTTTTATTATTTCGCAAGGCCAAGTAAAAGTTTTTATTATGAAGTTCAGGTACAAACAACATAAAGATTTTCATACTGTATAGTTTTAAAAGTAGTATTTTGAAACGTCCACGGAAGAGTGTTCTCTAATGGATTTTTAAACTGACGGTGTTCCTTTTTAAGCTTGATCTCCGGCAAAATTTTTCAAAGTCTCTTAACTTTTATGATGCTCTCGGGAATTTAATTAAATGAATTCGAAGTTATTACTATTTACGCCACAGATTTTCCCTTCAAAAGTTAATGTGACAAAGTTTTCATTACTTAATTACTTTTTGAAGATGCTTTAGGGAATATAACTATGAATAAAAAACTTTTTGAAAAAATCTCTAAATGATGCAAAACAGTGCAGTTTATATGAAATAACAAATACTTCGTTGACAGCTACAAGATAAACTGTAAAACACAAAGAACATCATACCACATTATGCATATTGTTTTAAACCGTGAACAAACATTCACCTTTTAAAGCACAGATTATTCTTAACGCGATAATCTTTTAATTAGTTAATTGCTTCTTGAAGATGCTTTAGAGAGTGCAACTTCGAATGGAAATCTTTTTAAAAAAATCTCTAAATTGATGCAAGACTGAAGTTTTATATGAAACAACAAAGTTTAATAGTTATCGTAGCTAAAAGGTAAAATGTAAAATACTGCAAACATCATTCCGCATTATGCATATGGTTTTAAAGCGTGAACTAACACTCATTTCTTTCTGAAAAGGCCCCAGAAAGTCTTACAGTCATCCGCAGGAATACTTCTGCCCGGTAGGGCATCTTGTTTTTTCTTTATTTATGTGTCTACAGTGTGTCCACCAGAAAGTGGGCACCTTGTTTAAAATAAAAATAACTTTTCGAATTTCAACAATACAATGAGATTTTTATACCGTTGGAAAGAGGATTTTTTTAACTTTCCAAAAACATAGGTTGTTATTTACAAAAAATTTTATTTCAGAAAATATTAAGTATTTTTTGTTTCGATACGATTGTTAATTTTGTAATAATCAATAAAACAGACTTTTAACGAGCAATTAACCTTTTGTTTCGTTGAAACAACCGCTGTTGGTGGTGTTGTGCTATATCTGTCACCAAAGTTTTTAAAAAAGCACAAACCTTTTTTCATTGTGTAAACTTACCTTAAATTTTTTGTTATGATTTATTAATTTCATATTTCTAATGCATTGCCAAATCTTTATAAGCGAGAAAACAAACTTTTTATGAAATTCATTCAATCATAAGAAGAATGAGACAAAAAGTTATATAGCTGTTAGTCAGGCTTTTAGACAACAGTTTCTGGGTAGAAATCCACCATCAAAAAGCACGATTCAAAGCTTTTAAATCTTTTTAAAAGGGTTTTAGAAATGAAACTTTCATGTTTCAAGCTTGTAAAAACGTGAAGTTTTCCTTGTATAAACGCACCTTTATTACACTATTTTAGCTTTTTATGATTTCCCATGCTACTCGAGTCGTTAACACCTATTCAAACAAGCGTTAATTGATCATTATTGATTTAATGTCATGGTTTCATGGTAAAATCGATTATATTTTCCCCAAAATTGGGATTTTTTATAAAAAAGGTCATATAGCAAAAAATTATCTTTCTGTTAAAATGAAAATTGAAAAAAAACAAGCACGAAAAACATAAAAGATATGCTTATTAAAAGTTAGATGTCCAATTTCTGGTGGACACACTGTATCTTTTATAAGTTGCCATGGTAACATCATTATGTGTATATAATTTGAATAGTCATTAAGTAAACAGCTAAACTTATCTTCAACATGGTGAAGAAAAGCAAAACTGAACCGTCCATCCAATGTCATAAGGGAGTTTAAGCAACTGCGACGGCAACGTAGACCAAGACGTGAGGAAAAACAACTAAATAAATAACTACTACCAATTAAAAGTATGAATTGTTACACCAGTAAATGTCGCAATCAACAGGATATGTCGCAATCAACAGTAAATGTCGCAACGTCGCCAGTAAATGTCGCAAATCAACAGTAAATGTCGCAATTTCAACAGTAAATGTCGCAAAACAAAAAAAATCATGTTCGTTCTCTAACGTTAAAATCAACAGTTAATGTCGCACAGAAATTCATAATCAACAGGAAATGTCGCACACAAATTAATAATCAACAATAAATGTCGCATTTTTATCGCTTCAAAATTTCTCTCTATGATTATTTCAATTAGAGAGCATTAACTTAGGTACCAGTTGGTTATAAACAAAGAATAAGCCACCTGCAACTTCATAACACATTCTGCATGTATGCAAAACATTACACACAAAGCTTGAATAAATCGTCAGAAAGTGATATTTATATATAGCAGTTATTTTGAGATTACAGTGAAGTTTTTTGAGTTTGTGTATGAAGAAAAACTTTTCAATAACCCCTTTCCTATTTTCATTCTTTCCCTTAGTTATCTGGCTTGTGATATTTGTTGTAGAAAATTCAGACATTTTTGTTTTTAACTTTGGGACAGTTGTTGTAACGAATGGCAACATTAATCATTGATAAGTGGATGTGGTAAAGTGATTTCTATCTTGCGACATTTACTGCTGATCATCGATTTTGGTGCGACATTTGCTGTTGCGACATTTACTGTTGGGTTTGCGACATTTACTGTTGATTTGCGACATTTACTGGCGACGTTGCGACATTTATTGTTGATTGCGACATATCTTGTTGATTGCGACATTTACTGGTGTAACATTAATAACTTGTTTTTGTTAGAAAATCAATGCCATTGATGAACTTATATCGACTTAAAAGTTATCAAGTTACTATAAGATCTATATAAGAGAAAAAGACTCATCTCTGTAATCACGTCTCCGTTCTCAGCGCAACTTCAAAATGTGATTATATAAAGCCGTAAAACGCTGCATGAAGTTTTTTCTTTAGTAAATCTGGTGGTTCCAAGTCAAATTATGATATGTAACTTTTCCCTTACATACTTAGTGGTAACATTTTCGTCCCCTTTCTTGTGGATGAATCCACAACTATTTATTCAACCCCCCTTGTTTTTACGTAATTCATTGTTTCGCTGAATGCATGATTTTATTGCTTTGTAATAAAACTAAAGTTAATAGAAATTATTATAATAAAAACCGGTAATGTTAATTAAACCATTGCAGTTATAATATTTTCACTGAAACCCGAAACATGTCCAAGTGTGAAGAAACATATGATAAGCACCATTCAATTTCTGATACATTAGTTTTAGGAAAATACAAGACGAAGATAATTGGTAACTCTATCATTTTTTACATAATATTTGAGCAACTACATTTTTACTGACGCTCATTTCTGCGACATTTCTGTATGAAGTCTTATTTTTATTTATTTCTTTTATTTATTTAAGATCTTTCAGAGAGAAGCAAGTTCCAAAGCAAGTTCCGAGAACTTTGATTTCTTTGTGTGTATCGTTGTTGGGATTATATGTTTCACTTCTGATTGGTGCAAACCAATGGATCCGTGTGCAAGAGTTTTTCCATGCTGTTGCAGTGTTGACAACGCTCTTTTGGACTTCAATAGAAGGGATCAACTTATACAGTGTTCTAGTGTTTACAAGATTTGGAGATGAAAATAAGCTATATCGATGGTTTTCATTATTTGCTTGGGGTGATTATTGTTTTGGAAATTAGAAGAATTTGGTATTATACATGTGTGATAGGTTGGCTTTGATATATATCTTTGAAATTCATCATTCGTTGGAAAATTGCCTTATATGATTAATAATTAACTAAACATAAGTTATATAACTTGTTGCATTGACTTCAACCTCAGATAATTAAAGAGAAACCCTTGTTGAAAATGTTTTAGTGTCGCTGGTTTTTGAGTTATTTAAATCGGTTTTCAGACCCTCTAATTAACTAATCCCCTTGATATTTGTTTTAAGTGTCTTTTAAAACTTGTCATGTGTGGTACAGAAAAAGCTTGTTTTCTTCTTTTAATGTGAATTAATAGAGCTCATTATCAGAAATGCTAAATCTGCAAAGTGTTTGATAGATTTAATATTATCAAATTTTGAAATTCCTACTTTTAGTCGATGTCACGAAGGCATAATTTATGCTGTAAAACTGTAGAAATGGTAAAATCCTATGCGCAGACTTCACACGACAACATCAGTCATATCTTTAAATTGACTGCGCTACTTAATGTTTAATGTTTCAGTAATTGCCACGTTGCTGTTATCAACAAAAAGAAATTTGCTAGCTTACATGTGTTAATGATTTTTTAAAGCTCAAGACACTGTAAAATTCCTGAAAAATTTTACCATAGAAAAAGTGCTTTTTGCAGCAAAATTGATCCATTCCATTTGGTTTGGCTTTTTCTAAGGTTAAAAATAAATGTATGCACTAGAAAAAAATGTTCTGTGCTAAAAATCGCAGTAAATTGCATACTTTACTATATTCAATTTGTTACCATCTTCTGAAAACGTTACTTTGTGTCTCAAGAACTCACGTTACTCATATTTCTTTCATAGTTGTGTTAAATCTGGTTGGACATTCTACTTTGGTTTATTCAATTTCCGCGCGCTATGCGTAGGAAATTGTTTGGTTTACACATTCTATCTATCTATCTATCTATCTATCTATCTGAGTGTCTATGTAACAGTTTTTTGCCGTTTTCGGAAAGTCCGTTCGCATTTCGGATTGTTTGTTTATTCAGAATAGTTAATGACTGACCTATGCCAGGAACTTAGGATAGGTTTGACTAAAATTGGGCAATTTAGACAAGGTGCTGATTTAGAAGTTGACGGTCATTTTGTCAGACTTGACTAAAATTGGACAATTTGGGCCAAATTTGGACCAAATTACGAAAGTTCTTCAAATTTTATGAAATTTTGCATGTATTACAATTGAAAGGTGCTGATTTCAAATTTGACAGTCATTTTGTCTGAATTGTTAAAAAATCATTCAACGATTATCTAGATAAACATGAGCATCTTATTGAAGATAAAAGGCTTTCTTTTGAAGAATTTGAGACAGCATTTAAAGAAATTAAAAGGAACAAAGCCACAGGAGTAGATGGTATAAATTGTAATCTTCTCTTGGACCTTTACAATGAGCTGAAAACTCCTCTTTTCTATGTATTCAGTCAGTCAATTAAAAAAGGGGTTTTCCCGGACGACTTGAAAATTGCAAAAGTAATACCTGCCTTCAAAACAGGAAACATAGCCGAAGTAGGAAATTATAGACCCATTTCCGTGTTATCAATTATATCTAAAATCCTATAACTTTATAGATAAACATAAATTACTTCATAAAAGACAATTTGGATTTCAAAAAAATACGTCGACAGAACACGCAATTCTTCAATTAGTTACTGACATCACAAACGGGTTCTCCGAAGGTAAATACACGCTTGGTGTATTTATTGATCTCTCAAAGGCTTTTGATACTGTCAATCACGAAATTTTGTTAAAAAAATTAGAACTTTATGGAGTTTCAGGAACGACATATAAATGGCTTGAAAGTTATCTAAAAAACAGAAAACAATATATTAGTTATGACAGAGGAAAGCTATCTCAAGCACTATTGATTAAATACGGGGTACCTCAAGGATCAATTTTGGGGCCTTTGCTGTTCCTTCTATATGTTAATGATTTACACAAAGCTTCGTCCGAAATTTTCCATGTCATGTTTGCCGATGATACAAATCTCTTTAAATCTGGTAAAGACCTAAATACACTGTTCTCAGATATGAATAAAGAACTCAAACAAGTTTCAACATGGTTTAAAGCAAATAAACTATCACTTAACACTTCTAAAACAAAGTTTTCTATATTCCATACATTGTATCAAAAACGGAAATTTCCGATTATAATTCCAAAACTAGAAATCGATGGAGTCCATATTAAACGTGACACGGTAACAAAATTCCTTGGAATACAGATAGATGAAAACTTGACTTGGAAAAACCAAATAGAGTCCGTCATATCAAAAATTTCAAAGAATATTGGTATTCTCTATAAATCTAGAGCGATTTTAACGAAGAAGCAGATGGCTGAATTGTATTTTTCATTCATACATAGTCACTTGACATATGGTAATATAGTATGGGCTAGCACACACAGATCCAAATTACTAAAACTGTACAGGAAACAAAAGCATGCCATCCGAGTAATAAATAACAAGGATAAATTTACACATTCAAAACCACTGTTCAACGAAATGAATATCTTGAATGTTTTTGAGATAAATTTGTTTCAAGTACTATTATTTACATTCAAATGTAAGCTTGGTGTAGCACCAGTAATATTTCACGATATTTATACAATAAAACCTTCCGGAAAATATACAACAAGAACAAACATGTTATTAGAGCCAAAAGTTAAAAACAAATCTCAAGAATTCAGTATTCGCTATCGCTCACCACATATTTGGAATAAAATGTATACGCATTTAACACAACAGAATTACGAAAACATTACTATCCCTGTCTTTAAAACAAAACTTAAGACAATCCTTAAAAACCTCGAAAATGTTTCTGATAATTTCTAATAAAAAAAACAAAAACAAAAAAAAAACAAAAACAAAACAAAAAACTATCAAGCAAAATAAACTTGATATTCTGAAGTCTGTACTTTTGATAACATAGCAAATAATGAGCAGACGGTTCTCGATGATAAGACCAACAAAGGTCTTCTATGAGTTCTCCGAACTCTATAGTATTTACATATTATTCTCTTGCGACTATTTGTTACGGAAAATAATTGTATTATCTTAGAGTTGAAAATATATGTATCATATCTTATCTCTTACCAAATTTCGAAAGTTCTTCAAAATTCATGAAATTTTGCATTTATTACAATTGAAAGGTGCTGATTTCAAATATGAAAGTCATTTTGTCAGAATTGACTAAAATTGGACAATTTGGGCGAAATTTGGACCAAATTTTGAAAGTTCTTCAAATTTCATGAAATTTTGCATCGATTACATTTGAAAGGTGCTGATATCAATTCTGGCAATCATTTTGTCAGATTTGACTAATATTTGACGATTTGGGCCAAATTTGGACCAAATTTCGAAAAATCTTCAATTTTCATGAATAAACATCGTGTGTAAGATATTGGTGAACTGTTTTTCTAGCCCCGAAACATCATAGTGAATTGCAAAGCTGTCATAAATTCAAGAAGGGAGTAATTTGATGAATTCCAGACTGTATCAAATCATTAGTCAGTGTACAAGTCATTCAGATATCTTGAAAATTAGCCTAAAGCAATTTCCTCAAGAGCTGATGCGGAAATTGTTCAAGCCATGAGGCTTCTAGTTATTACTGATATGCACTATCCTTTCCATCATCTTTTTGCAACATTACATGGAATAAAAGCATCATCGTCATTTGATGTGCGATGTAGCAAGAAAATTAATTATTCAACGGAGTTAAGACGTATTGCAGAATTTTTAATATTACTAGGAATGACGTGGACATTTGCAGTTTTTTCAGTAAGAATTGCAAAGGCCATTTTCGACTGGTTATTTTGCCTTTCGAATTTCATTCAAGGATTCCTGATCTTTATTTTGTTCGCTGCTACTAAGGAAGATGTTTGAAAAGCCATTATAAAAACCTTTGGAAAAAACAGTGATAAGAACACGGAAATATCCATCAAATACCACAGAATGTCAGAAACCTCTATGTAACAGTTGGATATGTAGTTGATGTAATTATTGTAGACAATCAAAACTTGTAAAAATTGCAGAATGTGTTTGACACGTAATTACCTATAGACCACGATCTGTGTACTTCATTTGTGTCAGTTCGTGACCTCCCTCGGAGAACCAAACCAAATTTTCACAAAATATAGGCCAAGTTATGTGGATACCAAATCAAAAAAGTTCCCAAGTTTTTCTTTGGCAGTTTTTGAGAAACAAAGTCATAATTTTTGTAAATTTATATGATTTACTCGATTATCTCTTTGTATCAATATTTTTCGATTAATCATGTAATAAAAAACA
Organism: Turritopsis dohrnii; assembly: GCA_027922465.2. NCBI lineage: Eukaryota > Metazoa > Cnidaria > Hydrozoa > Anthoathecata > Oceaniidae > Turritopsis > Turritopsis dohrnii. The sequence goes on from BQMF02000019.1 coordinate 1,023,616, forward strand.
AATGAATACTCTAACCTTTTCATCGATATGCAAGTAATAAATTCAATGAAATGAAATAAACTTAGACGAATTAAAGTAAACAAGAGGCCCACAGGCCTTAAGGTCAGCGCAAATTGGATGCTTAAAATATCACGCGAATACAGCTTGCGACAAAAAAACCTGCATTTCTAAAATACAGCTTGATTAGTTTCTGGAAAACCCATAACGGTTGGTGGACATGCAAATGGAAAATGCAAATTCACTCGCCTTACAGGGGACGTAAAATCCACTATGATGAAAGGACTCCCAAATATTTTCACAATGCAAAAAATTTAAATTGCCCGTGATGATGCCGTGTTTCACAGTAGTATGGAATAGGCCAGATGTCGAATGAATGATAACCGGAGAAACCTGACCTTTCATACAGATTATTTTCTCTAACATTGATAGCCAATCTATATGCCATCAAGACCAAAAACCCAAATTCTTCAGAGCCGAATGACAAATCAATCATAACGTATTACATGCGCATATTGTTTTCCAATAAATTCATTGAACCGAAGTTGTCTTAGCTAAAAGGTCAAGGACAAATTCATTAAAAACATGGAAGCTAAGAATAAGTAATCGGTAAACGTCTTAATAGAAGATCTCCCTGCAATTAAATCGTTCTCCTTATTCGCCGAAAGATTTTTCCGGCAGCATAGGAACCATATGGTTATACGTTATGCATTAACAGAAATCATATGGGCAAGAAAACAACTGCAGCAACTTTGTTACTTTAATCGATTTTATTTCAACTTTCAGTTAATAGTTGGACTTTCCAGCTTTACGTGCTTACAACCTTACGTGCTTAGTTAATCACGCATGTGAGTTTTCGTTTCTACCAATTCAGTGAAGATCTAGTGCCAAGCTGTTGCTGATTACTAAAAATAAAAGTGTAAACAGTTATATAACTGCATAAATTACCAATAAATGCCCATTTAACAAAATGCTGACCTTAAAGAAACTTGCATACAGAGTCATAATTTTAACTTGAAATACTCAAAGTACCATTATACTTGAAAGGAAAATAATTGCTGAATTTCTCTATTTAGGGTGTGGGTAGAGGAGTGAGTCAAAAATGGTCAATCAAACCCTAATTTTCAATTTACTATACGTAATAAGGTAAAATGAATTTTCATTCATGGAAATTCATCAGAAAATTTTTCTTCTTATCTGGTTAAAAATATCTGAAATAATTCTTATTATATTTTGTAATTAACCAGATGGCGCAAAACGGTAGCAGCAATTGTACTTAAAGTTATGAAAAGTTAATACAAAGTTCTTTGAGGCTTGTGTTTTTTTTATAACTCACTGGTGGAAAACTGGCAATAGATATGTTAAAATGATAAGTTAGTGTAAAAAGGGTCTAATCATAAACCACCAGAAATTAATTTATCAAAGACAAAGGAATTATACATGCGTGAGCTGTATATTTTTAAGAAAATTTTTTGTAAGACCATGTGTAGAAAGAAAACCACGCGTTTCGAAAAAAGATATATGTTTTTAATTATAATTTCATGAAACCAAAAATGAATTCAAACAAATAACTGCCTTCTTGAACTAGATCTTTGAAAGTCTTAATACACAAAACAGTGTTATAGCTAACAAACGAGGTAATAAGAAGTTTTGAACTGAAAGTCGTATATTTTCTTGGCAAACCATTCTTTAATAAGGATCATTTCCATACTTATAAATGCGAAACATCAATTTTCTCAATTCCTTTTACAGGAACTTTTTGGTCCTTAAAATTTCAGTTTACAGTGAAGTGTTTACAGGGTATAATGTAATAAAATTGGAAAATTCAGCAAGGGAAAGAGGAAAACATAATTTGCACAACTTACATATAATAAATAATCTATGCAACTTGCCTGACTTTTTTTTTCTCCTATAAATTTATCTCCTGTCAAATACATGGGATACGTGGTTGTAAACGTCTCGATACAATATGCTTCAAGTAATGTTGTTTTTATATTATCTGCAAAAAACTAATTCGACTCATTCTTGCTCCTTGTTGACATAAAGTTTTAGCAGCGTTTCGCTCCCAGAATGCACTACATCAAACTTAAGGGTGGGAAAAGGCGCATTGAAATGAATAATTTATTTATTCATTTAAGTGAAGTGAACCCTGTTTGTATTGTAGTATACTTAAATTGTTACACTGGCGATTCTTTTTCCAAAAATAAATGTCGTGCTTTAAACTTTCCGAGTTTGTACTGCAAAATTGAAAGTTACCAATGATAGGCGTTAAAGCGGGCGTAAAGTACTGTAGCATTACACACTGACTGACAGACACGGGTAAATGAAAGATCAGCTACCTCACGGCGCTGACCAACAAGATGCCCTTACGGGCAGAAAGATTTCTGCAAAATCAGCTGAAGTATGAAAATGGAAGACTAACAATAACATTATTGAAACTTGAATGGTTTTGAATGATTGGACAATAAAATACAATACAATACAACATTGACTGCTGCTCAGTGTAGACTGCACACAGCAGGTGGGAATTGTAACACACAAAATAAAATGAGTTTTGTTATCGAAATATTGAAGTTAAATATGTTCGAACAGCTGACCAAAGGTGTGCTACCAGTGAAAATTTTCATGAATAAATTATTTGAAATTATATGTTGACTCTTTTGAATGTAAAAAGTACTTACAGTGTGTCCACGAGAAAGTGGGCACCTAACTGTCAAGAAGCATATCTTATGTTTTTCGTGCTTGTTTTTTTCAGTTTGTATACCAAAAGAAAGAAAATTTTTTGTTCTCTCTAAATACATGACCTACGTAATAGAAAAATTAATTTTGGGGGAATTATAATCGATTTTACCATGAAACCACGCAATTAAATCAATAATGATCAATTAACGCTTGCTTGAATAGGAGTTAATGACTTGAGTAATATGGAAAGTCATGAAAAATTAAAATATTGTAATAAAGCTGCATTTAAACTTGGAAAATACATATTTTTTTTTAGAAACTTGAAACATAAAAGTTTCATTTCTAAAAATCTTTTACGAAGATTTAAAAAAACTTTTTAAAATGTTTTTTTTTGCTTATAAAGATACTTTGGGAATACAAAGTTATTAAATCATAGTAAAAAACTTAAGGTAAGTTTACACAATGAAAAACATTTGTGCCTTTTCAAAATATTTCATGACAAGCTTATCACAACACCACCAACAGTTGTTGTTTCAACGAAACAAAGAGTTAATTGCTCGTTAAAAGTCTGTTTTATTGATCATTACAAAATTAACAACCGTATCGTAAGAAAAAATAGTCTTTATTCTTTAAAATAAAATTTTTTACAAATAACAACTTATATTTTTGGAAAGCTCGTAAATTCTTCTTTCCAACGGTATAAAAATTGCATTGTATTGGTGAATATTCGAAAAGTTATTAGTGTTTTAAACCAGGTGCCCACTTTCTCGTGGACACACTGTATATATATAATTACATAAACAATACACAAATTACATATAAAAGAAATGTGTGACATAACAATCAACCCAAAATGACCTATTTTAATCTAACACAATAGAAGAAAAGTTTATGAAAATTCTTTTAGAAATTTGAAAAGGTTGAATGATCTTTACAAGGCATGCCGAAAGTGTAATTGATAGTATGTAAAACTTTATTGCATATATACATCTGAATGACATGAAACACTGTTTATTTTGGGTATACAAAATACAATTAAGTTAATATAGATCTTTTTTGATATCACAGTGATTACATATGAAAATCCCGTAATATGCTTTAAACATTTGATATGCACTTCCAATCTTCTTAATTACATACAAACAGAATTCCCAATGTTGCAAATACAAAAAGGAATCAAAGATCTTGATCATTAAAAGTATATGCTCTATAAATTTATACCAAAATTTACCAAAATTTTGTATTGTGTTACTAATAGTACAGTATTTTGAATTTATACACAGTTAAAACATTTCAATTTGCCAGGATAATGATCAAGGCTATATTATTACAAAACACAACGCGATTATAGAAAAAACATATCAACAAACAAATCAACAAACATAAAATAATAATAAATACATAATAGTTTATATGACGCTCGACCCACACACAAGCCACATACAAACAGGAATAAATTCACAACAGATAAGGGGCATTGTCAGTATAACTTAGCTAGAAAATCATCAATCAAAAGTGGTGCAGAGCAGACAACTACTACTTAATGTTGGAGCTGAGGAGGAAACGGTATTAAAGTATTACAACCCAAACAAGAAATAAAAAAATCTTTTGTATCTAGAAAGGCTTAAACATTGAAACATTTTTCCCTAATACGAACACATAGCTCTTTGACTCAAAACTTCTTACTTTACAACTTCTTAGTTAGAAAAGAATTATCACACTACAGTAGAATATTATATGTACTCCTCAGAGCTTCATAAAAGCACAATTGACACTACAAAAACTTTATTGACACTACAAACACTTTAAACTATATATACCGACAGACCATATATTTATTTACATCTGAATGAAAAATACTTACTTTATTTTGGAATAAAGTATACAGAATAATGAGTGTACATTGATCATTTCTGATTTCAAAGTAATTACGTAAGTAAATCATACACAAACTTCAAACATTTAAAATTACTATCAATCTTTCTTTTTACGAATGGACTAATTGCAAACAAAAAAGTAAACAAAAATTTGATCATGAAAAATACAAAACTGAAAGTTGAATGTTTTTTACAGAATGTGAAGTGTTTCGAATTGTATATCAAAATTAGGAAGGCTGTCCATAATTAAGAGACATTGATAACCTTAAAACTACTGATCACCGACAAAAAACAATACTGCACTTCAAAGCATTATACAAGCACATAAGCTTAAAATATAGCTAGAGTGAAACATTAAAGATATAAAAAGTGGTGCATAGTAGGCAGACATTTGGAGCTGAGATGGAACTTAAGCTGAGCTGTACGCATCCAGAGCTTAAAGAGCATTACAGCCCACATTTGAAACAAACAATGATCTTTTTTTAGAACAAATCTCAGGCATTAATCTCAAAAACAAAACATACCTTTTCATTCTGTTTATAAAATGAAACGAAAAAGCACCATTGAATCATAATAATATAATATAACATAATAATAAATTACTGCTACAGATTTTATTCTTCATCTTCAGTTTTGGAAATGTGCATCTTCTTTAATTATACTGACTAAAGCTGCTTTGGGATCTTTTTGGTTGGTTCTTTGTTGTGAGTTTCTTCGACTGAAATGCGTGACTTTGGCTTCGTGTAAACTTTCGCACGAGATTTCAAAAAACCGCTAGGTTTGGACAGTAAGAAGAAGAACAAGATGCCCTTGCAGGCATAAGGATTTCTGCAAAATCAGCTGAAATATGAAAAAAGAAAGACTATGACATTCTTGAAATCTAAGAAAAGTTTAATACACAATATATATTTATTAAATTTCTGATCATGTACTCCCCAAAAATCTGGATAGAACATAATTGTCACTATGCAAAACTTTATACCAATAAATAACATTAAACTTGATTATATCTGAACGACATAATGTTTTTTATTTCATTGGTACAAAATGATATTAAGGATTCAGTGATCAATTCAGATAAAACAATGAGTATGCATGTAAGTTAATGTAAATGTTACGAATTTATGAATTCAATATGTCTTGCCTATCATCCTAGTAGAATTCCTAATTCACACGAACAAAAAAGAAAGAGTAGATTTTAATGATACAAAATACATCAACATGAACATTAAATTTTTAATTACGTATACTCGCCAGAACATTATGAAAGGATAACAACACAATACGAAACATTACATTAACTCCCAATAAACTTAATGAACTTATCACTGTGATTACGTAGTAGGTCAATCTTCCTAATTATTAAGACTTCCCAAACACAAAAAGTAAACAAAGATTAGGATTATGAAAAATTAACCTAAACTTATACCAAAATTAGCAAACATAACTGAAAGCAGAAATTTGAGTTAAAAGATGTCCAGTATTTAAAAAATTACAGTCAATCAAGGTAAGTTTCAATTTACTATCGTAAATAGTAAGTCCCCATTCCTAATTCAAAACATTGATAATACAGCCAAGACCTATACAAGTAAATAAGCTAAAATAGCTAGAGAGAAACATCGAACATAAAATGATGCACAGGCAGAGAGGGTGGACAATACATCCATGTATGTTGTTGGAGCTGAAGAGGAAACTGAGCTAAGCTGTATGTGTCCAGAGCACCACAGCCCACACATGAAGCAAACGATAGGCTTAAAGGAATCCCAGACATTTTCCAAAAAATAAAAGCATTCCTTTTCACACATTGTTTTATAAAACATTGAGAACTTGCTTTTAGAAAAGAATGAACGCAGTAGAATCATCGTAAGATAATTGCCCCCGCAGCGAGCGTAAGCGAGCGAGGAGGCATAGTAGTTTCACGAGATAGGCGAAAGTCAGTTTTCGATTTTGTTCATCATCATCTTCCAACTTTTCGTGTTGCTGTTACACGGTGGTATACAATTATTAGCTGACTTTGCTTTCCGTTTCAAAGCATGGTACTGTAGGTGGGAGAAAGAATGTTTTTTGGTATCTTTTTCTAATTTATTATTATATTATACTATGTTATTTAGGAAGGTAGTATACTTAAATTGCTTAGACATTTTTCATATTACTTTTGTGTTGTTTTAGTAAAGGGAACGACAAGGATTTTGAAGCACAGCTTGAAATCTGAAATTGTACCAACCATGTATTTTATTTTTGTATATATGATGTTTTAGCTCTAAATCTTGACTAGTTTTTATTTTGAATCAAAGCTTGAAACGCTTGAAATGATTTCTAGTGGATTTTTCGCTTTAAATTTTTTTCGAAAAAGTTTGTTTTTGCTCTTTTGGTTTTCACAGAATTTCTTTAATTTCTTAATCTTATTTTGATTATAAAATACGTATCCATGCTTGCAGTTCACACATTTCTTCTGTTTCTAGCAATACTTTCTGATATTACTTGTTAAGCCTTATTTACACTTTTTAAAAAGTATATCAGCATGAGTGTGACTAATGCCTAAGTGATAGCAAAAAGTAACAAAAAAGTTTTATGCAGATTTTCAGCTGTGAAAGTAGATCTATTTTGGTTTGCATATTCCAAGTTAGTGTAGCCACCGCTACACTATGCCACAAGATTACACTACTCATTAAATTCGTTGCATTGTCAAACTTAAATATTTTCACTTCAAAATATGTGATTTCGGCACGCGCTTTCTTTACTGCATACAGACACTGATCTCGATTTATATTTGAAATATTGTGTATCTTGCCATACATAAAAGACTGGGTTTGTCGATATATTTAGAGTATGCCTCTCGTCAGGCCCTAAATCAATCATAAATCCTTAAATTACAAAATGTTTGTATCGGAAAGTTTTCTTTTTTAATGTATAGCTTGCTGTACAAATTGGAAAGCTTGAACGCGGGGGCATTTTTAGCTAAAGCTACATGCTAGTTATAAAGTTCTCCCCTTCTCCCTTAAATCTTCTTTTAAATCTGTTCAATCTTGATCAATCAAGACGAGGGGTTTCTTCGGTTTCCTCTACCATTATGCGAAAGGCGTGCAAATGTGAAGTCGAAAAATACCCGGTTGATCACATGGCGAAAATTCACAAGCCAATAAAATAGCGCTATTAAAGTTAATTAGCACCCTCTCGTAATAGTGGCGCTCTATGCGCCAATAAATTTTGAGACGGCGGCTGTATGAACCAATGAACTTCGAGATAAAAAAAATCGCTAGGTTTGGACAGTAAGATGAAAAAAAAACCTAAGAAAAACAAAGACGATCGTAAAGGCTTTCTTGCTTACGCAGAAATCCAAAAAGAACAGAGCCGGTTTTAAGGTATTCCTTGCTTTCGCAGAAATCCAAAAAGATGTCTAGCGACGGGGATGAAAGTGTTTGTCTTATTTATTTTGCTAGTGTAAATGACGGTGAAGTAAGGCAGAAGAAAAAAAAGACGAGAGTGTTCTTATTCATATATTATATGTAGAGATCAGGATTTTGTTGCTGGCAAATAAAGAAGTTCGCATCTAAAAACAAAATAAAAGTCTAAATATTCGGAATTTTTTTATCAAGCACCAATATGGTGACAAACTGCATTGGTATTCCTGTGTAATGAAGATGGTGGGGAAGTACTTTTTGATGACAATAATGAATATCTTTCTTCACAAAGATCTTTACTCACAATCTTCGTAAACTTATGACACTATAATGTTTTAGAAGAAACATTAAGTGGATCTGGTACAACTCATGTCACCTCATGATATTTGCATATCCATCACAGGTTCTTTATTTAGCGAAGAATATTGTTTTTATGTTAATAAATGTGAAAGATCTGGTAGACACTGACTGACATTGCTATACTAAAATATTTTTTTTAGAAAAAACGGAGTGTTTTGACCAGAATAACCCAATTTTGATTGTCTCTGATCCTCTTCAAAATTATTTTAGATACCTTGATTCAGCACATCTCACTCGTAAAATTTTGGCAGTTAGACTCATCAGTTATTTTACGATGTTGGACTGATTTTGATACAATCCATGCACAATTTTATAAGTTTACTGACATTGTTTCAACTATCTTATACCTACTATTATAAATGCACCGTGACTGATATTTCTACATCAAGCAAAAATTTTAAGACTGATATCAGAAAAAAAGCCAACAAGCTCAAAAGACAGCAGATAGTGATAGCTTTTGATGTGGTTGTCTGTGTGAAAATTCAAATGGTGAGGTGGATACATAAATAGTTTCTTGATCGAATTGTTGTCAGGCTAGGAGATTTTCATATAGTAATGTTATTATGAACCGTTTCGAAAATCTTTCGAGATGCTAGTTAACAAGTAAGTAAATATGAAAAATATTTGATATAGTCATAGTATACAATGTATGCTTATATGAAAACATTATGTCAACTAATGGTTAATGGTATACAGGGTGCTTTTTATACTGTAGTGAGTATTTGTGATATTAATCATTTTTCTTTGAAATCATTATTGACAACTGATGCAACTTGTTATTCTTTTTTTTCTGAAAATCATACTCAAATCACTCCTCCACCGGTGATGCCTAACCTAGCATTGAAACTGTCCTTCTTTTAAAATGCTTTAATTTGAACCATTGTTTTAAGATGTATAATTTGTTTTTGGAATCTGGTATTGTTGCATCTGGTTCACGTCAAGGTGTCACGTCTAGTAAACATTATAATCTAGTATTTGAGCAAAGCTTTTAGTCGTTTAAGATTTCAATCCTACTTGGTTTCAAAATATGATGAAAAGAAAGAAGAAATAGTTGAATTCATTAGTGCAATCATGGGCGTATGAAAAGAGATGGACTCACAACTTATTTCAATAGCTATTCAATTCTATTGTTAAAATCCATTGTTTCGGCATCCCTTTGATACCACTGGATTTTTGTTGAACCAAACGATTATTTATGTGCCAATCCAACGCGAAAAATTGAAATATCAGGGGAATGAAAAATCATTAGCTTTCACAAAACTTTAACTCATTGTTCAAAGCCACAAACAACTTGTTTAATCGTTTTTAAAATGTCTGTGTGTTTGCTAGAAGACGTTACAAGTGAAAATGAAAGAAAATCATGGTACAGCGTTCCTGCTTGTTATGAAGTTAATATTTGCGCCTCAAAAATGCCTAAACTACATAAAACAGAGGGATAGTTCATCTATCTTTTCTGAAAGTTTCAAGTGTTGAAGCTTCAGGAATTCCTGAGGAATCATACTTTAGTTTTGATGTTTTTCTACAGTTTTTAAAAAATGGATGCTAGTTTTACCCGCGTTTTACGAATCTGTACTTCACCAGTGAACCCATACATAACGTCACAGAATGTCAGGTGAAGTGAGTGCCCCTTGAATGGCGATTTGAAAGGGGTTGGGTTATTCTGTTGATTTATCAACACAAAAGACCATCTTGGAAAATCTTTCCAGCAATTTTCTACTGTAAAGATAATGCAAAAACATTTCAGAACTATTTCACACTATGAAACAAATAAGTAGAAGCTTCAATGTGCTTCTTCAAGTATATACAACATCTTATCAACCTCAGAATAAAATTGGAAATCATCTTGATGAATCTGAAAAGAAGAATTGCACCTTGTAACCAATATAATGGAGTGAAGGATTTCATTTGGTGATTTTCTTCAATTAGCATTAATTAATTAACACATCAACATCATGACAGTGTCCTGAAGAAACACTAGCCACCAAATTTGGGAGTAACGATTATAGAACCCAAATACAAAACGTCCATGTTTTCTAAAATATTAACAGCACTAAGCTAATGTCAAACAGGTTCTGCTCTACTGTTTTTTCACAAATGTGTGTTGCATGATGAATTCTGCTTTCTAAAAAGAGCACAATAAAGGCAGTAGTACACACCATCAGTGTTGATTGAATATCAAAGCCATTGAAATTTTTTAGCCAATGGAAAACTTTCTAGCATTGAATCTGGACAAGCCCTTGGTTACTAGAATTTTTCATCATTTGAACATGCATTATAACAAATTAATTCAGAGTAACTCACCTAGAGCTCTCCATTTACATTCTTAGAAATAGAATTTAATCTTTCCAAAGGGTAAAGGTTTCAATAAGAGTTATAAGCATTATCACTACCAGTACTGTGTTATTGTCATTACTTGTCATTAAGGAATCACTTGAGAATGAATAAGATTCGTGTTACACAGAGAAGTGTGCTGGGTAATAAGTTGGAGTTACTTTAATCATATAGCTGTTGTTATTGGAAATACAGTAAACAGTAATACAGTTCGAATTATGGAGGTTCGAATTATAGAGATTCGACTGTATAATTATTGCTTTTCACAAATGAATTATTACAGGAATTTGACAGATCAATCAGTATGTTTAGATGCTGCTAAAATACTAAATTACTATATTGTTGTCTTGATGTTTTTATCGTAGCTGGAAAGAAAAGTTTCTTTCTTCTACTAGGTCAAGAAAAGTGTGGGGTTTTTGTTGGTTGACTTTGATATTAGTGGAACAAAATGATTAGGAAGTGATGCAGATTTTGATAAATGACAGCTTCATTAAAAAAGAGAATCTCTTTGTGTCTCCTGAGTTGATGGGAATTCATGGCTGAACAAATTAATATTTTACTTCACCAAACTGCGAATAATAAACTTGGATGTTTTTAGTTATGACAGTGTACATATATAATACTAAAATTCACACTAAAGAAGACCAAATACTAGAGCAACAATTATTTACAGCTTCAATATTCATGTATATATACTCCTTGAAGTAGATAAACTGTTCTTGTCTGTAAATAGCATAGGAAGAGATAACTGAAACATGTTTTTTTTTTCAAAACGAATAAATATTGTGTGTATCGTAAACCAAAGAAAAACACGGTGCTCGGAGTAATAACAAGAATTTTAAAGAAATTCAATGATTGTTTATATCTGCAGAGTATCGACCATGGAATTTTTGCATTAATCTACAACTAAGTTGATAATAATTTCAGTTTGAACTGTCATGTAGTTATCAAAACACACTTCAAACCGATATCTTGCCTTGTCTCATTTTTACAAACAAAAACACTCAAAACTATATCTATCCACATGATATGCAGATATAAACAATTATTTTGTCATCATCATGACATGTCAAAACAAAAACAGTTGTGTAATCAAATCAATAAACTTACACAAAATTAAAAATGACAATATAAACGCTCAGATTAAATTATTTGTAAGTACCATGGGGAAAAAAGAATAATAAAATATCAAAAGCTATCTTGGGGAGCCTCACTTTTATACATTTTCAAGAGGAAATCTGCCTTTAAAACTAAACCCCGTAAACCAAAAATTATCAAGTTAGAATCTTTATGTTTGTTGGGTTAGTTTCTTCGAAATTCTCAGTAAAAAAATAACTTACCTTCATCCAGAGAGAGGCCATGAATAAAGCATGCATAAGGCTTGAATTTCTCGCACATATTTGCACAATGTGGTTTGAAAACATACTGTTTTTGATATTTTATCCTACCAAGCACGCAATAGGTTCTTGCCCTTGAACTCACTGCTGCATTTGATACCAAGTTAAATTTTGACGTCACATTTTGACGTCAGAATACACATCCATTGAAAAATAGGGGGTTGCTGAATATGGCAGATAGATTTCTCGACATACCTAGGTCTAGCCTGTGTCATGGCTTACCTCCTTGCCGCAATTTTTAAGGTCAGTATTGAGTGCCATTGTGTCTAGGCTAGGCATTTCGCACATATGCGAAACGGCTCGCACAATTCTGAAAGACATTACTTGAGATATACGGAGTTACTGCCGTATCTGCAAATAAGCAAATAACACGTACGTCACAAATCACTGCAATGTAAGAAATGCTGAACTACTTTTTTTTTGAGTTTTTTTACAAGTATGTCGGTCGCACAGTTTGACATACCTTAAATCCGCGCCTGTATAATATGTTATATCTATATGCTTTGATGTTAATTCCCTTAGAATAATGGTAAAACATAAAATTGATGTTCAAAAGCTTTGTCACTCCAGGCAAGTCACTGCATTTCACCTGCACATTTTTGATGAGATTTTTAAAGGGGAGGAATTTACCAAGGTTCTCATCAGATCCTCCCCTTGAGTTGAAAAGAATATATACCGTAAAGCTTTGATTAAGCGCACGGGCACTTATAAAATTTTTGAGCCTCTAGGGTGGGCGCTTATTCGAGAGGTTCGCTTATTCGAGGGGTGCGCTTATTACAAAAGAAGAGGATTTGGGAAAATATAAAAACCAAATATGAATATGGTAGTAGAAAGCTGTACTTTTTTCTTTTCTTAAACAATATCTAAATTCATCTAAATTCATTCATTTTATACGTTATAGCAGACTGATGATGACCGAGATGGTCGAAATATATTTCTAATTTTTTTTACATCTGTGTTTACCTTCATTACAACAATATCTAAATCAATATCTAAATCAATATCTAAATCAATATCTAAACCAATATCCTCGTCCTCGTCGTCAATTAATAATGATTCGGGACACGCATCTGTAACATCTGTGACTAAACATTTTATTTGAAAGTTTTATGATTAGTTGTTATGAGAAATTGATACGCAAAGCTATACTTAAAGTTTTCTAAAGGCTTCATCAGCAGAACAAAAGAAAATTACACCATTAAAAATTCATTAACATGTCAGTTGATTGACTTTTAAGAATTCAATGAACCAAATCGTTGAGTTTTTCTTCAATATCTTATCGAAGAACAAATATTTTGGCAAACATTTTATATTAATGGATACAGCACGAAAAGCTCTTTCTTGTGATATAAAATTCCCAATATTTTATAAGACATGTAATGAGATATACGCCTTGAAAGTTGGTGGATAAGACATTTTGATACACACTGTATAAAAGATTTGAGATAATTACCCAAGAAAAAGCAAAAAGGAGATGACATTGTTTGACTTTTATCATATTGAGTTGTAATTGTTTGTTACGGAAACTTTTCATTCAATTCTCAAAGCCTTAAAACGGATAATTTAATTTTAGGTTTTAATCGGAAAATGATATTTTGATGAATTCTGAACTCTAGTAAATAGACCGAACGCTTGTTGTTTATTCCAGCGTTTATATTTATATCTTTGTAAAGTTTACAGTTTGATGTAATGAAACTTTTATTATATTTTGGAAGATTGATGACTTTTTTGCATTCATTTTGAAAATCTTATCTCTTACATGCATGCATGAATTAGATTTTCTTGGTTACATGACAGAAAAATGTTAACCCAGGTTTTGAAGCTCAATCCAAGTTTCCATGAGGAAAAGCAAAACATAAAACCATGGCGACCTTTGATAATATTCTTTCTGATAGTGACGCGTTTTTCTTTGACTTTTAAAAACAAAATCCGCCATATTTGACAGCTTACGAAAAATAAAACATGCAAATTTGATATTCTTGATAACGGATCTGATTGGTTATTAATGTATGCGTGAGCCAATCAAAATAAGTTACATAACAAATAAATCATCTACCCGCGGGAGATTTCAAAATGTCTTATTAAATCTTTGAATATGATACCTGTCGCCTGAGACACGCTTTATTTCAATAGCTCAATAGCAGTTGTGAGTCCTTCTCTTTTTTATACGTCCATGGTGCAATGAAAGAAAGTTTCGGTGAAAATGTCTTTGAAGATATTGTACAAAGTCCTATCTTCCAAGAAACAATTAAGCATTTTCAAGGTTACATTAAAAGAAGATGTTCTGAATCAGAGTTATTTTTATTTGGGAGTGTTTATATAGCAATGGTATAGTTAGTGTTGTTACATTTTAGGGCTATTCGTACGGGAAACTTGGATCTTCATCTGTCAACTATTAATTCTATGCTTTCATGGTTCTTTCTTACCATTGATTACAGTAAATACTGTTAATTTTGTTCGCTAAATATGATATTCCTGTGCTTAGATTTCATTGTGTATATTACTCACACTGTGTAAATGCTGTGAATCCAATTACCAAACTATACCATGAAATGTTGTATATATATTTGTTATATTTGTTGTAATGTACGTAATCAATTTAATGGGATTTTTCTAAGCACTTTCCAACTACCGTTTACCGTAGTTGAACTCAATCTTGAATTGAGTTTAGAAACTTAATTATTCATCGTCAATTAAACCTATATTAACTCTTTAATGTGTAGTATTTAAAAACTTGTTTTGAGAAAGTAATTAGGTATAGTTATGCCATTATTTACCAAATATTCTGTTGCTAGGGAGAACGACCACCGTTGCTAAGGTAATTTTGAAATTTCCCTCGTTATATGAATTCATTTCTTCACCTAACGAAAGAATTTCATGTTATTCAATAAAATTAAAAAGCATCTTTGTTTCCAACTCCCTTCGTACACCTCTCATGACTAGGTCTGTTTGCGGACATCGAAATCTCTAAAATTGCGGAGCTTCCAGGGGCTTTGCCTACCTAGAACCCCCTCAACGTCTGCCCTGGACTGTTTAACTCAATCTTTTCTACCAAAAACGGTAGTAATCAAAAGTGCTTTAAAAAATCCCGTGAATATTAGTTGGGAAGGTTAATTATGTACAAATATAAAATTCCATAGTTTTTCTACCCGTCCAAAATTACGCAGTTATGAAGGTTATTTGATGTTTTCTCGAGTCAGACTCGTTACTTGCACGATTGCTAAAATGTTTTGACATTAATAAGATTAAAAGCACTCTCAACAAAAACAAAACTTTATTTTTAACAAATAATCTCACAAATTTGAAAATCCTTACGTTAGTTTTGAAATTTTACCAACGAAACAATCAAAATCGATAACATACGATGAACATACGCACGATAACCGTTACTTTGAGGCCTAATTACTCGAAAACCGCAGGTGGAAAACTTGGGAACTCTTCGACTTTCAAATATACTCACTGAAAAACGCCAAAAACAGGAAAATCAGTTGCTTCTGAGAGGTAGGTCACGAAAAGTATTTTCCCGGAGCTTTTTTTATGTGATGAATCATGATCTAAATACCGATTAAAGAGGTTTTTAAAAAGTGAAGTTTTTAATAAAACGGTTTTGAAAAGAAGTTTTTAAAACGTTTTCGGAGAGAAGTTTTTAAAACGTTTTCGAAGAGAAGTTTTTAAAACGTTTTCGAAGAGAAAACAAGAGGCCAAGAGGCCTGAAGGTCAGCACTTTCGCCAAAGTTGAAAAATGTTTGACTGTGAAGCAGAATGAAATAATCATGTTTTTGTTCCAGGAAGGTCAAAATAGGAATTCATGAGGTAACTGAAGTAATAGTGATGTAATAGGGGGAATAAGACATTCAATGATAAAAACCAAACAGGTGTGCTCTCAAAATTGTGTCCATGTACCAGTGTCATTGTAACAAAACTTAGGGGCTGTTCATATGGAGGTGAGCTGGCCCGGTTAGCCGGGCTAGCTCACTTAGCAGAGATCTCACTGTTATTAAGAAATCTTTATAAAAATAAATTGTGTTCATATGAAAAGCGGGCTGGCTCACTTAAGTGAGATCTCATTTCATTTGACCGGGATCTCACCCAAGTGAGATGAAATTTGTTCATATGAACACACCAGCCCGCTTTGGTGGGATAGATTTTAGACAAGTGCGCACGCGTCAAAATTCGAATAATAAAAAAACAATACTCTTATTAGTCACGTGATGTAAACAACATTCTCCAGCCCGGTTAAGTGGGATGAGAAAAGCCATATGAACGCGGGGTGAATTTTATCTCATTCAAGTGAGCCAGCCCGGTTAACCGGGCCAGCTCACCTCCATATGAACAGCCCCTTAATTCAAAATAATGTGTATCTAGAAATTAAAGATACAAAGCATATCAAACACTTATCAATGTCTTGTTGAGTTTTATGTACAGTTTTATGTATGCTATATCTAAGGACGTCTTTACAATGAAACAAATGGGATTATCTTTGAAGTGAATTGAATAAAATCGGATTGCGAATAAAACAGGCTTGTATTAAAATCAAAAGAAGTAACCAATTCCTTAAAAATGCTTAGAGTATACTTCTGAAGTAAATTTCATGCAGACTGTAATGATAACAAAGAATTCAAAGTGACAAGACAAGAGTTCAAAAACAAACGTCTCACACACATTAAAAAGATAACTGATATATTAAAAAAAACATATACAAGTGCTTGTATGAGTGGTAATGTCATTCATAATTTTTGCCCTTCTTCACTGAAAATGAAAATAAAAGCATGCAAAAACAACTGCAGATTATTTTAAAGATTAAAAAATCAAAAGGGACTGCTGGTCATGCAGAGAGAGTGTAAAAAACAATTTAAAAATACGTGACGAAATTGAAAACAAAAATGACAAGACTTTATAAATATGTGAGGAGCTTTTCTGCTTAAATGACTACGCATAGGTATTTTGTTCATTAAAATGTTGAAAAAAGGGATGTAGAGTTTATAAACATATATATTTCGTTCTTTTGCTTGATAAATACTACATTACATTACACTTACATGAGTATTTAGCTAAATGCTTTATAAACTTCAAGATGTTGTCTGTTTATTTTTGTGTGGATGACTAGATAAATTTCTCATTTTATAATTATTATTTTAGAAAGGGTAAAGTAACATTGAAAACTCGACTATATTGATGGACACATTTGTACGAATACATAAAAAATAACACATATCCGATGTACTGAATGTAGGAGGTCGTTTTGGAGGCAGCGCAGAGCTCTCTCTATCTCCAGGTCTGACCAATATAGCACAAAACACAAAATCTAACTGAACAGTATACAAACAGGTTCAAGAATTATAGTATACGGTGATAATATTACCATCCCTTTACTTCTCTGGTGAAAAATAACCCTTCCTGTACCTTTTATTTCCAAAACGATATCTGTGTGACGGACTTAAAACCATTAAGCCCATGTTTTAATTTCAAGCCGCACTCACCCTGATAAAATAGCTGTAATTATAAATTACCTGAAAAACCTAAATTAAGCCACGATTAGTAAACAGCCTCTAGTGATATCAGCCTTCAGTGAGGAATCCAGGCTAGAACTGTGGACAAAAATTCTGGAATAACGGACGGAAGGACAAACGCTAATGAAAGATCAGCTGCTTCGCGCTGACCAAAAATTCTCAAAAGCGGACATTTGAGACAAAAAAAATTTTAAAACTGCTTCAAAAACCTTTTAAAACGCCATGTATCGTACGAGTTTTCACCAGCAAACTTGATTGTTTGAAATTGTCAGATTAGGGAGATTCGTAAAACCGACGAGCCTGTGACACGAAAAAAATCAATTACTTGTGAGAATTAAAATAATAAAAAGTTACTTTAGAGATTTAAAGCCTTTTCTTGTATCAAAAGAAACATCATTACTTTACACGCTTATTTCAGGTGTTGATGTGAAGTTTCTAATGACTTTGTAGGGAAAAATTCACGAACAACTCTACCAAATTGTATATAATTCCCTACAAATCTATAGAAAAATAGTTTCGTGTAAACGAAACATGATTTTTCCGAATCCCGCTAATAAACAACATCCTTGGATACTGCTTCATTTGTTCAGTTGAAAAAAACAACAATTGATTTCACAAGAAGAGTGTTATTGTTGAGTAATATTAACAGATGGATGGTTTTTTCGTAGTAGAAATTAAGCGTTAGAACTCGTGTTGGTAAGGAGTGTGTATTTTAAAGTTACCCTTCATTTTTATATGATTTTACAAAAACTAAAGCCCCCCACCCCGAAATCATGTTGAAATTATAAATTTTGAGTGCTTTTATAGGCAATCTAGAGGTAGTATTTTTCAAACTGGAACTGGAACCGAAACGCTGCCAGAGTATATACTTATTAAGTCAGTGAAACTAGAGAAAGAATGTGATTGTTTTTTTCGCTATGTATGCTTTAATTTTTTTTTGTTACTTTACGGGCAACGATCAGAAAATGTTGAAGGGAGTTCAATTTTTCTTTTTGTTCCGAACCATTGTCCGAACAGAAAGGAAAGGATAGATATAAACCAAAGTAGATTTTAGTATGATTGATCTTTTTCATTCCTGTCAGTGGAAAATTTTCGAGAAGTGTAAAACGGTCTTAACAGTCGAGGAAGTTTCGAAATCTCTAAACTCACGAAAGCGATATTTATTTATTGAAAACACGTAATCGAAATAACTTTCAGTAACTCTGATCACATAGCGTTAGGTGAGAATTATTTTGATCTATCTCCAATTTTTTTAAAATGAGAAAATTAACTGTTAAAGTTCATATCCTCACTGAATCTTTAAGAAACAAACAAGATAAGACTGCCGTTTGAAGAAGATTTTGCGCTTGTTTTTGGAAGAAGCTCACGGAGAAAGAACAAAAAAATCCTGAAAAGCTGGAAAATAATCGAGGCTCATTTTTTACAAGATTTGAGATAGATAATTGAGCCTTATTGCTAATTTAAAAAGGCGAGGGCTCAAAAAGAAGCTAAATTTAGAATGTAAAAATGTTGCACGTGCAAAGAATGGCACCATTAATTTTGTGAGAGGAATTTATGACTGAATATTTTATTAACACAAGTCTGGAGGAGTTGTAGGTATCAAAAGTAATTTTCCGAAGAAATTTGATTTGTGTTTATTCAATTTGTGTTTGTGTTTGTAATGGCAACAGGCTAGTATTATTAGTAATGAGTGGTAAAAAAGCTGATGTCATTTGAAGTTATGAGAAAAACTTGATTGCTTCTTGACAGGATGTTGAAAAATGTTTTTTGTAAGTAAAGTTGAAAATTACCTTATATTTATCTAGTGTATTGGAAATTGTTTGTTCAGGTTTCTTAAACTTTGGAAACCCCGAACCAAACGTAATTGCTTAAAACTTGGAGTTGCTTTGGGAGACGTTACCCATGGCGCTAAGCATGGTATTTCTCTCAGATGTATGTACCAATTCTGCTATACCAATTATGCTATATAAAAATAATACAAAAAATAAACTCTACAGAGATTTCCCTGTTTTATTTTGATCCATTGATACGTTTGAAAGTGAAAGGCATACTAAGATGAAGTATTTTAGTATGTCATTTAGCCAATCTAGAAGGAAAAAAATGATTGAAAATTTTTTGGGCTCCTCAGACACTTAATCTGAGCCACCCTATCTTAAAGGACTGGTCTACTCAAACAACTAGTTTCTTTTAAAAAATTCGCGCTGTTTTATTTTGTAGGTCCACATTTTATTTTGTTTAAAAAATGTTTTATGACGTATGTTGGACCTTCAACTTTTCTTCTTTTATTACCGCACCTTATGCATGACAGATAGTAAAAAGAGATTTCATTACTGTAAAGAAAGAAAGAAATTGTAAATGCGGTACACTGTGCAGCAATTAATTGTACCAATAGCTCTAGTAAGAAAAACAGAAGAAAAATTAAGTTTTATTAAACTGCCCAAGGAAAAAATTCTCAAGAAAACATGGATAGTAAAGTTGAAAAGAGCAAATTTGCCGAAAGAGGAAAATGTATTTGTTTGTCATTTACATTTTGAAGAAGATTGTTTTCAAAGAGATTTAAAAAAAGTAAGATGCTTTATTCTTTTGTCTTTATCGAATTTCCATCAGATTATATTTCTTTCACTGCCACAGCATATCCTTTTTAGAACGTATTACTCGGGCTACTTTCGAGAAGACTTCTAAACGGATGAAGCAAAAATGTGTTGGATAAAAGTTTGACATCGCGATCAAACTTTTCATCCAACATTTATAGCTTCATCGAACACATTTTTTTGTTTCGGATGCGTTTGACCACTTTTTCATCCAATACTATGTGAAAATGATGTCATTCTATAGCAAACGAATGCCATTTCGAATATTAAAACGTTCGAATTTTGAATATTTTTTAAAAATAAACAAGATCACATTTTTGTCAATTTTCAGTAGTATAGTTTCAGTACAAAGATGAGCAGCAAAGAAGGAACCACGATGAGCGATAGCTCAGCTGACAGCGTCGATTTTGGTTAAAGAGAAAGCCTTCAAAAGATACCAAACCAAGATAATAAATAGTTCAAAAATTAGCTCTTGAACGGTGATCGCATATGCTCCCAACTCGCTCCTTCTTTTCATCCATTCTCTGGTTTTTCCCCGGCGCGGCCTTTCGTCGTCAAAGAATCCAAAAGTTCTGATAAAACAACAGGAAAGAGAATCTACATGTCCATCACCATCTTGAGTTTTGTTCGAAGGAGAGAATGAATGGACATGTTTTGTTTTTATAGAAGGAGAGAATGAATGAAAATAGATGTTCGATGAAATGTTGCATGATCGTTTGACCAGCAACGAAATGTTCATCCAACTTCCATCCAACATTCATCCAACAAACGTGCAACACGATGGTGAAAATATTGGATGGAATGTTGGACACGTTTTGCCTAAGCTTTGCGAATCGGGCCAAGTAAATTGAAAAAAAAAGAAAAAAAGAGTGACAATAAAGTTCTTAATGAAGCTGTTTCCTTATTTTTTATTTCCTTATTTTTGATTTTGAAGCTTCCGATGGCTGGCTAAAAAATGGAAACCGTTTTGTTTTAAAATGTTGTTTTTTCTTGTCCTTTTCATTTCCGCTGTCCTAAGCTTCCTTAATTCAGATATCCTTTCATGGACTTTTAAAATCAGAAATGAAAAACTATTTCATAAGTTATCTTTTTACTTTTGAACGGGATCGTAGCTGAAAAAAAACAAATTTAAAGCATTTCTGTTGGAATGGGTTACGAGATCTAAATGAGTCAGACCAAATTTTCCGATTTTTTCTCACCTTTTGATGTAACGAACTCTCAATATAACGAATTTTTTTCATTTCCCCTTGGAGGTTCGTTATATCGAGAGTCCACTGTAAATAATAAAGTTCTTAATGAAGCTGTTTCCTTATTTTTTATTTCCTTATTTTTGATTTTGGAGCTTCCGATGGCTGGCTAAAAAATGGAGAAAGTTGCGGTACTCGATTGTTATCAGCACTCAAACAATCTCCCTCTTTATATTTACCTTTACATTTACATAACAGCAACAAAAGGAAGGGAGTGTGGAGCTAGTTCGAAAGTGGGCGCTACGTTGTCGTTTCAGCATGCCATGTGGATTTTCTTTAGCCGGGATTGCTTTGGTCAATGATCAATTCCGTGTTACCTCCTCTAACCCTTCCCATATTAGTAGGAGTATGTGGCTGTCGAATTGAATTGTGTCATTGTAGGAACAAGAGCAACCAAGTGAAAAGACCTTTCCCGAATTTCAGTTTAAGCTCTAAACTGTGACTGAGTTTTATATCAAACCTCGTTTTCACGCCATTCATTGTTCCAATGACTTCATTACTTTATAACTTAATAATAGTTTCTATTATTTCCAATTCCAATTCCGATAGTTAGAAGCAGTTTAAATATTAAAAGCGAGGTTAGACACGACAACTCGACCACAATGCATCGTTTAAACAGAGATTCGAGAAAGGTCTATTAAAAATTTCATAGAATCGAAAAAAAAAGTGTTAAGGAGAATTACTAGTGTCTAGTGTTGCATATACTTCTAATTTATTGTAGAAAAACAAGGGATCCTGAGACTGAGAATCCTGTGTATGTTTACTAACTCCGTCGTGGATAACCACAAAGTGTGTAATCAACATTTTCTTCTTCTAGACGCCCTTACAGAGTAAGTGGTAAAGCAGAAACATAGTAACTGGCGCGACTTTAGATTATGTTAACGCAATTTCGACAAACGTGTTACGCCTATATTATAATGATATAATAACATTAATAATATAATAGTTATCAAAATTAGTAGTGAGGCCCAAAAATGATGGATAATTCATGAATTTATGTATAGAAGTATTGTATTATAATTTCCTACCGTTTTGTGTTTTACCTTGGAAACTTTTATAAATAGAAGTGATAGTTGCAGTGCGCTGTTGTCATCAGTGTATGAATCTCTCATTAAAACATGAGTAATATGATATCAAAATTATATGTAGATAAACCAAGGTAAATAAATGATAAAATATCTTGTGGAGTTTCCCTCACAAAAGTTATGACCGTAGTTTTCTCGCAACCTTTGCAATACTTCAGCGTCTTTAATAACAGATAATTCAGTGTGTATAAATATTGTTAAATGCACTCAAAATCCATTAATCGTAATCTTCCTGTTTTCAATGCTATTCACAATATACCTAATCACTCCTTCAATATAAACAAGCATATTTTACAAGGTTTCAAAGTTAAATGAGATTTTTCAGAAATTAACTTCCTACGAAGACTTTCTTATTTTGCTTCCATTTGAAACTTAAGTCAAAGAATGCTTTTTCATGGCAGTCAGGAATGTATTTTTTTCATTCAACAAGTATTTCACAAAGAGTACACAGTCTCATTAAAAGGATTACATATATGCTAAATTAACAATAATGCCCTTAGTTTTAATATAGAGTGGCCTGTGCTGCAATTTTTTACATAGTCTTTAAGTTGTTGTGGATATAAATGTTAAGACTCAGACAAAAGGAAACAGATTCTTCGGTTTGGTGTGGGGATGTACTACTCATAGCTTATTCCTTAAGCTGAACATAGTATAGGTTTCTATTATACTGAGTATAACATTGCTATGAAAAAAAAGAATTTACATGTCGTTTCTATAGTTACATCTGGCTATTGAGTCCAGTATAATATTCCTGTTATCTGAGACTTGAAATAAACGCCACAAAGACAGGCTAAATTCGTATTGTAAACCTTCTCTGTTCTGTTGTTGTTGTGGTTAACATGATAAAATTGAAATATTGAATGTTTTTTCCTAGTTTATTATTATACTATTACTATTCTATTATACTATGTTATTTAGGAAGTTCGCTTGCTAAAATTGCTTAGACATTTTTCATATTACGTTTGTGTTGTCTTAGTGAAGTGAACGACTAGGATTTTAAAACACAGCTTGAAATCTGAAATTTTGCCAACAATACATTTTATTTATGTATATGTTTTAGCTCTAAATCTTTCATTCAATAAATTTTATTAAATGCACTGGTTTTTGGCGGATCTTGCCTTTTAATTGCATTTTAATTGTATTTCTGTGTATCAAGAAAGCCTACAAATTGTCGTTGTTTGTGTTTTTATTTCTTTCTGTCCTCCAAAACCTGGTGTGACCATGATCAATAATCCCATTTTTTATTTTTTTCTTGTTTTTTTTTATGTAAACTTTGGCTATTTTTTGTTTCGAATCAAAGTTTGAAACGTAGATTTCTGATGGATTTTTCGCTTTAATTTGTTTTTTTGAAAAAGTTTGTTTTTTTTCTTTTGGTTCTTAGAGAATTTCTTTAACAAATCGTAATCTTATTTTCATTATATAATACGTATCCATGGTTTCAGTTCACACATTTCTTTTCTTTGTAGCAAATACTTTCTGATACTACTTGTTAAGCCTTATTTACACTTTTTGAAAAGTATATTAGCATCAGTGTGACATAGGCCTAAGAGATAACCAAAAGTAACAAAGTTTTGTTGTTTTTTTTGGTTCCGTTGTATAGGCTTGCAATGTATAGCTTCCTGTGTGTACAAATTGGAATGCTTGAGCGTAGGGGCATTTTTAGCTAAAGGTACATGCTAGTTTTTACTTGTGATAAAAGTTAAGGATGGTAAGACAATTTGTAGCTAGTGAAATCATATAAAATCAATTTGTTTTTATGAATTAAACTTGTGGTTGAATAGTTTTTTTAAGATGAAGTAACTGTTAACATTTAATTTGCAAAATTGTTTCTTTTAATGTTACAAAATATGTGATCCCTTACATGATTGAATTAACACATTGTATGTACTAATCATGTGGTAAGTCTTGCTGGTTCGGAGTTGTGTTTGGTATGAAAATAACTTCTGTTCACATAAGATTTTTGCGTTCCAGCTCCTGAATTATGTTATCATTATAATGTCATACGTTATTCTTTCTTATCATATATGCATGGGAATCAGCTATAAGTTTCAAACCATTGTGTTAATGTATACGTAGATGCAAGCAAGGAACTGTTCGGTCAAGATAACCAAAGTTTATAGTTATTAGTTTTTTTAAATATGAGAGTACACCTTGTCCCTATTTCAAAACAATGCATGCGCCTGCGCAGTGTTTCAATAAAGAATTATTGTTTTTAATTGTTTTCACTTAAAAATACATATAAAATACATATTTCAAAGAGAAACTGTTTTGATGTGCAAAATATCAGTTTGGCTGAATTTATGATTGAATTAGCTTTCTGAAAGGGTTTTCTTATTTCACTTCCTTTTACAACTTAATTCTAAAAAAATCATTTTTGACTTAGAGCTATTGTTAGGGTATTGTTAAGTGTGTTTATTTTAATTCTGAATTAAATTCTATGTTAAATTTGGAGTCCACCAAAATCAAAAACTATATTGAAAAAAAATTATATTGTAATTGAGTTTTTCAATCAAGTTTTTTTTTGTTTTATCGTCAATTCCGAAAGTGCGATATTTGTTATGTCCAGGTTTTGCATGAGATGTTAACTGAACTGATTAGAGAACTTTCATTATCATCAATGCAATAAAAATATGGTGCAGATACAAATAATTAAATATCATAATAGTATGGATTATATTAGCCGTGGGGTGACATATTGAAACTAGAAGATTGCGTTTAAGTGCTTGTATTTTGACAAAACATGAATTGGGTTGGTGTGTTGACACTTCTTTTGCAGCTGTATAAAGGTAATGGAGGTAAGAGCCATTTTAGTGTCATTTTGCATAACATTTAATCGCTAAAACGTCCTAGCGTGTAAAGGAGTTCCGCTTAATATTTCAGTCAAATTTGCTTCATTGCAGTGAACAAAAATACTTCTGTGACTTGGTAATAATTGGTAATTTTGAGAACGTGATTCATGGTTCTAAATTTCCAATTCACAAGACAAAGTAGCTAGGGTAGGGAGTCAATGTATACGCACATTTTTGATTATATGCAGTAACCGTCGCTTTCGACTCCATCCGCATCGATTCTCGCTTTTTTCCATTCCGGTCTGTAAAATACACGCTCGAATTTTACAGACCAGAAAATTGATGCTGACGTCAGTAGTTTAAATAACTCGTTGGTCACGGTTAAATTGCTGACAGCATCCTTCAGAAACTCCCTAAAATTGAAGGACTCCCTAAAATCGAAGGTCCCCAAAATCGAAACTCCCTGAGATCGAAGGACTCCCTAAAAGTCCCTAAAATAGACGGTCCTCAAAATAGAAGGTCCCTAAAATAGAAGGTCTTTAAAATGAGTCAGGGAAATCCCCTGACTCAATTCTGTCCACTTATAAAAAATTTCCAATATAATAAAGGATGTTGAGTTATTTCAGAAACACGGTATCTAAATTATACAACGCTGTTTCAGCGCCTGTAACATCAACTTGTGATGCACTCGCAGATCAATTGTAGAATATTCGGAAGTCTATTACTTCTTTATATAATCAGATGAAGGAGAGACTAGGGTATGGACAATCACCACTGATTTCGGCGGTTGAACGCCAAGCTATGAGAGAAGAGGAGGCGAGCATGCAAGATATCAAGCATCTGTTTACCACTCCTCGCGGTCAACCGGATGACGACGCTGCACTCGAAGATGTTCAGGAATTCTTTGACGACCACGACACACGAGTGTTGGAATATGGCAATCGTTACCAATAATCTTAACCGCCCCTTGGCAGATGCTATTATGCGGAAAATCACGCGGCATATAGACATGAGAGTCAAGGTCGTTTACAGTTTTATCTGAGATATATATGATGGTGATGGTGGTGTTAGGCCCTATCCAAAAACGAAAGGATCTAAAATTTCACTTACAAGCATGACAGAGATCGAAGCATTCATAGAGAGATGTGAGAAGCAACGTCTTGATCTTGGTGATTATGAAGCAACGCTTACTTGCCAGAGGAGAGAACTATTGAGTCACCTGAATTGTATGAAGGGAAGGTTGTGTTCGGTCACGTGCAGATAAAGATCATAGCTACTAGAGAGCCATTGTTAGGTTGTGGACCATTGCCAGATTGGCTGCGAAAGAAACGTTGCATTTTCGCTGTTGACAGTAAAGACGAAAGAATCGACAACTTGTGTATGTGGCGATGCTTAACAATCTACACGAGACGGGAGAAAGAACGAGGTACAGAAATGCTGATAAAGGAAGCCCTCAGATTAGCTAGAGACTACCGGGTGCGGCAAAAAAAGTATACAAGTTTAATCGAATATTGTGAAAGATACAGTGCATATTTTTACATAAATCTTGGTTCATCGCGTAGAGGAAAGCCTAACTTAGATTTTAGTATATAAAACATCAATTTTAGTTCAGTGAATCAAAAGTTATAATCATAAAACCAACTTCTGAAAATCTCAAAATTGTTGAAAATGGTTAAAAACAGTGAACAAAACTTGCTCATGAGACGAAATTTATTAATGGGAAAATAATAACAATGACAATGTTTAATTTTACTTTTTATGATCTATTCATCAGGGAAGGTATGCCCATTTACATTTAAACATTTTGTTCCACAGTGAACCATTCCTTGAAAAGCATTTCTTATCATCACTGGATTCAAATTGGCACTTTCATTCGTAATGGCTTGCTTTAGACTTCGTAAGTCTCTCGGCTGGCTGCATTGCTACGTCTTGACTCCAGATCTTGTGTTTTAAGTAGCCCCAGAGAAAGAAATCACATACTGTAAGGTCTGGAGAACGAGCTGGCCAATCCTGATTCCCACGATTACTGATGACTCTTCCAGGAAACAGCCCTTGTAAATAATTCAAAGACCGATTACTCGTATGTGCTGTCGCACCATCTTGTTGCCACCACACGTTCACTCTGTTAATGTTTTGCCTTCTGAAATCACCTTGAACAACATGGTAGCGTATGATTCGGAGGTACTCTCTTCCTTGGACGAAATGGGGTCCCAGCACTTTACCATCACCTGTTAGCCCCATCCAAACCATCACTTTATCAGGACCTTGTTTGAACTCAATTAATGGTCATCAGGGTGTCCTTGACCATGTGCTGCGTACATGTTTAGAATTTACTTCCGAATTTAGACTAAATACCGCCTCGTCTGTAACAATGAAATTTTCAAGAAAGTTATTTTGGTTGTTAACCATCTGAAGAAAGCAGCTGCAAAAAGCCAGTTTTTCGGCGGATCAGCTGGTTCCAGTTTTTGTCTTGATACCAAAACATAGAGATGAAATCGGTTTTCTTCAACTATCCGCAAAAAGGATCTTGGAGAAATCTGTAAGCCATTTCTTCTAGATGAACGTTTACCATCATTACGAAGAGCATTCATCACCCTCTGGCAGTATTTTGTGGTGATCTTGCTGTTCTTGGTCTTCCACTTCTTTCTTTATTCAAGTTATGACAGGTCCTCTCATTTCCAAAATTTTCAAACGTTTTTAAAATTGTCCGAACAGTTGGTGGCTGTATATTAGGCCAGTGGTTTCTCCATCTTCTCCATACTTCGTGCGCATTGCCAACACGGGCAAACTCAATACAAATCCACGTTCTTTGTGCTATTGTGAAGCCAGGCATTTTTCTGAATTTTTTAAAAATTCTGCACACTTTACACTGTATCAAAGCTTTTTGAACTTTGATCAACATATTTTCACCAATTTTATGGAGAATTTTTGTACCTTTGGGAATTGTAAACTTTTTGTCATTTGTAAGCGTTAAAATTAAATAAATGACAAAAGAAATCTTATGAAAAGCCATTTTTAGAGAAAAGTCTCGAGAAAAAATTTTGTTCACTGTTTTTGGCCATTTCTTGACAATTTTAAGATTTTCAAAAGTTGGTTTTATGATTATAACTTTTGATTCACTGAACTAAAATTGATGTTTTATATACTAAAATCTAAGTTAGGCTTTCCTCTACGCGATGAAAAAAGATTTATGTAAAAATATGCACTGTATCTTTCACAATATTCGATTAAACTTGTATACTTTTTTTTGCCGCACCCGGTACTACGAGCAATCAAAGCTAAAGCGAAAGGATGTGGGCGCAACAAAACTGATGGAAATCGAAGGCATTGCAAAGCATTTCAACCTAAATATTAGAGTGTATGAGCCAAAGGCAAACGCTGACAGGGCACCTTGGAAACTCGTGTATGGTCAGAAGCAACACAAGCAAGGACTAGACACCATCAATCGTGTAATGCTACGTGGGCATTGCTTTTACATCAAAGATTTGGATGCTCTCACCAAAAGCTGGGAATGCGAAGGTTGCAAACAGGTGTTTACAAGAGTCCAAAACCTCATTCAACATAAGGAAGTGGAGTGCGAGGGAGCAAAGACGAAGATCATCTGCAATGGGGAGAAAGTGACACGATTAGCAAGCAAGTTGGAGCTAGTGTTTTACGGTAAATGCTTTAGCTATGATGCGTGTCGGCGGGTAGAGTACATGTCGCGAGAGACGGGAAGACACATACATCATGCACTCTGCGGACATGGTGGAGAACGAGTAATACGGAATAGAGGTCAAGAAAAATGGAATGTGGATGGTTACGAACTAATCACCAAGACGGTCTACGAGTACAACGGTTGTAATTGGCATAGCTGCCCCAGTCAAGGGGGTGGAAGCCCACATCGATACGAGCAAACAAAAGCCAAAGAAGCACGCATAAGAGAGCTTAGATACAACCTTGTGTCAGTATGGGAATGCAAAAACCCACCAAAGGTCAACCAGTACTTCAAGAAAACTTTTACACCATATCCTCACTACATATTGTTTGCCTTTGAAGCTCTATTGGCAGGATTAAACCAGCAGCAAACAGATGATCTAAAGTACTCTTCGAGACACATACCAGTGTTGCGATTCACGATAGTTTGAATACAGAACTGACGGCGTTTCTTGTGCATGAAGATCCCCAGGTACTGATTGCGCGGTTTTTGACAGAGCTGGAAAGGAAACAAGCGCTCATTGTAGCTGAGGTAGAGACAATGTATCCGAGATCTGAAGATTTTAATATGCTACCGAAAACGACGCAAGATAAGTGGGATGAATGGGTAAACCAAGTCGCAGTCATAGGCTTCAACAGTGGTAAATACCATCTCAACTTGATCAAGCGGTATTTTGTCGAAGAATTCGCAAAGATTGAAGACAAATCGATCATGGTGGCGAAGAAGGATAATAACTACATGTACTTGACCACAAAGAAGTTCAAGTTTCTCGACATCAAAAACTTGTTTGCTCCACACCTGAGTTACGAAAAATGGTGCACGTCTCTGGAATGGAAGTTGAAGAAGCTAGTTTTCCCTTACGAGTGGCTGAAAGCCTATGATAAACTTAGTCAGGTAGGGCTTACAAACTTCGATGCGTTTTACAGCATTCTTAGCGGAAGAAATACGTTATCTCTCAAAGAGTATGAGGAATTTCGTAGGGAGTTCTACAAGCGTGGATGTGTTACGATGATAGATTGGTTGCGCGAGTACAACCTGGCAGATGTAGAGCTATTTGTCGAAGCACTGGATAAAACGAGACAACAATACTGCGATGATGAAATAGACATCTTGAAGGATGTTGTCAGTATCCCGGGTGTATCGATGCGGTACGTATTGAACAAGTCGCTGCATTTAAACCCGAAAATAGAACTGTACGCACCCGGGGAGCCATGTAAACACAAATGCTCAGACAGTTGTTACAAAAAGAGCTGTGGCGCTTGTAAAGAAGTGCAAAAAGTCTGTGAAGAATGCACGAAGAATCGAGCGTATGAGCTGCTGCAAACATACGCAAACATACTCCGTTGCTGAAATGGTACCTGCATCATGGGTTGCAAGTCACAGCATTCCACAGCTTGATTTAGTATAAGCGTGGTATACCCTTTGCTTGGTTCCCTCCGGAGTTGCAGACGCACGACGAGAAGCTGATAAAGATGCTGACAAACGAATTACTGGAGATACGGCGAAACTCAAAGCCAATTCCTTCTACGGAAAAAAGATCGAGAAAGTGAGTAGGCACTGCAACACGACGTTCACGAGAGATGAAAAGAAATTTGATGAAGCGATGCGATACCCGTTCTTTCAGATCTTGAAGAGATAGGCAATGGGTTTGAGATTTGCAAGTGTAAGCAAAAGTTCAACATCAGTACACCTGGAATAAGGGAATAAGGGAGTTTTGTTTTCAATAATGGTTGGAGTAAAACAAAACTATAATAAAAGGAGATGGTTTGCAGAAGTGGGAAAGCGAACGTTTGATGAAGGGGATGGAAATAATAGATGCAAATGTTGACCCCGAGATTTTGAAAGGTCAATGATTGTAGCAGCTGAAAATGGTCACGTCGAGATCGTTAAACTATGCAAGGAGTTGGGTGGAACAGATTTCAACTCAGCAATGAGAAATGCAGCAGGAGGAGGTCATATCTCCGTTGTTAAACTCTGCAAAGAGTGGGGTGCAACCGATTTTGAGAGGCAATGATTGTAGCAGCTGAAAATGGTCACGTCGAGATTGTTAAATTATCCAATGAGTGGAAGAAGGCGATGTAATATAATATTAGTTTCATGTAGCTCATCACCACTGCATGAAAGAAAGATGTATCAAGTATTACTACTCGTCTGTTTCTGCGTTCAGACAGGACTGTTGATGTTTGTTTTCTGGAAGAGTCGTCATATAATAAAACTAGTCATGAGCATCGATGGATTTCTATACGTAGTCGACACTCCAGCAGAAGCTATGAAAAAAGCAGAACTTATACGTGCCGTACAAAGTGGTCAAGATCTCGGCGGTAAAAAACCTTGGACAGTTGAAAGATTGAGTAAGATGAGTGATAAGACCATCGAAAAGCTATACAAAACATACAAGGATCCGCAACAGCAGCAGCAAGAAACGCCTAATTTCAACCCTCTGATACCTAATTTGATGGGTGTGAGAGATGTTTCGAAGATGATGGGGGAGATCAATGGAAATCCACTCATCACTGGCTCCATTACAAGTTATGTGGCGGCATCTATGCCTAACGCTTCTTCTACGGATGTGATAGGGTCTACTATCTACTGGAATTGCTAGTCTTTTCTCGGTCCTTTTGCGCTGTTTACGATCTTTTTTACCTGTCTTGATTGGAATAAGGACGCAAAACTCGCTGAAGAGCGTCAAATAAATGAGCGACGACAACAACAAGAAGATAGTAAAATCGAAGGACCCTGGAAGAGTGGCGAGTGGGAAGAAGCTAGCAGAGTGGAACCGAAAGAATAAAAAGACAATGTTACAAGTACCTACGCAAGTACCTACGCAAGTACCTATACAAGTACCTACACAAGTACCTACGCAAGTACCTAATACCTAGTGAAACAAATTGTTTCCGAAGGCGAAATATTTGAATTCAAAGCCGTGGATTATTTACAGATGGAGTCGCAAATCAAAAAGCTAAATACTAAAAAAGCAACAACTACTGGAAATATCCCAGCAAAAATTTTAAAAGTATCTTCGAATGTATGTAGTGATATTCTTACAACTATTTTTAATGAAAACTTAGCTGCAGGAACCTTTCCGGACGAGCTTAAATGTGCTGATGTAACACCCGTTTTTAAGAAGGACAATGCCACATGCATTGATAACTATAGACCGGTCAGTGTTTTACCCACTGTCTCCAAAATTTTTGAAAGGCTTATGCAGGCACAAATAAGCACTTACATTGAAGCGTATCTTTCCAAATACCTATGTGGGTTTCAAAAAGGTTACAACACCCAGCATGCTCTGATAGCGCTGATAGAAAAGTGGAAAAAATCTTTGAATTGAATTGAATTGAATTGAATTGAATCATTTATTTAACGTTGGTTTGCCGTAGTTAAAAGAAAAATCAAATAAACTAATTTACACCAACAAAATTACAAAATTGGAACAAAAATTGTAAAAAATGAAAATGTTTAATTTTGGCATATTCTGCAACTGCACCGCTTACTAAGGTTCAGTTTTCTGATAGATGATTTAAAGGAATTTACATTGTTCTCAGAATCTTTAACCCAATCCGGCAGAGAATTCCATAGTAGACTTCCACGAAATATGAAGGAGGATGTACCAAATTTTGTTGTTCTCGTAGCAGGCAGTGACAAAAGATCATTAGTGCGAAAATTATACTTAACTTGTTTAGGAATAAAAAACTCCTGCATGAAGGTAGGGCCAATATTGGCTTTGGTTTTGAAAATTTCGGTGACTAAAAATTGTAAGTGAAATTCGTGGATGCTGGAGGTTTCTGCCAGAGTGAGTAATTCTGTGTAGCTACTTTCATAATCTAGGAGTAACGCCCTAAGAGATCGTTTATGTATTGTTAAAATTTTAGAATATGCAGTTTTGTTGCAGAACATCCATATTACCGGGGCATAGTTGAATTGCGATAGTATGAAGCTATTGAACAGAAGTTTCGCTTGATCTTGTCTAATGAGTTTTCTTACTCTGTAAAGGCACTTGATACCCCGATTGGCCTTTTTACACAAACTCAAAATGTGGTCATTGAAGGTGAGTTTGTTATCAATGGAGATACCAAGTAACCTTACAGATTTCGTGGATAGAATTTTGCAGTTTTCTATTTCAATAAATAGACTATCAGTGTTATCGCAACCAAGTATCATCATTTGAAATTTCGCTGGGTTTGCTAAAAGCTGGTTTGAAGTAAACCAGTCGAGTATGATAGAAAGATCACTTTTAAGTGAAGTCATAACACTATTAATAGTGTCGGCGCATTTATAAATTGTGTTATCGTCAGCGAAATTACAGAGATCTGTGTTAAAAATAAAATGAAAAATATCATTAAGAAAAATATTAAATATAAAAAGAATTTCGCTGGGGCCTTACTTATGGACTTAAGTAAAGCATTTGATTGTATAAACCATGACCTAATTATTGCAAAACTACATGCGTATGGTTTTAGCATAAATGCTTTAAGGATGATTGATAGCTACTTGAAAAAAGGACTACAGCGTGTTAAAATAGATTCCGCATTCAGCTCATGGTCAGAATTACTTTTAGGTGTACCTCAGGGTTCGGTATTAGGACCTTTACTTTTTAATATTTATTTAAACGATTTATTTTTATTTATTAACAATACGAACATTTACAACTTCGCTGACGACACTACTCTGTACACGTGTGACATAAGCATAGAAAACCTAATAAAAAGTTTAGAGATGGACTCTTTCATTGCGTTAGAATGGTTTGAATTAAATTATTTGAAACTAAACACTGATAAGTGCAGTTTATTAATTGTTGGTAATAGAACAGAACCAGTTTCAGCTAAAATTGGTTCCTCAAAGATCACTGGAAGTGATAGTGTCAAGCTTTTAGGAGTTAATATCGACAAGGAACTAAAATTCACCAATCAGGTCACTAACGTATGTGTACAAGCAAACAGAATGTTGACGGCGATATCACGATATGCCAACTATCTCTCCCATGACCAATTGAGAAGCACAATAAAAAGTTTTGTTGAATCGCAATTTAAATATTGCAGTTTGGTATGGATGTTCCACAGTCGAGAACTGAACAATAAAATAAATAAAGTTCATGAAAGGGCCCTGAGACTCTTGTGTAAGGATTATGATGCCTCATTCGAAGAATTACTTTTAAGAGATAGCTCTTTCACAGTCCATCAAAGAAATGTGCAAACATTGATGATTGAAATGTTTAAAGCTAAACAAAACTTGGGTCCAAGTTTACTGGAAGATATTTTTGTACGAAGATCTAATAATGGACTAAATTTAAGAAAAACGAGGGATTTCGTTAAACCTATAAGTTCCACAGTACGCTACGGGGAAAGCACGTTAGCGAATCTAGGTTCCACCTTATGGGATGAGCTTCCCCGAAATATTAAAAGTGTAGATACGATCGAAGAATTTAAAAAACTTATTAGATTATGGAAACCAAGTAAATGTCCCTGCCGACTGTGTAAGGTATATGTTATAGGGGTGGGTTTTCTGTAATAGTGTATTGTTCTGAGTGAGCCTAGCTGACCCATCTTATGCTAAGTCTATGAATATATTTCATCGGTGTAAATAAGCCAGCCTTAAGCTTGGCTTCTTTTTATTTTTTGGTTAACTTATTTATTCCTTTTTTGCTTAATTTTATACTTTGTAAAATTTTTTTTACCGATGTAAAATAAAGAAACAATAATAATAATAATAATAATAATAATAATAATAATAATAATAATAATAATAATAATAATAACAATGAAGTACCTATAGAAATACCTAAGACCCATATGATTTGAGCTGGTACAATGGCTGTTTTAGCGGTGGGGTTGTTAGTCTATTAGTACACACGATCTTCTATTAAGCCTTCCGCTGACACTGGCGTAAAGGTGCACGCACAAAAACAGGATCGTGTTTTGCTAAATATAAATGGAGAAAGAATTCATGAATAACATGTGGCAGACGGCACGTTTGCTAGGCTACACCAGCTTGTATGCGTACGCTGGAAAGAAATTCTTCAGTGTAGAAGCTCCATCAGCAAAGCTAGATTTACATTTGGAAATTATGCAGAGAGGGCTCTCTATGGTGATGAGGAAGCAGCAGCAGAGGGAGAAGAACGCGCTATGGCAGCCGAAAAAACGAGACAAGCACAAATGGAATGGGATCGAGAGCGCACGACACGCCTTGACTTTATCAGCAACAAACTTCGACAAGAAAATAACGCCTCTGCGTACATCTCTGATCTTGATCGAGGTATGCACGAGTACTACAAGGCGACGCAACAACATCTCCTACCTTTACCAACTAGACCTGAATTAACGGATTTTTATAACCTTTCTGAAGCTCATAAGACTGGTGAATTGGTAGCGATTGCTGGAACTCTAGGTATTGTTGGATTTCTGCTCTACAGTATGTAATAAATGACTGAAAAGTTGCATGAGATCTACTATCAACCAGAGAATCTGTGGAAAAGGAAGAAAGCCATTAAAGAGCTTCAGAAGGCTGGATTCACAAGGAAACAAGTTTTGGAGTGGCTAACTCGTCAAGCCTTATGGCAGATACATCTACCAAGGCCTAAGCACATCGACTATCCTCACTTTTACGTGAACATGGTCAACAAGATACACCAGGCCGATCTTTTGTATCTTTCTCATGATAAGGTCTATCGGAATACATACAAGGTGAGCTTTGAATGTGATCGATATTGCTTCAGGCTATAAGCGAGTAGACCTCCGAGAACGAAGAAGGCGAGCGATGTAGCAGAGATGTTTGTAGATATTTGCAAAAAGGGTCCACTAAAGTGGCCTGAGAAGCTCTACACATGACGAGACAAAAAGACGCGCGGCGAACAACAACTGGAGTCGGAAAACGTACCAGTTTAATAAGATATTGCAATACCCAGGTCAGCGTGTTTTGTACTACTTAGAAGATGGGCCGAAGAGAGCTTTTGTACGTGAAGAACTTATGGCTATTCCCGAGGATACGGAAGTACCTCCAGAATACGTAAGAAAGTGGTAAATTAATATTTTTCGAGGTTGGAGTCTTTGTTGTTTATAATAAAGATGTTGCATTTTGGACAAAACGAAGTTTAAAGGAAGGACTTTAACTCTAGTGTAGCTGAACTTACTGACATTTACACTATCGACATGTCAAAGATCACTATAGCAAAACCTATTGTAGCAAACAAGAACGACACGAGGTATTACATCGGCTGTGAGAAAGAACCGACTAAAATTGTTCCTCTCTTGATCAAACCCCAAAGAATAGCCACTCTTCAGGTGTATCGAGGTATAAAGAGACATCTGCCTAGAAAAAGGGATGTAACGTATCCGATGATAAAGCTTGGTGTGATGCCTACAACGCGATTGCTGATCGTTTGCAAGAGCTTATTTTCAATACCTGGACAGGTACTGTGATAAGTATTACAGGCTGTATCAACCGAACTGTATCAACTGTATCAACGTAAATCGTGGTTTTTCCACCCTCGTATCTTCTGCTATTTCTGTAATTTAAATGCTTTGCGATATCATTCTCTAAATCCTTTCATCTGGTGTAATTCCCCCCATAGTACATGGTCTTTCAAACAAATGTTTCAAATGCCATTTCTTTGACAAATCATGTATTTGTATTTTAATTTAAACAAGATGCCCTTACGGGCAGAAAGATTTCTGCAAAATCAGTTGAAAAATGAAAATTTGACAAATGAAATACTATAATAGCATTCCTGAAAGTTGACTGATTTTGAATCAATTTTGAAAAATTCACACAATCTGAAACAATAAACTGAATGACATGTTTGTTGATACAAAATAATTTAAACGACTATGGATCCTTTCAGATATCTTAATGAGTATGCTCATAACCCATAAACTCAACATTTTTCCAAGAACATACAAATTTTGATCATCATGCAAAATACATTCATATAGACTAAAATCAACATATATAGTTACATATAAAGCTAACTCAAACCAGAAATTTATGTTTTAGTTTGATTAACAATATGGCATGCACTTACATTCTTCATTTAAGTTGAAATTCATGATTAGTTAAAAAAAAAATCTTTAGGAAATTTAAGAAAAGTTGAATGATTTTAACAACATAACATTACATTTCTGATTACATGCACCCAGAAGCATTGCAAAACTGTAATTGACACTATGCGAAACTTCATTGCATGCACGTATACACCGCCGACAAACTTAATTACATCTGAATGACATAAAACATCCCTTCTTGTGGGAGTACAAAATCAGTTTATGTTTATATTGATCTTTTCAGATGTCACACAGTGATTATGTACATAAATCATAAACTTTAAACATTTGATATGTATTATCAATCTTCTTAATTCTGATTACATATGCACCTAGAGGCATTGCAGAACTGTAGTCAACACTTTGCAAAACTTCATTGCATATACATATACCTTAAGGGAAGAAATTTTCGCGGGAAGAAATTTTCGCGGAAGAAATTTTCGCGGAATTTAATTTCGCGATTTTTGCCCCTAACCGCAAAATTAAATTCCGCGAAACACGTCAAAATTGCTCAATCGCGAAATTAAATTCCGCGAAAATCGGCCATTTTTACCATTTCAACCGCGAAATTAAATTCCGCGAAAATTTCTTCCCGCGAAAATTTCTTCCCTTAAGGTACACCACCGATAAACCTAATTACATCTGAATGACATAAAACATCCCTTCTTTTGGGAGTATATACAGAATCAGCTTATGATTATCAGATCTCACACAGTGATTACGTACGTAAATCATAAACTTTAAATATTTGATATGTACTATCAATCTTCTTAATTACAAACGTAATTCCCAATGTTACAAACACCTATGCTCTAAACTTATCTAAATCACCACACACATATATTTATATAAACACTCTGAAAGGAAAATTTTGGATTGTTACATGATTTGCTGTGTATTGAGTTTACAGGCAATTGGAAGATGTTTCAATTTGCTATAGTAATTAGGAAAGCAGTTTGTAATAAAGGACATTGACAATATATATAAACTTAAAAACAGATCAAACATTAACACATTAAAATATTATCATCAAACATTAAAACATTACATTAAAACATTAGTAGACACACATTTTTTGATGTTGGAGCTGAGGAGCACTCTAAGCTGAGCTTCAGTATCCACAGATTAAAAAGAATAACAGCCCATACATGAAACAAACGAAGATGTTTTGTGTTTTCATTAAAAACAAACAAATATATACCTTTTTGACTCTTCTGTTGACAAAACGTTGAAATCGTCTTTAGAAAAGAATGGTCACAGTTCAAGATAATTCAAAGTTTCTTCTATAGATTTTTTTTCATCTTAAAATATGTATATGCTATTAAAAATATATTTAATATTGACCGAAGAAACTTGTAAATCTAAAAGGGTTTCTTCGCTGGTGACATTGCACGGCGTTTTGGTTTCATGTAAACGCACGCATGAGTTTTCAAAAAACCGCTAGGTTTGGACAGTATGAAAAAAAACCAAAGCCGGTTGTAATAGCTTTCTTGCTTTCGCAGAAATCTAATTAATTGAAAAGATATTTTATGATTTTATTTATTTTATAAAATTTTTAATTGTTTTAGTTTATAAAATAATTTCTAGTTTTTCAGTTTTAGTTTATATATAGTAGGTCCACATCAGTTTGTAACTGCTTTTTACTGACCTTTACCAAATAATAATAATAATAATAATAATAACAACCCAAAGCTCATTGTCTGGGATGGTGACATTAAAAGAAAGTTTAATGATGATTCACCACCGCACAACCAATCTTGCAAGGCAACTGGTGTTTTGAAGATTGGAAGCTGTACACACAGAGCCATCACAACCACTACCTCCAAGTCCATCTGAAAGAGTGCAAGTACTATGAAATAGATATGTATGAGAGCCTCCACATCAGCAGTGATGGCGATGAGTAGAGACTACTTCAACGTTAATGTTCTAACTTTGAAGAAAATGGCTACACTGAAACAACTAAAGTTGAAAGCGAAAGAAGAAGGTCTTGGAGGCTATTCAATGATGAACCTAAATGAACTTAGGATGGTCTTGAGTGGCGAATTAAGGTACAAGCGGAACCAGTGCTCTATAAGAGTGCAGACAGAGTTCCCCGAGTGTCAAGATTGTGCACTGAATAGACTTTTTTGTAATTTCTCAAAGCTGGAAGCAGCAAGGCAGATTTATACATCACCAGGAGGTGAGGAGATTGATGTTAAAACAGGAGAGATCGTAGGATATGAGCTTGGTTGTAGCAAGTATTAGTTCAAGTAAATTTCTCCACTTACTTGACGTCCAACGTTGGAAGTTTTTTTCTATAAATAAAAAAAAGATGAATTTGTCTTTGTTTTCTGGATTATCAACTATTCATTCACAGAGCCCAATTAGGTAGGTTTTTAGGGTTGAAGCACATAAAAACATCTGTTCCACATACTATGACGTGTGAGCAAATAACTAGAGTAGAACTTGAAGAGGGGTACCAACCGTTGGCACCCCTTGGGAGGTCGCGAAACCCCAACGATGTGTTCCTTTCCTTAGAGCTTGCTCTCTGCATTTCAATGCGTAGTGAAAAACCTACTGCGACTTACGAATGCGATATCATGATATTTCTGTCTTTTTACATCAAAAATAGTACCACTTTTTTTGAATGACTATCATTATTATATCCACAACGAGAGCTGTCACATACAGAGCGATGTTCATCGAAGTATCCATTCCTGATGCCAAGCATGTAATCTCACCACCAGAGAGTCCAACATTCACCGCGATCAGAAAGTAAGATATATATTTTGCAACTGTTGAGTAGTATGAAAAATTACGCTCTAAAGATGTTTGGTATTCTAGTTCCCGAGATAGGTATGCTTCCGTCTCCTTAACCGTTTGAACTCTGAAGTTTTGTGCGTATCTATCCTCAGGGTCTGATAAAACAGGATATAGCTTCTCTGTATTCACGTTGTACATGGCCATCTGTTTATTTGAAGACGACGAGAACATTGATAGCTTGTAAATCAACTTTCCTGCCTTGATCGTCGGTGACGTAAAAATTCAACGTTCGCGTTGAGAACCTCAATTTACTGGTGAACATAGGGCATTCATAGTGATACGACATGATGTCGCCGTATAGACTTGAAAAGGAAAAAGTTTGGTACCAATCTATATTCACCTTGAGTATACTTCTTCTTATCTAATCCTTAAAGTTCCCCTAAGTTTTCAGTTATTGAGACGTAATACCCTTTTTGTACCGATAAGTGAAGCTTACCATCCTCTCTTGGATCGACATTTGCGCATCCAAGTGATCTTGCATTTATTCTTGAATGAATACTCTTTGACATATATAATCAAGGCGTAAAGTCTATATGCAGAGGGGGGGGGGGGGGGGGGGGGGGGGGGGGGGGGGGATACTTGATCAATGGTAAATCTAGCGTGTTGAAATAGACTGACCCTACGTATAACATTGCACTTTTTATCTCAATCTCTGTGCCTTCTTTTAACTCTATTGGTAACTTGGTTTCTCCGAGATGATTGATTTTTAGATATGTCATTTATTATATGAGAAATGAACTACTACAAGGCGCGGTATATACCAAAATTTGGGCAACCCAGTACGCTCTTAGCTGCTAAGGAACTCTGGGAGCAAAGGATCGTTGTGGATTAATAGGAGAACTTTTTCATCGATAAGTTTCGCGATATTTTCTCATTTCCGTTTGTACCCATGGAGAATGACAAATGGCTTGATGTCGACATGTACCCAGCACAGTTATCTTTTGCTACCTGGTTAGCCACGACTGGTTGCAGTATATCC
This sequence comes from Turritopsis dohrnii, assembly GCA_027922465.2. Classification (NCBI taxonomy): domain Eukaryota; kingdom Metazoa; phylum Cnidaria; class Hydrozoa; order Anthoathecata; family Oceaniidae; genus Turritopsis; species Turritopsis dohrnii. The sequence goes on from BQMF02000019.1 coordinate 1,064,397, forward strand.
TCGCAACATCTACACCATAAGAACCCTATGATTACGAGCATCTACCGATTCCAAGTCTATTTTCAGATACGTCTCATCTTGAAGCAACTTGGAATTGCTCTACCAAGTGAATTAAGCTTCAACCCGCGAGTATATATTGATAAAGAATTGAAATTCAATCTCCATGTAGATAATATTTGTAGGGTTGCTAACTTTAAAGTAAGATGTCTTTATCGAATTAGGAAATATCTAGATGAAAAGCATGCACTTCAGTTATGCAATGCTTTTGTTTTGTCTAATTTTAATTATTGTCAACTTATTTGGATGTTTTGTGGTAAAGGCCTCAATAATAAGATCAATACTGTTCATAAGAGGGCTTTGAAAGCAGTTACCAGGACTTACAATGTTTCTTTTGATGAGCTCCTCACATCAGTTGGATGCACTTCAATACATCAGAAAAACTTGTTAGTACTTTTAACTGAAATATACAAATGCCTATTTGGTTCACATCCTGACATCGTTAAAAACCTATTTGTACGGAAAATCACTGATTATTCCCTCCGTACCTCAATTTTGTTGAAGCTTCCTCCTACCAAATCCATTCGTTACGGTACAAACTCGATCTTATTTCGAGGATGTCAACTTTGGAATTCTGTGCCAGACCGGATTAAACTCAGCGAAAGTGCTTCTATTTTCAAAAAAGAATTGAGTCTGTGGAATGGACTTAAATGTTTATGTCCCCTTTGTTCCCCTTGATATTTTTTTTTCTTTTTTTTAAATATTTTTTTTTTCCAGTATATGTATTCTTTTTTCACCCATTTTATTGTAGTTGGTTTTAATTAGTACTTGTAACTATGGTTATACCAACGTTAAATAAATGTTTACTTACTTACTTACTTACTTACTAACAAATACAATTCAAGTGCGTTTAAGACGCTCTCTGCAGAGTTTGGCATACCAGATGACAAGTTCTTCTGGCGATACCCCGCTCGCATGCGAAGAATTGGTAAGAGTTGGGAATCCTACGTTCAAAACAATCTTAAGGCCGGCTTAAGTAGAGCTGGCATACAACGCCTGTCGCAGAGTACGCGGATGTACGCGCAAATGCTCTTAGAAAGTCAGGCGAGTGCACGTTCCGTTATAGCGGGTGATACTGGACGTGCCTTGGATGCGCAAAAGATCTTCATGACGGCAGTAGAACAAGCGATCCTGAAAGACACCTCTTTAGCGAAAGAGATTGGTAAGTTCCAGAAAGCCTTAAGTCATGCTAGATCGGAACCTGATTTTGGCGTTGCGGTCGGTACATACCTGATACCCAGCGATTTAAAGCTTGGGAATCTCCTACCAACACCGAATAGTGATTTTATCGTATTCTCACCACTTAGGATTTCTTTAATAGTATTTTGAGCTAAAAATACTCCCCCTTTTTTTTGTTAATCGGTCCCATTCACCATTTTTTAAAAATTCAACTTTCATAATAACTATCGAAACCAATCCAAAGCGAAAATGGGATCTCCTTCTATACCGAGATATTCGTATAAACTTCCTATTGTCTGTCTTTTAATTTCTATTCTCTGTGCACTTGATGTGCTTGCTATTTCAGAGGAATCGACTGTGTCAGATATAAGCAGTGTATTCTCATTATAGGCATCTCCTTCTCAATCATCAAATTTACGCAAAGGTGTTTCATATGGATCCATTTCTCTTATAATAAATATGTACGGTATTGCAAATCCCCATAAGGAATATAGGACTCGCTTTGCCTTCAACGCACCGCGTCAGCATGTTAAGATCTGGCACCATCTAGTACCATTGACCAGAATATAGCTCTAGATGTGAGGCTGCCGAATCTAGGTGCTAATGATGTCATTCTACCAGAATCTCTCAAGCTCACGTTTGATATCAAACTCAACTCCACCGATACAGGACGCTACATCGTCGACAACTTAGGAAAGGCGATGATCCAACAGTTGGTTATTAGTTACGAATGAAATGTCATCCAAGACATTCAAGATGTAGATGTGATGGAAATTTACAAAGACAGATCTGAAAAAAGCCAGCTGCAACACATCGAACAAGGTATAGATTCAGAGGGTGATGTGAACAAGCTCAGAGTCATACCGGGTGCAACGAGTACTTCAACGAGTAAGTCCACCCTGGCAGCTGCCTATGGTAACCGTTTTGCCATTCCTCTATGAGAATTTTTTGAAGTCGTCAAGCACTTCCCCTAGCTACAGCTTGGCGATCGCTTAAGCTTCAAAATTAAATTTGCAGAATATGGAAAGGTCATCAAAGATGCAGGATCAGGATCAGTGCTTTGAAGAAAGATCCTGACGGTACCTACACTATCTCAAACGTTGCTCTAGAATTCGAAAAGATGGAAAACTCTGAGTTCAAATTAAAAGTCTACCATGAACTTGCCAATAGACGACTACCCTATACGCGTGTTTTACAGCATAAAATAAACCCTTTGGACAAAAAAGTTACCACCTGGAATATACAGATAAACGTGCCCAGTGTGAGTTTAAAGGCTCTTGTTATATTCTTTCTTGACCCAGACAAACGAAAAACATACGCTATGGATAGCACCCATTACTACAACCCAAAAATCAGCAAGGTACATATTACCATAGAAGGAGAGCCTAATCAGCTCTTTACACACGGCTTACTTCCGAAAGACATGTATGAACCGGCATGGAAGTATTTCACTTTCGATAAGGAGACGGCCATTATTCCTGCTAACTTCTTTGATTCTAATTACTGTCTTTTTATCGACTTTCGAAGTGTTGCCGACAACACTCTACATGGTGCAGGAAGGTACCTCAAAACATGTCAGATGGTGTCACATTGCAGATCATCAAAAAAGCTGATTCAATGTTACGTGTTTGTGCTACAAGATGGAAAGATAAACTTCGCGAATGCACGCTTCCACAGTGTCGCCTACTAAAAGAAATGGACCTTGTTAAAGATCCTTGTACCACAATTTTTTCAGGACAAACAGGCTTTGGTAAGACGGAACTGGTTCAACGCTTACTACAGAATCAGTTCAAGCACCACTTTGATTATATCGTCATTCTCTGTCCTTCCCTTAGATGGAATACAACCTATAAAGACTGTACGATTCTCTGGGAAGATGATGATGTTTTTCTGATCGAACCTACACCACAACAGGACTTACTATGTTTGATTGAGAGATTCACCAAGCATTTTGCAGGGCAGGAAACCTTATTCATCATCGATGATTCTATAGCTGATGAGATACTCGATAAGAAGAGAAGCTCACTTCTAGATATAACTACCACAGAACGTTATCAAAAACACAGTCTATGGCTTCTCACCCAAGTCTACACAGCTCTTTCAAAGAACATAACACGACAGGCAAAGATGCTATTCACTTGGTATCCTAAGCAGTTGAGCGACGCCAAGTTTATCTGCGAGGAAACTAATTTCATCTCTAAAAACGACTAGAGTTGCTTCTTCCAACACTTGAAGGATTCGAAACACGCTTATGTTTACATGCGATGGGAGTTTCCTTGGAGTTATAAGGTCGTTCAATAAGTAGTTTGTATACTTATTGAAAAGAGACAATTTCTTTTCCTCCTCATCATAATACGAATCCCACACCCTATCCGGATGCATGGCAACTTCCACCAAGTTGTAGTAGAGAGCTTTTCTGAAGCGACGTTTATGGTGGTAACAAAAGAGCTCCTCATGTATAGCGCCATAACCTAACCACCCTCGACACAGTGTTGCAATAACAAAGTGACCATTAGAAGCTGCCGCTGTCATTACCCAGTCAAACTTTGTTGCGCCCCATTGCTTGCAGAGTTTAAATATCTCGATGTGACCATAATGAGTTGCTTCACACATTGCCTTGTCAAAATCAGTCGCGCCCACTCCTTACACAGCTTGACAATTTGGATGTGACCATAATGAGCTGCTTCACACATGGCCTTGTTAAAATCTCTAGCACCCCACTCCTTACATAGCTTGACAATTTTGATGTGACCCTTGTAAGCTTTTATTTTAGGGACCTTCTATTTTGGGGACCTTCTATTTTAGGAACTTTTAGGGAGTCCTTCGATTTTAGGAAGTTTCGATTTTTGGGGAGTTTCTGGGGAATCTTCGATTTTAGGGAGTTCTTCGATTGTAGGGAGTCCTTCAATTTTAGGGATTTTCTGAAGGATGTTGTCAGCAAATTCAACCGTGACCGACGAGTTATCAAAACTGCTGACGTCAGCATCAATTTTCTGGTCTGTAAAATTCGAGTGTGTATTTTACAGACCGTAATGGAAAAAGGGGAGAGTCGCTGCGGATGGAGTCGAAAGCGACGGTTACTGCATATAATCAAAAATGTGCGTATATATTGACTCCCTACCCTAGCTAAAGTTATGCACTATTATGTCAGAAGCCAAGATACTAACTAGACAAGCCACAATGTAGTAATTTTTAATATTAATATTAATTATTATTATTAACAGGACAAAGTGGTAGAACAGAATTTGTATATATCTTGTATATATCTTATTTTGAACTTTTTATCCTGTATAAATATTCGTAATTATAATAATAATAATAATAATGCTTCGCTTACGATACATGCAAACTGAAAGAATTCAAACAGTGATAAAAAGATTGAGGAACATATCAAATTCTTATAATAAGCAATTGTCATTTCAAAGTAAAATCTGTTTTAATAACATAGTGATAAAGTGGGTAATCAGTTTTTTCATAATATTTTAAAGCTTCTGAATATGAGAATTAATAATTTCTTAATGAAAGACATTAGGAACTGATGCGAAAGTTTTTACTAACATCTGTGATCTCTGCAAGCATGTCATTTCAACACATTTTGTGCTAAACATGAAGTCTTTGAAGCCATTACTTACACTATATGACGTGTTCAATTTGTACCGAAGAGCAAATTTAAGCAATTCTGATAATCCTATATCGGATTGACCAAATCCATGATTGAAGAAATCCATGACCATCGATGCTTTTCCAGTACAAAAATGTAAAATTATAAGACAAGTAAGATATTTTTAAGCGTTAACGTGAGAAATGCTCTTCGTTTGAAGACAATATATCCTCCGAGTGCATGTTAGCTATAAAGGCAAATGTGTGTAACTGATATGTTTATGATACTGAGCAAGGAGATGCCAATTCTTCAATTTGCTGTTTTCTATTTTTCTTTTCCTTATTGTCGAAAAAGGAATTGGTAACATTTTGAAATCACTGTTGTGAGATATGTAAATAAAGAAATAAGAGCTGCAGCTTATCCTGATGATTTTATGGTGCTGGCGTTATCAATGGATTCAAATTTTGCTGGGATCAACTTTGTAAACTAAGAATGAAACACAGATACTTTTCCGAATTATCGAAATTCTTGTTGACTGTGCACATAAACATCAGAACATACAACAATTTTTGACAGATTTAGGGGTTATAACAGCACAGGGACGAAATAAGCTGTACCAATGACATTAGATGGACAGAGAGGACTTGGTGAATCGTAATGTTGTAATAGTACCAAGCAAAAGTGGTAGCGTATTCCATTTACTGAAGGATGCATGTAAAGACATATGTATTGATCCAGATTTTTAACCACCAATTGTTGTTGAGTTCCAAATATTGCACAACTCTTCTTTGCAGATAAAATTAAACATGATATGACAACAACAAACAACGATTGGTGGAATTGAATGTGGTAGAAAAATACACAAATCTTTTGACCTAACCAAAAGTATTGATTTGAGTATTGTGTATTTGTCAATCTATTTAAATTTGTAAATAATGTTTACATGAAAGCAAAATAAAGAAAGTAGCAAGAAAATGTAATTTTTAATGATTGATATCCAATAAAGAAAACAATTTTCAACTAATTATTCATACAATTCCTTCCCATTAACTAGTTCTACATGGAGACACACTGGCTCTTTCAGTTCCATTTCGCTTTGTTAATTTTTGCTTGGGGGTAGTATCATAGCAGTTTTCTCTACTAACGACTGAGTTATGCATCCATTCTCAAATTTTCTATTGTTTTCTGTAACTGCTTTGAAAGTGTTTGCCACATTGAATTTGGTATTTTGAAATGTCTATGGATTCCTGATTAATTTGAGATAATTCTTTTTCCAGCTTTCACTTTCGTGTTTATCTTAACTTCAAGAGATGCAACAAGTCTAACATTCTCATGGACTTCAAATTCGACACATGTCTCCAATTACACCATTGAATGCTCCCGCAAAGCTGGAATGGAGAAGTTATTTTCCGTGATACCCCCTACTTCCAATACGGGAACAGTTAACAACTTAGCAATACTGACAACTTACCATTGCCATGTAAGTCATATCTTCCACTATTCGCCAAATGTATTTCTATAAAACCTAATGTTTACAAGATTTAAATCAATTTAGTACCCACCTGTTTCAACTCAACAGTCAATTGAGAGATTTGAAATCTGGTTTTAAAGGAAACATCATATTTTGCGCATCAACTTTATTGAATCTTTGTTATTGATATGTCTTTGTCAAGATTTATTCCTGAACAACTCTGCCAATCTCTATAAATATGTAGGAAATATTGTTTTGTATAAATGATGCATGAGATTTATGCATTTAGAGCACAAAATTGTGACTGTAAATTTTATGTTTCCCAGAAAGAGATTTTGTTCTGCTTTCTCAATATGTTTCCATTGTGTGGAGTAGTTTCATGTCCAAACATTTGGATATATCTTGGACCTAAAAAATTATTGCAATTTCTAAAGTATGATTCTCATTCTTCTTGGTGCGTACATCTGTGAATTTAAGTGTATTCATAAGCATCATATACACTGCGTGCCAAATTATTATGCAAATGAAAATCTGTTTTAGTTTTTGCAAATGTCTCGAGAGAAATTAATCGCAGCATGTTCAAATTTTGTTTTTAGGTTAAAGAAACATCATTTTCTGTCATAGATAATTTGTTTTTAATTGCAATCCTTGTTTTTTCAAGTACTTATCCCCTAATCCGTAATCGGCAGAATCTACATAGGAGCAGCCTGGAGCAGCCTAGGAGCAGCCTGGTCCGACCCTCTTTATCATTTTCATCAATGACCTTCCCGATTGCATTCTCAGTAAACTTGCTATTTACGCTGACGACACTTCTCTTTACTCGTCTCTTGAAAGGACCAAGGACTTGTTTCATAAGGTTGAAGTAGCTGCTGAGTTGGAGGAGGATCTTAGGACAGAAATGGTTGGTTTTGGTTTCCTTCAATGCTTCAAAAATTAAGCTTCTCTCTATTAATCGCTTCATGGACCCTGTAATTCCTTATGTTCTTATGAACGGAAGTGAGCTTGCAAAGTCATCTCATGTTCCTCTTTCAGGTTTACACTTCACAAAGAATTTCACATGGAATTCTAACATCAAGATCACTGCTAAATCTGCTGCTATGAAATTTGGCTCACTTTTTCGGGTCCATCACATACTTTCGACTGAATCTATCATTTACATCTTTAAGGCCACTATTCGCCCTTGTCTTGAGCCTTTTCCCACGGACTGCTCATCGCTGGAATTCTCTCCCTCATAGTTGTTTTCCTGCCGAGTTATGATCTACAGGCTTCTAAATCCAAGGTTCACCACCACCCATTTTAAAAAAAAGCCCATGAGCTAAAAAAAATAAGTATCAAAAATTCCAAAAAAAAAAAATGGGAAGTAGATTATCAAGTAAATACGAGAGTAGTATGATGCTATTTTTCATTTTCAAACTTCGCATATCGATATCTTACACCATTTTAATGTCATAATCATCGAAAAGCGACAAAATTCAAAAAGAAATGAACTGAATGTCCCTGGACTGCACAAATTAAAGACCATTTGCTAAAATGCTAAATAGAGTGCTAAAATGTGTGTAAGACTGTGAAAATGTCTCTTTAAAAGAAAATTAACTTTTTAGTTTTAAAAGTGAAACTTTTTGTTTCTCTTTGAATAATACATTAGGAATTAGCAACTACAACTAAACTATTTTACAATCTAGCCACTCCATCGCATTGCCTTAAATTCATCCTGTCATTTGAAATAATTTGCTGTAATCAAATCATCAGGTCAGGAGAGCGTGGTTGAAAAGCTTAAAAAATTGAAGATTACGTAAGGGCGCGAAGCGCCTGCAATGTAATATACAGTGGAATCTCTCTATTTCGACTACCCTCTATCTCGAATATCTCCCTATCTCGAACAAAAATCTCGGTCCCTTGAACAGTTAACTTGAAGAGCTAACTTTCTTTATCTCGAACATTCTCTATCTCGAACAAATTTTTCGGTCCCTTGCGAGTTCGAGAGAGATTCCACTGTATATATCTATATATTAATAGCCGATTCTCCGTCTGTTTGTTTGTTTGTTTGTGCGTTTGTTTGTTTGTAAGTCACGCAAAATGGTAGATTGAGTTGTGAGCGAAATTATTTCTTTTTTTTTGTGTGCGACGTGAGTTCGAAGCAAATACATTGCAACCCCAATCGAACGTGACTTTTTTTGGCTGATGAACTAATAGGAATAACGTTTTGTTTTTATCATTATTGTTAGTTTTATATTCCACGTTGACTTGGCTTTGAAAACAGTACATCAACTAAATACAAAGAAACTAACTGATTAAACATTTTGGACAAAAAGCAGCAGTGGCAGAACGTGGCAGCATATGTTCGGTTTGCCACTAACTCTTGCCTGACTGTCTGAGACGGGTGAACTTTTTTTTGAGCAATCAAAATGTTTAAAAACCGATAGGTAAAAAAAGAGTATCATATCAAAACAAAATTTTTATTTTTTTTTTATTATTGCTTTTCTTTTAATAAATTAATTTCTTCTTTTATAATTGTTAAGCGTTCTGATCGAACGTTTTTTTATTCGATTTATTCATTTAGCACGTGCCTTTTTTTCTCTCCTCCCGTGTGATCTTTTTAAAAAGAGAAACCATTTCCCCCTTATGTTTGATAGCACCCATGTTAGAGCGCGTAACTTTTTTAAAACAAAAGTTAATAACAAGTTGAAATTTTCTCTCTATACGTTTTGAGTGTATTGTTACACTGAGAAAAGATTGGTTTTACCAGAGGTTGTGACTTTGAATCTGCTTCTCGTTGAACACAAGTTGTACGAGCCGTTTATAAGGAAATTTGACGTTTATTGATAAAGTGATACAGAGCAGGTGGACATGGGCGGCGAGCGACGCCGCCTTGGCGGCTAGTCTATATATTAATAGCCGATTCTCTGTCTGTTTGTTTGTTTGTTTGTTTGTTTGTTTGTTTGTTTGTTTGTAAGTCACGCAAAATGGTAGATTGAGTTGTGAGCGAAATTATTTCTTTTTTTGTGTGCGACGTGAGTTCGAAGCATATACATTGCAACCCCAATCGAGCGTGACTCTTTTTGGCTGATGAACTAATAGGAATAACGTTTCGTTTTTATTATTATTGTTAGTTTTATATTCCACGTTGACTTGGCTTTGAAAACAATACATCAACTAAATACAAAGAAACTAACTGATTAAACATTTTGGAAAAAAGCAGCAGTGGCAGAACGTGGCAGCATGTTTGGTTTGCCAGTGTATCCTAACGTATCCTTGACTGTCTGAGACGGGTAAACTTTTTTTTCGAGCAATCAAATGTTTAAAAACCGATTGGTAAAGAAAGAGTATCATGAAACGAAATATTTTTTTGCTTTTCTTTTAATAATTAAATTTCTTATTTTAATTGTTATGCGCTTCAGATCGAACGTTTTTTTTTAATATTCACTTTATTCATTTAGCACGTGCCTTTTTTCTCTCCTCCGGCGTGATCTTTTGAAGAAAAGAAACGATTCCCCCCCTTACGTTTGATAGCACCCATGTTAGAGCGCGTAACTTTTTTAAAACAAAAGCTAATAAAAATTTGAAGTCTTTTCTCTCTACGTTTTGAGTGTATTGTTATACTGATAAACCATTGGTTTTACCAGAGGTTGTGACTTCGAATCTGCTTCTGGTTGAACACAAGTTGTACGAGCCGTTTATAAGGAAATTTGACGTTTATTGATACAGTGATACAGAGCAGGTGGACATGGGCGGCGAGCGACGCCGCCTTGGCGGCTAGTCTATATATTAATAGCCGATTCTCTGTCTGTTTGTTTGTTTGTTTGTTTGTTTGTTTGTTTGTTTGTTTGTAAGTCACGCAAAATGGTAGATTGAGTTGTGAGCGAAATTATTTCTTTTTTTGTGTGCGACGTGAGTTCGAAGCATATACATTGCAACCCCAATCGAGCGTGACTCTTTTTGGCTGATGAACTAATAGGAATAACGTTTCGTTTTTATTATTATTGTTAGTTTTATATTCCACGTTGACTTGGCTTTGAAAACAATACATCAACTAAATACAAAGAAACTAACTGATTAAACATTTTGGAAAAAAGCAGCAGTGGCAGAACGTGGCAGCATGTTTGGTTTGCCAGTGTATCCTAACGTATCCTTGACTGTCTGAGACGGGTAAACTTTTTTTTCGAGCAATCAAATGTTTAAAAACCGATTGGTAAAGAAAGAGTATCATGAAACGAAATATTTTTTTGCTTTTCTTTTAATAATTAAATTTCTTATTTTAATTGTTATGCGCTTCAGATCGAACGTTTTTTTTTAATATTCACTTTATTCATTTAGCACGTGCCTTTTTTCTCTCCTCCGGCGTGATCTTTTGAAGAAAAGAAACGATTCCCCCCCTTACGTTTGATAGCACCCATGTTAGAGCGCGTAACTTTTTTAAAACAAAAGCTAATAAAAATTTGAAGTCTTTTCTCTCTACGTTTTGAGTGTATTGTTATACTGATAAACCATTGGTTTTACCAGAGGTTGTGACTTCGAATCTGCTTCTGGTTGAACACAAGTTGTACGAGCCGTTTATAAGGAAATTTGACGTTTATTGATACAGTGATACAGAGCAGGTGTACATGGGCGGCGAGCGCCGCCGCCTTGGCGGCTAGTATTTTTTAAATTGGCAAAGAATAAGGTTTTCAATGATATAAAAATCAAATATATATGACTTTTGTATAAAAAGTTTGTTTTTTTCATCTTCTGTTTTCTTCATTTTCTTTTTCGTTTTTGGGTTGTTTTATTTCTATAGAATATCGTGCTTTTTAATGTCTATCCAACGATACCAAATTTGTTAAATTGATTCAGTATTGAGCAAATGGCAAGCAAATCTTAAAAGTGTGCACACTATTTTCAAACAGACTTTAGATTTTATGAATAAAATCGAAGCCAACGAACTAATACTGGTGTATCCGCTCTGTCTCGCTTGGATGCTTAATGGTATAGGTGAAAGTGAAATTTCGAAATGATATGGACTTAGGAATAAATAATTAATAAATTCTTTTGCGCAATATAATATATTTTTTGTTTAATGATCAATTACATGATTTTTCATAACTGTACCATCCGCCACGATCTCTTCCATTATCGAATCGACCACCACGACTACTACCGCGACCACGGTCTCCAAAAATAGAACCTAGTATAAATAAAAGTTAGAAAGAACATATCAACAAGGAATGGGCGGGAGGGCAGTATTAGTTTGTTGGCTTCGATTTTATTCATAAAATCTAGATCACATTGCAGGCGCTTCGCGCCCTTACGTAATCTTCAATTTTATTTCATAAAATCTCCGCCCGAACTAATACTGGTGTATCCGTCCTGTCTCGCTTGGATTTTATAGGCTATAGCTTTAACCATCAATGACCTCTCTTCAAAGCTTGATAGAATTAGAAATGCTAAATTGAAAAGTCTCTATCGGTTCACAGTCTTTATAATAAAATTTTCGGAAGGTTGAATCCGATTTCCATTGTCCACGTTTTACTATCTCGGCTACAGAAATACCTATATTACAGGCCTTGGTTGTTGAGGCCGCTCTAGTTGAATGAGCTTTAAACACTGTTGTATCAATGTCTGCTAATCCCAACATTTGTACTAACCACCTGGAAACGGTGCTAGTGGTAACTGGCTTATAAGGCTTCACCAACCCCAATAATAATTGTCCATTACCATTTCTACGAGAATTTGTTCTGTTCATGTAAAGATCAATGGTTCTACACACACATAACGATTCGTCATGATCATACACCTGAAACTTTAGTATTGGCGTTGGTTTTTCTTTTTTTCATGTTTTCGACACTTTAGAAAATGTAAAGAGGTAAGTTGTTGGGCTTCTAGAGAGGAAATTAATGTTTAAGTTTGTCAAAAAACTGAGACTGAAACCCTAGACGCACCTGTCAAGGCAAGATGTGTCACTAGTTTGAAGGTCAATAATTTATCATTAATAGTGTCATCCACGGGTAGAGTTTTAATGTACTTTAATACAATTTCAACATTCCATATAAAGGAATATCTAGGTTTCGGTAGGTTTCATTAAATACACCTGTCATCAACGCAGATATCCTGGGGTGTTTTCCGACCACAACCCCATCTATAGTGTCATGATATGCAGAAATAGCTGAGCGATGAGTTCCAATCGCATTGTACCCAAGACCTGAATCAAACAACTCAGCCAGAAAGTCTAAAACAAGTCTAAAACAAAACACAATCAAAGGAATTAATTTCTCTCCTATCACACCAATCATACCACTTTCTCCAGGCCGATTCGTAATTAGCCACTGTTCCTGTTCTCCTGGATTTTGAGATAGGGTTGGCAGCCCTGTCTGATATGCCCTATGTAGATAACTTTTTCCTGAAACTACCCAAGCCACTAGCCTCAGAGACTTGTTTACAACTAGTGGATGTACCTGCCCCTTTGGACTTGTCAATAGATCTGTGCGTTGTGGTAATAAGATTGGATGTTTTATACTCATTCCCATTAGTTTTGGGAACCAGGTTTGAGACTGCCATGCTGGGGTTATCAAAATCATTGTGCCCTGATCTCTCTGGACTTTTGCCAAAATTCTTCCTACTAGACAAAATGGTGGAAAGGCATAGTTGAAACCCTGTCCCCAATGAAACTGGAACGCATCCCTCCCCCATACTGAACGGGTCTGTTTTCCAGGACATGTACTGGGGTAGCTTTTTTGACACTCGGGATGCAAAAAGATCTATTTCCGGACTCCCTAGATGACTGCAAACTTGTTTGAAGACTAGCCTGTTTAACTTCCATTCGCTGGAGTCTGACACATGTCTCGACTCGTGATCCGCTTCCACATTCAAGTGACCTGGTAAGTACTCTGCCCTAAGTATGATCCTTCTGGACATGAGAAAATCCCAAATTTGCTTCGTTAGATTTATCAAGGTCTCATTGTTGGTGCCCCCAATTTTCACTAAGTAAGATAGAGCCACCATATTGTCCATTTGAATGTGGATGCTGTTCAAATGTTTCTTGTTCCTGGTAAAGGTTAGAATGAATAATTTTGCCGCCTTCAATTCCAAAATGTTGATATGGAGCTTGCTTTCCTCCAGTGTCCAAGGTCCACCTGTTCTCTCCCCTTGACAGTGTGCCCCCCAACCTTCCTTGGAGGCACCTGACTGAATCACTAATTGAGGTGGTTTCCAGAGTAGAGACCTCCCGTTGTTCAAATTTAAGTTTCGAATCCACCAATTTATTTCCTGCCTCACCTGAGGGGAAAGAACTACCCTCTTCTCGAAACAACCCGAATATAGAATAACTGTTCTATCTGTTGCCTCTGCAAGTACCGGTACTGGAGGGGAGCTGGCAATACAGCTAGTGATGTCGAAGACAGCCTTCCAATCAATTGAGTCATTTCCCTTAGAGAAACATTTTCCTGGTCTAGTATACTCTGGCATTGTCCCTGAATTCTCAATGTTTTTCCTGGGCAAGAGACATTTCCATTCTGTTGGAGTCTATCAGAACACGTAAAAACTCTATTTTCTTGGTTGGGGTCAATTCTGATTTTTTTTACGTTGATTACAAGGCCTAAATGTTGCAATTTGAAAATCAATGTGTTCCTCCTCAATGTTAGATCTGCTTGGGATCAGTAACATATCGACCAGGTATATTATTATCTTTACCTTCAATCTCCTTAGCAAAGTAATTGGGACCTTCAATAATTTCGTAAAAATCCTTGGAGCAGGGCCCAACCCAAAACAAAGGCATAGAAACTGATAAAAAGATCCTTGCCACTCGAAACAAACAAATTTGCGCAAATTCTGATGGATGGGAATGGAAAAATATACATCCTTTAAATCCACTTTGCACATCCAGTCGTTGGGGGACAGAAGTTCTTTCACTAAATACAGGCTATCCATCTTGAAATGGGTGTAAGGAATAAAATGGTTGAGTTTTTTCAAATTAATGACAGGCCTGTTCCCCCCATCCTTTTTTGGAACCAGAAATATGTTGTTTAAGAATAGATTTTCTGAAGAAGGAACCCTCTTTATCGCACCTTTTGAGAGCATATCTTCTATTTCCTGATCCACCAGTTTTGTTTCCTGTTCGCTCAATACTACTGGTGTTGGCAAAACATCCTGGTGAGGAGAACAATTGAAAGGTATTTGATATCCCTGGACTATTTGAAGAATTGCTTGGTCGTTTGTTAATTTTTCCCAATTTTTTAGAAAATATTTTATTCTGCCTGCCAGTGGAAACCCATTTTAATGTTTTACAGGAAATAGATTTTTCACTTGGTAGTGTACATTTGAAAACTCCTGTATTGGCAAAACTGTCACTGAGCTTAGACTTTTCGGAAGAAAAACATATTGTTTTACCTCGTTTGTTCTGAAAGTTGAAACTCTTTCTGAAAAAGTTTGAGCTGTGACTCTGCCCCCTACCCTTGAATTGAGACAGGGGGCCTCCACGAAAGGGCTGCTTGAAACCACCAAAGGAGCTTCTGTTCGATTTAGCCTCTTCTGTAACACTCAAGAATTCTTTCGATTTCTTTTTCAACTTGATTTGAGCCAGTATCCTTTCATTGAATTTCTCCAAAAACAGCTCCTCTGATCGGTTTTCTTGCAGGACATCCGCATTTTCTTTCAGAATGTCCTTTACTTTTTCCTTGTCTCCAATGACCGTGTTCAGAATACTACGTCTCCGAAAATACGATGCTGAGTTAAATGCCTGTCCGATCATTGTGACAGATTTTTCAAGAAGTTCACAAAATGTGGTGGCTGTATCTAAGTTGCTTTCTAACTCAACCTTGTCACCATCATTCTCTGTATTATCATATGCTGTCTGAGTGTCGAATCGTTGGTTCTCCACGTAGTCCCAAATATGACATAGAGGTCCTAACACTTGACCAATTTTCTCTTGGATATTTTGAAAGTCTTTGTCAAGGGATATACATTGTTTTGGCCCTTTATCTGTTAAAATTGATTTCATGTACATGTCTATTTCCTTCTTTGTCTCGACATTAGAAGGTACTGGGTACTGTTCTATGATATTATCTTTAAGCTGTTTATCTGGAATGTAACGGTTTAATTGGTTCAGTGCTAAAGATGCTAACTCATCTGGTAACTTCCATGATTGTTCAACCTCATGCTTTGTGAGATCAAATCTTTCCACCTTTCGTTTCCATGGTGGTGCACTGGAAACTTCAGTGGCTTTTCGTTTGCTCGTTAGATCCTGATTTTGGTCTTTATCCGAGCCTGAAGGTGAAGAATTTCCTGGGTCTTCCCCATCTGGAATTACTTCACATTGTTTTTTCATTCTATATGAAAATTGTTTTAAAAGTCTCATTTAATGACTGTACATAGAATGGTAACGCCCCTCAAACTACTTATACATCACCATTTTCTGTGATTTCTTTGATATGAGAAGATAAAAGTTCAATATACTTACGTAAGATCCATAATACGTCTTAACACCATTCGAAAAAGAGAACGAAAGAGGTCGTTGATGGTTAAAGCTATAGTCTATAGCTTTAAGCATCCAAGCGAGACAGGGCGGATACACCAGTATTAGTTCAGGCGGAGATTTTATGAAATAAATTACACGAATGTGCACATAAAGACAAATGACACAAAACTTTGCTAGAGTCTATTTAATAACATCCTGTTAAGCTTTGCTCTTTTCAAGCAGTATTATCATGGAGAGATTTTGTATACCCAGTGGTGCATTGTCTTTTAAATATGGATTCATTACACTCCAAATTCTCGATGGAGTAATTTGCCAACTAAGGATAATTTAACCGTGTAAATTTGACTGCTATTTATAGAAACAATGATGAACCTGAATGATTTTATATTTTCTTGAATGTTGCAAATGGGTCCGTATTTACACAGCGTAAAGCCTAACCCGCATTATTAAGACATCCTCATGTTTTCACATAATTTGATTCTTCAAATGCCATTTCCTAATCTCCTAGGTTGAAGCCAAATTGATTGATGGGAGCGTGGCAAGTAGCTTGATGGTGAGTGGTACAACTTTAGGAGGTAACAACTGTTTCATCTTGTATCATAATTGCGGTAATGTTGCAGATTATAATGGCTTAAAGAATTTTTAGCTACATTATGATTCATTAGATCAAATTAAAAAAAGTAACCTTTGTTTATCCCGTAAATATTTTGTTTGTTATTTAGATATAAGCAGTTGCATGCTGCCGGTGGGTTTTGAGAATGGGGTAGTTGATATTAGTCGACTTGTAAGAAGCTCCACTCAAGACTTCCTCCACCCTCTTGCTGATATTGGACTGAACAGTGATAATCAATGGTGTTCAGAAGATCACGATAACCGTTTAAAAGTTGAGATTAACTTCCGCAGGTTGATGACTATAACTGGTTTTGCTATACAAGGCAATGATGGAAATACAAAAAATATTTATATATGGTATTCTACAAAAGAAAAAGGCAAAACCATGACATGGTTTATGGATAATAACCAGAAACAGAAGGTTTGTGATTTGCTTTCATTGTGTAGGTGTTGTTTAATCCCTAAATTTCCATTTTTTGACTGTGTAATTCTTCAAAAAATAGTAGAAACTTGGAATCAAGCTGGAGTAACAATGGTAGCAAATTTCTTTATTGGTTGGACAACAGCAGATATTTGCCACTGTCTGTTGCATGTAAAGTTGCATGTGTTATTTATATATTTTTTATGTCAGTAACTTCTTCATGAACATTCCCAGCCGGCGCAAGACGTCCTTTAGACGTTAAATCAAGTCTATCTCTAAAACGTCTTTTTGACGTCTTTTAGATATCTTGAAAAATGTAAGTCGTTTCAAAGACATCTAAAATTCGTCTTTAAAAGTACGTATGTTATTGGCACTTCCAAAGACGTCTTTTAAACGTCTTTAAAAAGACATCTTTCTCAAGATTTCTCGTATTTAGTATGTCATTTTTTATTCTTCCCGCTTTATTTGATTTTCGAATGTTTGATATTTGATTTCATGACGTGAAGCATTTAGATTATGTTGTTATGTTCAGTCAAACTACGAGGACAAATGAATTAATGTTAGTAGAAAATGGGTTATATGATCATATTTGATGCTTAGTTTTTTAAAGGCTGGTTGATTTACATTATTTATGATATACTGCAACCTATTTTCCACCCCCTGATTATCGTATTTGAACCAGCATAATTCTTAAGCATTTTCAAAAATGTTCCTTCGAAAAGATTGTTGTTCGTGCTGTTTACAAAAATATGTAAGTAAATCTTTTAATCTTTAACTCCCAATATCAATGAAATTTCGAAAACTATTTGGTTGTTTTGCCAAGGTAACATGTATATTCAGCGATTTTGTTGCTTTACTTTTAAAATTTTGCTAGAGTGGGCAAAAAGACCTAGGTTCAATGTTAAATGATGGGTGTATTTTTTATTTTTACAGATTCACATACTTGATCACTTGGATTCAAACGTCTTTTAGACGTCTTGAAAAATGCGTCTTAAAAGCAGACATTTCAGAACATTTTTAGACGCCTTTAAGACGCCTTTTTGCCGGCTAGGTTGTCATGGTCATTTTCATAGAAAGTTAGTTTTGCTAAAAAAAAGCATCTATCATGGGAATGGCTGTATCTGGAGAACAAAAAAATGTTTTTTATTCAAAACCTGACTTTCATCATTATATTTGAAACTCTTCCAAGTATTTCCCTTAAAAAGGTCGTACAAATTGAGTGATAAAATTGTAAAACTCTTTTTGTTATAGTTCACATATCCTGGAAGTAAATACACTCATCGATACTGGTTTCTAAACAACACCTTGACAGCGAGAAAACTGGAAATTCTATTTGCAAGAAAAAGAAGTTTAGATAAGGTTTGCTTGAGGATGGAATTTTATGGCTGCTCAGAAAGTATGTGATAACAATATTACCACTCTAAAAATCAGAGATTATGGTCTTCAATGTAAATAACTTTTGTTAAAAAAATTATACCCAAAGTTCTTTTTGTGATTGAAAACATCACGGACGTCAAGGACTTAGCAATAAATATCTGAAAAAGTCCTGTTTTTCTTATTAAAATCATTTGAAATTAATTCTGGTTTGATTACTTTTTACATGCCATATTGGTGTACTAAAAGTGATAAGGGTATTGATAGATAAAATAAAGAGATATTAACTGAAGAAGAAACTTATTCAAGTGAATAAAATCAACCTTAAACAGTCAACTATTTTGAAAACTGTTTTTGATTTTTTGATTTTCTCCTGTTTTCATGCACTCTGTGATGAAATTATCATTAAGTAAAATGATGTAATTACTATTGACATTCTCAGACCAATGAGAATGAAAACATAAATGTCTGGAAATACGACTTATTAAGCACAAATTCTAAATTCACAGTTCACATACCTGAAAAGATGATGGGAAAAAATGTTAACTTTTATTTTTTCAGCTTGCCACTCAGTGACGAAACCAAAAATTGCTTATCCTGTAAACAATCAGCAATCAGCATGGTGTGCAAAAGCAAAAAATACAGAAATTAGATTTAGTTTCCCTGTGAATGAATTGGCAGTAACTGGTGTTTTTGTAAAGAACAGTTTGGTCAGTTATTCTGAAGTCATTTTTGAAGTTTTATGCAACGGAATTTCAGTCCAAACACCAACTGGCAGCAAAGTATGCTCTTTGTTTTAATTTCCTTGAATATGATGTTACTGTTTTGATTTTGTCCATATTTTGTCATTATACAATACACCTATTTGTGACTCTTTTTCTCATCTTGCAAAAACAATCTATTGAGGAAAGCATCGTTATAATTCTTTCAAAATTTGTGATTATAATTTAGCAATTCAAAGAACTGAAGGTACAAAATGATTCACTGGCAGTTCATTGGTTTATGCATCAAACAATTTGTAAAAATATTTCGATACGTTCATTATCAGCAAACCGTTGCATGAGGCTAACTTTTTTAGGCTGTAATACAGGTATATGTTTCGAATTACCAGTGTTTTTCATTTTATTTAACAAATCAATCCAAAAACAACGATATTCCATGTTTACAAGAATTCGTTAACTGATTTTCTTACCGCGAAATCATTCGCTACTCATCATATATCCATCGTTGAACAATAAAGAACTATCAGCTTTATTTCAAAATCTTCATTTTGTTTTGAACAAGTTCATAATAAAATTTTGATAATTTTCAGGTTGTTTTCAAAAGCTTGGTATTGAAAATGGTGGTAACGACATTCAGTTAACTGGCTCCAAATCACCAAGTGTTCAAGAAGATGCAACAGCAGGACGACTGAATAACGTCATGACCTCCTGGGTGAGCAAAGGTATGAGCAGCTACATCTATATTGCTTGTACATTCCAT
Source organism: Turritopsis dohrnii (assembly GCA_027922465.2). Lineage (NCBI taxonomy): Eukaryota > Metazoa > Cnidaria > Hydrozoa > Anthoathecata > Oceaniidae > Turritopsis > Turritopsis dohrnii. The sequence continues at coordinate 1,084,039 of BQMF02000019.1, forward strand.
ATTACATAAGATTTTTTTCCTTGCTTTGTTTTTATTAGAAAAAATTCATCACAAAGTTAAAGATAGGGAAAACAGTTTCCAAACGGTTTCAAGAGGCTAAAAATTTAGTAGTTTTAAGTATTATCTCAGAGGCGTAGCCAGAGGTCAGTCAAAATTTGTGGAGGAGAGTTAAGTCATTTAAAGTAGAAAAGGAAAGCGTGCAAGTAAAATAATCGATACTTAAGACTGAAAAGAAATATCATAATGTTGAACTCCTCCAGGTTTTTTTGACTGACCCTAACTACGCCTCTGTATCTTAGAATTCGTGTATCATGTTATTAACATGGATCCAATGGTTATTATGTTAAGAAGTACTTGCAGGTATTAATTAATTCAATGTAATGTAGCGATAAATAAAAATAGTTAGCAATGTTAGCAAGAGAACATTATTTATAAGAAAGTTCTGATTAAAGTTACATTTCTGTCTTTATTTGGATACACCTTACTGACTTAATTTTTATATGCTTATCTTTCTTATCTTGAACATTTTTTGAGAAGTTATTCAATTTTTTAATAATACATGAAATAATGAAATCACAGCTGCACCAGCTACTTTTGTTAATGGCTCAGATGTTAGGGGTAAATGTTCACAATTTTCTTTACTGTTTTTCATTGAGAAATTTCCAGTTCGTAAAGAAAATTAGTTCTGCAATCTTATATGAATAAATTCTTCTGTTTTCACTCATACAAAGAGCGAGATATATGAGGGAAAGAACTGTTTTGAAACAAGTATAATGTAATTATGCCAGCATAAAAATGTTTTTGCATAACTAAGAAACTTCTTGAAACGAATTTGGAAACTTCTAAGTAAGAATTAGTGACTAATTATAATCATAACTAGCAAAATTTGTTTTATTTGCATTTATTGAGAAAGAAATCTTTGAAAATCGTTTTCGCTTCGTCACAAGCATTTTAAGAAGTACAGTACACATCCGTTAATTCGAATGCCGCTTAATTCGAACATTCTTTATTTCGAACAAATTCTTCAGTCCCTTGAGTTTGGTCTAATAAACTCTTACATTTTGTGTCGCTTAATTCGAACTCCGTTAATTTGAACATTTCATTAATTCGAACACTTTTTTCGATCCCTAGGCTAAAAACCACTCGGTAATTCGAACTTTTGCGCACACATTTTTCTTATGGTGGTAAAACTTTTTTTCAACCTTTCAATAAATTGTGCATTCCCAGTAAAATGAAGTTTACAAGGTATTTGGTGTCCTTCTTTATCATCAAGTAGATTTACTTTTTCTCAGTTAAGAGGTAACTTTGCAGCTATTGTCATCGCTTGCTTGAAGAAAAAATGAGATTGTTTTTACAAAGCGACCTGTCTTTCCTTTTGTCAAATGTCCAACCACGACGTTGTTCTGTGTGACTGCAACAGCGTATTTGTCAAATTCATTTTCTGGTTTTACTCGACTCTCTAGAACTGGCTGCCATATTTCCATATAAGCATGGTAACCTATACGAAGACATTACGTTTTCCTTGAGTACAATAAATCAGTAGTTCTTCTTTTATCCCAAAATCCACGGCTTTGCAGAGCGTTGTACAACGTTCCATTCTGAAATCCTCTGATTATGGAAATACTCGATATTAAAGACATTCGATTTTAAAAATTTGAATGTTTTATTCTTTCATTCTTTAGTTGTCACTTCTTCACGTTTGTTGTCGACGTGCAAGAAAGATGTAAGAAATTCTATCCCAATTCTTATTTTTCTCAATCATCCGATAATTCGAACATTCGCTAATTCGAACAAATTTTCCGGTCCCTTGAGTGTTAGAATTAACGGATGTGTACTGTATTCATGTAAGTAACGGTAGGCGAAGTTATAATAGTTCATAGTAAGTAGTAATAATCTCATAGCATAATTTCACGATGCTATTATAAAAAAGATATGCATTCTTTTAATTACGTGAATTTTGACAATTATAAAATGGCACGATTTTCGTCATCAGGAATGTCTGTCTATGGCATCCCTGTGTTTCTCTGACTGTTTAATCATATTTTTTATACTGTGCACACCGTGTAATACACAATAATTTCTTTTTGTCAAAAAAAGTCCTGTACTGTCAATCAAACTGAAACACATAGTCCTTCTTTCAGTTCACATTGATGATTTTGATTTGAATTTTGCGTTTGTTTGCTATTTGTGTATGATAAAGAACGTGATTAAGAACGTTCGTTCCTAATTAGGGAGACCGACAATTTGAAAATTCAAAATGTTTAAAGTATATGAGTTGTGCACATAATCAATGTCAAATCTGAAAGGATCAATGTGGACCTAATATTATTTTGAACCACCAAAATTTCAATCAGATGTAATCAAATTGAGCAGTATAAAAGAAAGTTTCGTATAGTGTCAATTAGGCTTTCACAATGCACTGAGGTCAAGAATGTTTCGCAATCTTTCTTTTCATATGAAACAGAATTCGCAGAAATCCTTCTACATCAGTAAGGGCATCTTGTTGGTATTGCCGTTGCAACCTCTTTTAAGCGGAAATAGTGTCTGACTTTTTTTAAATAACTAAGTCCTTCAAAGTATTAAGTATTAAGCTGTCTAGTTAACATACTAACGTTGATGTCCAAGCAACAGAAACTAGTTATTTCAGTTTAATTATTTCTATAACTACAGCCCTGTTTTGTTCTGCAGTCTCTTTAAATTACCCGGGCTTTTTTATTTTGATAGTGCAATAAAATATTTGTGGTAGAGGATCTCCTTACTGGCAATAAAGAATATTAGTAATACATAGATTAACAGGATTACTTACTAAAGGCATTTATGTCCAATATGAAAGGATAGGGCTCAATAAATTGTTTATTTAGTATTTTGTAATTCATGGTAGTTGAGGATATTTCAATTTTAAAATTGATTTATGCAGTGTAATTATGATTTAACTAGTAACCCTTGTAAAAAATTCTTACGGATTTTAATTCTGAAAATGATGTCTCAAAAATGGTGTCGAAATATTAATATACAGTGTTAGTGTTGTAGTCACCACTTCGTCAATAACGCGGATCATAAATACCAGTTATTTTCTTAGATGTTTTAAAGATGTTTTCCAAATAATTTCGAGTCTAATTTAGGAGGCAATGCGATGGTTTCCCTGATTTTAAAGACCCACTTAAACAGACACAACCTAGATAAAACATTTTTCCAAGTTTGCGATCAACACTGGAGCGCAGAACAAAAAAAATCGTTTTTCTTGGAAGATCTGAAATCCACCAAAATTAAAAAGTACGCGATGTGCATCCGCTATTTTCACTCTCTAAAATAGAATGCATATTGTGTAAAATATTTCACGTGTTTTGATTTTAAAAATGACGTCTCAAAAAATGGCTACAAAAATTTTAATCACGATGTTGAGAAAGTACATCCAACTGATGTGAAAAATACAGTAACCGTTACCAAGATGTCGGCGATCAAACACCACAGCCCTGTTCACCAATGTTGCGGGCCCTCAAAAATGTAGTTCTCGAGATATCTTCCGAAAAGCGCCTTGATCTTCCCCGTGATTTAAAAACGTAACGTCAAAATTGAAAAAAGTACTCCTCACCCTTCTAATTTAAAATTTTATAGGTATTCCAGATAAAGTATTTTACCTGTTCATTATCAACACCGCACATCATAAACATCTGTTTACTCGGAAGATCTGAAACGCATAAGAAATACTCATATTAAATCCTTTCACGATACGATCTAGAAATAAATTTTGCGCACATGAAAACAATAGAAAGATTAAAATGGCTGTAACTGTTCATGGAGCCATGGACGTATAAAAAGGGAAGGACTCACAACTAATACTAAAGCCTTTCATTTCTATTATTAAAATCTTTTCTGTCTGCATTTCTTTGATGTAATCCTCGCCTCGCATTTCACTGGATTTCGGTTCACATGGGTGAGTTTATACGTCCCTTTAGGTTTAATCCGATGTGGAAAACCAACGAATTGACAGAAAATACGATTTGCAGATGCATCAGCAATATTCTTGAGTATCACAAAACTTCTACTCAACCTTTTTTAAAAGTATCGGATTGGAATTAAGATAACTTTGTCGGAGTAAGGAAGTATTTTGTGTATATACTTATATCCATAGATTCGGTACTTTGAAAGACGCCTGGGTGATGCCTGAGAATATACAGAAAGAAGAATGCTTTTTCATTCAATTCTGAAACAAAGTTCAAGAGCGTACTTACCCTGAAAACATTAATAAATCTTCGTGCAATACTTTCGTTACTAACTTTGTTGTCTTGAAGTTTCCTACTCTCGTACGTTTCAAAATAGCAAGTGAAAACTTGCTGGAAAACGAACATCGACGCTATCGATTCTTTATCTTGCGAACAATCAAAACATTTCAAAGATCAAATGCACTGTAAGGGTTTCTTCAGCTTATGCTAATCGTGAGTCTGTCTTGTGCGTCTAACTGCCGCTAAATGACCATGATTAAGAAGATTTTGACAGTGAAAAACGACCCGCAACATTCACTCTCTAAAATAAAAGTGGTATGCACAACGCGAATTAGTATATATAGATAAAATGGAATATGAAAGTTTTTACCCGATAACTTTGAATCTGATTATTGTAGTTTACTATGGAGTTTAGGCTTGATTCGAGTGGGAGAAAAATGAAGTTAAAAGTATTTACTGATACAGAAATTATACTCACCAACAAAAATACTGTTTATACCCGCCCAAACTTCTTCTTACATTATATGTTACAAAATTTGATATGGTTTTTTAAGCAAAGTCTCCACCCAAGAAAGCAAGATATTTAAAACCTTTGAAAAGGCTTCTAAACCAACTTTATTTCTATCAATCCTCCAAATATCATTTTGAATGTAGCTTTCCTTTTCAATTGTTACAGTTGTAATTATTAATGATGATACAAATTTTCTCATTTAAGAGGCCATTATTGTCCTTGTTGCTAACAATTTGGTAAATGGATTCATGTAATTACTCAATTCTTTGTATAAGCAGAAAAGAAACCATTAATTTAACTTGAATTTTTTGTGCATTTATATTGCTGGTAAAACAAAGATATTACTGATGTATCCAATTATCTAATTTCACCCATTGCATCCAAAACGAAATTTCATATGCAACAAAATTCTTGAAATTTGTACAAAGAAAAATTGCTATCTTTTAAGGCTAAAATACACGACCATTTTAAAATGACATTTTTTAAATGATCATTTAAAACTGAACAATCAAAAAATGACGAAAAGTACCCGTTATTTTCAATTATCATTTAAAAATGATAACTCAAATATGTTTGAGTTTTCATTTAAAAAAGGATAGAATTTCTCTATTGAATTACGTCAGTTCTATTGTTTTACTCACTTTAGTATAGTCACACGATGAGTTTTTGCAGCTTATGAAGGAGAAAAGTGTGTATATTAAATAAACATGTCGTTGGTTAAGTTGGCATCAACTGACCAATTTATTAAGTTGTGGCATGAAGAGGAGTTTTTGCGGAATGTTTCGTCCACAAATTACAAACATAAGGACCGAAGAGGAAATACTACACGCATCACTGTGCAATGTTTCTCGATAGATGGACTTACTAAACTTCATATTTCTTCAAAATTTTCCGGCAAAATTCTTAACAATTTGAATATTCATAATGAAATTCCCTGTTATAAATTATGTTATAAATTCCTAAGAAGATTAGTTTTTGAAGTCAAGGTTTCACCGAACGTCTTCCTTTCTGCCTTTCATTTTTCCTGCATTACTACGTTTGCTGCCGTCAGAGTCCATGACTGAAAAGTACTCTTTTACCATGGAACTTTTATAAACATGTTGTAAGCATAAATGATCGTGTAAACAGATGTTCCAATCATTTTTTAAAGGCTTAAAAAAATTATCATTTCTCATTTAACATTTTAAAATGATCGTGTACTTCAGCCTTTAGAAACACTTGTTTGACTAGCTTATGAGAAAATGAACAACAGATCATTATGAATCAAATTCTTATGCAATCTTTTGCTTTCTCTTAACTATTGTTGTTAATTCTTGTGATTTTTAGATGTTAAGAAAAGTTGGCTACAAGTTTGTTTTGACTCTGTCCATCTGATATCTGCAGTTGCTATACAGGGTCAAGGGAATGGAGGAGATGGAATGGTTGTGAAATACAAAATTGTTTATGGGTATTCCAGTGACAATGTCAATAAGGAATATAAACTAAATGATACTAAATACGTAAGTTGATACTATCTATGGAAATTTATTAATCAATATTAAAATTTCTATATGCCTTGAAATCCTTAGAATATACAGTTGAAAATGTCATATCAAAATTCAAAATTTCATGGAAATATTTTGGTTTGGAAAAGAAAAATCTTTCGTCTTGCCATTATTATAATAGTTATTTGATGGTGCTCGTACAAGGTACGGAACAAGTGTCAGCAACTTTCCAAATGACCTTTATGCAAGATGCGTGAGACTTCAGGACATGGTTTGTTCAACACGTTGTGCGGCACGAATTGAAATGCTTGGCTGTAGTAATGGTAAGTTGAGATTAGCAGTACAAACGTTATTTACTTTTGTATGATATTTGCAGCGTAAGACTTGTAGAGAACTTGGTTAAAGCTAATCATTAGACAATTAAGCTTTGTTGTATTATGTCTTATAATATTAGAAAAATATTTTATTCTATTTATGTAGTGGCTCTTCCTGCACCAAGTATTACAAAATCTGATAAGACACTTGATTGTATTGTAAGCAATGCTCAACCAACACTATCTTGGAGAGTGAATGGAAAGGTTATTGACAATGAAACATACACCATGACTGCCACCAATGACCGCAATGTAAATGGATATGTCAAATCAACACTGACTTTTAAAGAAAATATCAACACTACCATCCTAGACCTCAAGAACTGCAAGGATGACACAACAGGAAAAGTTTTGTTATGTTCAGCACATTATTCATGCAATGCTATCTACGGAGATAACTCCAAGGAAGAAATCTTTGTCATTCATGTTAAATATCAAAGTAAGAAACATAACACATCAAAAGGATAAAAACCTGGAGATATTCAATTATTTAGACTATTTAGATTGAACAAAATACCATTGACCATTTGAACATTTAAAATTGAGAAGAAATTGTATTATATTGTACTACTCTCTTTTTTTAACTACTCCCTTGAAACCAGGCCACCAATTGCGCTTTATCCGATTACCTCCAGTTTTAGCAACACTTTTTAAAGTGGCTTCAAGTTTTTTATCGTTACCTTCATTTCTAGCAACACCTTTTAAAGTGATCTTATGTCTTTTTATCATAGGCTCTCATGTGGAAAACCACAACTAAAATAATGTAATATTTCTTTGAATTTTCATCAAGTTCATAATGGCATGTGGGCAATTTTTGTATTAATATGTAGTGACATTCATATTCTTAACTGTTATGACAAAGAGATATTTTTTTAGAAGGATGCGTGAAGAACATTTCCATACTTGCATCAAACACATCTGCAGAAATAAACTGGAAAACCTGCCAAAGCAAGCAATATGTGTCTTTCCATGTAACTCTTGAATCAAATGGACATGTGGTATACAATGCAAGTGGCTTAAATGAAACAACATTAATAACGGAAAAACTGAAGCCATTCACCAAATACATGGTGAAGATAACCGGCCGAAATCAATATTCTGTCTTCCGGACTGTATACGAATCATTCTCAACCCAACTGATTTTTACATATTAGTGATAATGATAAAAGTTAAACTAAAATATGAAATTAGTTGTTATTTAATGAAGTTATTTTCCATCGATGAGCACATCAGCAATTTGGCATTCTAAACTGATTTTATTTATTTACAGTACCGTCTGTCCCCAGAAATGTAACAGCTCATGGTGAAGGAAATGAAATTTATATGACATGGAAACCTCCAAATCCATCCAACGGTATAATCAGTAAATACGAGCTGCACGTTAAAGAAAAAAATTCAACAAACTTCACCAGTTCCTTTGTGCAGAGCAGGAATGATTCGAATGACATATCGACAAAAATTAGTAATCTCAAGCTTTCTCAAGATTATTATCTGAAAGTAGGTAGTAATGAGATTGCTGAGTTTATTAACGCTTCTCTTCAACATTACTATATTTGTTGTTTCTTTCAATGTTAGGTTAGAGCATTTACTAAAAAAGGAGAACTTGTTGGATCGTGGTCAGAATGGATTACCATAACAACTGGTGGAAGAGGTACGCAATTCGATGGCTCATAAGGGTGAAACTGTGCATATGTCCAGAAAGACTGTGCTCACATATCTTACTGAGCGCTCTTCACGTGACTTTACGCTGCCCTCTATCGTCAGCTATTTTGTGCGCTCTTCATGATACTGCGCGCTTCATGCATGTAATGAGCAGAACACCTTATTACCAAGCAAAAGGGCTGACTTACGTCGTGGAAGACCTGAAATATTCTTTTTTTATGCTTGTTATATATAACTGTCATCTATGTTATAAGACTGTTGATGTGTCTGCAGTGGAAGAATTCCTCATCCTGAAATTCTTGCCGTCTTGTAGGTTGTTTGTAATTCTTACTTCAAACGTTCGATTTTTCAAACAATGTTTACGGAACTGAAAATTAAATATTTATATATTGGAGTCCACAAAATATACACGGCATGAACCTTAGAATTACACAAGAGACTCCGAAAATTTCTAAAAACGCTTTAAAGTTATCCACTGTTACTTGCTAAGAGGGTGTTGTTTGTGTTGTTAATGGTATTTGGAGAGTTCTGATGCTACCTAAACCACGAACTGACACTATCAATTACCATGTTTATTCATATATTTATATGAAATTATTAAATAATGTCTAAACCAATGTTCAGCCTTCGTTTGAAAGGAACAAATTGCTGGTCGCGAACAGCAATCCTACATAAAAGCATAGGCCACAGTTACTAAAAAGAGATTGATAAGAAAGAAAAAGAACTTGAGGAGGCAGTTGCATACTGTATTAAAAATAACTTCAAAGGACAAGCAGCTCTGGAACGTTTAGGCTTATCAAAAGCCGTCATAGAATAGATAAACAACTAAAGGAAGAGGTGGTTGCTAGTTAAGAGAAAGATTATTGTAGAATCTTGACAAAATTAGAGGAAAAAGCCATAATACAGCTGAAAGACCAATGAAGTAAATCAGAATGAGATGCCTTAAGCCAAAGGTTCATCAGGTTACATTCTCAATAAAACGTCAAAAGACCTTCCAAGTGATGCTTGAATTGAAAGACATTACTCTTGGACCTCTCAAAATAACTCTTCATAATGCGAAGCGATTTGAAGTGGAGACTATGAAGCTTTAGTAAAACACTTTAAAATTGTTACTAAGTTCAATCATGATTACTTATTCAATAACAGATAGGTTAAAACTAGCTCACAAGATGTTCAATTGTATTCTTTGTATTTTACTTATTGGATTTCTGCGAAAGCAAGAATTACATTAAAACCGGCTCTGGTTTTTTTTTTTTTTTCTGCTGGCCAAACCTAGCGGTTTTTTGAAATTTCGTGCGTGCGCCTACATGGATTCATTACATCTATGCGTAAGGCCATCTTTTCGTAGCACGAAGTTTCTTCCACGAGAAACTTCTGGTGACTGGTTGTAATTGCGGTAATACAGAAATCGGAAACTTTCTTTTTTAACATCGGTATTTCAAACTTCAATCTTTTGGTAATCTTTCTTCTTAGTGCTTTTTTATCTTCCCATTTGCTTAATTGTAGGCTTATATCTGGGTACATCGGAGTAAAATTGAGGTCTGTGTGAGGTTTGTCAGCAAGCCTCTAGCTGTACCTAGCTGATCCTATCTTACCCTAGCTTCCTAGCCTATCCTAGCTTATCCTAGATAATCCTAGCTGACCAAGCAAAACTTTTAGGCAAACTTGAGAAATTCAAAAATTCATCGAAGTGGCTCATAGTTAAACTTTTAAAAGGTAAAATTTTTAAATGCTTCGTAGGTAGCTTAGGTAGATGCGTAGTTACTTTATAACATAGTATTTCCGATAAATTTTTAAATTTGTTTCTTATATTTTTTTCGAAAATGTTTGTGTTTTTTTCTTTCGTTTTTATACATAGACTCTTTTTTTTTAAAAACTGTCATATAAATCGCGTATCCATGGTTACGATTCGCACCTTTTTTTTCTTTGTATGTAATAGCTTATGTTGTTTTTAGTTAAGCCCTATTCACGCTTTTTAAAAGTATTCTTGTCTTATCTAATTTTGATCTACAGTATATAGTATGTTTCTTTTCAAGAAAAAACTACTTTCATTTTGATACTTAAAGTTTCATTCATTAAGCAATCCTCTCCACAACCATAAAAGTAGTATAAAATCTTGTTAACGTTTGTGTGTAAAGTGTTCAAAATGCTCAACAGGAAAGAGGAGCTTTAATATTTTTTAGATCTATAGTATGTATCATTGATGCTTTCATAGATTTCTAGGGTTTCATGCTTCAGCTGGTTTTGCAGAAATCATTATGCCTGCAAGGGCATCTTGTTCGACTTACATTTGCACGCCGTTTGCATAATGGTACACTACAGCGTGACCGAAGAAACTTCCAAAAGTTGATTGATCAATGTTGAATAGATTTACAGTTCTAAGACCGAGAGTAGAGGGTAGAAATTTATGATTACCTTACAAAGATTCTACTGTGTTCATTCTTTTTTAAAAACAAGTTCTCAATGTTTTATAAAAACAGAGTGTCAAAAAGGAAAGGTTTTTGTTTTTTTTGAAAAGTCTGGTATTCTTTTAAGCTTTTCTAAATACAAAAGCTCGTTTGTTTCATCTGTGGGCTGTAATGCCTTTTAAGTTCTGGATACGTACAGCTCAGCTCAGTTTCCTCTTCAGCTCCAACAACAAGAATATCTGTCTAACCTCTACCTGCATCATTTTATGTTTGATATTTCTCTAGTTATGTTAGCATAATTACTTGTATAGTTCTTGGCTAGAGTATTATTAATGCCCCAATTAGGAATAGGACTTCCTATTTACGATAGCAAATAGGAAACTTATCTCGACTGTCTGTAAATTTTAACTGCTTTCAGTTATGTTTGCTAATTTGGATCACATATTTACATAATCCAAATCTTTGTTTACTTTTTTTTGTTTGGGAACTCTCTTCGTTATTTGGAAGATTGACTTACGTAATCACTGTGATATCTTACAGTATCTGTTTAAATTTATTGTTCTTTTGTTCATTAAGTTTATTGGCAGTTAACGTAAGTTTCATATTGTGTCGGATTGCTTTAATAATTTCCTGGGGTATATGCGTAATTAAAAATTTAATGTTTTTTTAAGTTTAAGTTTCAGTTATGTATGTTGATTTTGTATGTATATGGATGTATTTCGTATCATTAAAATCTACGCTTTCCTTTTTGTAGTTAGGAATTCTGTTAGGAAGATTGACAATACATGTTAAATTCATAACATTTACATTGACTTACATGCATACTCATTGTCTTATCTGAATTGATCACTGAATCCTTAATATCATTTCGTACCAACAAAATAAAGAACATATGTCATTCAGATATAATCAAGTTTATTGATGTTTATTGGTATAAAGTCTTGCATAGTGACAATTATGTTTTTCCATATTTTTGGGGAGTACATGATCAGAAATTTAATAAATATATATTGCGGATTAAACTTTTGTTAAATTTCAAGAATGTCGTAGTCTTCGTTTTTTCATACTTCAACTGATTTTGCAGAAATCCTTAAGCCTCCAAGAACATCTTGTTTTAGTTATTTTCTATAGATGTGTATTTTATTACTCGGAGAGTAAAAAGGTCTTAAGGCGCTCATGTTTAAATTTTGTGGTAGACTCTTTTGCCTATAGCTTGAGAAAATATCAAAAGACAAGCATATATATATTATAGAAACAGCTTATCTTAGCTTTAAAGTAGCAGTTCGATTCAATGTTACAAATTTGGCTGAAAAAATGCCAATATTACGGACCCTATTTCGGGGGAACCGACAAGAATTTAAAAAAAAAAATTGGACACGTGCCTGTTAACATTGTTGTGTACCAAATATTTGAAAACAAAAACAATCTGAGGATATCATTTCCAGACTTTGCCTGAATTTTTAAGCAACTGTAACTGCTGCTTTAATTGCTGTCAAAGGGCCCATAAATGAATGTCAAATTAGGCACTTTTAAAATAATCTTTCCGAAAATGTAACTTCAAGACGCGGATTTTGTCACGTGACTAAACGTCCTACATAAAGCAGATCCAAAGTTCCATAAACACAATTACATAAATGGAGAAGTTTCTTCCTCTTTATCAACTTTACATCTTTCTTGGAATCGTGCTATCTCTTCATTCAAGTCATCCATCTCAGTGCACGGCTGTTTCAAATGGCGATTCGACGAAATTAAGCGTTTTTTACGGAGGCCTGGAATGAGTTATAAAAAATGTAAACAAATCGGGATGGAAACCCTCAACTTTTTGAACGCAGATATATAAAGATTTTTGAATAGAAACTTTAAGATTAATGTATGAATAAGGAAACACGTGCCCCTAGAGAATATCAATTTCAAAAACTAAAAGTACTTTGGATTAATTGAAAGGTAGTTTAAACTCACTAAAGAGACCTCCCGTTTATGACGGTTCAAAACTGAGGTGCAAAACCATGTGTCTTTTAGAAAGTTATAGAGTTTTTTGAGTTGTCAAACATTTATTTTTGGGTTCTCAAAAAGTTCAGGAATTGGCAGTAAAAGTTTAGTTACCTAGCCATTTTTTATCGTAAAGTTATCGAGGATAAAACTTCAGCAATTTTTCGTTGACATAATGAATACATTTTCAATTCTCAAGAATGCTATGAAGAAACTTTGTCGAATTTGTGGATGTACAATAACTGGAAAATATTGTATAATATTTGTGACAAAATTGAGAGGTTGAATAATGTATTTAAGCTCAACTTAAATGAAGATTTATCAAACATTCATCCTACAATGTACAGTAAAAATTGTAGTGTGTACACTAACACTGATTGCCCTACATGTTGAAGAACAGAATAGAATAGGGCATTTATATTATTTGTCACAAAAAATTTAAATACAAAGTACATAATAAGACGAAATAAAGACTGGAGACCACCCCAGGAGATAAATCTAAACAAAGGAGGTGTCCACCAAAAAAGAAGGCAAAAAACTACAGCTGCAAATAAATATATACAACAGAAATTGGAAAGATAAATTAAATTGTGGTAAACAAAAATAAAAATTAAAAAAAAGTAAATAAATTGTTTCCTGATTAAGGAGAAACTTATCCAAGAGTGAGAAGCTAGATGCATGTTTAGGTAGTGCTTTAGAAAGAAATCAGTGACCAGTTTTAAATTGGATAACACCACTCAGTATGCCAAGGAAAGATAGAATGCATTTCCATAAAATTCATGTGTTACATTCACATTAGGTGTTTTTTCGAAATTGTTCAACATGCTTCAATCATTTTACAGTGAATTAGACATCGATCCAGCTTGAATAGGAAATTTCCTATTTTGACACTTGCTATGGCAATTTTATCGAACTATTGAAACGTAAACAACAGCTTCACATCGATATTCAAGAGTTGGAAGATCATCTTGAAATACTTCAACAAGAGGTTACACAAGTTGTAACAGATAAGGACAACAAATAATGAGTCATCAGCCAGCAATTAGCCATCTAGAGAAATAAATAAAAGTTAAATAAGAGGAAAAAGAATTTCCTGACCTTAACATAGACATGCCAGAAAACATTGGTGTGTGTGCTTCATCACTTGGTGTGACTTAAAATAAATCAGTGTCAAGCATATCAGCACTTCAGGTAGATTTGTTATGGAATTCGTACTTAGTCATAACACAGAAACATTTTCTTAATTAAGTTCAAACATTTTTCAGGGAGAGAAGACTAAACTTTTATGCAACAGTATTCCTAATGTTGTCAAACATCATGCCAATAACACCCAATTGCAAAACAAATCAGAGCATTAAGTTATTTGAAACACTCTTCTTGAAATTTAGCAGATGTCACAACATTTGTAACTCAGCAGGGCACTGCCAGTTGAAAAAATTGATTCACTAGGTGGGTACTATTTTTGACCATGTTCGAATAAATAATTATACAACACTGTGTAAGTTTCATTTTTTTTGTAGAAATATTGATATCAGAATTTTGGATTTTCTCCATAAAAACTGCCCTGATATAAACATCAGTCCAAAAATTGACATGATGGAACATCACATGATCCCATTTCTTAAGAAAATGCAACATCAGCTTTCTATAGAGAGCAGGGTAAAGAGAGCATTCATTCAAACAAATGAAACATTGATACTGTAACATCAAAAATCCTGTCAGACATATTAAGGTATTTCATGAATCAGCACTTCCTCTCTACTCTAACAAATCAAACCGGCAGTAAAATGAAGAAAGTTATCAGCATCAAATTAATTTGTATGTGCTGTGCTGTATGTATTATTACTAAAGGAAATTACCTGTATATCAAATTGTTATCCTGAAAATTGTGCTTCACACTTAAAATATTTCCCCACTTCAGGATCTATTTGCCAAACAAAAAAAATGGCTACAGTCACAGATCTTTATATAGTGTTGATACATCTATTAACAACTCCATTACATAATATTTGATGCCTAAGAAACTCCAGGTCATCTTATTTTGTACAAAGTCCATCTCCAACGGGGGTTGCTATGGAGAACCATAATAAAACTTTATAAGCTTCTCATGTAAAATTCTTTAATAACCCAGGGAAACTTCTGTGATTATTATGTATGCCACAAATTAGAAAAGACGAAATACACTTTTTTATATCCAGAGAGTCTTTGATTAAAGAGAACTTTGTTCAGATATTCTAATGGACTAGATCATGATTTCTGCGTGCACCATGTTTAATGGCAACTTCGTGAAAATAATACGCGCTCCGCTTTATCTTATTTTCGCGTACGTAACAGCCGTGAGTGAAACCAATCAATTTTCCTAAAAATAAAACAAACAGTAACATGTTAACATTAGAAGTAAGGTGGTGGCAAGTACAGACGTAGTATTAGATGCGGACGTTATCAAAAACAAAATCAGCCGATGTGGAAGAAAAAAAGGTTATTCAGAAAAAAAGGTAACAAAACAACGGATTTGTGTGTAACTATACAAGAATCCAATGAAAATTCACAGTTCACAAATGCGAACTATGCTAAATGACATGGAGAAGGACAATACTATATACGGGGAAGGATCTTGAAGAGAACGTTCATATTTCATTGCGACTACACACAATGAACTGTCAAACACATCAGGTACAGAGACTGTGGATGAGAAGAATAGTAAAGTAAACTGTGAAGAAAATGACGAATGGATAAGCAGATCAGTTACTAAAAGCATTAAAAACATCGAAAATATCGACAAAAATGCCGTACACTTGCAACATCAAAAATGCATCAAACAAATGAACAATTTTTGTTGGAAGAAATTGAATTCTACAGGAATGAAGTGGAACGAAAGCAAGAAATTATCAAAAAGTTGTTCTTGTTGCTAAATTAACTTAATAGTTAAAAGCAACATAGCAACACAAACGTTTAAAGTAGCTAACAACACAATAAGTCCATCGTCGAGCGACATAAAAACTGTTAACACTTGGCGTTGGCGTCTGGCGGGGTCAGTCTTCCTCAATGGAGGAGAAGGCTTCTTCTGCTTTGGTAGGCAACCTTTCTAGAGATGGAGTCTCGATAAAAACACTTGGTTGGCAAGCCATAATTGTCATTAGGGGCAAGTAGAGAAACCAGTCTAGTATCACTACTTCGTCTATTAGTGTAGACGCGCTGCTTCCAGTGCTATATCTGCCCTAGGATGATGAACACTGGTCTCCTTATCTTATAACTCTCTGCCTAGTAGTGGCTTCGGTCTAGCTGGGAGCAACCTATTTAAAAAAAGAAATAGAAACATCAATCCATGAAGAAACTGTTGTAAAGGATCAGTTATCCCGTTGTAAAAGAGATTCACCAAACAGAAGTATTTATTGGCAAAGTCTAAAGAGAAAGCGTTGTTAAAGAAACGATTAGAAAACCTTGCAAATTATAACATCAATAAGGAACAAGGCTATGCCTACGAGGTTAAGACTGATATAAAGAACTCTGATTGGCCTAGTGATTTATCAAAATATTCTTTTATCGTGTTTCACCAGGCTTTAAACCTACCCACGTAACATTCGTCCAAGTTGAAGCATCAAATTTTTATGCTAACATTTTATGCGATTGTGTGATATCTGTTATGTTTTAGTTGTCATTGACGTTATCGTTCAGCCTGTTGTGATCCACAGACCACGGTTTACTGGGGATGTTATTCAAATTGGAAAAGCAGAAGTTACTTCATCTGTAGTATTAAAAAGTTTAACGGTGTCTTGGAAAAGGAATGGATTCCGGATAACTGGATGGCTGGATTATTTAAACCTGGTGGTTAAAGATAAAAACCCTTTATATAGAATGCCTGATTTAAAAATAAAAAACGCAACTTTTTTAGATCAAGGAGAATACAGTTGTACATTTAAGGCTGTTCACAACAGCGGCTCTGTGGAAGTAACTTCACAAAATGTGTATGTTTATCTCTACGGTAAGTTATGTTTCATAGACTATGACTCAAAAGACTTGCAATTATGAAAGCCTTTACATGTTGCAACAAAATTACTAACATCAAATCAGAGCTCGGAGGTATGCTTAAAATCGGCTGATATAATTTTTCCAGATGCATCACTGACGCTGTTAACATTTCCCGATAAGAAATTGAACTGGAGTGACGTGCTATTGAACCGCTCATCATATCAGTATCTGTCAAAAGAACGAAAGATACGCTTACAGGTTAAAAAGAAACATCTTTAAAGATAAATATTGTTTTAGCTTATTTTACCATAAAATTATTTAATTCTTGGATTAGTCATTTATCTCACTTTGTTGTCATTGCAATTTCAATTTAGGTTGCTAAGATATTGCAGGATATGAAGGCGCCCCCCAAACCACATGTGATAGTATATGGGTTTAGGTTGGTTTATACATCTTTTAAATCTTTTCGTAAGTTTGACCCTTAACCCAATTAGGACTGCGAGGTCCTAGTCCCCCCCCCCCCCCCCCCCACCACCCCTCCCCCCCTCCGATTGTTTTGATAATAACTTTTCTTAATATTGAGGGTATCGTTCTGAAACTTTTCCTAACTTTCTATTTGCAAAATTTTATTTAAAAACGTTTGGAAAAAAAAATTGCTCAACTTCAGCATTTGGGTCATTGTTTAAAACTGGCAGGACCAAAAAACAGCATTTTTTTCTTTTTAAAGCTTAATTTCATGCTGAATTGATTTATGCGACTTATTTACTAGTAAACCAATTATATTCCATCCACTGAAAAACCTTCACAAAAATCACAAATTAATTCAATAATTGCACACCTAATGTACCTAATGACGTCATAACAATAGAAAAATAGGCCATCTGTTAATAAAAATTAGGTCAACCCCACCCCACCCAGCCCACCCCTTCAAAGTTCCTCAGAGCCCCAAAATGCCTTGTCCTAATAGGGTTAAGATGCATGTATACGAAGTAACATTTTGAGGTGGTATTGAACAATCAATTACACGAAAATTACAAAATTTTAACTCGGGTACATGGATTTGATTTTTGCTTAATGATAATGAAAACATAGCTACAAAAAACATTCTACAATATTTTAACAACAATTGTATGACAGACCTAATATTATATATAATTATTTATTTCAGAAAAGCAGTTGAAGGAATAACGGCTGAAGTTGGAGTGTTATATTATAATATCAACATGGCAACAAAACTTGAGTATTGCAGGAGATTTGAAAACTTGAGAAATCATTTTCATTATGCTAAAAACATGGGTACTACTAATTTACGTTTTCTTGTAGATACGTTCTGGTGTATACATTCATGTATGACTCTATTCCTATTTTCAGATTGCTGTTTGCAAAAGGTTGTTGCATCAACTTCAAATCAAATACAATATGTATTCCCGGAAACACTGGTTGGCGATGTGGCAAAATCCCCCTGTTATTTTGGACCCGCTAATCAGGATGCAACCCAAAAATGTGCATATGTCGCTGGTGTGATAAAATGGTTGGATCTGAACCTTAATAACTGCACACGAAAGAATGAAAATATTTCAAAGGACTTACAAATCACAGCAAAGGTAATTAAAGTTGCACAGAAAGACTTAGCGATTAAAACCTATTGGGTACACTTTATCTATATATTAATAGCCGATTCTCTGTTTGTTTGTTTGTTTATTCGTTTGTTTGTTTGTTCGTTTGTTTGTAAGTCACACAAAATGGTAGATTGAGTTGTGAGCGAAAATATTTCTTTTTTTGTGTGCGACGTGAGCTCGAAGCAAATACATTGCAACTCCAATCGAACCTGACCTTTTTTGGCTGATGAACTAATAGGAATAACGTTTTGTTTATATCATTATTGTTAGTTTTATATTCCACGTTGACTTGGCTTTGAAAACAGTACATCAACTAAATACAAAGAAACTAACTGATAAAACATTTTGGACAAAAAGCAGCAGTGGCAGAGCGTGGCAGCATATGTTCGGTTTGCCACTAACTCTTGCCTGACTGTCTGAGACGGTTGAACTTTTTTTTTCAGCAATCAAAATGTTTAAAAACCGATAGGTAAAAAAAGAGTATCATATCAAAACAAAATGTTTTTTTTTTTTGCTTTTCTTTTAATAATTTAATTTCTTCTTTTAATTGTTAAGCGTTCTAATCGAACGTTTTTTTATTCTATTTATTCATTTAGCACGTGCCTTTTTTCTCTCCTCCGTGTGAACTTTTTAAGAAGAGAAACCATTTTCCCCCTTACGTTTGATAGCACCCATGTAACTTTTTTAAAACAAAAGCTAATAAAAAGTTGAAGTTTTCTCTCTCTACGTTTTGAGTGTTTGTTACACTGATAAAAGTTTGGTTTTACCAGAGGTTGTGACTTCGAATCTGCTTCTGGTTGAGCACAAGTTGTACGAGCCGTTTATAAGAAAATTTGACGTTTATTGATACAGTGATACAGAGCTGGTGGACATGGGCGGTGAGCGACGCCGCCTTGACGGCTAGTCTATATATTAATAGCCGACTCGCCGTCTGTTTGTTTGTTTGTTTGTTTGTTTGTTCGTTTATTTGTAAGTCACGCAAAATGGTAGATTAAGTTGTGAGCGGAATTATTTCTTTTTTTGTGTGCGACGTGAGTTCAAAGCAAATACATTGCAACCCCAATCGAACGTGGCTTGTTTTGGCTGATGAACTAATAGGAGTAACGTTTAGTTTTTATCATTAGTGTTAGTTTTATATTCCACGTTGACTTGGCTTTGAAAACAGTACATCAACTAAATACAAAGAAACTAACTGATAAAACATTTTGGACAAAAAGCAGCAGTGGCAGAGCGTGGCAGCATATGTTCGGTTTGCCACTAACTCTTGCCTGACTGTCTGAGACGGATGAATATTTTTTTGAGGAATCAAAATGTTTAAAAACCGATAGGTAAAAAAAGAGTATCATATCAAAATAAAATGTTTTTTTTTTCTTGCTTTTCTTTTAATAAATTAATTTCTTCTTTTAATTTTTAAGCGTTCTGATCGAACGTTTTTTTATTCTATTTATTCATTTAGCACGTGCCTTTTTTCTCTCCTCCGTGTGAACTTTTTAAGAAGAGAAACCATTTCCCCCTTACGTTTGACAGCGCCCATGTTAGAGCGCAAAACCTTTTTTAAAACAAAAGTCAATAAAAAGTTGAAATTTTCTCTCTATACGTTTTGAGTGTATTGTTACACTGATAAAAGATTGGTTTTACCAGAGGTTGTGACTTCGAATCTGCCTCTGGTTGAACACAAGTTGTACGAGCCGTTTATAAGGAAATTTGACGTTTATTGATACAGTGATACAGAGCAGGTGGACATGGGCGGCGGGCGACGCCGCCTTGGCGGCTAGTCTATATATTAATAGCCGATTCTCTGTCTGTCTGTCTGTCTGTCTGTCTGTTTGTTTGTTTGTAAGTCACGCAAAATGATAGATTGAGTTGTGAGCGGAATTATTTCTTTTTTTGTGTGCGACGTGAGTTCGAAGCAAATACATTGCAACCCCAATCGAACGTGACTTTTTTTGGCTGATGAACTAATAGGAATAACGTTTTGTTTTTATCATTATTATTAGTTTTATATTCCACGTTGACTTGGCTTTGAAAACAGTACATCAACTAAATACAAAGAAACTAACTGATTAAACATTTTGGACAAAAAGCAGCAGTGGCAAAACGTGGCAGCATGTGCGGTTTGCCAGTGTATCCTAACGCTTTCCTGACTGTCTGAGACGGGTGAACTTTTTTTTGAACAATCAAAATGTCTAAAAACCGGTAGGTAAAAAAAAAGAGAATCATGAAACAAAATATTTTTTTTTTATGTTTTTGTCTTAATAGTTGTCTTAATTTCTTCTAATCGATTTCTTTTAATCTGTTTTAATCTGATCGAACGTTTTTTCTTCACTTTATTCATTTAGCACGTGCATTTTTTTTCTTCTGCTGTGTGATCTTTTTAAGAAGAGAAACCATTTTTTCACCTACTTCTGACAGCACCCACGTTAGAGCGCGTAAAACAAAAGCTAATAACTAGCATGTAGCTTTAGCTAAAAATGCCCCCACCCTCAAGCATTCCAATTTGTACACACAGCAAGCTATACATTGCAAGCTATACAACGGAAACAAAAACAAAGAAAACTTTGTTACTGTTTGTTATTTCTTGGTCCTATGTCACACTTGTACTGCCAGTAAATGTCGCAATCGCCAGTAAATGTCGCAAACGCCAATAAATGTCGCACAATTGCCAGTAAGTGTCGCAATTCAACAGTAAGTGTCGCAAAATCGCCAGTAAGTGTCACAACTAGAATTTTCATTTGTTTTAATTTTTTTTAACAATAAATGTGGTAATGTTTTTCAAAATCAACAGCAAATGTCGCAAACTTACACAATGTGATTTTGACCATATAATGGGAATGGAAAGGAAAGACCTGTTGCTTAAATCAATCGGTCAGGACTCACTTTGGGAAGTATTAGCGAAAAAAGTAAAAGTAACTTGCTAAGTGACACATAATGTTGAAAATTATAGCTGTCTTATTTTTATATTTTGCAATCTCTGTGACATGTCGTGTAGGTCCATCAGCGTACTCTGCGATGAGTAGTACGATATCTTGATCAGAATAATCAGTGTCGAGTTCAAAACAAGGATGGAGTAGATATTGGTTAGAAATTTGAAATTATAAAGTTGCGACATTTACTGTTGATTTTTAATTTTTTTGCGACATTTACTGTTGCGACACTTACTGGCGATTTTGCGACACCTACTGTTGAATTGCGACACTTACTGGCAATTTTGCGACATTTACTCGCGTTTGCGACATTTACTGGTGATTGCGACATTTACTGGCAGTACAATACTGATGCTAATTTATACCTTTCAAAAAGTGTAATTAAGGCTTAACAAGTAACATCAGAAAGTACCGGGTGTTTCAGAAAGAAGTTACGCTTTTTGGGCTGATATTTTGAGAAAACCAGTAAAGATATTTCAAAAAAATTTTTTTAATCGTTTAGAGGAAAAGCTAACTTAAATGTTGGTGTATCATACTTTACTTTTCATGCACTAGATCAAAAGTTATGCTCGTTTAGGGAAAAAAGTAATTTCTACAAAATCACAAAAATAGACAAAAAAGGCTAACAAAAGAATTGTCAAACAAATGGATAAATTATAACTCGTATATTACTTTATTCATTAGAAAATGTATTTCCATTACTTTGTATACACTTATTTATCCTATGTACCATTCCTTGAAAGGCTTGGCGTATCATGACTGGATCTAAATTAACAGCAGCTTGTTGTATTGCATTTTTCAGTTGTCTCAGATTTTGTGGAAGTTGATTTTGAGGTTGTGTCCAAATCTTCTGTTTTAGATAACCCCACAAAAAAAAGTCACAAACTGTGAGATCTGGAGAGCGTGGGGGCCATGTGATATCCCCACGAGTACTAACAACTTTACCGGGGAACTGACCGCGGAGATACCTTAATGAAGCATTGCTGGTATGTGCCGGGGCCCCATCTTGAATCCACCAAGAGTTTGCTCTGTTGATTTGAAGACGCCTCATATCTCCTTGTACAACGTGATATCTAATTATCCTTAGATATTCTCGCGTATCCAATCTTCCTTGAACAAAAGCACTTCTCCACGACCAGTTACACCCATCCAAACCATAACTTGGTCAGCACCTTGCTCGAATTCGATGTAATGATCATTTGGGTGACCATCACCAAGCTGTGAATAATGTATGACATTTCTTGAATTAACATCAGAATTCATACTGAAGATGGCTTCATCAGAAATGATTAAATTTTCTAAAAAGATTGCATTGTTCATACGAATAAACCAGTTACAAAACGCAAGTCTTTGGGCTGGATCTTGGGGTTTTAATTTTTGTCTTTTAACCAATACATAAGGTTGGTATTTTATTTCTTTTACAATTCTATTAAACGAAGATGCAGAGAGATTTAAACCATTTCGACGGCAAGATCGAATTCCATTTTGCTGAAGTGAATTTCTTACTGCATCAATATTTTGCGGGGATCTTGCTGTTCGTGTTCTACCTGAACGTCCCTTACATAGATTGTGGCACGTGCCTTCTTGCTCAAATTTTCGAAATGTTTTTGTGATGGTAACTCTACTTGGAGGTGGATCATTTGGCCAATGGTTTGGCCAGTGACGCTGAATTTCAGTTGCATTGTCAACTCTTGCATATTCGATGCAAACCCAGATTCGTTGGTCCACTGTTAGACGAGGCATGTTTGTGAGTATAAAATATAAATACATCCACAAAGCCCTTTTATTTTAGCAGAAAAAAAAAATCCAATTTTCTATCATGAATATTTTTTGCTTAAAAATGCCTTTGGGAATTGGTTTTTATTGCTAAAAAAACTATTATTTTTTATGACATCTTTAAATATTATCAAAAGAAATTTCTTAAAGTTCAAAATAACTTTTGTTAGCCTTTTTTGTCTATTTTTTGTGATTTTGTAGAAATTACTTTTTTCCCTAAACGAGCATAACTTTTGATCTAGTGCATGAAAAGTAAAGTATGATACACCAACATTTAAGTTAGCTTTTCCTCTAAACTATTAAAAAAATTTTTTTGAAATATCTTTACTGGTTTTCTCAAAATATCAGCCCAAAGAGCGTAACTTCTTTCTGAAACACCCGGTATTTGCTACAAACAAAAGAAATGTGTGAACTGAAACCATGGTTACGTATTTTATAATCAAAATAAGATAAACATTTGTTAAAGAAATTTTGTAATGCCAAAAGAAAGAAAAAAAACGTTTTCAAAAAAAACATTAAAGCGAAAAATCCATTAGAAATCTGCGTTTCAAACTTTGATTTGAAACAAGAAATAGCCAAAGTTTACATAAAAATCAAGAAAAAAATAAAAGAAGGTTTTATTGATCATGATCACACCAGGTTTGGGAAAGGACAGAAAGAAGGAAAACACAAACAACGACAATTCGTAGGCTTTCTTGCACACACAAAAATCCAATTAAAATCTTTTTAAGGCAAGATCCGCCAAAAATCAGTGCATTGAATAAAATTTATCGAACGAAAGATTATTTAGAGCTAAAACATATACAAAGTAAAATGTTGTTGGCAAAATTTCAGATTTCAAGCTGTGCTTCAAAATCCTAGTCGTTCACTTCACTAAAACAACACAAAAGTAATATGAAAAATGTCTAAGCAATTTTAGCATACGAACTTCCTAAATAACATAGTATAATATAATAATAAATTAGGAAAGAGATACGAAAAAACATCCCACTTACAGTACCATGCTTTGAAACGGGAAAAAAAGCAAAGTCAGCTAATTAATTATATTCTACCGTGTAACGTCAACACGAAAGTTGGAAGATGGTGATGAAGAACAAAATCGGAACTGACATTCGCCTATCTCGTGAAACTGCTATGCCTCCTCGCTCGCTTACGCTCGCTGCGGGGCAAGAAGTTGAAAAGTTTTTTCTCTCTGCGTTTTGAGTGTATTGTTAAACTGATATTTGATTGGTTTAAAATAGTAAATAAAAACCACGTGAAGTTCACGTTCGGAATGCATTGTGTAAAGCAAGAAAGTCTACCGATATTTTAAATGCGACCGCGACAATGAACGGCTGAGTTAAGAACATGCAAGATTTAAAACACCAGGAACGTATTTCTCTTCATGTGCAAACGAGCTTTATTAAGCGATAAAGCCAGCAGCAAAGCTGGAGCAGGTGGTGATACAACGCAGGCTGAACATAGGCGGCGAGCGACGCCGCCTTGGCGGCTAGTTTAACCAAGGTTTTAGTTAAGCTTAAGAGAAAATAAAGGATAAGGTTTAGCGTGGAATGGACGAATAAGTTTAGGTCTGTTTGTATGTTGCGTGTAAGTTTGAAATGCTGCTATCGTTTTGTGTCATATAACTTTTTTCTTCAGAAGTCCCTATTTCATTTTTCTCAAAAATATTCAGATTCAAAGATGTTGAAAAGGGCTTTCTGTTGATGTAAAAATTCGGTGCGATCATTGAAAACATCCGCATTGAAATTTCCGTTTCCAACATTGTAAAACACACTATACAATCCATAGCGTTGTTTCACTCCTAAATGTGATATGATATATAAATTGTCATCAACTTGCATAATAATTATGATAAAGATACCAAAATGAATAGAAAGGTCATTACCGCAAAAATAGAAACATAAGAGTTTAACTCCTTTTGTTTTGACCTCTTAGCGTAAACAAACCATATGGTATTTTTAATGCGATTAAATAAAAGGAGAATGTAAGCAAAATGTTTTGTAATGACTTGGTTAATGTTTAAAGTCCATTGATTTTTTAATTCACTATGACGGTAATGTATGAAGGATCCCACAACGCTACAAGCTACTATATATCTGGCCAGTTGTGTATAGCATTTCCAAAATTTCGGAAATGAACTCCACTTTTGAAATCCCAAGCTTTAATACTGCCAGATGGGTGTACATAATCCTAAGCGGTGTTTGATTAACGTCCTTTTTAAAGTTCACAGACAAATTTTTGATGAAGTTGCTGTGTGCCACCACTACACCATTTATAGCACATCAGCTGATTCCTTTCCGCTTGAAAATTTTTCAGCAGAACAGATTACGATGAACCAATGTTTTTACCGCTGCATCTAAAAGTAAAAATTACTGTAGTGCAGCTTTCCTTTTGCTAAACATTCTCCAATAATATATAATCCTTTTTATTCCAGCAATTTCAAAGTATATTGGGGATATTTACACTTTTTTCTGATACTTTCATTTGCTATTTAAGCACCATTTCTATTTTGACGTTCTGTATATGTTTCTTTCCAAACTTCATTAAAAACGATTTAAAAACTTACCCAATGACCTGTTTTTTTTATGGGTTCCAGTTAACTAGTGGATTCGGATAGCGATTTATGTTTTCTTATTTTGTCATTTAAGACAGTCTTATGCACAGATGACGTTACGGAAAATTGCACAAAAGTCTACAAAGTTGCAAGTAGACTAAAATCTCTTACTAACAACGCTCAAATTGAAATTGAAGTTCCTTCACAAATCAAAGACATCACTGTGACAGTTGATAACATCATTAACAACATAACAGCTTCTACGGAGAAGAAAGAACAGGTGGGTATGCATTATATTTTTTGTATCTTCTCAGTTTCTCAGTTTCAAGTAGCTTGAGTGTGGCATTTTTAAGCCTTTAATATTAAAAGTTATTATTTGCTTCGGAGATGCTGCCACTGATGTGGAAAGTCATTTTCATTTTGCTTTCTAATATCACACTGTAAAAACAACAAGATTAATGATATCACACTGTCTTCGGAGACACGAAATAGCATTTTCTGGAGGTGATAAGAGATGCTGTTATTATCATTGCCTGCAAATATTGACGAGTGTCACCCTTATGTTAATGAGTCTTGTCATGGTTATGCGTGTCTTCAGTGTTGTAACTGGTAAAAC
This sequence comes from Turritopsis dohrnii, assembly GCA_027922465.2. Lineage (NCBI taxonomy): Eukaryota > Metazoa > Cnidaria > Hydrozoa > Anthoathecata > Oceaniidae > Turritopsis > Turritopsis dohrnii. The sequence goes on from BQMF02000019.1 coordinate 1,110,148, forward strand.
ATATATTAGCTTCTAGTAGCATTATCTTATTACTAGTATCCCGGGTAAAACCTTTTTACCGAACTTAACTTCGAAAACATTAGGTCAAATCCACCATTCCCGTGTACGTGCCCCGTGACGAAAATTTTAATTTAGGAATTGGAAACGGAAAATGTAACCATGTTGTAGAGCTCGAAAAACTGATCAAAAAAATGTATGGGATCCTTTCGCTACGACCAACCGTTAGAGAGATATCGCTAATCAAAGATTTCGATGACGTCATATCCGCAGTATCAAATAAAATTTAGGCCCAAATGATGCGTCACCCCATCACCCGTATCGCTGACTCCAAAAAACGTCAGTTATCCCTATTGGTTCTTGAGACATTTCCCCAAAAACGTCGCGTTCGATTGGGGATGCAATGCAATGATTCCCCGTGATCATAAAAAACTGACGTCAAATGATGCCACGTGCTTTTGGAATGATCGTGAAAATAGTGTCTCTCGCATCTACGTGGTTTTACGCGCACATAAGAGGACGATGACCTTAAAAATTAAACAAATATATCACTCTCTAAAATAAAAGTGGGATGCACAGCGCGGATTATTATATAAAGACTAGTATCCCGGGTAAAACCTTTTTACCGAACTTAACTTCGAAAACATTAGGTCAAATCCACCATTCCCATGTACGTGCCCCGTGACGAAAATTTTAATTACGGATTCGTGACTTAAATGTGTACCCATGTTGTAGAGCTCGAAAAACTGATCAACAAAATGTATGGGATCGTTTCGCTACGACCAACCGTTAGAGAGATATCGCTGATCAAAGATTTCGATGATGTCATACCCGCAGTACCAAATAAAATTTAGGCCCAAATGATGCGTCACCCTATCACCAATATCGCTGACCCCAATAAGCGTCAGTTTTCCCTATTGGTTCTTGAGATATTTCCCCAAAATCGTCGCGTTCGATCGGGGATGCAATGCAATGATTCCCCGTGATCATAAAAAACTGACGTCAAATGATGCCATGTGCTTTTGGAATGATCGTGAAAAAAGTGTCTCTCGCGTCTACGTGGTTTTACGCGTACATAAGAGGACGATGACCGTAAATTTAAACTAAATATATCACTCTCTAAAATAAAAGTGGGATGCACAACGCGGATTATCATAATAAGACTAGTATCCCGGGTAAAAACTTTTTACCGAACTTAACTTTGAAAACATTAGGTCAAATCTGCCATTCCTGTGGTACGTACGCGTCACTCGCCACCCATGTTCAGTATGCGTTGTGTCACAGAATTTAACTCGTGTATATAAAAGTTTCTTTTCAGGCATTAATTTGTTATTACATTCAGAAGATTAAAAACAGAAACAAATAGCAACATGGCTCAGAATAATATATTTATACGCAGAAGAGAAGTAACTTTAATGTAAAAAAAATGGCAATATATAACACAGAACTGTTTACCCAGACATACGAAACCAAACATTGAATAACATTACAAAATGTGAATTGAAAACAAATTGATACCTTCCAACTGTGTTTCTTTCGTGCGGAAGTTACATTATACAGCAACCATTAATGAATTTTTGAAACGATATATAGTCTGTTCTTCCCAAAACCATCAACGTCATGATTAAAACCATGAGTTTCATTTCTTTATGCTTTTTTTTATTATTACCTAAAAAATTAATACTTGAATTGTAATACCGAAAACCTAATGCTATAAGAATATTGAAATAAACAACGACAACAACAACAAAAAAAAATGCAATTCAACTACGCATTTATCCTAAAAACAATAACTCAAAACAACAAAACACCGTAATAGTAATTGTAATACTGTAATACCGAAAACCTAATCATGCTATAAGAATATTGAAATAAACAACAACAACAAAAAGTGAAATTCAACTACGCATTTATCCTTAAAACAAAAATTTACCCAGAAGATAAAAAGTCACAAATAAAATCATAATGCCAAACTTATATATATACCCAGGTACGTAAACGATTACCATAACACAAAATAATGCATAAACATTTCATTGCACAGTAATAACTAATGAACTTCTTAAATACATAATCCATTCACACCTACCTTATGAATAATAATCAAAAACACAAACGTGATGACAGAATTTATATATCTAAAGAGTTTATAAAAAATTGAAAACAACCACATTTTTAATCTGAGTTAAAATCTCCTCTGGCTAATTCACAACAGTTAAACAACCCTTTATTCTTATTTATCCAGCATACCAACTGTGTTATAACTAAATAGATTTATACTATTTTAACTTTAGCTGAACTTTAAACAAAATGGGATACCTTTCACTGCCAATTCACATGTTAGTAAACTAAACAGCATATAGCGCGCGTTACCAAAACAAATTTCTCTCGGCTTCCTTTTCATCCAGCAGCATATACACATTCTAAACGACAGAATAACTAGTATCTCGCGTAAAAGTTTTTTACGACTTTAATTTCGAAAAGAATCTGCAGAAATACGACGCGTTCCCGTGTGTGTACCCCTTGACGAAAATTTTAATTACGGATTTGGAAATGGAAAGTGTACCCATGCTGTAGAGCTTGAAAAACTGAGCAAAAAAATGTATGGGATTGTTTCGTTACGACCCACCGTTGCAGAGATATCAGCGATCAAAGATTTTGATGACGTCATATCTGCAGTACCAAATAAAATTTAGGCCCAAATGTTGCGTCACTCCGTCACCCGTATCGCGGACCCCAAAAAACGTCAGTTATCCCTATTGGTTCTCGAGATATTTCCCCAAAAACGTCGCGTTCGATTGGGGATGCAATGCAATGGTTCCCCCGTGATAAGATAAAAATAACTGACGTCACGCCGCGTGCTATTATACTAATCGTCAATTATCAATGGTCTAACGAAAAAATGACCACGATTAAGAAGATTTTGACCATTAAAAAACAAAAAAACAAACACTCTCTAAATTAAAAGTGGGATGCACACACGCGGATTAGTATAATAAGACTAGTATCTCGCGTAAAAGTTTTTTACGGCTTTAATTTCGAAACGGATGTGCAAGAATCCCCCGTTCCCGTGTGAGAACCCCGTGACGAAAATTTCAATTACGGAATTGGGACTGGAAAGTGTACCCATGTTGTAGAGCTCGAAAAGCTGATCAAAAAAATGTATGGGATCGTTTCGCTACGACCAACCGTTGCAGAGATATCGTCGGTCAAAGATTTTAATGACGTCATAGCCGCAGTACCAAATAAAATTTAGGTCCAAATGTTGCGTCACCCCATCACCCGTGTTGCCGACCCTAAAAAACGTCAGTTATCGCTATTGGTTCTCGAGATATTTCCCCAAAAACGCCGCGTTCGATTGGGGATGCAATGCAATGGCTCCCCCGTGATACGACAAAAATAACTGACGTCACGCCGCGTGCTAATATACTAATCGTCAATTGTCAATGGTCTAACGAAAAAATGACCACGATTAAGAAGATTTTGACCGTAAATTTTAAAAAAACAAAACACTCTCTAAAATAAAAGTGGTATGCACGATTGCGAATTAGTATAAGTAGATAGTATCCCGGGTAAAAACTTTTTACCGAACTTAACTTCGAAAACATTAGGTCAAATCCACCATTCCCGTGTACGTACCCCGTGACGAAAAAATAAATCATAGAATCGCAACTCAAAAACATCCCAGGCGGTGTTGCTCGCCACCCATGTTCAGTATGCGTTGTGTTGTGAAATTTAACTCGTGTAAAAGTTTCTACAGGCATTAATGTTTTAATTCATTTCTCACATTCAGAAGATTAAAAACAGAAACAAATAGCAACATGGCTCAGAATAATATATTTATACGCAGAAGAAAAGTAACTTTAATGTAAAAAAAAAATGGCAATATATAACACAGAACTGTTTACCCAGACATACGAAACCAAACATTACAAAATGTTAATTCAAAACAAATTGATACCTTCCAACTTTTTCTTTTGTTCCAAAGTTACTACTGGACTGCAACCATTAATGAATTTTTGAAATGATATTTAGTCTGTTCTTCCCAAAACCATCAACGTCATGATTAAAACCATGAGTTTCATTTCTTTATGCTTTTTTTATTATTACCTAAAAGCATAATATTTCAATTGTAATACCGAAAACCTAATCATGCTATAAGAATATTGAAATAAACAACAACAAAAAAAAAGAAAAAAAAAATTAAATTCAAGTACGCATTTATCCTAAAAACAATAACTAAGAACAAAAATTTACACCCAGAAGTCACAAATAAATAAAATCATAATGCCAAAGTTAATTACCCAGGCATAGTACGTAAACGATTACCATAACACAAAATAATGCATTAACATGAAAAAATAAAAAAATAAGAAAAATTCCATGAATTAGAATGTCGCATAAACAAATACAGGTATATACATCCACTGGGAGCATTATCAAAAACAAATTCAAATTATGATGCTGATAATAGTCGGAAAGTCAGACAGAGATACATTACACATGAAACAACAGTGAATAATTATTAGCTGGATGACGAAGAAGAACATGATCAAACTAAATACCCAAGTATTCCCAAACTCATAATATAAAGATGATACTTTCCTAAATGACGTTTATTTGTTTTTACTTTCTTTCTTGTGAAAAAGGAACAAATCTAAATGAATAAACCATGCAGAAGAAGACACTATAATCACATTTAAAAAGTAAAAATACGCTTAAATGAATAAAATCTATAAAGATCATGTATGATGTAGCTACAGGCAAAGAGCCTTTCAACAGCAACAGCTTACGCTTGCCTCATGGTCACAACTCTGGAACCATTTTTGTTTTTGTAAATAACAGAACAATATAATAATACAGAATAATAATAAGTAACATCACCTTTGCTAAGCATGTTGTTGTTGTTAACAATAACAACGATGCTCCACCACATCCAAGTTATTCGCCCCGTAAAGTTTTTCTTTCTTTTTCGTCTTTCTGTACTGATATGCTAACGAAGAAAACAATCAGTTTTTCGTATATTTATGTCCACTTCTTAATTAAATCTCTACGAAGTGGTAGCTCAACGAAAACGATAAAAAAACAAAAACATTTTACCTGAGTAAAGATCTTTCTGCAGGCATCCGTTTTTAAGTTCTAGAAACAAAAAAGGAAAGGTATTATAATAAGTAAAGTTAGTAAATAAGTAAAAGATTCTTGTACATTCTGCACTGTAAACAATAATGTACTCTACTTGATAAACCCGAAAAGAAAACGATCCCGAAACTTAAATTTTTTTCAGTTCTTTCGTCGATTTGCTTCCACACTTGTTAGTTCAATCTTCACAATACGTTTTTTCGCAGAAACTACCTAAAACAATCAAATTTAAATTAAAATATTCGTATACAAAAAGAAACACGTCTTCTTCGCGAAGTTTCTTGCTCACGAAATGATCGTTGACAAATTTCGAACGATTAACATTGCATTGCTCGCACTCCTCCAAAGACGTTTTTCGGCTGATTTCCACTGCGCAAGCCAAAAATAACAAAACGGAGGAGCATATACTAATCGCGAAAAATCAAAAAAATCACTCTCGCTTTGGCGTGGTTTTACGACGAAAAGGGAAAAAATAAGAAGGATTTGACCGTGCAAAAAAAACCAAATATATCACTCTCTAAAATAAAAGTGTGACACACAACGCGAATTAGTATAATAAGATTAGTGAAAAGGTATTAAATCAAGTTCACTTGATTTAGTGCTTAGTATTTATTATGGTAGCAAAAACAACTCTGTCATAAAAATGTTTCTATACGTGCAGATGTGAGACGATAAGATTAAATATTTCGACAATATTTACAGTATCTAATAATCAATTTAATCAAATTACTGATCATTGTCAAATTGTGAAAATAATATGTATTATTCGATCAGTGGGAAGTAAAGAAACTAGGGCCTTAACAGGCATGAGGCTTTCCAGTGGTGGATTTAGAGTATGTCGCAATAGTCGCAAAGACTAACCTCTTTTTTGCTAAAAAGGTTTTCTAGATCTCATTCGACGCTAGCAAAGAAAGCGCTTCGCAGAAGTAAGTCTTCGATTTCATGAAGATAGACTTCGAATTTTATGACGCAGGTATAGAAGCACGTGAGATACGAGTATTTTACTTGTTAAATCATGCTTTTACTATCCCCTTGTTCGCTAAGTTAGTCGGGGAAGTCGCTGGAGTAAAAGACAGAATCATTCTTATTTTTTTCGGAGGAAAGTATGCAGAGTGTTCCTGATTGATAGCTTAGTTTTTTTAAAATTAAATTTAATTGAGTTTTTAAAAGACTAGATGTAAGAAAACAAACAACCTTTATCGAAAAAAATAAAATGAAAGCGAAAAATCTATCAGAAATGCTGCGTTTTAAACTTTGTTTAAAAACAAGAAAAATACATAACAAACAAGAAAACAATATAAAAAGGTTTTAATGAGTTAAAATAAGAACAACTTCTTCAATGAATGTTAATATCTGTGCGAGAGCTTCGAAGCACGATACATAAACAACGACAATATCATTATTAAGGTCTATTTTTCCCGAATAAGTGTAAAATACCAAAAATACTTCGTTTTCGTTGCTACCGTAATAAAATATAAATGTAAAACTTCGCTTTTTCATTACTTTGTGAGTTCGTCCACTACCTATGGGATCCAATTTCTTATAACGGGACACACAAAATGCATAAAATATGTTGAGGTTTGGACAATATCAGAAAAATAGAATGAACAAGATGCCCTACCGGGCAGAAGGATTTCTGCAAGCTTTGCTGCTGAAAATGCCACAAAAATGCAACACTAGCACACTAGTCCTGCAAAACTAAGACAGTCACATCATTCAGTTCGAGAAGCATCAGCATTAAATAAACAAAAATATTGATGCGACTGACAATGTTCATCAAGAAAGTCAGCCTACCATAACATAAAAAAGGGGCTTTTCTTTATGCTATCGCGGAGATCATTTATGAAGATCTGTTTTTTTGTACGAATAAGCTGAATGATTGTTACTGGATATTTGCCACCCACGTACTCCAAAAAAGTGCATCGACACAATACGAAACTTTAATTTAACCACATTAAATATAAAGAATCCTATAAAAAGATTGTGTATACTGGCGGTAACCAACATATCGTTTGGGCAGCACAAACTAATATATAAAGTTTCTATATTGATCTCCTCAGAATGAAAAATATAAATATCACAATAATAATTACTTAGAAATTAAAGCTCATATCTAATCTAAAAGTTAAAAAAAAATACAACATACGTAGGGAGAAAAGAGATAAGCTGATATAGCCAGAATACATCCAAAACTTGCTACTAAATATAGTATAAATAGCTGTATAAAGTGCATATGTTGGTGATGTTGGGGAAGAGCTGAAAGGAAGCTAAGCTGAGCTTTAAAAATCCAAAAGCTTCTAAAAATTGACTTCAAACACGCATACACATACAAAATACACGAAGGTCTTTCATATTTAAAAAGGCTTAGAGCAAAAATAAAACAAGAAATACCTTTTCTTCCACACACCATGTATTGGCACTGTTTTCATATTTTAAACTTCAAGAAAACTTCTTTCAAAAAACAGAATAACCACATTGTAATTTAATTTTGTGAACATGATAAGTTCCCAACAGTAATGCAATTCTTTATATAAAATTATAAGCTGTATTAACTTCTTTTAAAGCCATATTTCCATCAAAGAAACTTTTAGCAAACTACACACGTTCTTTCGCTGCCATTTTTAAAACGTTTTGTGGACGATCACATGGCATGGCGAAAATCAGCCAATAAACTATCGCTATTTAAGTGGAGGTGGCTAAATTAGCACCCTTTCGTAGAAATCGGGCATTATGCACCAATGACAATTAAGACGGCTTTTTTATGAACCAATGAAATTTAAGAAACAAAAATGCGTAGGTTTGGACAGTAAGATGAAAAAACAGGAGAAAGACAATCGTAAAGTATTTCTTGCTTACGCAGAAATCCAATAAAAAACACGGACGGTTTTAAAGTCTTTCATGCTTACGCAGTAAGCCAAAAAGTTGTCTAAGCTGATATTTCGTAAATGCCGGAAACCTTAGTCGAACACTTATCACTTTATTGATTTTATAGATATATTCGGATGTATTGCAAACGGCAAGCAATGTACTAGATGTGTCACAAAATATCATAGGGGATTCTGAAAAACAGTCCCAAACATCAACAAAGCTCGTACGAAATCTAGGAAATTTAGCTTTACAGATAGCTAAATCCTTGACAGACAAAAAAAGTGCCGTATCATTACAAAAGAAGAACTTGGCAGTGTTTGTTAAAAAAACGTCGCGAAAGGATATCTACATAACAGCTGATGCGCTGCCATATTCGCCCATAAATATGTCGAATAGAAAGCCAGACATTGACAAAGTAATAAGTATGATTAAAATTTCAAAAGAAACCATAGAAGACAATAACATATCTTTTGTGTATGCCTTCACCTATCGAAACCATTTTTACTTCATGAATGAAGCAGAACTGGAAGGAATTGAAAGCAATGTTATTATAGATGGCAACATTTTATCTGCAAATTTACAAAATGGAACGTTTATTAATCTGACCACACCTATAACTCTCGCGTTCAGAAAAAACAGAAATCAAGGATACGACGGGACTTGTAAATTCTGGGATTTCCAAAAGGGTATAGTTCTTGATTTTCTTGCTTCATTTCTTGACATCAGAATTTGAATTATAAAGGATTTGATTCAATAAAAGTCCAAAACAAGATTTTATGATTTTTAGTGTAGTAGTTACGTTCGCATGTTCATTACAGGAAGAGATCTGCCCCAAAGGCGGTTGAAAACTAATAGGATTGATGGCAATTATTCTATCTGTCCATATTTCAGAAACAACAATTGAAAATGTTTATGGTGGGTGGTCTTCTAAAGGTTGCAGATTGATCGATACCAACGATACTGATTTAGTTAAATGTAAATGCAATCATTTAACAAACTTTGCACTAATTCTAAATGTCGATCAGTCTTTCTATAATCCCATTGCATTGAGTGTGATTACATGGATTGGATGTGTTTTGTCAATAATAGGCTTGCTATCAACAATCATTGTTCATGTTTCAATAAGGTATTTAAGTTTCTAAATGCATTTTGTTTGACGTGATATTCCGATGCTATTCTTTTAACATTACTATTGACTACAAAGGAAAAATTTCCTTCAGTTTTCACATTTGAGCATACTCGGGGCTTTACTATATATTGCTGATGCTAATAAAAAGGTATAGTGCTTGTAAAGACTTAACATTTCTGTATGAAATTTTAGATCATTCAGAACGAAACTAGTTCCAAGAATCTTGATATCACAATGTGCATCATTGTTTGGGTTGTATGTTATGTTTCTGATTGGTGCAAAACAAAGTGGATCTGTATGCAAAATATTTTCTATGCTGTTGCAGTATTTCTTGTTATCTGCATTCTTTTGGATGACGGTAGAAGGAATCAATTTATACAGAAACTGTGTTCAAGTGTTTGCAAGATTTAGAGATGAAAATAAACTATATCGATGGTTTTCATTATTTGCTTGGGGTGAGTACTGTTTTACGAAATATAAAAGCTTAGTGTTTTGTCTGATACATTTCATTCAGTATGTATCTTTTAAATTCATCATTCACGAAAACTATTGCAATTAATGAATAAAAGTTAAAGATAACATGAAAGATGACATGAAATTATCAGTCACTTCTTTATATCAATTGCACCCCTTATTCTTTATTTAGGAATACCAGTGATAATAGTAATTTCCACGTATCTGTTATCAACAGAAGAAAATTTGACTAGTAGACATGTGTAAGTGGTTTATTAAAGATTAGGGGATATTTAGGGGATAATTTCTGAAAGTTTTCTACCGTGGAAAAGATTGGGTTTTATTCTCTCTCTGTTCAGGAAAACTGATTCACTCGATTTGGTTCCGTTTTTTCTTGTGATAACAAATGAATGTTTGCACTGGCAAAAAATGCTCTATTAGCCAAATTCCAAATCGGGGGTCTGAACTCTTATGTGGGGAAATTTTCACAATATCCGCCATATTAGTTGTGATTGATAAGCGATTCAAGCAGACAAGACATATATATACACAGACGGTACAAACAAAATAGTTTACTGGAATTGCACTGTTTTAAAAACTTTAAAGAAAAATATAAGAATGGGATGACTTTAAAGTATTATAGATTGCCAAGAGACAAAAAAATGCTGCTGCACATTATAGATCCAGGGGAGAGAAAATCACACCGCACGATTTTCCGAAATCTTATTATTGTTCCTGAATCACAGTATCAGCTATTGGAAGTAAAGTACACTAGAGCAAAAAAAGCTATGAACTATAGTAAATTACCAACAGACAAGACAAAGACTAGTTTTGAAAACTATACAAGAAATAAACTGACAACTGCAACCCAGCATCATTTACCTTAGCTTAGCAAAATTTCCACTGTAAATGCTTGAAAACTGCACCAACAACATATTAATATAGTACATCTGAAAAACTACCAAGATTTTATTTGCTTGACAGGTTCTGAAGACAAGCAAGAAATTAAATATTGGTATTATCCAATGTATTATTTTTAATATGGCCATCTGCTCCGTGATATATGAGGGTTTCAACACTTTCGAAATAACCAAGCTGTGATGCTATGTGAAGTGGTGTCAAGTAGCTACATTGTTTGTTGATGAGATGAGGTGCAGAGTTTTTCAAGAAGGTGAATATAGAGGAAGAATTATTAAGTGCAGCAAAATGAAGTGCTGTTGATCCATATTTGTTCGTCCCTTCTATCTCTGCACCTCTGTCCACCAATAATTGAGCAATCAAGAGAGTTTGGTGTTGTGAAGAGAAGCAGCCATTAAAAGTGAGAAATGTATAGATTATCCTCAAGGAATGGGGAACCAGTGATATATACCCATAAAAAACAGGATTCCTGGTTTTTGTCGAGGAAGAGCACCAGTTAATGATAGACAGGGGATTCGCTACTTTGCAAGATCTGTGTGCCATTAAGGGAATTCCCTTTAGCTGACCTAAACAAAAGAGCACTGAAAATGAAATTCAGTGCAACTTAATTCGAAAAGAATCCACATTGAACGATCTAATGTTAAAGTTGGGGACTGGACTATCTATATATTAGTAGCCGATTCTCTGTTTGTTTGTTTGTTTGTAAGTCACGCAAAATGGTAGATTGAGTTGTGAGCGAAAGTATTTCTTTTTTTGTGTGCGACGTGAGTTCGAAGCAAATACATTGCAACCCCAATCGAACGCGACTTTTTTGGCTGATGAACAAATAGGAATAACGTTTTGTTTTTATTATTATTGTTAGTTTTATATTCCACGTTGACTTGGCTTTGAAAACAATACATCAACTAAATACAAAGAAACTAACTGATTAAACATTTTGGACAAAAAACAGCAGTGGCAGAACGTGGTTGCATGTTCGGTTTGCCAGTGTATCCTAACGTATCCTTGGCCTGACTGTCTGAGACGGCGAATGAACTTTTTTTTTGAGCAATCAAAATGTTGAAAAACCGATAGGTAAAAAAAGAGTATCATAAAACAAAATGTTTTTTTTTTGCTTTTCTTTTAATAATTTAATTTCTTCTTTTAATTGTTAAGCGTTCTGATCGAACGTTTTTTATTCTATTTATTCATTTAACGCGTGCCTTTTTTCTCTCCTCCCGTGTGATCTTTTTAAGAAGAGAAACCATTTTCCCCCTGTTTGATAGCACCCATGTTAGAGCGCGTAACTTTTTTAAAACAAAAGTTAATAAAAAGTTGAAGTTTTTTCTCCCTAAGTTTTGAGTGTATTGTTGTACTGATCAACGATTGTTTTAAAAAACAAATAAGTAACACGTCATGAAATTTAGGTTTTTTTGGAACCATTGTTTAAACTGATATTTGATATTTGATTTCGAATCTGCCTCTGGCTGAACACAAGTTGTACGAGCCGTTTTTCAGGAAATATGAGGTTTATTGGGGTCTCCGGGGTGACACAGAGCAGGTGCACATGGGCGGCGAGCGACGCCGCCTTTGCGGCTAGTCTATATATTAATAGCCAATTCTCTGTTTGTCTGTAAGTCACGCAAAATGGTAGATTGAGTTGTGATGGGATTGTTTTATTTATATTTTGTGCCACGTCAGTGTGAAACCATTGTATTGAGACCCTAATCGAATGCGACGTTTAGGGAAAATTATCTCGGTAACCAATAGGGATAACTGACGTTTTTTAGGGTCTGCGATACAGGCGATGGGGTGACGAAAAATTTGGGTCTAATTTTTTAGGGGGACGGGTCTGTGACGTCATCAAAATTTTTGATCAACGAAATCTCTGTAACGGTGCGTCATAGACATATGATACTATACATTTTCTTAGTCACAATTTCGAGCTCTACAAGATGGTAACACTTTCTATTGTCAATTTCTTAATTCCATTTTCCGTGAACTCTTTGGGAGGTGACACAACGGAGGCTGAACATGGGCGGCGAGCGACGACGCCTTGGCGGCTAGTCTATATATTAATAGCCGATTCTCTGTCTGTTTGTCTGTAAGTCACGTAAAATGGTAGATTAAGTTGTGAGAGTCATTACTTTATTTCATTTTGTGCGACGTCAGTGTGAAACCATTGTATTGAGACCCTAATCGAATGCGACGTTTAGGGAAAATTATCTCCCTGACGAGTAGGGATAACTGACGTTTTTTGGGGTCCGCGATACAGGCGATAGGGTGACGAGAAATTTGGGTCTATTTTTTGGGGGGACGGGTCTATGACGTCATCAAATTTTTTGATCAACAATATCTCTGTAATAGTTGGTCGTAGCAAAACGATCCCATACATTTTTTTGATCAGTTTTTCGAGCTCTACAACATGGACACACTTATTATTTCCAATTCCTTAATTTTATTTTTCGTGAACTCAACGCAGGCTGAACATGGGCGGCGAGCGACGCCGTCTTGGCGGCTAGTTATATATATTAAACAAAGTGAACAAAATGGATTAATTGAATGTATGACAAATGTTTTGTCATATTGTTCACATTACATTGCCACCAATTGGAACAAAAAATTAAAAGACAATGTGATGGTTACAAATTTATGATGAATGGATGTATTCTAAGTTTCTACTTGATATATTTTTATGATACATAATGAAAATTCTCAAACTTGTCCATGTTGATAAAAGATGTTTAATATAAAATCCAATATTCTTTGCCTCACAGAGAACCTTCAGTTACACATTTTTTCTGTAACCTTTATCCTTCCCACTTCTTTTGCACATATGCTGATGTGAACCAGCAGGGGTTAGAGATTTTTGAAATTTAGTGGTAATATTAACATTATTAATTGTACATTGAAACAACTATATCATTTGTCAATATCTTTATCTAAAATAATGTTGTGTATTAGTTATCTTTACCTTGTCCATCAAAATGTTTGTTTATTTCTGACCATTTGTCACTTGGAACGTTCAAAAACTTACCTAACCATATATTCAATCTGTTAACATTGCCTAAAAAGGTTATTTTTCCAAAACTTATTTTCCTCTTATTTCTTTTATAGTTGCGTTCTATCTGGTGCAACATTCTACTTCGGTTTGTTATTACCAATATGCACCATCCTCTTTATTAACTGGATATTTCTTTTTGCAACATTACGTGGAATAAAATCATCATCGTCATTTGATGTGCAATCGACCAGGAAAATTAATTATTCAACGGAATTGAAACGCATTGCAGTATTTTCAACACTACTTGGCATGACGTGGACATTTGGAGTTTTCTCAGTAGGAAGTGCAAAGCCCATTTTTAACTGGTTATTTTGCCTATCGAATTCCATTCAAGGATTCATGATCTTTGTTTTGTTTGTTGCTACTAAAGAAGATGTTCGAAGAGACATTATGAAAACCTTTGGAAAAACACCAATAAGAAAGCAGGGATACGCATCAAGTACCCCAATGTCAGAAACCTCTATGTAACAGTTGCATATATGGTTGATCTAAAGATTGCATATTATCAGAACGTGCGCATAGCGCAGAATAGTCATGGAGGACAAAATGAACTTATCATGATATATTTTTCAGTTCTCTCCTGTAGCAACATAATGACGTCCCAAGAGGAAGCAATTGTACATTTCAATGAAAACACGTTGTGATGACTTTTCATACTGATCATATCTCGGCATTTTAATAACCTTATTTGTATTCCGTGATGCACTACCAAATGTTGAATGTTGCCTTTTTGGAGTATATAAGGTACATTTTTAAGTTTTGTGTTTGTTGCCATAGCCCTTATAGTTAATAATAAGATTCATAAAAGAGGATCATTCGTCAATTGTTTTATTTCTTTTTCTTGAATTTTATGTCGATAGTGACCGTTCATCTTCTTTTCTTCTTTTAATTTATTTTTAAACTTCTTGTTCCATTTCTTTAATATTTGTATAATGGTAGTATATAGAAAATATCAATGTTTTAGTGATCTATTTTTAGGAACAACTTGGGGCTTGATGATAAGCCATTTTAGCCTTGTGTTTGTTACAGCAAGGCATAAACTAGTACGATTTTCTTTAAATAAGTGCAATATAATGTAATTTGATATCTTTTTACATTTTTCGTTCTTATCCTAAGTTTAGTTTAAAAGACCGTATTTCGGATAGATCTTTTGCTTCGTTTTGTTTTTTGTTTACTCTTGAAAATAAAAGAATGGCTAAGGACTAGTCAGGCTGAAATGGAGGAGGAGGAGGGGGAATCCACGGGTGTTTTAATATGGTATTCGCTTTCGCTGCTACCGTAATAATGAAAATGTGCTCCAACTGTAGTTGCTATCGGTCATGTCCTCATTTTGCCATTGCCTTCCTCAGCCACTAACAGCTCTTTTTACTTAACTTTACATTTTTACCTTTAAATGTAAAATAATTAGGAAAAAATAACGAAGAAAATGGAAACAAAATAATAAATAAAGTAGGGAAAGAAAGTAAAAAAAAGTGATGAAGAAATATGAAATTGAAAAAATTGAAAAAACGACACCGACATAAATAGTTAAGAAATGTAATCGTGGAATAAAAAGACAGAATAAGATATATAATGCAAGAGCTTCAAGGTGGCGGACGCTTTTTCTCCGTAACGAAAACAAAGTGCCGATTATTTAGTAAAAGCTTTTTGATTGCGCTTTTAATTGTTACAAACAAATTTCTATAATACACATTAACTCCATATATAGTGCGTTCACTCTAACTTGGATAATCGTTAATGATTTTTGTCAGACACGTTAAAGTAATGAAACAGAACGCTTATTAAAAGTTTAAAAATTCTTTTTCTACCCTTATCAAGACAAAAGACGATCAATGACTTTTAAGTGTTGTGGGAATTGACGCTCAATTTCCACCAGATCGTGCAAAAGGACATTGTCCAAGTTAGAGTGAACGCACTATAACTTAAAGAGTTTTCGAGATGAAGATTGAAGCTAAAACAAGTGCGCTTCTGGAGACTGATATCAATACCTACAATATCCAATTACGCAAATAAACCACCCGTTGTTACTTCAAGACTCATGAAAGACATTGGAAGGAACGTGGGAAGGAAAAACCACCTGATAATTTGGATATTCCTGATTCCAATGGAAAAACATCAAATGGAAATGATATGGTGACAAACGTGTTGTATAAAGCTTTTTTCACATGTATGTAGTTTTTGTCGTAATACCCTACAAACTTTTTTTCGTAAGTTCGTGCGTGTGAAAAAACTTAAATGGGTCAAGTTAATGATGAGGTTTTCAAAAACAACCTCAAAATTGTATACGACAAAATAGTCTGATGGAGAAAGAATCTGTTGTTGTTACCAACTGATCGGGCTGGAAAGCAGTATACTGAAGAGATCGCCAGATTGATGCATTCTTGGATCGGTAATATTGGCTTAAAGAACGTAGCTTTCAAGTTTATAATGGTTATACCATAACTATCAATTCAGAACCCATCGTCTGTCTGTCTGTCTGTCTGTTTGTCTGTCTGTCACACAAAATGGTAGATGTGAGCTTGAAAAAAAATTTGGGGGATCTGCAATAGAGAGATCGCGGAGAACTTAAGAAAATTACGGTGTAATAATGTAAAGCTCCTACGAAAGAAATAGCAAAAATTGCATAAACTTGTAAAATTTTTAACTGAAATGTAGATGAGTTCTACAACTTAATTATTTTAATTCATATTCTTACAATACCTCTCAATGACCTTGAATGAATTCACTTGAATTCAAGCACTTTATAACCCCGTGTTCAATGTTAGCTGATAAATCTACATTGGTCGTGACTCTGTTCTTTCTTAGTGGGAAGACATGCAACTTCCGAAAAGTTGAGGAGAAAGCTATCATTTTGTTTGTCTGAAGACAACAAAGGATAGTTTTATTTACTTTTTTTGTTTATGTTGTCTGTTTAGCTAGGTAAACTGACAAAAAAAACACAAGACCTGAGTTTTTATTTTTGTTGAGATAAAAATAAGATGTTCTTTTTTTTCAACAAGTTGTGAATTCTGATCATGATTAAGTGATCCCCCGAAGGTTTGTTGTGCCTGGATCACAATTTGATAGAGATGCAGTTGATGCACGGCAACATCAACAAAATCTCAAATCTTTTTTTGTTTATGTTGTCTGTTTAGCTAGGTAAACTGACAAAAAAAACACAAGACCTGAGTTTTTATTTTTGTTGAGATAAAAATAAGATGTTCTTTTTTTTCAACAAGTTGTGAATTCTGATCATGATTAAGTGATCCCCCGAAGGTTTGTTGTGCCTGGATCACAATTTGATAGAGATGCAGTTGATGCACGGCAACATCAACATGATGAAATGCAACAAAATTCCTCTGCTGATGACCCTAAACAACGTCGTCGAATTAGAAATGCTGAACGAAAAAGGAGACCCTGTCTCAATCTAAGTGAAATTTGTGCTCAATTGAGAATGGAGAGGGGTGCAAAAAATCGAAGACAACGACGGGCTAACGAACAACTCGCACAAGCTGCTGCTCGACTTGAAGCACAAGCAGTCATTAAGAAATAATGAGCAACCTGAACAAGCTGCTGCTCGACGTGCATCTGATGCTCAACAACACCAAAGAGCATATATTCGAAGCAGACGAATGCGCCGGGCTCAGCTTTTAAATGCTGCACGGATTGATATTGAAAACAATAACTTACTTGACATTCATTCTTTAGGTAAATTCAACGTTTCATGTGGAGCAACCAAATTTGACCGCGAAGCTAATTTTAAATGTTGCACAAATGAGAAGGTACAACTTCCAAATTTATTAGATTATCCGATTATGAGTTACGGAATCTTTTACTTGATGATTCTGCTCTGGGTAAAGATTTCCGTAAGTGTATTAGAGTTTATAATAATGCATTTAATGTTGCTTCTCTTTCAGTTTATCTAAGTCGGAAATGGGCCTCCTTGTTTTAGGATATATGGGCAACTGCTACAAAAGCATGGAGCACTGCATGCTAATGAAAAACAAGTGCCTATGTTAAGCCAACTTTATATTATCAAAGCTGCTTATTCGTTTGACATGCGTATGCAAAACCCTTCTAATGCGGATTGCAACGGAGATTTGATGGATCAAATACAGACGGTCATTAATAGACATTACGCTGCAGCATATTGTAACTGGGCTCAGGTCAAACGGGAAGAGGAGAAAAGGGCATTTATAGAAAATTGACCAACCTCGGTGGTGGGTATGTATGTGCCAGAAGGTGAAGACAGGAGGAGATACAATGTTCCACATCACGACAAATTTTGGTATGTAACGATAGTGCACCACCCGCTGGTAGAAATATTGTTATTTATTCAAGAAATCAGCCCTACTAAGTAATTAAGTAAGTATCCTTGGTACCTACCTACAGCATTGCCAGTGAGCCAGCAGGGCGGTCCACAACCAGCGGACAAGCCGGTTACCAACTTTGGCGTAAGGGCCTCACATGTTGTAGAGTTTCCAGTGCTACTATTACTGGGAGAGATCCAACGCTGGAAGCGGCCGCACATTGTCGTTTGGCAAGCTAGGCGTTATGGGATCAAAGTTTACCCTCACCCCGACCACTTTGCTTGAGGACGAACTAGTACTGGAAGACTAGACATCCACACAGTTCGGATAGTAAGTTTGGAATGTAGCTACTCGTTGAAAAAGATTTAGGACCAAAATTGCTTTACATCCAGAATTATGTGTAAAGTTCATGTGATTTACTTTTTCCATCAGTGAAAGAACTGGTGATCAAGACTGTATATCTTTTTATTTATACTATATTCAGTCACTGATGTTGGTTCTCCATGAAATTTACATTCATGATACCGGGTGCGGCAAAAAAAAGTATACAAGTTCAATCGAATATTGTGAAAGATACAGTGTATATTTTTACATAAATCTTTTTTCATCGCGTAGAGGAAAGCCTAACTTAGATTTTAGTATATAAAACATCAATTTTAGTTCAGTGAATCAAAAGTTATAATCATAAAACCAACTTCTGAAAATCTCAAAATTGTTGAAAATGGTTAAAAACAGTGAACAAAACTTGCTCATGAGACGAAATTTATTAATGGGAAAATAATAACAATGACAATGTTTAATTTTATTTTTTATGATCTATTCATCAGGGAAAGTATGCCCATTTACATTTAAACATTTTATTCCACAGTGAACCATTCCTTGAAAAGCATTTCTTATCATCACTGGATTCAAATTGGCACTTTCATTCGTAATGGCTTGCTTTAGACTTCGTAAGTCTCTCGGCTGGCTGCATTGCTACGTCTTGACTCCAGATCTTGTGTTTTAAGTAGCCCCAGAGAAAGAAATCACATACTGTAAGGTCTGGAGAACGAGCTGGCCAATCCTGATTCCCACGATTACTGATGACTCTTCCAGGAAACAGCCCTTGTAAATAATTCAAAGACCGATTAATCGTATGTGCTGTCGCACCATCTTGTTGCCACCACACGTTCACTCTGTTAATGTTTTGCCTTCTGAAATCACCTTGAACAACATGGTAGCGTATGATTCGGAAATACTCTCTGCCTTGGACGAAATGGGGTCCCAGCACTTTACCATCACCTGTTAGCCCCATCCAAACCATCACTTTATCAGGACCTTGTTTGAACTCAATTAATGGTCATCAGGGTGTCCTTGACCATGTGCTGCGTACATGTTTAGAATTTACTTCCGAATTTAGACTAAATACCGCCTCGTCTGTAACAATCAAATTTTCAAGAAAGTTATTTTGGTTGTTAACCATCTGAAGAAAGCAGCTGCAAAAAGCCAGTCTCCTCGGCGGATCAGCTGGTTCCAGTTTTTGTCTTGATACCAAAACATAGGGATGAAATCGGTTTTCTTCAACTATCCGCAAAAAGGATCTTGGAGAAATCTGTAAGCCATTTCTTCTAGATGAACGTTTACCATCATTACGAAGAGCATTCATCACCCCCTGGCAGTATTTTGTGGTGATCTTGCTGTTCTTGGTCTTCCACTTCTTTCTTTATTCAAGTTATGACAGGTCCTCTCATTTCCAAATTTTTCAAACGTTTTTAAAATTGTCCGAACAGTTGGTGGCTGTATATTAGGCCAGTGGTTTCTCCATCTTCTCTATACTTCGTGCGCATTGCCAACACGGGCAAACTCAATACAAATCCACGTTCTTTGTGCTATTGTGAAGCCAGGCATTTTTCTGAATTTTTTCAAAATTCTGCACACTTCACACTATATCAAAGTTTCTTGAACCTTGATCAACATATTTTCACCAATTTTATGGAGAATTTTTGTACCTTTGGAAATTGTAAACTTTTTGTCATTTGTAAGCGTTAAAATTAAATAAATGACAAAAGAAATCTTATGAAAAGCCATTTTTAGAGAAAAGTCTCAAGAAAAAATTTTGTTCACTGTTTTTGGCCATTTCTTGACAATTTTGAGATTTTCAAAAGTTGGTTTTATGATTATAACTTTTGATTCACTGAACTAAAATTGATGTTTTATATACAAAAATCTAAGTTAGGCTTTCCTCTACGCGATGAAAAAAAGATTTATGTAAAAATATACACTGTATCTTTCACAATATTCGATTAAACTTGTATACTTTTTTTTGCCGCACCCGGTATTTGTCTTGATCCCCTTTTGATACCTTAACTGTTAATCTTTTAAGAACTTTTCAAACCGACAGAACCATATTTTATTGCGACTGTCGGGATATCATTTGAAATTAGTGAAATCTAAGAGTATAATTTCTAATTCACTAATTCTTAAATGTCAAGGATTTGCTGCAAAAATGTAATATAATTTCGGGATTTGCTTAAACAGTGCTAACGGCTTTCATACAAAATCTTTAAATGCACTGTTTTCCAATATTCGACATGAAGAGCCTTTTGGTATTTTCTGTTGGTATGATACCCACAAATGCATCTTTTCTGGCCCGTTATTATCCTTGCCGTAGCGAATTGTAGCGTAGCGGTCTAGCGTCACACATTTGCCGGCGCCGGAGAGACAATGTCCACCACTTTCACATGTCAAGACCACGTGGTACTTAGGATCAAACCTACAAATACAAAAATCATATGAAATGCCAATATTTTTGGAACTTGAAGACTGGATCATTTTGGGAGGAACAGTTTGTAAAATAAATCAAAAAATTTAACGAATCTAATAGTTAGCATTGCATTGCTATGCTGTATTTCTGAATAACACACAAGCTTGGGTATGATTACATTGAATTTACAACGAGGAGTGAATGAATGTGAGTTGGAAAACATAATAGAAATAAACGTCATTATTTTCATCACATTTTTCATAGGTTTACACGATGACGGTCAAACTTCAAATTTAAGGAAAAAGAAATTAAAATTAAAAATAAAGTATTACAAGATACATTCTGTCTTTAGGAAAAATAAAAGCTGTAATAAGCAGACTATTAGAAATTTTCTCTGACTCTATAAGTAGCATGAATTATATTTATATTGTACGATGTCTATATAGATATATCTCCTCCACTCCTGAAACACCTCTAATAACATGATAACACAATTGCAGTACGAAGGACAATTTTTAAATTTATTTTTGAAACTTACGGAATTCATTCACAACTATTAAGAGAAATATTTTGATAATGAAATAATGAAAATGATAAAAGTGTCTCTTTCTTAAAAGAAAATATCACATCACACTTCATCAACATAGATTTGACATAAAAATGAAAGTTCTTTGAAAATTGGCGTGAAAGTTTTTTCTTCATATCTCTTTAAGGAACGGATAAAATTTATTGTCTGATGCATCAAGATTTAAGTTAAGCTTCTTTCTTTCTACTTAAAGTAGATTTACGCTTAAAACTCTTGTAGTTTTCGAAAATTATCTTTTCAAACATCTGGACGCGTTTGTGGTGCACCCGATATTAACCTCTTTCCTTTGCACAAAAGTTTCTATTCGATCAGTCCAAAACTTTAACTTAACAATAATTATCAGGATTTCCTAACAAAAACACTGAAGAACTGATAGAGAAGGAAATGCAACCGAACGTTCAAACAATGCACAAAAGATCTTGGTTACTAAAACAGGAGTCAAGCGGGAATATTTTCATAGCACTGAAGGATGATTAGTCTTTCATTTACCTTTGTAAGATTAATGTCACAATAAGGAACTTACCTTTCTGGCAACTCTATTGTACGGTAGCATTGTTTACACATACAAAAAGCTCCATCCATTTTGTCTTTGTGTTTGAAACAGGTCTTGCTGCTATATTCATTTTCAAGATAAATCAGTCTTATTTTAATCTACCACGGAAACATTATCTGGCAAATCTTGGACTATAAAATATGTACCCTTTTTCATTCACAATAAAATCAAATAAATAACAAATAACCAACAAATAAGCTAGCATAACAGATTACAAGTACGTATCGGTCAACAGTTTCTGCTGCAAATTTTGCATGGACTTGGTTAAAAGAATTTTGAACAAGTTTTTTTCAATTTAATTTACATAAGCAAGTCTCGCAACATAGCACATGATAAAATGTCAACTAAAAAGTATAATATAATAATACTTTGGTGTACAACAAAGCTGTGCAAATCTATTTGGTGCAGTACACTGTAACTTAATTTGGTGCAAAACTGTACAAGTTATCAAGGCGCATAAACACAAGCACAATACTTTGTTGCGGCAAAGCTGCACAAGCTATTATTGTTGTGCGGCCAAAGCTGCACTTGTGTTTCTTTTTTCTATGTTTTATTTTTTCGAGGAATGAAAAACTGAATAATATGCATAAAACAACAACAGCTAAAAAGAGATCATTTGAACAGAAAGAGAAATTACCTACCAGCTCATAATATATCAGACTAAAAGTATACAACGTGATATATAAAAAAAGTGATCCGGTGAATGAAAGTTATACACAAAACAATATTTCGAAGACTCTAGTTAGCTTGCTTATTCTCCTTGTGATAAGAAATATCGAGTATACCAATAACTTTTGTCATTAAAAAGACTTATCTAACAGTAAATAACATATTAAAATTTAAGAAAAAGTTATACACATTTTAGTCTGTAGGATTAACAATAATAGGCTAGGCTCCAGCACTGAAGCCAGTGAAAGTTTTTTGTCTAGAAATAGAACCGCTTGATCCTGATAAAGCACCATTTAAAGTGCAAGAAAAACTCGGGTGGTCATTACGTAACAGTATAAATTCCTCGATTTTCCCGTTTTTGTGGAATCGGGTGAACTCAAAATAAGTGATTTTTTCAAACATAGTCAAGCAACCCCTTATTTTGTGGGAAATTCAATGCTGATTTCAAATCAGGGAGCAGACCGAATGTAGAGCATAATATCTCTTGAGAAAACATTGTGGCACTGAATTTTTTATTATTACTTTTGCAATATAATTCGTCATCCTTTTGACATCTTCAGGCTCAAAACATATCGTGATACAGTTAAAAAATGAAAAAACAAGAATAGAAATATTAACATACGTGCATTCTAACATGATATATAAACCAAAAAAAACCCCCAAAACAACGTATTTTTTTATATTTCATCGTCGTAATCGCCAGACACTTAAGACGATTTTGACGATTACATAAGAGTTCACATTAGACGATTACGATAGTTATGACGGTTGCACTGAATTTCAATTGTTGTAATCGTCGTACCCGCGAGATTTCAATCAGCTTAAAGCATCAACGATCGTAATGTGCTGCTGACAACTTTGACTTCATCCATTGTTAGCTGTCAATTTCATGCCAACACAGCAAGCAGTATAGAATGGAAATTTAATTTCGTACACAACTCTACATCGCAAGGATTCATTAATTTTCCGTTTGAGTGAGTGCAAACTAGACAAAATTCATAAATTAAAAATAACTTTACATGGAATCCCCCAGAACTTTCATAGACTTTAAAATTCAATTGTTTTTTTAATAATGGGCTCATAAAAAGAGGGAGGAATCGTTTGTTGCGTTTTTCCAATCACTACAAGTCCCGAACCTGACCATTTGAATTTCAACGACATAAGGCGAGTGAAAATTCATCATCGCCGTGTCTTTTTATGTCATCTGAATTCCTAACTATTGCCCAATCGGATGATATTCATGTCAAGAATTGGGACTGACACTGTGTGATTTTGACTTCAATATTGTGCTACGGAGAACGTGCCATAGAAAGAAAAGGACGAAGAGGAACGTTTGCCTTACGTACTTTGGCTAGATTATAGACTCTTTGAAGGTGGCTGGTTTAGGTTCAAGTGCCAATGTCTCCAATACGTATTTTGGGGGTGATGTCTCCTTTCCATATAATAAGGCCGTGTTCTGCATGTTGAACAATGGCTTGCCTTGTTCAGGTGATATCGCTTACGAGACAGGCAATATGTATATGTACGCAAGTCTAGTCTTGAGTACTTTCTTGAGTTCACTCGATTCCACAAAACCGGGAAAGTTGTGGAGTTTCTACTGTTACTTAATGGCCACCCAAGTTTTTCTGGTACTAGTTTTTCTTCCACTTCAAGTGGTGCTCTATTAGGATCAAGAGGTTCCAGCTCCAGACAAAATCTTTTCGCAGGCTTCAGTGCTGGAGCCTGTACTATAAGTCTGGAAAATAAATAATACTGTAACTTAGACTGTGACGACGGTTCATATGAGCGTCGACCTAAAGAAACAAAACTCGCCGCGGCACCACGACGATTTTAAAAACTATTTTCACTGATGTTACAATCTTGAAAAACAATTAATTCTTCACATGAAAATACATAAATTCTGGTGCCCTTTAATAGCTCCAGGTATAAATCCAAAGTTTTCGGCAATTTCTCACTTTGTGCCTTGTGTTATGTTTTACATACAATGTCTGTTCTTTTTATCTTTAAACATAACCTAAAATTCTGGACATTTCATTGTTGAGACATTTGTTTCACCACAATCAAATCTTGACAATTCACCCTCACGCAACATGTAATTTCCACTTGGTTTCCTTCACCGTTCAAGTTTAGGCTTGCATATAAACTATGGATGAAGTGTTGGAATAGCCTCTGTCAAATTATGCCCAAATAACTTGAGTATTTCATCTTTAAAATCCACTACTTTCTTCGGATTCTTACTTGTCAATTGTCACATTTCCTTATTTTGTTTGAACATACGCGACATACACACTTTAGTTTCTCTATCTTTGAAACATCCCTAAAAATGTTGGCAATAACGTACTGGATGAAAATTTGAACTGAATAGACAATTATTCCATCAGAATTAAAAGGAATACTTACATAGTAACAAATTCAGTCTGCTTATTGTAATTACTTCTATCCCAGTGCCGGCTGAAAATACAAAGTGCTGGGATAAAAACTCAACTTGAATGCAAGGCATCATCATCAAAGATACCTTTAAACTTATTTAACATACTTCCAGACTTAATATATATAGCAGAAATTGAGTTCTGAAGCACCATTTAACAACGTGAAGTGTTCGTCTAAGAACTTTTACCCACGTGTTTTATAGTTTTTCACCTTGCTACGTCGACAGTCCAGGCACATTTATTTCTATAATAACTCAGGGATGTTTTTCCTTGCTAGAAACCTCTTAGAATCTGGAAAACACAGTTAAAAATAGCAATTAATTTTCAGTTACCATGCGACATAGGATTTATCATTCGCCATTTTAAGCTTCCCGCTCCTAACAGAGTTAGAACGGTAGCCGACACAATGGCGAAACAAAAGAAACAGCAATAGATACTTTAGATATTGAAGACCGTTCAATATCCATCTCCCTCACACATCCCTGACAGGAAACAACGATGTAGTAGTAGGTAACACAAATACATTTTTGCAGAAAATTAAGAAAAATAAATAATAACTAATGTGACAGGTGTGATCCTTTACCTTCGCCACAGGGGTATTTGTTTAGATAAAAAATGATATGTTTTCGATTATGGAAGTAAATGGCATATATCACCTTGAAGGAACTGATATACTGATACTTTAATAGACGCATAACATAACGGAGATAAAAATGAGTTGCCTAGCCTGCGTACTAATAATAACTCACTAGTCGTTCATCTCAGCCAGACGACAAAACACGGGCTATTTTAATACTCAGCACATCTAACACAATCGCTGAGTATTGGCAAACGATAAACAACAACTTTGAAAAATAACCCTCTTTCTCATCATACGGAAATAAAAATGTAGATTTGCTAAATGTAGATTTGCTAATTGTCAGTCAGGATTGTCACTAAAATGTTTTATTTTTAGTCCTTTTCAATTATTTATTAGCCTGTCTTTCACGACTTCAAAATCATTATCACTTCGTGTATACAAAGATGGTTGTGATTCCGTTTTATAATTCCCTATAGATTTTTTGCCTTGTTTCAACAGCAAGTCTTTTATTTTCTTCTGTTTTTAAAATGAATCTGTATGCTCTTTACAGTTTTGTTACTAGATCAAATTGGACACACCCTGGTTTTATTCAAGGCTGGCAATCGAATTGTCCAGGTAATGTTGCACTGGCAGCTATTTTAGTTATCTGACTTCCTCATTTCTATTGAGTACGAAACTAGCAATTCAGAATTCAGTTGTAGACGATATTTGGGATGTTATGTGGGATGTTTCTATAGTCTAATGTGAGATTAGTAGTGCTTGAATGTGTCATTTACGTGTTTGGAATGTCTGTCAAATGTTTCTCAAATAGGAAATCAGCACTTTTCAATTGTGCTTTGTGCAAATTTTTATGAAAATTGATGAACTGAAAGTCCAAATTTGGTCAAAATTGGGAATTCATCAATGATGAATTGATATGGCCCAGTTCCCAAAATATTATTAAATGTTCATCAATGATGTTATGTAAACGTTGCACAAAGTCGTTCATAACTTGGAGTAGTAGGAGGAGCAGGAAAAACCACGGGTATTTTAAATAATTTACTCCACCATGGGTATCCTAAGGGCAATTGACCAATAGGATCGGACAATTTTTTTTGTATAATCATGTTTGTGCAGTAATAAGCATCGCCACCATCACCTTAACAACCACGGATTATCCATTAAAGGAGATTTTTTTTCGTATCAGAGATTTTTTTTTCCTATAATTTAATTATTGTGTCAAAATTTCGCGTTTAAAGATTCGAAAAGTAACAAATAAATGCTTGGAATTTAGCTACTCATTGAAAAATTGCTTCGCACCCAGGATTATTTGTAAAATTCATCTTGTTTATTTTTTCCATCAATGAAAGAAGCGATGATCAAGATTGTGTTTCTTTTTAGTTATACAGTGCGTTTCAAATCTTTGGCATTATAAATTTTCATCGCATTTTTAAGGAAAATATCCAATTAATTTTAATAAATTTATTACGGTACAAAATATATAAAAAGTAATTGGACATTTCTTCAAAAATGCAATGAAAATTTTTGTTGCCAAAGTTTCGAAACACACTGTACAATAGTTACTTGTGTTCGTTCTCCATGATTAGTGTCAATAACTTCACATTCTAGATATTTGTCTTGATACCCTCTTGATACCTTAACTGTTAATCTTTTAATAACTTTGCAAATTGACAGAACCATATTTTATTGCCACTATCGGGATATCATTACTATTTGAAATTAGTGACGTCAAAGAGTTTAATTTCTTTGTCACCAACTCTTAAATGTCAAGGATTGAATTTTCTGTAAAAATGTAATATAATTTAGGGATTTGCTTAAATAGTGCAAATAGCTTTCATACAAATTGCTTAAATATACTATCTTCCCGCAAACGACATGAACAGCCTTTTGGTGTTTTCTGTTGGTATTGTTGCCACAAATGCATCTTTGTCGGCCCATCACTATTTTTGTCGTAAAGAGCGTTGGTGTAGTGGTCAAGCGTCACACATTTGCCATCCCCAGAGAAGCAATGTCCGCCACTTTCACATGTCACGACTACGTGGTACCGAGGATGAAACCTTCGAATAAAAAAGCATATGAAATACCAATGTTTTGGGAGGAGCAGTTTGGAAAATAAATAAAAAAACTTTAGCGAATCTAATGGTCAGCATTGCAATGTTGTAACACACAAGCTTGCGCGTGATTACATTGAATTCACAACGAAGAGTGAATGAATGTTAGTTGACGAACATATAATAGAAATAAAGGTCATTATTTCCATCACATTTATCATAGGTTTATATGATGACAGACAAATTTCAAATTTGGGAAATATGAAATTGAAATTGAAAAAGCATTATAACAATACAATATTCTCTCTTCAGCAAAATTAAAAGCAGCAACAAACAGACAGACAAAATTTGTTCGGACTCCAAAAGTAGCATGAGTTAGGTTTATGGCGTACCATGTATATATAGATATATCTGCTGCACTTCTGAAACACCTATAGTAACATGGCGGGACGACATGTGCTGCATGTAGATACCGGAAGAGCTGGTATCGATTTTTTAACAAAAACAGGGGTGTCAAATTATCTGTAATCAAATCAAAATCTTGGGCTGTTACAAAATGGCCTTGACTGTTATCAAAGAGAATAAAAATTCTCAAAAGCATTTTCACGGACACTTTAACATTTTCCTGCCCTAGATAACATCGAGTCTAATATCCTTGCCTGAAGGTTTTTGCATGCAGCCACAATTGCAGTACGAAGCACAAACTTTAAATGTAAATTTTTGAACCTTTGGGAATTCATTCGCAAATATTTAGAGAAATTTCTTAATAATGAATTATTGAAAATGACAAAAACGTATCTTTTTAAAAAGGAAATATCATAATTTGCAACATAGATTTTACACCGAATTCTTTGTTAAAATTGAAGTTCTTTGAAAATCGACATGAAAGTTTTTTCTTCACATCCCTTTAACGAAAGAGCTAAATTTACTGTATGATGCATTAAAATTTAAGTTGAGCAATTTTCCTTACACTAAAAGTAGGTTTACGCTTAAAACCCTTGCAGTTTTCGAGAAATATCTTTTCAAAGACCTGGACGTTTTTGCATGGCACCCGGTATTAATCCTTTTTCCTCGATCATTGTTATCTTTGTACAAACGTTTGTACTCCACCAGTCCAGAACTTTAACTTGACAATAATTATCAGGATTTTCTAGTCAAAACACTTCAGATTGAGACTGATTGAGAAGGAAATGCTACTAAACGTTCAAACAATGTTCAAAAGACTTCGATATCTAAGACAAAAGTCAAGGGGGATTGTTTCATAGGACTGAAGGATGATTAGTCTTTCCAATTGCCGTGGTAACATTAAGGGTGTTAAGATCACAATAAAGAACTTACATTGGTGGAAACTCCAATTGACGGTGACATTGTTTGCACATATAAATATATCCATCCTCTTTGTCTTTGCTTTCGAAACAGATCTTTCTTCCAATTTCTCTGGTTCCAACCGGATAATCTTTGATATTAAATGCACAGTTAACTCCATGTGACAGAACCAGCAATGATATGATCAATGGTGTCTTCTGAAGAAACGATTGATATCGACAGATACATTATGTATGACTACAATGAAATTCTATACCTCTAAGCATTACAAGAATTTTACAAATTTCGCTTTTGTGGGAGAAATTTTTAGGAAGGAGTAATCAGTAACAAATCTGGAATGTTTGTTGAAGTTAGGGTGCCAAGAAATTAGCTCAAATCAGAAAAAGTATAAACCGTAACTTCTTCAAAAAGTGTTTCAACTAAGAAGGAGGTAGTTAAAACAAGGCCGAAAATCAGAACTGAACATTGATCTCTTTTATTGCCGTTCGTCATTCCTAAATCTTAACACAACCTTTTTCAATAGAAAAAGTTATAAAAACATTACCATGGTTGTAGTCAATAAACGCCTACAAGTTGCACTGCCTCCAATCAGTCCTTCTAACGTAGATAGATTAAACGGAATTAAAAAGATATATTGTTTGATGCAAAATCACAAAATCAACTTTTCGGATGAACGAACAGCGATTATGGTCCAAAAATCATGACTTCCGCTTTGAAGAAGTTCTATTTCAGATTGTTCTTTGTTTGTAATTTTTATGAATGTTTACGATTTTCTTCTAAGTTTTTTGATCTTTGTTAAATTTTCACTTAATTCAATATCAGCATGAAAACATGATCTACTTTATTGTCAGAAATTTCCGCGTGAAGGAAATTTCGCAGTTTTTTCGAAAGATAGCCAAATTAAATTCCACCAATTATTAGGGGTTTTTTGCGAACCGCAAAAAATAAACCACGCTAATTATTTTAAAGTAATACACGTTTTTTTATAAGCAATCAAGATGAAACGTTACAAGTAATATGGCTTAAAAATGACCATTTTTAGCACCAATGATGCTTAATTTGTTGCTAAATATTTATCGAAAAAATATATATTTCCAGTCTTATATTTCCATATATATATATACGAATATATATATATGAACTTCGGATTAAAAAAGGTGGAAATCCATTATTTGATGTAACCATGGGGTCATACGACGGTGCGGAGATATGCGAACTAGTTGGTTTGTACTTACGGAATAAATTGTCAAATATTATTCATAAAGACAATATTGGTCTATACCGTGATGACGGACTGTCTGTAGTACATGACGCTAACGGACCTAAACTAGACCGTTTACGATAAGATATAACCAAGCTGTTCAAGGATGAAGGACTAAAAATCACAATTGATACGAACTTGACGGTGACCGAATTTTTAGATGTTGCATTAGACCTAGAAAGTGGAAAATACTTCCCATACATGAAACCTAATAACACTACTAAATACATCAACTCCAAATCAAACCACCCTCCAAGCATCATCAAAGAGCTGCCAAAAATGATCAACAAAAGAATATCTGACCTATCTTGCAACGAGGAAGAATTTAACAGAGTGAAAGGCGTTTACGACAGATCACTATCGGAAAGTGGATTTGACTACAAATTAGTATACAACAAAAATTCGGGCAGCCAAAGGAGAAGAAGAAGAACACGCGGAGTCATTTGGTTTAACCCGCCGTACAACATTGCTGTTGCAACGAACATTGGTGAAACCTTTCTAAAGTTAATCAAGAAGCATTTCCCTGCCAATAACCGCTTGCGCAAGATATTTAATCGCAATACCTTGAAGATCAGTTATTCGTGTATGTCAAACATGGCCAATATAATTAAGCATCACAACAAAAAGATCCTGAGTGAGCACTTAAATGAGCAAACAAAACCTTGTAACTGCCGAGTGAAGTCCAGCTGCCCACTCAACGGGGAATGCCTTATCACTAATATTGTTTACAAGGCCGAAATCAACACCAATGAACAGAGAGCCGCCTATTATGGCACATCGGAAAGCGAATTTAAAAATAGATTCAACAACCACACCAAATCGTTCCGGCATCTAAAGTACAACAACGAGACTGAGCTCTCGAAGTTTATTTGGAAGTTAAAGCATGAAGAAAAAGAATTCATCATTAACTGGTCTAGAGCCGCGCGTGCAAGACCATACAAATGTGGTACCAATCGTTGTGACCTCTGTCTCACAGAAAAAGTGTGTATTTTGAGAGCTGACTCTAAAGAACTGTTAAACAAAAGGAATGAGCTCATCAGCAAATGTCTTCAGATAAACAAATATGTAATTAACAATGTGAAATAAAATCATCAGCAATTCCCTTAGGTGACTGTGATTTTGTAATTTTATAAACTAATTTCACATTTTGTAGTCATTTGTAGTTTGAGAATTGTTGAGAAACATGAAACTCAGAGTCACTACTAAATTTTGTGTCGTTACTTAGTTTTACTTTATATATATATATATGTAAGCTCTGGAAACATTGAGCACTCTAAGTGGTAGAGTTATATACTAATTACAGATATTATATATATAATATATAATATATATAATATATAATATATTTCCACTTTTCTATACATTTAAGTTATTTAATTAAAGTACCTTAAAGTCACAATAAGTCACGTACAAAACAGTGGTGAGCATTAATTGTTGAGAGCGGCCTAAACTGATAAAAGTCGCCATTTTGAAAAATGTTTTGAACGCATAAACGTCATGCACCCACTTTTTGTAATCACTGACTCTTGTTAATCATTCATGGGCTGAAACAAGTAAAACTGAATACAACCAAAGGATGGCTGACCATTTAACGAGGGCATGCAAATCTTCAGGGTTCTTCAAAAAAAAAAACAAAAATAACTGGAAACTTGCGAAATATCTTTTGTGAAAATATTTAAAAGTCGCGAGGACAAAAAGTCGCAAAAATTTGCTTGCGACAATTTGTCACGTTAGTTTACTCGACTTATTGTGACTTTAAGGTATCTAAGTACAAATTCTAGGACACTCAAATCAAAGCATAGAGCGCACAAACTAGTACTGCAACCTAGTATTGCAATTGTAAGAAATGCGCTGTAGCATATAGCCAAATCAAACAAAGAAATATTTTTTATGAAAGTACTTGAATTCCGAAATCTTTGGCAGAGAAACTTTCGGACAAGTGCAATTTGCGGACAGAAAAATTCTAGAGTGGCAATATTGGAGAGAAATTATTCGATATGACTGTAACAGAATTCATGCATATGGAAAGTTCGTCTTTTATCCTAGGTTCAGAATCACACTGCAAAAGTTTGCATGACAATCAATATATACAGTATTGACACTGGATGTAGCAATCTTAGTGACATCTTTGGAAAATGATGTTTTACAATTTGTTACAGAAAAATCAGAGGAAAGAAAGCTGACTTGAAGCACTGATGCGAAAGTAGTACTATTTATTGATTAACTAATCGAGACTACAAAAACAAACCGCGATATGGTTATAACCTTGTGGTTACTATGTCTTTACAGGAATTTGTCTACATATGAAAGACAGCATTTTACAACATTTCTAAATGAAATTGTGGAAGAAAGAGTTTTTGCGTATGCGACATGCACATGCTCGTGGTATTGGAAGCGAAAGCTCATTCCAAAAAGTGAAATTACCAGGACCAGCA
Organism: Turritopsis dohrnii; assembly: GCA_027922465.2. Classification (NCBI taxonomy): domain Eukaryota; kingdom Metazoa; phylum Cnidaria; class Hydrozoa; order Anthoathecata; family Oceaniidae; genus Turritopsis; species Turritopsis dohrnii. The sequence goes on from BQMF02000019.1 coordinate 1,142,617, forward strand.
CCTTTATTGTCGTGCAACACTTTAGTAAAGGTTTTAACTGTCACACATGCTCCTTCTCCAGATAGGCACGTTGCTTCGGTGTCACACGAAATGAGCAAGTGGTGCCGAGGGTAATAGCTGAGAAACAATTGAATATTAAAATTAGAATGGAAAACACAAGTTTGATATAAAATAACAAATAGTTTGAATTTAATAGACCTTTCCCAAATTTCTATTTAAAGTCTAAACTGTAACTGAGTTTCATATCTTACCTCGTTTTTATGCGATTCACTGTTCCACTTACTTTATAACTTAATAATAGTCTCTATTACCTTATCGGTAGAAAATTCGTCGGTGAAAAAATTTGTCGACAAAAAATATTCGCCGGCAAAAAATTTCGTCACTTGCCAATAATTTCGTCACTTTTTGCCGACGAATTTTCTACCAATAAGGTATTTGCAATTCCCATTCCGATAGTTAGAAGCAGTTTAAATATTATAAGCGAGGTTAGACACGACAGCTCGGCCACAATGCGTCGTTTAAACAGAAATTTGAGAAAGGTCTATTGAATCGTTCTTTGAAAGGAAAATATGGAAGTTTGATTATCCACAAGGTAATCCAACTTTAGTCGTTAGAAAACCTCTGTAATAGATTTTTTTGTTGATCTCTAGAAGATGCAAACTTTCAGTTACTTCGCAGTAGATATGTGACGTCACGTTGCCTACTCAAAAGGAAAAAAACAACTGACGAAGAACTTCATAATAACCATATTACGATTATCTTGCTTAACTGTTTATAAAACTCATATCAACAAAGACTGCTTTGATCATGAAACATAACCAAACTGAAACGTACCTCCACGGAAGATCTAATTGGCGAAAACATTGCTTGCATGTGTAATAGTTCCCTTTGACGATTTCATTCTTCTCAACACAATTTGTATGCGATATTTTTGAGCCCAAAGGATAGTCTTTGAGGTCGAATTTACAAGCAATTTCATGACACAGCACCAAGAGCAAAAATTGCCAGATTGCCATCTAAAAACAAAACAAGATTTTAGATTTTTTGCCGGGTTAACAGTTGATACAACATAATGGGCGGAGAGGTTACAGGGTCCATTGCAACTTATTTATTTACATTTTTTCTGTCATTGCATTTTTTTAAATAACTAAAAGAAGAGTCGCATTTTAAAAATAAGATTTACCATCTTCATTTAAATTGAATTTCCACAAGTTTGCCTTACTCTGCTCGAGCTTCATTCAATCTTTCTATAAACAGGAAATTCAAAAATACTAAAAGCTATTGGCCTGACGCCAAACCTGAAAATCATTCTTCCAGATGAATGAACAATATTTCTGAAAGCGAGAAGGAGGAACAAATTCCTGTTTAATCATTGCAGTAAAATCTTTAAACATTGGTCGAAATAGAAAGTAAAGATATCTGAATCAAACCCACTTTTATACACAACACACAGGCGGTTAGGAGATCAGGGTTCATTTCCAATGTGATCACTGTTTCCCCATAAACAACTGAACATCATCAACCACATTAATATGTCTGGCAATTTCATCATAATAAACGTATGATCTTTATTGTTCCAGAAGCTTGACAAGTTTCCTATGTTTTACACCATAAAGTCTCTGGTGACAATGTACAGACCACTTGCCCTATACATTATACAATAAAATTTGTAAACAGGTTCCCAAAAGAAAAGAAAATTGTGAATATATAGTATACAGTATTAAAAATACTGGGGTAGACAAATATAGGCAAAAATCTATCAGAAGCAATCAAAATCTCTACTTACAAATATTATGTGTAGCATTTCCTTTTAGGAAAGAGAGTGTTCAAAATTAAGATGGGCTTTAAGTGACAATTCAAATTAAATTCAAGTAGCTATTCAGAATGAAAATCTCTGTTTCAAAAATACATAACAACAACCCATTATTTATAATATATATATGTGATAAAAACGGCATTCCCAAATGAAAAAAACAACAGATTTTGATATCTATTACCAAGCTGAAAGTAGAAGTTTGTGTTCTGGATTGATTTAATTTACACACTTCTATGTTGGATTTTGTTTTGATTTAAGGAAAATTGACAATATATATATTAATTTTTACAAAATCAAATATCATATACAGCATCAAAACAGTACACGTGATTAATCCATAGTAAATTATGTTTCTGTTGTCAGATTACACGACTATCCAGGGAACCACAACTCAACTCGATTCTTTCAAGTTATTATTTCTTAATCGTGTCAAAATACTATACGTAATTGGTTTTCTGAACTTCTTGCATATACGACATCACATTTGCACTTGCAGTTTTTTGTAATATACTCTCTGAATTTCTATAACTGGTGTTCTCCATATAAAAAGGATTCCTGTTGGCTGTACATCATCATGATGTGTGCTTTTTCAGTTCAGTTGGACTACATTATATGAGGATGTAAAATAAACATAAATCTTCAGCCAGGCTTTTAATAATGAATTTTCGCCTTTGCACTAAAATCACAGCTTCAATGGTTTACTGTTCAAACCATTTAATAAGCAGTCATCATAACATTGTTGTCAACAAAAACAAAACATCCATGACATTGATATCATTTTTTTCTGTTTTTTACACGTTCATTCAAAGGTTTTTACAAAAGCTTTTAGAACAACACTGAACTAAATTATTTAAAATACTAAAATATTTCCAACATCCAACGTTTTATCTATTGAACCGTTTAAAAGCTGGCAGAAAACAAAAATCTTCCACTACCCCTTTTCACTGATTGAACAAAATGGCGTACTACTTCACTAGGCTAAAATTCAATAGTGAACCGCGGCTATAAAAGTGAACGGAGAAGGAGGAGGAGAAGGAAAATGCCGGTTTTAACATATATTTTGTACTATGGGACAATATATAAAAACAATATATTACAAGAAATCTAACAAAAATTGGCACCATAAATTTATATCAAAACTGAACTCACCAGACTTTTATAAAGAAAACCAAGAACCGATGGAACATAGTGATTATGGGGAAAATGCTTGAGGTCTCCTCAAAACAAAACATGGATTGTCAGGTTGGAGGGTAACTCTTTCAGGTTACAAGGCTACATTAACTGGTCAAACAACAGTTTGTTTTGCACTGGTCTTATGAATGATGTGAATGGATAGGAAGTCCCAACAAAGTCCCAACAAACATAAGAAAGAACACAAAATCTTTCCTTTACAATTTCAGTTTGCTTCCACGTTAACTAAAATGAACGTATCAGGTGCATCTGAAACATCAGAGGATGCACAGAATTGCAACAAGAAAATGTTTCCTTTAAGTATTTATCCTTGATCTTTAGCAAATGCCTTTAACAACATAGGGTGATCACTGTAAAATGCAGAGTTGAGCTGAAGTATTAATGATGTAGGAGGAGTCCCTAACAAACTCACTGATGAATTACTTCTAAATAAAGCTAACAAAACATATAGTTATACAAACAGTCATCATCACCGAAATATCTTAAGATAATTGTAGGTATATATCTAAAAATGTTTAAAAATCACAAAAATACAGTTAACGTAAGTAAGCAAACTCTGTAGTCTTTGAACACGACCAGTGTACCATGTTTGAAATACAAAACAAGTTTTTAAAGTAATCAAGACAACATCAACAACTCCAAACGCCAGAGTTTAGCAAGGCAAAAGATAATAAAAACATCATGAGAATTATGTTCTTTTTCCTCAAACTTACATCTAATTAAATTTAGCTCATTTGATTTAAACAAATTAATAATTAAAACAAAAGAAACAAACTGAAGATTTATAAAATATAAAGTATAAAAAAAAGGGGAAAACACAAACTTACTTTGCATCCACCACGATGTTTTCTTTCATCTGCAATGTATTTCACAGCTGTAAAGTCCCTTTTCTAGCAGGCTTTATACCTTATATTAGATTCACCACGTGCTCGTTTGGAAAGAAAAACGTCTTGGAGAGCAATTTCTTTTCTATATAAAAATAAATTTTAAGACTACATTGCCACTTATCATTGCGATTAGTCGCTTCTGAAACTGTTCCTCTGTGCATCATGCCGGATTCTGGCGTGGCAAAATCGAAAAAGAGGTTCCTAGAAAGCACGTGTATGAACTTTCAGGCAGCTTTGAGCTGTATTTGGCCACTGTACCGATGACCGAAATATCTAAAGCCTCACGCTTTGTACTGAAACCTATTTTCGTTATACGTACTTTAGGCACGAAAGCTGTACTTTTCAAATAGACGGAAAAACGAAAGAATTACTACTAAGCTTCCATTAGCGCTATGTGTGTCGAACTACCGTAGAATCGGGACTTGAGCTGTATCGTTGAGCTGTATCGGTTTGTCATCTCTAATATACAACGCTTCACAAGAAGTTATCTGGCAAGGCATGTTCGTGTCCAGTCCTCTCTGTATGTTGGTATATATGAGAGTTTTTGTCACGTTTCTGATGGTCGATCATGCGTTCAGATAGTCATCTTCCAGTTTCACCGATGCAACGTTCAGTACAATTCTTATCTGGACACTGATAATATCGTTTTTGTGATGTTTGTCAGATTTGAGACAGAAATTAACAACAAACACAGAGGGGCGTTAAAAAGAGAGGGGTGTTAATTTCAGAAATAGCAGTTGTCTTGGTATTGGATAGGGAGATCTCTAAACGAAAACGACGATATCATTCTTGTTTAGAACTCAAACATGAAGAAAAAAAATATATCGCATGTTTCCTGTTTTTAAATTGTAATATCTATTGATATCTACAGGGAATAACTTTAACTGAAAGTAACTTTTCTATTCTTTTAAAAATACCCGATAACTTTTCTTATCTTTTTCTAATAAACGCCCCTCTTTGAAAAAATTAGCGGTGGGGGTGGGGGGCGTTTAATAGAGAGGGGCGTTTAAAAGACAGGAGCACTTATAGCGAAATTTTAGGATTAGAGGGAGGTTTAATGGAGAGGGGCGTTTAAAAGAGACTGGGGGTTTAATGGAATAAATACGGTATGTTTATACACAAATTACAAAAAATATGGATTATAAAATAATAACAATGTAGTACAGTGTGTTTCAAAATGTCTTATCCGCCAACTTTCAAGGCGTATATCTCATTACATGTCTTATAAAATATTGGGAATTTTATATCACAAGAAAGAGCTTTTCATGCTCTATCCGTTAATATAAAATGTTTGCCAAAATATTTGTTCTTCGAAAAGATATTGAAGAAAACCTCAACGATTTGGTTCATTGAATTCTTAAAAGTCAATTAACTGACATGCTAATGACTTTTTAATGGTGTAAGTTTCTTTTGTTGTGCTGATGAAACCTTTAGAAAGTTTTAAGTATAGATTTGCGTATCAATTTCCCATAACAACTAATCTTAAAAATTTCAAATAAATTCTTTTTACTGTGTGATGATTTTTAATTTTTTTTATTGTGTTTACAAATGGCCTTCATTGTAAATTGAATTAATTGACTTTTAAGAATTCAATGAACCAAACCGTTGAGTTTTTCTTCAATATCTTTTCGAAGAACAAATATTTTGGCAAACATTTTATATTAACGGATAGAGCATGAAAAGCTCTTTCTTGTGATATAAAATTCCCAATATTTTATAAGACATGTAATGAGATATACGCCTTGAAAGTTGGCGGATAAGACATTTTGAAACACACTGTATTTCACCAAACAAGTAAAAGTTTGTTTTCACGTGCGAAACGTTGGTTGCACTTTATATGTCCTTTATATTTGCTTTGTATTTTTTCAGCTTTGCTAAGGTCCATTGATTCAGTCTGTGCGCACGTTTTTTATGATCTCTGGCGTTGCGTATGGCTTCTGTGTTTTTTATCCTAATGGGATCACTATTAGTGCAATTGACACTTCGCTCTCGTTACATTATACAGTGTGTCTCAGAGAATTTCGTTCTGATATTTTAACATCCCATAACTTTTCACACATATATCAAATTTCAGCAATTTTTACACCATTCGATAGGATTTTATTCATAGATTTTAAAAATATACATTTTGTTCTCCAAAACCTTTTAGTTTGGAAACAATTTTACCATGAAAAAATCCAATTATCTTCTTAATGGTTAATTAACACATCTTTCAATAACAGCTATCAAAGGTCATATCAAAAAGAATAACAAATCAAGTGGGTGTAAAACACAAGAGTCATTAACAACAAAACTCTAAGCTGTCTCAACATATCCCCCGTTTCTCTGGACACAGCGATTTGCTTTTGCTTTCATAAAGAGTGGCGAATAGATTTTTGATTTTGTCTAAGTTTATTGGTGCGTCAACAATTTTGCTTTTCAACTCTGATAGACTCTGGATCTCAGTGGAGAAAAGTTTTTGTAGCAACTAAAGATTGCTCATAATGATGTTCAAAATATTTTGTAGAAGCCCCCGTCTCACAATTTTTAACTTTGTGATGAGATTATAATTTTCGTGTGTTCAATAACACCACGACATGTTCCTAATAAACAAAAGAACAATCGCACGTGAAAACTTACTTTTATTAACCATTAAGGAGTTAATAACCGTGACAGTTTAAAGAAATCCTATTTACTACAAAGGTGTTGCACTAAATTATTTAAAATATAGGTTTTTAAAATCCTTGAAAGAAATGCTATCGAATGATGTAAAAATCTCTAAAATCTGATATGTGTGTGAAAAGCTATAGCTTGTTAAAATCAGACCGAAATTCTCTGGGACACACTGTATAAGATGCTTTTTGATTCTAATGGTAGTACGTTGTATGATAGTGCGTGTGTAAGCTGTGAGATTTCTGCCAGTGGTTAAAAAAGCTTCTGTGAACAAACCGATAATTGATGTTTTAAAACATGCTCCTGAACGGTTGAAGAAGAAATAAACTGAAAGAAACAGCTTATTGTATTTTTAAAGTGTATATATTTATTTAGAAGACGTTTAAGCTGAAAATATGCATTTATTTATTCCCATCACTTCGGTAAGGTCAAAATCTGTGCGTTCCATCATGGTAAAGCACGCACGTTTTCAATCGTAATAGAGAGCTTTAGCAACTGTGACGGCAACGTAGACGACGACGTGAGCAAAAACAACAAAATAAATAATTACTATCAAATAAAAGTTTGAAGAACTTATTTTTGTTATAGAAACAATTCAATTTATAAACTTAGCTATATAGACTGGAAATTTATCAAGTTACTATAAAATCTACATAAGAGAAAACGGCCTATCTCTATAATCGTGTCTCCGTTGTCAGCACGACTTCGAAACATGATTTTTCACGTTGAGCATAGAACGTAAAAAGGTGTTAATGATGTAATTTCTTCCCAATGGTGTCGTAAGCGGTAGACTCTCTTTCTAAGCAAATTCCACATAGAAAACAAAGCTTTTGTTTTAAACACGTCGCCGTCTTCGTTGCCGTTGCGATTGCTAAAGCTCCCTAATAAAAATGTCAGGACTGGGTCGTATGACGTCTCAGTGACGTCTCAGTGACGTCGTAGAAGACTTTCTCTTTATTCCCAAACTTCGATAAGGTCAAAATCTGTGCGTTCCATCGTGATTAAGCAAATTTTCAATCGCAATAATAATGTCAGGATGTGGTCATATGACGTCGCAGTGACGTCGCAGAAGACATTTAGTGAAACAGCTAGGTCACAAGGAGGTTACTTGATGACGTCCTTGCGACGTAACAGATCTGACGTTGCTTTTTGTTGCAAATATGACGTTGTGATGACCTTCTCATAACGGCTTATAAGATCATCGTCCGACCTGATTATGAAGTCATAAGGACATCATGGTGTTTGGTGGGTAGTATCTCTTTTCCATATATATTTCAAGATATTAATAGAGTTTATACAACATATCATTTCAGAAACAGTTCCAAAAAAGAGTTTTTCTGCACACGACATGAACAGCCTTTTGGTGCTGTAAAACGATGCTTTTCTCCCACATTCTTTGGATGCTTGTACTTGTAAACTTCGATTTGTTGATAATTGGTCACACAAATACCGTCTGCGGATAAGCACTGGATTTCCTCACATGTTGTGAGGAAATGATATTGGGGGCGATAGCTAAAGAAATAAGTACTTTCTCAGTCTTTTTCATACTATATATGTTTTGAAATACTTGTGTTTATGAACGTTTGAAATATATTTCCAATGAGTTTTCTTTCAGTAAAAGTGAAACTTACTTTTGCTTCTTTAACCGTATTTGCAAAACCCAGAACGACAAGTAAAATCTCAATTAGACGTTTGACCTTTTACATCTATAGTTCAACTGAAAATTTCTTTTCTTAAAATGGTTATGGTACACCATATTATAATTATTGAATGGCCAGAAAGACTTATGGTTTTCCTTTGCCTATTCCTTTCATACAGCTTAAAGGATTCAGTGTAGCTCGCGATGAAACTTAAAGTTCTTTTATTTAAAACGTATCCTCAATTTCATACGCCATTTTAGGAGAAGAGTCAATCTAATATATTTGGAACTTGAAATATAAACAATTATTATTATTGTTTTTATCTGTTATTAAGACTTTTAGCAACAATAAAAAATGAAAAACTTACCTATCAGGAAGTTTTAGTACATGATCACATTGCTTGCACGTAAAATAAACTCCTTCATTATCAGTATCATTCTGATTTTGGCATCTTAGTTTCTCTACTTGAGCAAAAGGTGGGAATTCTTTCATATTCAACTTGCAAAAGATTGATTGCAGCAGAACCATCAATGAAATGGTGAATAACGCTTTCTGAAACAAACAACAAAAAAACAATGTGATGCGATGATTATTAATAAGAGAACTAGCGGCCAAGGCGGCGTCGCTCGCCGCTCATGTCCACCTGCTCTGTATTACTGTATCAATAAACGTCAAATTTCCTTAACGGCTCGTACAACTTGTGTTCAACCAGAAGCAGATTCGAAGTCACAACCTCTGTTAAAACAAATCTGTTATCAGTGTAACAATACACTCAAAACGTATAGAGAGAAAACTTCAACTTTTTATTAACTTTTAATTTAAAAAAAGTTACGCGCTCTAACATGGGTGCTATCAAACGTAAGGGGGAAATGGTTTCTCTTCTTAAAACGTTCATACGGAGGAGAGAAAAAAGGCACGTGCTAAATGAATAAATAGAATAAAAAAACGTAAAACGTTCATACGGAGGAGAGAAAAAAGGCACGTGCTAAATGAATAAATAGAATAAAAAAACGTTCGATCAGAACGCTTAACAATTATATAAAAGAAGAAATTAATTTATTAAAAGAAAAGCAAAAAAAAAAAAAAAAACATTTTATTTTGATATGATACTTTTTTTACCTATCGGTTTTTAAACATTTTGATTGCTCAAAAAAAAAGTTCAGCCGTCTCAGACAGTCAGGCAAGAGTCAGTGGCAAAAACCGAACATATGCTGCCACGTTCTGCCACTGCTGCTTTTTGTCCAAACTGTTTAATCAGTTAGTTTCTTTGTATTTAGTTGATGTACTGTTTTCAAAGCCAAGTCAACGTGGAATATAAAACTAACAATAATGATAAAAACAAAACGTTATTCCTATTAGTTCATCAGCCAAAAAAGGTCACGTTTGATTGGGGTTGCAATGTATTTGCTTCGAACTCAAGTCGCACACAAAAAAAGAAATAATTTCGCTCACAACTCAATCTACCATTTTGCGTGACAGACAAACAAACAGACAGACAGACAGACAGAGAATCGGCTATTAATATATAGACTAGCCGCCAAGGCGGCGTCGCTCGCCGCCCATGTCCACCTGCTCTGTATCACTGTATCAATAAACGTCAAATTTCCTTATAAATGGCTCGTACAACTTTTGTTCAACCAGAAGCAGATTCGAAGTCACAACTTCTGGTAAAACCAATCTTTCATCAGTGTAACAATACACTCAAAACGTAGAGAGAGAAAACTTCAACTTTTTATTAGCTTTTGTTTTAAAAAAGTTACGCACTCTAACATGGGTGCCATCAAACGTAAGGGGGAAATCGTTTCTCTTCTTAAAAAGATCACACGGGAGGAGAGAAAAAAAGGCACGTGCTAAATGAATAAAGTGAATAAAAAAAAAACGTTCGATCTGAAGCGCATAACAATGAAAAAAAGAAATTAAATTATTAAAAGAAAAGAAAAAAAAATTTTGTTTCATGAATTTATTTTTTTTGTCTACGGTTTTTAAACATTTTGATTGCTCGAAAAAAAAGTTTACCCGTCTCAGACAGTCAGGCAAACATATGTTAGGCTACACTGGCAAGCATGCTGCCAAGTTCTGCCACTGCTGCTTTTTGTCCAAAATGTTTAATCAGTTAGTTTCTTTGTATTTAGTTGATGTATTGTTTTCAAAGCCAACGTAGTCAACGTAGTCCTTGGAATATAAAACTAACAATAATAATAAAAACAAAACGTTATTCCTATAAGTTCATCAGCCAAAAAAAGTCACGTTCGATTGGGGTTGCAATGTATTTGCTTCGAACTCACGTCGCACACACAAAAAAAGAAATAATTTCGCTCACAACTAAATCTATCATTTTGCGTGACTTACAAACAAACAGACAGACAGACAGACAGACAGACAGAGAATCGGCTATTAATATATAGATGAGAAAATTTCTTCGCAATTATATTTTATTGTCTTTAGAATTTGAAATTAAAAGTCTCAAACAAGCTGTCAAAATCTGACAAAATTTATAAATAATGAACATAATTTACCATGATTTCTTAGATTTAACAAGCTCCAATTTATGTATAGTCAGATTTAAAAAAATTGTATTGTGAAAAGGAAACAAATATTGAAAAGGGAAGTAAAATTTTGCTGCACTCAAAACATTTTGATCAAAGTGTCAAAAATCATTGTACCGTAGGAATGGTTGCATACGGCAATACTGAACCTTTGCTCTTTTTTTTTCTGATCCACCTGATGAAAATTCACATTATGATTATTCTGCCTGTTTGAGAACGAACTGAATCAACTATATGTATAATGGCCTACAAAGCGAATTTTTCAAAATTAATTTTTTAATACCCGTTCACATACAAAATCTGTTCAAAATTAAACGGAATTTTGAATAAATATCCGGTTTTCCACAAGTGGTTGCAGCAATAGATGGCTGACAAAACCGCCGAAGATTACATTAACAGAAAAGAATATCATTCATTTGACCTCCAAGGATTAGTGGATAATGAATATTTATTCAGAAATACCTTTGTTAGATGGACAGGCAAAACACACGGTGCAAGGATTTTTAAGAACTCTTCTTTGTTCAAAGAATGCTAAAAAAGTTTCCTCCCAATTAATTTGTCCAAGCAAAGCAGTGATGCGCAAGTAGACCCGCTTATCATGGTGATTCAGCATATCCATTGCAAAATTGGCTAATGAAACCTGACTGTGATCGTGGAAATTTGGGTCCTGATGAAGCAAATTATAATTTTTCTCTCAACAAAATCCGAGTGGTAATATAAAATGCATATGGTGGTTTGAAGGGTCGATTTCAGTGTATTGCAAAAACAATGGACATGTTGTTAATATTGTGGCAACTCCCTGCATACTGCATATTTTTTGCATTTTTCAAAGGAACATTTTCTACATGAGTGGCTAGAACAGACTCAAGCTGATTCAGTTAACAACAGAAATGGGAGGTATGTGTTGCTGTGCAATAAAAGATCATATTGCAAACTGAAAGAAACAAGCATATAAATCCAACACAACAGTTATTGATGAACAAAACTATAGCCATAAACGTATAAATAGTAGGATTATATAAACTATTGAAAAAAGAACTATGTATGATCAGAAAATACTCCAGTTCAACTCTTTTTTGCAGCCGCTTTACATTCTTACATCACTTCGTACGAAAACGTTTGGTAATTTTATTAGCATCAACACAGAATGTTGCTCGACGAGTTCGAACTCTTCTTTGATTTTGTTTTTGAGGTTTTCAATTATTAAGTCATTCATCTCAAGTTCAAATTCCATACAAAAACGGTCACCTGACTGACGAACCTTCACCACTATGCCATCATTGCACTCGTCAGATTTCTCAAAGAGGTTTTTTTAAAAGTTTTTATCATTTTCAACTTGCGATGCCATGAAAGAGTTAATACTTTGATTAAACTTTTCAAAAATTTCATCATGATTATTTTTCTTTTTCGTTTTGTTGAAGTAAACGCTTTTAGCCTCCTTTTCTTGCTATAAGAGAAACTGGGGAAAGTAAAGTTTCCATATCAAAATGTGATGAATTCAGAACTCCTCTATAACCCTCTGTTATTAGATAAAAATTCATTTATTAAAAAGTATTTCAAAATTTGTAGTGTCGTGTTGCATTGCGCTCTTCCCAGTGCATTGTTACTGATCTAAAGGCTCGTTTCCATTTAACTGCATTTTACGCTGTGGCGTAAAAAGCTCAAGAGCATTTTTCTCTTTATAAAAATTTATTTCCATTGAGCGTCACTTTTCTTTTATAAGCGTGTCTCTTTAAGCATGTCGTTTGCAGTGAAGAAGAGATTACTACTACTTCATAAGCTAAAAGTGTCTGCTTTGTTTATCTTACCTTTACGTCGCAGACATAAATACAAAACTACGAAAACGAAGAAACTATGGATGAGAAAATTATTTCAAGAAAGACGTTCAAAGGGACTGTTCACAATTTTGGTTAAAGATCTCATGTTGTTTGATCAAGAATATTTTTTTAAGGCCTTCAGGATGTCACAGTAAGACTTGAGGAATTACTCATCAAAAAATCTTCCCAATGTTCTTTTCCGAGAAAATTACGTAATGTTTACAAAATACTAAAAAATGATTGGCTATCAGTCATGAGAGAAAAAAACAACGCCGCGAAAAGTAGAATGAACTCAACGTTGCCGCTAAACTCAAGAGCAATCTTGAAGAGCATAAATTCTCTCGGTCAGCGGTATTTTTTGCAAGTTGCCCATGCGCCATGAAAATGCTCTTGAGCTTTTTACGCTACAGCAGAAAATGCAGTTAAATGGAAACGAGCCTTAAAGACGTCCTGAAGAGATCTTTTAAAAAACGTCTTTCACAAAACGTTTTAAAGACGTCTTTGACGGGCCTTTCGTAAAGAGTTTTTCGAATGTCGTCTGAATTAGCGTCTTATACGTATTTTTTCCGAAAAACTTAGACACAGTAGGCAAAATTTTGTTAAAGCAAACAGAACTGCAGAGAGCGAATAACACATCTTTCTATACTTTCTACAAATGTGACGACGTTTAGGGATTTCAGAACTCGACCTAAATGTTAATTCGAGGGCAAAACAAAGATGACAGATATTTTTTTGTCACGTAGCTTTATTAAATGACAGTTATATAAAACAGATCTTTTAACAAAGTGTACACATTTTTATCTTAACTACATATCGATCACATCGTTCCCCCGGGCCTAATAAGGTAGAGTCCATTATAATAGTATGTATGCATTTTATTCCTTTGAAACCGCTTGTAACACGTGAATCTTTTCACTCTTTATCTTACATTTTTGTGACTGGTCTATTTTGACTTTTTAAAATCATTCAACTGTAATATTTTATATTTATATACATGTACAGCAACTGTAAAACTGTCTGACAAAGAATAAGCTGATTTCGATTATGAAGTGAAGACGTGATCGTCATGATAACCCACTTTTTGAGTGATAACACAACAAGTGATATTTTAAAAGGAGAAATTTGTTATGCACATACGTTTATTGTAAATTTTAAAAGGTTAAAGTTTTGTGTAGACATTTTTTGAAAACATTGTTGCAGAATAAAATGAGCAACTAACAAGAGCCAGATGGCACAAAACGGTACCAGCAAATTTACTTAAAGTTCTAAAAAATTAATAAAATGTTCTTTAAAGCTTGTTTTTTTTATATATCTCACTGATGGAAAACAGGCATCAACTATAAATATATTAAAATGATTAGTTACTGTAAATAAGGTTTAATTATAAAGACCAGAAATTAATTCAATAATTCATTCAACACAAAAGAATGCGTGAGAAGTGTAACGTATGTTTTTTTATAAGAAATTTTTATAAGAGCTTATGTAGTTTTTAATTATAATTTTATGAAACTAAAGCTGATTTCGAACAAATAACCGCTTTTTTGAACTCGATTTTTGAAAGCCTGAATGTACCAGATGGGTGTATTAAACGTTTTGAGCAATAACTGAAAAAAGAAAGTTCATGATCAACAAAGTACAGGCTATTAGTCAAATTCACACCCAGGCCATTTCTATAGTAGATCCAATCAGAATATAATGGCAGCTTGTAAATACAGGATAAGGAGCGCGCAGGGTATCTGACTGAAACGCTTTTCCAGCCTGCTTTCATTCAAAACTTCTCTAACATTTGTCACAAAATCCAGTTTCCTTTCTGAAGTGGTTTCGACTACTCGATTTGGGTTCTGTTCATTGGTCAGCGCCGTAAGGTAGCTGATCTTTCATTTCCCCGTGTCTGTCAGTCCGTCAGATAGTAAGATCGCAGTTCTTCACGCCCTGATTAAGCGCCCGTTATTGCTAAATTTCAGTTTTTCGGTTCAAAATAAGAAAGTTCAAAGCACAACATTTATTTTTGGTAGATATATCGCTAGTATGTAACTAACTATTATATATTGCAATGCAAGGAAGGTTCATTTCACTCAAATGAATAAATGAATTAATCGTTTTAATGCGCCCTCTCGCCACCCTTAATTATAACGTAGGCCATCTTGGGAGAGAAACACTACTGCAGGGTAAAGTTAGTCGAATTGGTTTTATTTACATTACAATAACATTGAAGCATATTGAATCAAGACGTTTACAACTATGATCCCCAATTGGATAGGAGAGAAATTTATTGAGGAGGGAGAAAAAGTCAGGTAAGTTGCATAAATTCTTTGTATATATATGTCATTCAATGATTGAAATTGTTTTCTTAGCTCACATATATACCTTAAGGGAAGACTAGGTGTGCTGAGAATTATTTTGAATTATTCTATCGTAATTCTATTCTTGTGGTAGCACTTCTATTTTGCAGTTTTTTAGTGAAATTTTGATGAACAAGAAAAAAGG
Organism: Turritopsis dohrnii; assembly: GCA_027922465.2. Classification (NCBI taxonomy): domain Eukaryota; kingdom Metazoa; phylum Cnidaria; class Hydrozoa; order Anthoathecata; family Oceaniidae; genus Turritopsis; species Turritopsis dohrnii. Next base: position 1,157,653 of record BQMF02000019.1, read on the forward strand.
ATTTGAGATGATGGAAATATATATATAATCCTCTCGTGCAGGGAATATTCTACTATGCAGACAACTGACAAGTTCCCTTCGCATCTAGCAGACCGGTCTACTTTTGGGTTACTTTTTTCTGCCTTGTTGAAGCTCATTTGAGAGATATATGCATACTGTGAAAAATTTTGTATATATATAAAGCTGGAATTTTTTATATTTATACTTGCAGATACCTGTGCCTAATACTTGAAACTGACTATACCGTTGATTGTCCTAACTTCGGACATCCTTCCTAACTTCGGACACAAAAAACATATCCGCAATATACAAACCACACCAATAATAATCAATATATATACTGTACTGTCAATTAAACTAAATCCAAAACTTATGGGAGCTTTGCATGTGATTACGTACGTGATTTATTAAGGCTCTATCTAAACATCAGATCCATAGAATTCACACAGACTTTGCACATATTTATCGTGATGTATATGACATTGCTTTCCACATCCTGCTTACATTTTCTTACTTCGTCTTTCCCCGTATTATCTGAAAGTTATAGTGTCTGTTGGGATTTTTAAAAGACTCTTAAGAAGGTCCCTTTTCACTTTTCAATTTTCCGCAGATCAACAAATACCTTATTACACGAAATTAAACCAGGTACTTAATTAAGCTGCACAGCATAAAAAATAGTCTTCATTAAATGCGGCTTAATTTTTAGCACGGCCTACAATATTGCGGCTTGATTAACACTCATAACCACGACTGACAACATTGAAACCTATCCATTTTGAGATAGTTAAAAAGATTTTTAGTTTCTTTGATACAAAAGTTGGTAACAAGATAATCATTTCTGAATTTCGATCAGCTGATATCATCCTAGCCATCAAAAGCCATCACTAGTGGGTGAACATTCATTTGGTCAATACGTGTAATTTTTCATGAGTAAGAGAATCCTTTCATTGCAAAAAATGAATTTATCCGTTTTTGTTTATCAACTAATTTTTCTTTAGGTGCGTCTTAATTAATGCACATTTTTTCACAACTTATGTACATTGCGGCTTAATTAATGTGCGGCTGAAATTTGACCGTCTTAATTAGGTACGCGGTTTAATTTCGTGTAATAAGGTTTTTCTCTAGCATTTGTGTGTTCCATTTGTTTCTGTGAATCCTCAATCAGTAAAAGTCCTGGGAATGAGGTGATATTTTGTGAAAAACAGAAGCAAAGCAAGAATCCTATAAAGTGCCATTTTGTGTTTGTGACACATTATCGTGCAAAATGATTGAATTCTGGCAAAGTTATTTGTTTCAAAGATACGCTAGGGGTATGGAATTTTTGTAAAAAAATAAAATCATAAAAAAGTTCTTTGCATTATTAATATAACCAGTAATTCTTCACAATTATTGCGTTTCGACATCTTTTATCTGCTTTATCTATTATTTTAGTATTTGTTGTGACTTGGTTATGTACATTTTGCTTACCAGACAAGTCTGTTTATTACAGTGTCTAAATTTAGCAAGGCTGTCCAAAGTTAGGATGATTGGCAGAATAAAAGGCAATAAATTTGAACAACTCATTCAGGCAGTGTAGTGATGGTGTACCGTGAATTTTCCTAATTTTGCTGAATGCGAAAAGATTCTGATGATGAATATATATATATATATATATATATATATATATATATATATATATATATATATATATATATATCATACTCATAAACTATAGCAGAAACTATAGTTTGATTGACAGGTGTAGCTTTTTTATTTACAGACAGTTGAATTTGATTTGTGTTCTGAATTAGGAAAATTGACAGTACTGGCTAGTACTTTAAAACTGGCAGCTGCAACTCATGGCAAGTCTCCTAGTCATGTCAATACTCTACTCTGATGAAGCCTACACAGGTTTTCTTTATAAGGAGCAGCAAAATCTGGCGTTTTTATTTTTGGATCCTTTCTAAACTTGTTCTCTTATTTGATCCCAGTCAATTTGTTTGCCAATTTTGCATTCAGGAATGGGATTCCAGCGACACCGTCTTTGCCTCTAGTCTATATTAATAGCACATTTGCTTTTTGTCTGTCTGTCTGTCTGTCTGCATACTCCATCAGTTATACAAAATTTAATACAAATTTTTTCAGATTTTTTTTGACCATAGAAAATGAAAAATTTTCCCATGAATTGTCATGAACTGGATTCTACATTTTTAGGGTTGGTTAATTGAAAAGTGATTCACCCCACCCACCCTGAAATAGATAAATTCAGCTATTCCCTCAGTAAAATAGTATTTGTATATCTGTTTGCAAGTTTCTGTTAGGTCTGAATTTTGTTAAATGGGCCTATAATTAAATAGTGCATTGTGCAGTTATACATTACATTATACATTACATTTTTATTTTTAGTAGCTTGGTATTGGATCTTCATTTAACTTAATGATTGATGTCCACTTAAATTGATAGAAAGAAAAGTTCATCTGCGCGATTAGCCAAACTCGTATGCTTGTAAGAACGTTAAGCTGGAAAGTAAAAATTGAAGCTGAAATAAAATCGATTCAAGTATCTGCAATTGCTGTAGTTGTTCTTTTCCATTTCATTTCTGTAAATATTACCCGACTAATGAGGTTTTAATTGATCGTTATGGAAACGCGCGGACGACCTGGTTTTCTTTCAAAACGTTTACCGATGATTACTCTTTACTTCTATGTTTTTTATATGAATTTGACTTTGGTACTTCCGTTAGAAAGCAATGCGCATGTGATATGTTATAGCACTTGTTATTCGGCACTTAGGAAATTGTCTTTATGGTCTGCACAGGATATAGATCCAAATATTAAATTAGAGGAAACGACTTATATGTGTGGTCAGGCTTCTCCAGTTGTCATTCGATGACTTACCTATTCAATAGTGCTAACGCAACGTGGTCCTTTCCACCGCATATGGTTTTATTGTATCTTTGTTTTGGGTGAATAGATTTACATTTTCGATTTGCATGCCTACCAACCAAAAACGGGCGTACCAGGTTTTAAAAAGCAATTCTTTCGTTTTGTAAGTAAGTGATTGTAATCTTCTGATTTTTGAGCATATATTTTGCGCTGACCTTAAGGCCTATGGGCCTCTTGTTACATTTACTTTCGAATGAAGAATGATTGTAGATCAAAAAAATCAATTAGGTACTGATTATATGAAGCGTATTAACCTGGGTTGGGTTCTAGAGTAAAGTTATGGCAAGAAAAGTTGTAAGAGTATGTGATTTACAGTTATCACGTAGTACATTAACAAAGCGAACTCTTAAACCAAACCTGGCCAGCGTAGACGCCATTTTGATCTGTAGCACGCAAGGGTCTGAGAACAAATGGCCTGGACACTAGTAAATAGGTCGATACCTTAACTGGTCCTGGAAATATTCACAGTAAATGCTAAAACCAATGTTTTATTTTAGGCAAATAGAATTTTTGAAAATTTATTTTTTGAATCAAAATTTTAAAAGTGAACAAAAAAGTTCTAATAATCAGAATTGATTTTCAATTTAATTTCAATTTTCAAATTTCGGCAATTGTAAAAATTGAAAATTGAAAATTGAATTTTAAAAAATCATTGAATTTTCAAATTTTTTTAGACGATGCAACCACAGAAAATCAATGTGTCCGTTTGATACACTGAGATATTTTGATATTTTTATGTGAATATTGATATGGCCGTTTTATACCATCCGTGTATCAAACGTTCATTCAATTTCTCAACTAAATTTTCATGCAAAAATTGAATTTTGCCCCAATTTTTAATTCAATTCAATTTTTAAGTTGATATTGAAAATTGAAAATTGAAAATTGGTCCAGTATTCAACTTGAGTTGAAAATTGAGTTCATTCGATATCTTAATCTTGTTTTTTCACTTTTACTTGAAAGATTGAAAATTAAAAACGGACGGTTGTTGTGGGGCGTTATTGCCGTTACGTCCTCCCCTAAATTACGCCCCTAAGACCCATTTCTCGATACACAACATGCCACCTCCCATAAAACTAAAATAAACAATAATGTATCAAAAACCATTCTCCAAGGTGGAAATGAATCAGAAAGTTAATATAAGACGAAACCTATTCTCTGGTTGCTAGCGTCCCTGGAGTGAGGTTGGGGGAATCCAACTGCGACAGTCACTTTATACAGGTTTTGTTGCCGCATATCAAATTCGATATGGCTTTAGACAGCCTTATAAATGTCGAATGAATTTATTATCGTGTGTTTCTTACACGCTGTCACTACTTTCGTGCACTTTTTTCACAAAGTTCAATCAATCTGTTATTAAATTCGACGATTATGCGGCCGTATAAAGTGATGCCGAATTTATGTCGAAGATTGCCGTTTTATTTGACAAACTCTGCTGAACTTAACTCATTATGTCGCACTTAACTAATTTTTCACTTTATACAGTCGAATTTTCGTCGCATTTAATAAAGAGTTAAATTCGACGCGGCGATTATGCGGCTGTATAAAGCTGTCCTTAGAACAAAAAATCATCTTATATAATGTAATGAGAGCGAAGTGTCAATTGCACTAATAGTGATCCCTATAGGACAAAAGACAAAGAAGCGATACGCAACGCCAGAGATCATAAAAAACGCGCGCACGGACCGAGTGAGCCTGTTAACATCTTACGGCCGTAAATTTCTCCAGCCTCTAGAAAAATGTCATTTGGTTCATAATATAATACTAACACACGACATAAAGGTAAATTCTACTCACATTGGAAGATGCTTGAAAAACTTTTTTTCTAAGTTCTTCATCAGTTAACTTGCATTTCTTGCCAATGTTATGTACTTTACAAAATTACTTTACACTCATTAACGATAAACCCCTTAACGGAAGGATATTTTCTCTGAAGCTGTTTACTCACTTCCTCATACGTAAACCCTTCAGATATCTTTTTTCTCCACTTCTTCAGCAGATATAACCTTTTTTACTGTCACCATGTTTACTCTGCCGATAAAAATCTAGAAGGGAGTACGTATCAAATTGTGCAAGAAATAATCATGAAATATTGTATTCTCATTGGTTTAAAGTACCTAGGTTCTTTTTTATTGGCTGAAAAACAAACAAGTCTTCCTTTTTATTCAACTCATTTTGGATCATGACAATGCCAAGATATCCCGTATGGTTGGACATTGAAACTAGTGTCAGCTGTGTAATTACAGTGGAACCAGTTTAAAGCAGGTGAAGGGGTCGAATGAGCAATTTCAATAGAGCCGTGTTAAAATAATATGCAATTCGCCACTTTTGGGGCGTCATAAGGGTGTTATCACTAATCAACCCAACTTTCCAGGCGCTATGCAACGCCTCGCTATCTCAATTTTCACACTTTCACGTAAAAGTGAAAAAACAAGATTAAGATATGGAATGAACTCAATTTTCAACCCAAGTTGAATAATGGATCAATTTTCGATTTTCAATTTTCAATATAAAATCAAAAATTGAATCGAATTGAAAATTGGGGCAAAATTCAATTTTCACGTGAAAATTTACTTGAGAAATTGAATGAACGTTTGATACACGGATGTTATACACCCATCCTAAAAGTCCCAATTTTATTCGCTTTCGCTGCTACCGCAATAATTGTCTGCCTTTCCTTATGCGTTTAACACCAAAATTAAAGTTTTGTATTTACATAAGCTTCCGTCTCATTTTTTTCTGGAAGCCGCATTACAGACGCTATGAAACTAGAAATCATATCCATTGTCAGTCATTTTAAAGTCGGCTTTTGCGCTCGTCTAGTGGACGTCTCTAAGACATGTTTTATTTCAACACCTATTCACGATGTCATAGCTACGTCTGCAAGGATGTCGATATAACGTATTCTCAACGTAACTTTCCCAGCTCTCTCGAACTAAACGTCGTTGAAAGACGTCATAACATACGTGTATAGAAACGTTAATTTGAAATAAATCAATTTGTTATAAAATTAAAAATTAGAAATGAAGTTCACAGTACCATTTGATCTTAATCCGTGTACCAAAAGTATAATTCAAAATATTAATATTTGAACAATGAAAATTCACATTTTTCCAATTTCCAAATTTTGAAAAACGTTTACATTTTCATATTTTCATATAATGGTTTTTCAATTTTATCTTCAATTTTCAATTTAATTCAAATTAAAATAGATTTTGAATTCGAATCCAGGAAAGGAGAAACAAAAGACTGATTGTGCTATTATGTTTGAACAATAATGGAAATATTCTCATAAACTCTCAATTTCTTTATGCATTCAAGTAGTAGACTATAGAGTGTCGTGAAGCAAGCATGGATAACATAGATCGTCCGTGTATCGAAACGTCCATTAAGTTTTTTTATTAAATCAATTTTAGCATTCCCAAAAAATTGATTTTTGAAATCAATTTTCAATTTCCAATTTCCTATTCTTGAATTGAAATATAAATTGCCACATAAACACGAGTGATAATCCTTTTTTAGTTCATTTAACTTCATTCAGAGATTGACAAAAAGTAAAATGCAGTGTAAAAATGCAATAGTTAGTGAAGCATATTAATGGGAAAAATTGACTGCAAAAGGTAAGTTTTACGAGAGGTCTGGGCTCGAGCTTTGCTAAAGTAAAGCAAAACGGGGGTAGCCTTTATTATACAAAAAAAAATATAAATATATTGCAGACAATGAATAAGAATAACTGTTATCCTTTCGGAATAACAACATGGATCTTTCCATGGAAAAACATAAAATACAGCAACTTGTTAGGGAAGGCAAAAGCTACAAGGAAATTTCTAAGTACTTAGGAGAACGCTACCCGTATGAAAGAGGGTTGTCTGAGCGATCTATTCGTCGTTTTTGTACCCAGAATGGCATAAACAAACGATCTATTTTTGACGAAGATTACGTGGATTCTGCTGTTTCATCACAAGTTTCATGTGTAAGTGCTACTGCGTATAATAATAAAACAACTTAAAATCTTCAGGTGCTGTTCTCTTTCTTAATGCTGTTTTTACTTTCCCCTTAGGTTGGATCTTCATATGGTCGAAAAATGATGACTGGCTTACTTAGAAGCAAGGGAATGCCTGTGGGAGAGGTTAGAGTTGGGAAATCACTTAAACGATTGCATCCTGAATCACATAAAAGGCGAACAGAAACCGCAGGACGATCACTGAATCCTAAGTGCTACAAAGCAGACTATTTTGGTCATAAGGTACATATTGATCAGAACGAGAAACTGGTGATGTACGGTGTTACGCATATACTCGCACGTGACGGATTTTCGGGCATGATTGTTGCTAACGCAACCATTCCAGTGAAAAATAATCCGTCTATCTACGAGAATATTTTCAGGTAAAGTAAGCCATATATAGCCTCAGACTGAACAAATCTTCGTTCGCGTCCCATATGCTTCACATACAAAATTACGTGATTTCATGTATAGATCATTTGTTCAAAACTATGGTATGTGGGACCAAATCCGAGTTGATGGTGGAGGCGAATTTAAGCTTATTTGTCACGTCCAAGATCAGTTACGAAAATTTAGAACAAATCCATCAATCGAACCTTTTAAAACAACTAAATCAACTGATGTGAGTTACATTACCTTAAACACTCTGCACCTAGGGTTTCTTCTCCTTTTTGACAAAATGCACTGTGATTTCCTCAAAATTTCGTCAAAAAAGAGAAAAATGCCTGGGAGCTAGGTTGAAAAGAATCATATTTTATATCATATTTTATATAGAACAATATTATTGAAAGGATTTGGGTAGAAGTCAACAGTCGAGTAAACTACCCCCTGAAGGAAGTGCTAAACAAGATTGTGAACGAAGGCTATATTGACATGGGAGATGCCACCACTAAATTTGCTGTGTCATGGATCACTTGTGCTGTAGCAAGAGCAGGAATTGAAACTTTTATAAATGCTTGGAATCACCACAGTATACCTGGTAAGAAACCTTTGTTCGAAATGGCAACCCAGCGGGTATATCATGTTCAAACGTTGTTGTAATAGCTACAACGTTGGAACAACGTCTCATACATCGCTACACTATTGCAACGTCGTTTGACCATGTTGTGCCGGCTGGGAATTTAACCCAGGGTTTTTCCCACTTTTATAAGCCGAAAGAAATCCTGGAAACGAGGTTTATGTCAAAAAATAAGACTGTATATAAATGAGACACGTGTATTTAGGGGGAGACGAAAAGCGATTTTGGCAGTGTTCCAACATTGATGGAATTTTTCTGTTCTCATTTGCAGGAAAAGGTGTTCCACAGAAGCTCTTCCAAAGTAACAATCAGACGTATCAAATAGATATGAATCAACTGTTGTCAACAGATGATGCAATGAGGCTATACACGCAAGTGACTGGGAATACGTTGAAAAGTTACAGCATATTTGGTGCAGACCCACTAGAACATTACCCTGGGTTACAAGAGCAGCGAGCTGTCGCTTGCCAGGAAAGTTTACAAAGTTGGGAAACAATTTTTCATCACGTTGCAAACAATAACTCTGACAGCTTTAAAAAGGCTTTATTTTTTTACGTTAATTATACAAGACATCTATACAATACCTACTGCAATGTTTGAAACAAAACATCAACAGTCTGCATACGTAGTCTATTGCATATCTTTCATAAAAAAAGTTTAACAAAATATAAACGTCGTGTTAGAAACCTTGTTCTTAAATGTGTTTAAAGAGCTGGCGGGAAAAAATCGTCGTCGTCATCTTCATTTTGATTACTCCTGGTTTGTTCTTCCTCTTCAGGTGGAAATAGACATTTTGCTTGCTCTACAAACTCGTCAAACCCTTTCATTACAAATGTGGAACTCAAGCCCCTAGAACTGCGGCATTTCGGGCACACTTTCGTCAAGTCTCCGGCATACCATTCGTCAACACACTCCTGACATCCCAACAATGAGCTGCACGCCCGGCAACCTATCAGCGGTAGCTTTGGCGGACATACTTTACATATCACACAAGAGAAACATTCATCAAGCGCGTTAAGAAAACCGACATTGAGTTTATGAGTAGTTGCAGTTTTTAAAATTTTTTCCACGGATTGATTTAACTGTTCTAACTGGCTAAGAATTTCCGTCGGTTTTTCTTTTTCCTGAGATTTACGTCTCTTAGACGGCGCTAAAACATTTTCGTCATCTTCATCGGAAAAACCTGAGATTGGGTCATCAGTTAACATTGCAATATCTTCTTTTGGAACAGCAAACAGTTTTCTAGAACCGACCTTCCAGAAAGCTACGCCTAAAATTTTTAAAAACAACATTATGAGCCAGCGGACACATCACAGTCAAACAACGTTGTCTAATTAGACGTTGTGAAATAAGACGTCTTTTGACCAATAACAAAAAATAATAAACAAAATAATAACAACAAAAGTAACATAAGAAACCTAGATTCCAATACAGTTTGTTTTTTTCGAAAGAGCTACTGAGAAGTATCAGGGATTAAGACTGGGTCCGAAATTGATAAAAGAAATAATGTAACAAATCGGTTTCGTATGTCTAGACAAGATGATATTTAAATTCGAAAACTAACACAGCACGATTCCATCGAAAAACCTTCTTCTTCTTGACTGTATATTTGTTTTTTTTGTATGCATACTCAAGACAAACTCATATGGAAGTGTTGTTATTTTTTTGTTTTTTTTGTTTTGCAATGCAAACATTAAGAGAAAAAGAAATGTAGGCAATTCTTACCAGTGGTTCCCTCTTCGTGGAAGTATTTCATTCCATTTGGGCCTACAATTTCTAGGTCGCGGCTTCCCATTTCTCTTCTAATGTATTGCAGTATATACGGTAGTGTGGCTTGATCCTCTCGATAAATAGGCACATGCGTTGTATGGTTCAAGCGATGCATGTTGACAGGTTTGCCGGACGGATTGAGATTTGCACGTACGACTCTTACCACTGCCAATGTATTTCTTCTGCCTGGAGTTGTCGAAACACTACCAGACTGAGGTGGCTGAACTTGAGGTGATTGGAACATCGAACCATTTGTGTTTACAGAGTAACTTGTGTTCGAGGCTCCGGGGGTAGAAACAGTAGAAATATCTGTCATGACTTGAAAGATAGTTCCTTGCTGATAATCGTTACTCAAATCGAATACTCCGTTATTGGCATACTCATAACAGCCGGAAGAACGTTCGACTAAATGCATACCAACTGCCTCAGAAATCTGAATAAAAACAGAGTAAGGATTAATACGGCGGCTGAACTGATAAACCCCCCTCCCCCCACCCCCCCAAAAAAACAAAAACAAAACAAAAAAAGCAACAACCCTACGAAACAACTAAGATAAACTTACATGAAAACTTCTTCTTAAATTTTCTTGAGTTACTTGGCTATCTCTAAGTGTGATTTCTCGGCCATTATAAGAAAATTTGAACAGAACCATTTTATTTTCCTCTGTTGTTCTTTTAGTCGGACATCGACTTGCAGGTTTGTCAGTTAGCAAAAGAGAACGAATAACAATGAAAAGATTCGAATGTTGTATTGACACCCTTCATGGGAGAGTAACTGATAAACTAACGTAGCTTACGTAAACTTACGTATTGTAAACTGTTAAAAGAAGCGTCAAAGAAGGAGAGATATAAAACTACGATAAAGATTCCCCCGTCTTTTGCTTGTTCCCATTCCCCTGTCAATCAAAGGAGATGTGAAAGAGGAAATGGTGCGCACCAACGAGCAAGGCAACGGGAGTTAATCGGATTTTATTCAAGTGATTTTTAATATCGACATCAAAACCTGAATTTTGATTAAGACAGACAACCAAATTATTGAGACAGCTTTTAATTTTAAAATTGAAAATTGAAAATTGAAAATTGAAAATTGATCTTAAAAATCGATTTTCTTATTAGTATTAAAATTGAAAAAGGAAAAAACTTGAAAGGACGTTTCGATACATGTATGATAGATGTGGATGACTTAATTGGCATGTTTCAAAGAGGTTTAACTTACCAGCAGATTAATGACGAGTTACAAATGCGATTCCCCGGCACGAGAGGCTTCTCTGTGCCATCAATAAAGCTTTTTTGTCGGAAAAACGGCTTATCTTCTCGACTAAGTGACGATTACCTATCTTCTTTGGTTAAGGAGTCAGTTCACGAGGTAAAATGATTTTTCTTTTTCTTCTTTAACTATTTTATTCATGCTTTTAGTAGTTACGGCATTATTTTACTTAGATAAAATATATTATCACAGGGTGTACCTTCAGTCAGTTCTACTTTTTGTTTTTCAGGTTGGTCATACTTATGGAAGAAAGATGTTGACTGGGTATATTAAGTACAAGACCAATTTCAATATGTCTGAAAGAAGGGTTGCAGCCGCGCTAAGAACAGCTTTTCCTAGAGCAGCTGCATCAAGAAGAAATGACGTGAGGCGTGCAGTGAATCCGATTCCTTATAGGGCTGACTATTTCGGGCACAAGCTTCACATGGATCAAAACGAGAAGCTAGAGATGTATGGTGCCACTCACGTTGCAGCTACAGATGGACACAGTCGTTTCATTGTGTCATGGGCGACGATGCCAGTAAAAAATAACCTTTTTATTTACTCTGAAGTTTACAGGTAATTTCCATGACATTTGATACGTCCTTACTAAAATTTTTATTGATAGAATATTTATGTTTGAGTCACTACTTTGGAAACCATGTATGGTTTTATCTGGAAAGGCTTTATTGATATTTTTCATACAATAGAAAAGCGGTAACTCAATATGGCATGTTTCACCAAGTTCGGGTAGACCATGGCAAGGAATTTTATTTGTCTTTGTTCGCTCAAGAAGAATATCAACATATGAGAAATAATACTGCGCAAATTACCTGCTTCAGACAAACTGAGTCTAAAAAGGTAGAAAACGCGCGTAAAAACAATTTGAGATATTTATCGCACGCTTATTAAATTGTTTTGAGTTTTCAGTGAGGAAGTATAGAAAGGACAAAAAAGGGACAAATCATTCTCAGAAGTGCATGTAAAATAGCCAAAAAAGTCCTGATAGCTTTCTTGAGTGGCTTTATTATAAAAAAATGTTAACTCTTATTCTTCGGTACTTTTTAATATTTATACAGAATTTACCGATTGAGAGGTTTTGACCCGAGGTTAACGCTAGAGTCAACTACCCAATCAAACATGTGCTAGTTAGATAATGATGGTATCATTAACATGGATTGCGACGCTAAGAAATTTTGCGTATCATATCTAACGTGCGAAACAGCAAAAGTTGGATTTGAAAGTGTGGTTGGTTCGTGGAATCGTCACAGAATACCTGGTATGTCTGTGATTTTTATATTAACGTTAGAACTTTGAAATACTGGTTATTAAATTATGGTCGTTTTCTTTAGGAAGAGGAATTCCGCAAAATATTTATCGCTCAACAGAATTACTCCTATTGCTGAAAGTTATTTTCCTGAAGCACAAGAAGCCAAAGATCTGTACGTTCACATACATAATGGAAGGCTAACAGAATTTCCAGTATTTGGCAGAGATCCCTTGGAAGGAGATGCTGCTAAGGTGAATCAGAGGTCACAATTATTCAATTCAAGATATGATTTCATACAAATATTCAATGGCATTGTTACCGGTAATCCGGCACTGTTTGAAAATGCTCTCTTATACTTTATTGATTTAACATTTCGATTGTAATTTTAATGATTAGACGATATGATATTGACAGTTCAATATTTTGCGTATAAGTAGAAGAGTGGTTGTAATGGTTAAAAACACATTGTGAAAAAATCACTTCACTTGAATTTCATTAAGAAACAAATTGAAGTAAAATATTGAAGCTCTTTGTAATATCTTTCTCTAACATAACATTCTGCAAGATACAGACAGATAAAAACTTGTTATATATACAATGAAACTATTCGTCCTCGTTTGGTCTTTGGCTAAGTTCGCGACATCGTTGCAGTAGATCATCAAAGCAACTTAATTCTACTACATCATAATCATCCTGTCTACAGTGTGGACAAGAACGAACCAACCATCCTTCATTGCATGTTTTACACGCGATTATTCTTTTGCAGCAGCACGAGATAACCACAGGTGGAGTCACCAAATCCAAACAGATTAAACACATAAAACAATCATTGATTATGGATGTTAGTGAAAAATTTTTTCCAGGGCTGTAGCTAGCAATTTACTTTCGTCACTTGAAAAACATCGAATCGCAACCGAATTGTTGACAAGTTGTTCTATTTGTTGCAGCTTTTCCAAAACAGAACCTGCAATGAAGCCAATCAAATGATGAGTATTTTGTATATGATATGATCCAGTGTTTATCTCTATACCACTGAGATAAAACAGACAAAAAGACGTGTACAATGAGTCCTATCAGTTCATTTAAATCCTCTTGTTTTAAAGTATTGTTCAAAGAATGGTTTACCAATTTTAGCATCATTCGCGCTTGATCCAATACGGCCATCAAGTTGTTCTTTTTGCACAGCGAAAATCATCCTTGCAGTACTTTTCCAAAATTGTATACCTAAAAATGAAAAGTATCATACACTTATTTTGCCCTTGAAACAGTAGATCTATTGTTAGAACAATAGAAAAATAAGAACGAGCTATTTTAACCAAATTTACCTGGTTCTTATAAAAAAGTGTATATTATATACGTCAGTTTTGCACAGTTATATATGTATATATGTACATAGTTTTCTATATCAAGAAATTATTCAGAATGAGCCAGTTATTTTGAAAGAAAACTACTAACTTTGTGTCACAAGATTGTCTTCGATTCGCATCCCATTTGATTGAACCAACACAAGGTTTTGTTGACCGAATGCTTCCCGAACCTTTGATGTTATGTCTGGTACGTTTGCATTGCTTTCATCAATATTTAGGTATTGCATCCTCACATGGTTCCCTAAGAAATAATTAGTGGACCATTAAATGGAATGCACTTTATCCGACTACTTTGTTTTGTAATGAACGCTATATAAAGCCTAGACTAGACTACTTAACTTAAGAAAACCAAACGAGAGGAACATGCTTTGGACTGATTAAAAAGACGAAGTTTACATGCATGCTATAAATGCTATATTATTAATAATACATCTGCATACCTATTTTTTTCCCATCCATTTCGGCCATTACTATTTTCAAAGAATAAGTTGGAGCTCGAGTAGGAAGCGAATGCTTTCGGCTGAAAAGGAAGGTTATGTTTTATTTGAAAGCAAGGATTAAGTTCGAACCGGCATATCAGGGTTCAGAGATCTTGCTCAGAAAAGAATCATGAAGGATCTTCAATAGGACGACTTTCTTACGTTTACGGTGAAAATTGTGATTTTTGTAATCATGGACATCATAGAAAACGTGATTAAAAATCAAGAAGATTTCACAATGATTTTTCGAAGGTTTCGGACGTTATTGACTTTTCAAGTTTCAAATGCAAAAATACAATGAAGAAAGTTGTTAAAACACAAGTTAATTTATGTCTAACCTACTCGCCGTACTCGGTGCACTATATCTTCTAAATGCACCGGATGACTGTGGGGCAGTTGTTCTTGCGGGCATTTCTAATGTTCCACTGGTAGGATCACCCTCCACAAAAATTTCTTCTCTATGCTCGATACGTGATAGTTTTCGAAGGTTCCATTATCGTTAGGGGATTCTCCACTTTCTTTTCTTAAGTATATCGACGAGGGTGTTAACTAAAATATGCAAATAAGGTATGTTTTCCAAAAAACATCAACAATCTTCTTCTCTTTCACAACTTACATATTCTATATTTAAACATTTCAAAAATTCGGTTGCTAGCCCATCACACCACCGTACAGTATTTTTTCCATTTGATGTTTATTGTAAATTCTTATCATGCTAAACTTTAAAGAATACACTGCAGTAAAATATCAAACATAACTATGATAATTAAAAAGTGTACCTTGAATATCACAGATATTCTAGCTACATTGATTTGGTCGTATCTCAGTATTTTCGTTATTTCGCCTCTCGAAAATTGTATTTCCTTGACACCCGACATCTTCTGTTATTTTGTTTAAATGATGAAAGAGCAACAAACACAATACTCAAATACCAAATATGCGTCAAAGCTGCTGCAGGTAACGTTACAATAGCCATATTAAAAAGCACGCAGACAATGTAACAATAGCCTTTCAAAAAGCACACGCAGTCAGGTGTTGTTTATCTACGGGAAGAAAAAAATGTCAAAATAAAATGAAATTTGAAATTAAACTCATTCAGAATTCAAAAAATTAAATTTCGATAAACATTTTCCATTTTTCAAAATTTTGAAATTGATAAAAATGTCAATTTTCATTGTTCAAAAATTAATATTTTGAATTATACTTTTGGTACACGGATTGAACTTAAATCATTTTTTTCAATTTCTCAAAATATCAAAAATTGAATTCTTATTCAATTTTCAATTATTGTTTCATTATCTTTTGAAGTGGGGGATTTAATGGAAGTATCGAAAGTGCCAAACATTTTTCTAAATTTTGAAAATCGAAAATAACAAAAAACTTCAAATTTCAAAATTTAGAAATTGAAAATACTGATAAATTTGAAATTCTACTAAATTTGATAACAAGTCCTTGTATCAAAAGTGCCAATGCAATATTTTATTTTTGAAAATTATATTTCTTTATTACTTTTCATGTTTTGAAATTTGAGAATCAAAAGTGTGCAGAAATTAATAAAATTCTAAAATATGAATTGACTATTATGGTACTCAATCAATAAATTTGAACGAGATGAAGAAATAGATACCTGTATATTTCTTCGTAAATAACCAAATTGTTTTTAACAGGCATAATGGAATAGGCAACAACATAACGGGAGTGACCATCAATAGCGATAACATGGGTAACTCCATACATGGAAATCTTTTCATTCTGATCAATGTGTAACTTATGACCGAAATAATCCGCGCGATAAGGGATGGGGTTTAACAATCGTTCCGTATTGTTTCTGCGGCGGTTATGAGCTCTTGGGTTCGCATTCTTCAAAGCCTTTTCGACTCTCACATCACCAATTTTCTTGCCTTGATACTTCTGCCTCAGATAACCGGCAACCATTTTTCTGCCATAGGTAGGGCCAACCTATAAAATACGGGAACGACAAAATCATGTGATCAAATATTCACATTGTCCGTATTACAATTGAATTTTTGGTATGAAATTTAGGGACAAACTGCATTAATCAATTGAAATACTTCCTAAAGCCAATCACTCGTATGTAGCACAGCAATGCTGACGGTGAACTTTGTTATCATTACCCCTAATAGTAGGAGGCCCAAGCCTGGAGTTTTGTGACATCTTTTAAGTCCGCTCAAAAAAATTATGTATAAGGCGGCAAAATTATAGTAAAACCAAAAATTATTCTTTTCTTAGGTCCATTTTATAAGCTGTGCCGTGCCAAGCCGAACTCGCCAAATTTTCTCTGAGTTCGACAAGGCACAGCTTATAAAATAGACCTACAACGTTGAATGTGAAAATTAATACCTGATTAGCGACATCCGTGACATCATTTTGAAGTTGCTCCATCGAAACAACAGATGATAAGCCATTTTCTGCACAAAACCTTTTAACAAAGCGTAAGGAAAAACCACGTTCGTTAGGATAGCGCGCTTTTAAAATGTCACTTATTTCGTTATACGTTTTGCCTTCATCAAGAAGAAGGCTTACGTTCTCGATACCAATATTGTTCATGTTGAATGATAAGTGAAAAGAACAGAAATAAGCTGATGCTTTTATTTGAAGAAAACTCACTCCTGCGAGTAAACAAAAGAATGTTTTTGTTTCTCTTGTCTGGTGTTCTATTCTATTGTCTACTGTGATTACAAAATATTTTTGATTTTCGTACATTATTTGGAATAAAATTAAACATTATTTTTGAAAAATCTAATCCTTTAATTATTAAAAGTTCAATAGTTTTTTTTTTTAGTTCAAAAACAGATCATCAAGTTGGCACTTTTGATGCAAAGATTGAAGTCCGGACATGTTCTGAACGTTCAAAATTTGAAATTTAAAAGTTTTTCTAAAAATTCATTTTTCAAATTTTGAAATTTGAAATTTTTTTGTTCATTTTAATTTTCGAAATTTAGAAAAACGTTTGGCACTTTCGATACTTCCATTGGATTTATATTCGAAAACCTTACATGAATATTTCGAGCTTAAGTAACGCATAATTTGCATACATTTAGTACGGTCACGTGCTTACACGTTCAGGGGTGGATCCAGGGTTAGGCAACTTAGGCAAAAGTTTAATAATGTTTTTCATAAAATTGTATGAAAAAGGTTATTGTATTACAATAATCAGAAAATAATCAAAAATACAAGAGATTCCCGCATTCAATCCGCCCGATCCTTTCTTTCCCAAATAAGATTATTATTCTCCCCGGCGAGGCGGGGCGCGCGCCGCCATGATGTTAAAAATTAATGTTTTTTAAAACTTGAGTTTATAGGTAGTGAACTCTGTCCTGAAAGCGACTTCTCATAGTCACATTGACAACACAGACTAGCGCCTAACGCTCACCTTAGGCGAAAAAAATTTGTCTAAGGAGCCCCGGGTTTACACACTTTAATGAATGAACTGGAAGAAAATTTGCCTAAGGAGCCATGGGTTTACACACTTTATTGAATGAATGGTCACCAAATCTGCACAAAACGACCGTGGGGGACCTTCGAATTAGACCCAGTTCAACATGGATTCGCTAGAAAACATCGCTGCAACGATAGCAATAATGAAGTATTAATTAGGAAATTTTGAATTCACTTAATACATCTGTTGAAAACTGACTTCAAAGTCTAGGAAAAGCATTTTTTTTCGAGTTATGTCTCTTCTTTTGCTTTTGCGAAATGAAAACATTGTGGCTGCTTTAAAGCAAGTGTTTTATTATTTTATGTAATATAAATGATTAGCATGGATTATTAGCACCATAATTCGTTGACCATGAGTATGACGACAGTTAATTATTAGGTCAGCTATGTATATATAAGTTTGTTTGTGTCAACTGAACCGAAGCCTATTTTTTATTGATTGTATATAAATATTTTTGGTTTCTGTTTCTGTTAACCAAAAATGCATCTGTAAATGCTATGGAGTTACGTTTGAATGACTGAGTTTATAATACACAAAGTCATTGTTATTTTTCTGGGTTGTTTTGCGTAGGCAGCTACATGGTTTTTTTAGCACCAGTATCTCTGCCTGGTAACTTATTTGTACAGTTCAGTATAATTTTTCTTGGTTCGAGATGACTGTGTGGTTTTGAATTTAAGAACTTTAAAAGGATCCTGTGTCTAAAATGATATGAACCAATATGATAGAGATCAAAAAGCCTCTTGTTAGTATTACTTACTTCCAGTTTCTGAGATATGTATTTAATTTTCGAAATCTTACATTCACTTTATGCAATGCATATTATATGATGCATATAACAGTAGCGGATCTAGAGGTATGTCGAACTTTGTGTAGGAGAGCATTAACATAATTTGTGAATTCAATTTATATTACCAATGGGATTATTTGAACGCTTTTGTTTGATGGTTAGATTGCTAACACTCTCCTACACAAATTTTGACATACCTCTAGATCCACCACTGTATAACAAGATAGTATATAGGTTAAACGTCTCATCGCAAGTTATCATTAATACTATATCTTTTTAATTTACTATAGAGAGAAAGGGCTTTCACTCTGAATGAGTGATAAGAAAATGAAGTTACAATATATTGAGAGTTTATACACATAAACAAAGAATATAGATTTTATGATTTTTAAATCAAAATATCTGCCCAAGGAAACAGAATTTCCAAAAACTAAGACTTCTGGAACAACTCGAAACATCATTTTGGATGCAGGAACACTTTAACATCTTTGGAGTTATTCTTTCATTTGACAAAAACCTATGTTATGTCTTCTTTTGAAAAAGGTAATTACATAATGTTGGACTTGTTTCAGGGATTTCTGGAAACACCATCTTTTACTATATTGTGGTTGACATTAATTATTTAACCATGGATCATTTTTAGGGTAGGGTATACTATTTGATTTGATGAACGCCTAGTGCAGAAATCTGTTTTTATTTTGCTGCCGGATAATGATCAAGGAGCTTGTCTCTAACTTTGATTTTGGTCATTTTACTCTATTTCTTAACATAAATTCTTTTCTTTTCTTTCTATCTGACCATCTTGACCAGTACATAGATGAAATATCATGTATTTATCTGAGTGCCCCAATCTATCATGGTATAGGTGATTGAAAATTTATTTATTTGATTCATTACAAGCATGTTTTCATTTGATGGATTCTTCCTGTTCATGTACAAGCAATCAAGAAAATGAAGAAGATAACAGATGAAGTAATTTATTGGTTATTTACTTAACCTCCAATCTGGCAGAAAATATTATTTTTGCTTACATAACGTAGTTCAATACATTCCATTCATACTCAATTAGTTTTCTTTTGTTTATTTCCCTTATTCCATTAGTGCAACAATACAGGCTTGCATTTTAACACTCCTTATATTAGGACGAATGAATTCGAGTTAATATTTTTTACATTTCGAAAAGTATGTATCAAATTGGGCGTAAACTGGCGTAAATTTCATCGATTGCACCCTTATGTGTGTTTAGCAAAAAAAATTTGCCTAACCCTTAAAAAATCCTAGATCCGCCCCTGACGTTGAGTCACGTGATGTCGTTGATAATGTACCGGGGGTTAAAAATGTAAAATCTGCCGCATCACACTTTTTGCTATTCATTACAAAAAATGTCGCTGTTGAATGTGTCATCTTTGGAAGAAATTAAGACTTTAGTTCAAGCTGGAAAAACCTACAATGAAATCAGTAAATTATTGCAACAACGAACTGCATCATCTCGTGGTCTTTCTAATATCCGTTTATTTTAACAAGATAGGGAAGCAAAGTTTATACAGCCCATCAGAAGTCGATAAGATTGTATTCAGAGGGATTTCTGACGTAATTTTTCTCTCTCTTTTGTGGCCTGCGTTTTCACTGTTCTCACTAAAGTTATCATAATATAGCTTTTTGCTGCTATGTATAGGGAGGAGAGTCCTATGGTAGAAAAATGATGACTGGATTGCTACCTGTAGTGAGGGGTTTCACAATGCCACAAACGTTGTGAGGTTGTACTTGTACATGTACTTGTGCATGACAGGTTTACCGTTTTCACTGAGATCAGCAAGAACAACTTTGACACCTACAAGAGCATTCTGCGTTATTCCTGTGGATAGGCGTGGAGTTGACATGGTTGTTGTTTGTGAAGATGGAGTCAACAAAACGGATTGTGATGGCGGTTGAAAAAGATTAGAGATTGCGACAGTGCCTCCTGAGTTATCACCATGCACAATGAATATCGTGCCAGAAAATAGCACTGGTGCGAAACTCAGTACATCCGGATCGCTGGTCGACTATGTACAAACTTGTATGTTTAATCTTAAGAAAGAAGATGAAAGTATTATACGTATTTTGTTCCACATTAGAAATAATGTGAATAACATAGAAATACTTACCAAAAACCTCCTAGCCACATTAGAAACAGTGGCTTGACTTGAATATTTCAGACAAGTGATTCGAATTTTTTAGACAACGGAACGTAAACCCCGTCTTTTTTAAGCCAATCAGAAAGAACGTTGATGCCCAGTGTAAAACCATTCTTCTACTTTGCTTATTTAACATAGCACAAGACATAATTAAATCAATTTGCAGAATTGAATAATATAGGAAAGTCGCAACAAATTTAGAATTTGAAAATTGAAATCAATTTTCAATTTTTCAAAAAATTGAAAATGGATATGAAAATCAAATTATATCAGAAAATGCAATTATCTGTTTAAAAAATTCACAAAAATTGATTTTTTTTTAAATTAACGTTTCTATACACGGACGGTCATACGTACATACTCGATACACGATCCGACCTGAAACTGACGTCGAAGATACGTTATTCTTGACGTGAAATAGAGGACGTCGTAGCTACGTTGGTTGCCTACGTCTTAAATGTGTTTCATTTCAACACCTATTCACAACGTCATAGCAACGTCAGTAAGGACATCGATATGACGTATTCTCAGCGAAACTTTCCCAGCTGGGGTATTATTTCTATTTCCCACAATTAGTAACACTGAGTTGGCGTTTAATTTTTGAATAGGGACTTACTGACTTTCATAACAATTACGAAAACGAAAAATCATTTAAAATGAAACGATTTTACGTGACGAACACATAGATTTTTACAAAGAAAAATGTTACCTTCATCATATAAAGTGATAGTGTTGCAGCTTACAAATGTCTGTCTTACTACTATGTATATTATCGTTTGATATTTGTTGTTACAGAGATTATATTGATTGTATTGACGATCAGTCCTTGTACATGACCTCACGTGATGTAGCGGTCAATGCTTCACTGGGAATCTTTTATTATAGAATATCGTGACTTGTTGACTTTAGGACACCCGTGGTGGAGTAAAGTATTTAAAATACCCGTGGTTTCTCCTACTACTACTACTACTACTACTCCTCCAAGTTATGAACGTTTTCGTGCAGCGTTTCCATGACATCGTTGCCGAATTCGCAAATTTGGTCAAATTAGGACTTCCAGTTGACCAATTTTCATGAAAATTTGCACAGAGCACAATTGAAAGGTGCTGATTTCGAATTTGACAATGATTTTGCCAGGTCTGACTAAAATTGGCCAATTTAGGCCAAATTTGGACCAAATTTCGAAAGTTCTTCAATTTTCATGAAATTTTGCACGGATCACAATTGAAAGGTGCTGATTTCAAATTTGACAATGATTTTGTCAGGTTTGACTAAAATTGGCCAAATTTGGACCAAATTTGGACCAAATTTCGGAAGTTCTTCAATTTTCGCAAAAATTTGCACGGATCACATTTGATAGGTGCTGATTTCGAATTTAACAAAGATATTGCCAGGTTTGACTAAAATTGGCCAATTTAGGCCAAATTTGGACCAAGTTTCGAAAGTTCTTCAATTTTCATGAAATTTTGCACGGATCACAATTGAAAGGTGCTGATTTCAAATTTGACAATCATATTGCCAGGTTTGACTAAAACTGGCCAATTTAGGCCATATTTGGACCAAATTTCAAAAGTTCTTCAATTTTCATGAAATTTTGCACGGATCACAATTGAAAGGTGCTGATTTCAAATTTGACAATGATATTGCCAGGTTTGACTAAAATTGGCCAATTTAGGCCATATTTGGACCAAATTTCGAAAGTTCTTCAATTTTCATGAAATTTTGCACGGATCACATTTGGAAGGTGCTGATTTCAAATTTGACAATGATTTTGTCATGTTTGACTAAAATTGGCCAATTTAGGCCAAATTTGGACCAAATTTCGGAAGTTCTTCAATTTTCGCAAAAATTTGCACGGATCACATTTGATAGGTGCTGATTTCGAATTTAACAAAGATATTGCCAGGTTTGACTAAAATTGGCCAATTTAGGCCAAATTTGGACCAAGTTTCGAAAGTTCTTCAATTTTCATGAAATTTTGCACGGATCACAATTGAAAGGTGCTGATTTCAAATTTGACAATCATATTGCCAGGTTTGACTAAAATTGGCCAATTTAGGCCATATTTGGACCAAATTTCGAAAGTTCTTCAATTTTCAGGAAATTTTGCACGGATCACAATTGAAAGGTGCTGATTTCAAATTTGACAATGATATTGCCAGGTTTGACTAAAATTGGCCAATTTAGGCCATATTTGGACCAAAATTCGAAAGTTCTTCAATTTTCATGAAATTTTGCACGGATCACATTTGGAAGGTGCTGATTTCAAATTTGACAATGATTTTGTCATGTTTGACTAAAATTGGCCAATTTAGGCCATATTTGGACCAAGTTTCGAAAGTTCTTCAATTTTCATGAAATTTTGCACGGATCACAATTGAAAGGTGCTGATTTCAAATTTGACAATCATATTGCCAGGTTTGACTAAAATTGGCCAATTTAGGCCATATTTGGACCAAATTTCGAAAGTTCTTCAATTTTCAGGAAATTTTGCACGGATCACAATTGAAAGGTGCTGATTTCAAATTTGACAATGATATTGCCAGGTTTGACTAAAATTGGCCAATTTAGGCCATATTTGGACCAAAATTCGAAAGTTCTTCAATTTTCATGAAATTTTGCACGGATCACATTTGGAAGGTGCTGATTTCAAATTTGACAATGATTTTGTCATGTTTGACTAAAATTGGCCAATTTAGGCCAAATTTGGACCAAATTTCGAAAGTTCTTCAATTTTCATGAAATTTTGCACGGATCACATTTGGAAGGTGCTGATTTCAAATTTGACAATGATTTTGTCATGTTTGACTAAAATTGGCCAATTTAGGCCAAATTTGGACCAAATTTCGGAAGTTCTTCAATTTTCGCAAAAATTTGCACGGATCACATTTGATAGGTGCTGATTTCGAATTTAACAAAGATATTGCCAGGTTTGACTAAAATTGGCCAATTTAGGCCAAATTTGGACCAAGTTTCGAAAGTTCTTCAATTTTCATGAAATTTTGCACGGATCACAATTGAAAGGTGCTGATTTCAAATTTGACAATGATTTTGCCAGGTTTTACTAAAATTAAGCAATTTAGGTCAAATTTGGACCAATTCAAAAAGTTCTTCAAATTTCAAAAAATTTTGCTCCGATCACATTTAAAAGGTGCTGATTACGAATTTGTGAGTCATTTTGTCAGATTTGACGAGAAATGGGTAATTCGGGCCAAATTTGGATCAAACTTAGAAAGTTCTGCAATATTCATAAAAATTTCTACAATGCACAATTAGAAGTTGCTGATTTTGAATTTGCCAGTTATTTTATTAGATTTGAACATAATTTGGTAATTCGGCAACGTTGTATTTTTGAGACTAAATATGCATCGTTGTGTTACGTCCTGAAGTCTTCAAGCCAAGCGGCTTCTTGTTATTGTATTAACTGAGTGTATCAATAATATACTTATTAAAAGTCGATTAAGACAAAAAAAATTTCCCGGATTGGATCTAGCTAGTATTCTGGGAAGGATTTATCACTGAAAAGGCAGGTAGCTGTTTGCAACAAATGTACCACTATTGAGACAGCAAATACTTCGTCAAATTGTTCATTGCGGATCGTAAATTTAAAGAGTACAATGAGTAATGAAAACAGTGTTAAAACGACTGTCATGCTATGCGTGTATTTTCATACACGACTTTCCTATTAAATAGTGATCAGCCTGACATGAAACTCTTTTTCACTATGATAAGTAAGAATTCCCAACGGACAAAATTAAATAATTCAATACTTTTGCACCTTGCGTTGGAAATTCAAAGTCAACATACCTTTATGTCATGGATCTCACGTAAGTCTGTTTTCTGTTTAAAAAAAGTCAATCAGTACTTTTTGCAAGTGCACTACTCTTAAAGTTCGTTCAATGAGCATCCCGAGGTCACATTTGTTAAAACTCTCTGCGAATGAGTGCATTTCTGTAGAAATATACACACTATTTCAATGAAAATGCTCTTCGTCGCAGTGACTTTTTTGCCCACTGGGATATTTCTTCAAGCGAATCAATATTGACAGTCGCAAAACATCAGCATAATCAACTCAATATATTTTCACAATTTTTTGCTATTATCAAGAGAAAAAAAATAGAAAAGTGGCAAGCAAGTACCAATAACTTTGTAAAAGTAATGTAAAATTTCATTGACATACTCCTTATGTTATTGGTTTTTGGATTTCTGGGTAAGCAAGAAATACTTTATGATCGTCCGTGTTTTTCTGGTTTTTTGTTTTTTTTTCATCTTACTGTGCAAACCTACGCATTTTTGTTTTTTAAATTTCATTGGTTCATAAAAAAGCCGTCTCAATCGTGATTGGTGCATAATGCCCGATTTCTACGAAAGGGTGCTAATATAGCCACCTTAACTTCAATAGCGACAGTTTATTAGCTTGAATTCCGTCATGTGATCATCCGGGTATTTTTCGACTTTACGTTTGCACGCCGTTTGCATAATGGCAGAAGAAACCGAAGAAACCCACATCCACATTGATTGATCAATACTGAATAGATTTAAAAGAAGATTTACACTTTCAAAACCAAAAGTAAAGGGTAGAAATTTATAATTATCTTACAATGATTCTACTGCGTTCATTCCTTTCTAAAAACAAGTTCTCAGTGTTTTGTAAAAACAGTGTGTGCAACTTTTATTTTTTGGAAAATGCCTGGGATTCTTTTAAGCCTTTCTAGATACAAAATACCGTTTGTTTCATGTGTGGGCTGTAGTGCCTTTTAAGCTCTGGATAGATACAGCTCAGCTCAGTTTCCTCTTCAGCTCCAACAACATACAAGGAATGTCTTGTCTACCCTCTGCCTGTGCATCTCATTTTATGTTTGATGTTTCTCTAGCTATTTCAGCTTATATAATACTTGTATAGTTCTTGGCTGTATTATCAATGTCCTGAGTTAGGAATGGGGATTTACTATTTACAATAGCAAATTGAAACTTACCTCGATTGTCTGTAAATTCTAAATACTGGACATCTTTTAACGCAAATTTCTGTTTTCAGTTATAGTTTAGGTCATATTTTTCATAATCCTAATCTTTGTTTACTTTTTGTGTTTGGGAAGTCTTTTCATAATTAGGAAGATTGACCGTACATACGTAATCACAGTGATATCTGAAAGCATATAAATTTGATGTTATTTTGTTCATTAAGTTTATTAGGAGTTAATGTAAGGTTCGTATTGTGTCAGTTATGCTTTCATAATGCCCTGGCGTGTATACGTAATTAAAAATTTATTGCTTTTTAAGTTTCTGAATCAATTTTTATAATCTTTTCATGAAATTTAGTTCAGATAATGCATGTTTTTAAATTAAAAAGATGGCAATGACATATTGTTACTCGAATTAAAGCACAAATTTCTGTTTTCAGTTATGTATGTTGATTTTGTATGTATATATAGATGTATTTAATATCATTAAAATCTACGCTTTCCTTTTTGTCCTTTTGAATTAGGAATTCCGTTAGGAAGATTGACAAGACATTAAATTCATAACATTTACATTGACTTACATGCATACTCATTGTCTTATCTGAATTGATCACTGAATCCTTAATATCATTTGGTACCAACAAAATAAAGAACATTATGTCATTAAGATATAATCAAGTTTATTGGTTAATCAAGTTTTGCATAGTGACGATTATGTTTTTTTCCAGATTTTTGGGGAGTACATGATCAGAAATTTAATAAATATATATTGCGGATTGAACTTTTCTTAAATTTTAAGAATGTCATAGTCTTTCTTTTTCGTAATGACAGCTATATATTTTTCAGTAATAATCATTCAGCTTGATGGTACAAACAGTTTTTTATGAAAAGCTTAAGAATGACATAAAGAAAAGCTCATTTTCTTCTTCAATTTTGCAGAAATCCTTCTGCCCAATAGGGCATTTTGTTATTGGTTATTTTGCCCGTTGTTGTAGGTATTTTGATGTATACAGCAATTCTTTGAAAAATTAAAATTCGGCTCGACTCTCTTTCCTGGTTTAATCTCGTTATCTCGAAAGTGGCGCTATTTCGAGCTTTTTATCCGGTCCTTTGAGAGTTCCAAATAGCTAGAATCGACTGTAGATTTTGTGAAATTTCTATGTCTTAAAGTTGGATGTTTGGTTCTTATCTTTATAGATGGTCCAACCTGAATGATGGTGATTCAATCGCGTTGTTAAATTTGACATTGCAAATAATGATCAAATCATACCGTATTCTTTCTAATAAGCGCCCGGGCGCTTATAAATTTTACTAAAGTTAGAGGGCGCTAATTGGAGAGGGGCGTTCATAAAAAAAATTTTGAAATGGTCATGCTAACTGTGGAACGAGGCATTGCTTTTTATCATAAAAGAATAAAAACAGCTGTACTTTTCATGGCAACGAAAGAAGATTTTGTACTCATAACTTACATTTAGACATCACGAAAATATAGTATTCCGTTTCTATAAAACAATTTTCGCTTTTTGTTAATTTCTGAGTTTATGTTAAGTCACTCTAATAAGCGCTGGGGCGCTTATTGGAGAGGGGCGCTTATAAAAGTATTTTCGACTAGAGGAGGGCGCTTATTAGAGAGAGGCACTTACTGGAGAGGGGCGCTAATTAGAGAGAATACGGTATGCTTTATATAACTCGCGATACAAACAAAGTCCATCCATCCGAAAAAGAGCTTTAAGTTTATTTTGAGCCTAAGTCACGATACACCATTTTATGTTTTGAAATAATCTGTAAGGCATCAAACTTTTCAGCGAAAACTTTTATAATAATGTTTGAAAGAACGAGGCAAGTGTTGTTTATAAACTCGATCACCCAAGCAAATAATACAAGGTTTACACCATGAAGTTTTGATGCTTTCAAATTGTTAGATGAACTATATGCTATTATATGTAGAGCTTATGGTTGCACTTAAAGTAGAATAGATTTTCCAGGGGCCCTTGAGAGCAACGGCAGTATACTTTCAAAATGGTCAAAAGGCAGTTTCGTGACCTAAATACAAAATTTGGTCAATTTGATTTTTCTGGAGAGAAATTATGGTTTTCTCATGTTTTTGATGTCAATCTCGATGTTCCAATCATCCGTGTAAAATTAAGTCATCTTATGAACATTCAAAAACCACCTTGTAAATATCATATGGAGCTTCTACGTCATAGCTCAAATTGCTGATTACTCAGTAAAACGTGTTCTGAGTTTCTATGTTACACATCTTCAGATGCACAAGCGTTGAATACCACATGTCATAAGGAGAAGTAGAAACAACACTTTTAAAAAATTCACGAAGCTTTTGGTAACAACAATTACATCTTCAGGTAAATTTTTATTTATTTAGTTGGTTGAACTTTAACAACGTTGGCTAAACAAATATCGAGTTGTATACCGTTATAAGTTTCCATAGAAACTGAAAACTAATCTACTCTTGATGTCATAAAAAAGGAATTTGATCAATTACCTTAGTTTTAAGAATAACATCATTTGTGTGATCACGCTCACCATAATGAATTTTCAAATCCTCGACCACAAATAAAACACGTAAGTATATGTGTTTCGGCAAATACATTTGGTTGTTAGTTTTATGCAACGTCTTTCGAGAAACAGACGATCAAAAGTGATAGTGAATAAAACTTTCAGGTTTGTTTCATATTTGTTTTCTGTTTAACTTCTTTTTTTTAAGGTTTTTTTCTTTGCATCAGATTCAACGCAAAAAAATCAATATTCCGATAGCTTTAGAAGAGAAATTTGTAAAGCTTTTACCAGCAAACCAAAAGTTAATCACAGACCATCTATGACAGAACTAGAATGCTTCTACACAGCTTATCAATTACAAACCATCAGGTTTATCTTTATGAAAGCAAGTGTTGGGGTTGGTATGTTTAGATCTATCTATCAGATTTATCAAGTTGTGTGAATTCGCACAATTTGACATCTAACTTCGAAGCAGCCCAACACTATTCAATGTTCTTAGGGAAAGAGGTAGCGACTTCTTCTTGAGTGTAATAAGACTAGCATCCTAGGTAAAAAGTTTTATCGTGTCTAACTACGAACACGATGGTCAAAAACCCATCTTTCCCGTGTCGCATGTGTTTTTGTAAAAGAATTTATGGTAGTTATGTACTTTTTCTGTAGATAGTGGTAAGTTATTAAATAACTTTGCTTCATTGTATCTGAATGCTTAACCAAGTTCAAATTAAACCTTTGGAAGTACAAGGTGGTACCTATTATTTTGAGTAGCTTTACTGTATTGATGAATTTGGAAGTATCCTTCAGAATTTCTACGTATTTTGTTTTTTTCATTATGATGTTAATCGGCCAAAGCAACATATTTGCATCTTTAACAAAGTATTTTTTGTGCGCTGATACTTTCACTTTTTATTTTTTCACTTATAGAGGCAACAGTTTGCTAACAGATAGATATACATAGTTAAGAATATTTAATTGTGACACACCTAAAATATGCATATTTAAACTCAAGTAAATTTTGATGTTAATTGACAAGAAATTGCGAAAATCTTTTAAATTTTAAATTGTTCATTGGATTTCTCAATCGGTTTTACCTAAAAAGTACTAGCTTCTAATGCAGGGTCTATTTTTAACAGTCGAAATAAGACAAGTTGAAAATTAATTATTCTCGTTTTTTTGCTAATTTCAAAAATTTTTATAGATCTTTTATTTAATAGAACTAGCCGCCAAGGCGGCGTCGCTCGCCGCTCATGTTCAGCTTGCGTTGCGTTCACAAAAAATGAAATTAAGGAATTGGCAATGATAAGTGTGCCCATGTGACAGAGCTTGAAATTCTGAGCAAGAAAATGTATAAAATCATATGCCTATGACGTACCGTTTCGGAGATATCGTCGACAAAGTTTTGATGATGTCTTAGAGCCCCGTCCCCAAAATTTTGTCCAAATTTTTTCGTCAGGGTCTCAATACAATGGTTTCACAATGACGTCGCACA
Source organism: Turritopsis dohrnii (assembly GCA_027922465.2). NCBI lineage: Eukaryota > Metazoa > Cnidaria > Hydrozoa > Anthoathecata > Oceaniidae > Turritopsis > Turritopsis dohrnii. The sequence goes on from BQMF02000019.1 coordinate 1,187,114, forward strand.
AAATATAATATAATAATCTCTTCATAACTCAATCTACCATTTTGCAGGACAGACAAACGAAGAATCGGCTATTAATATATAGACTAGCCGCTAAGGCGGCATCGCTTGCCGCCCATGTTGAGCCTGCGTTGTGTCACCTCCCAAAGAGCTCACGAAAAACAGAATCAAGGAGTTGACAATGGAAAGTGCTACCGTCTTGTAGAGCTTGAAATTCTGAGCAAGAAAATGTATAGGATCATATGTCTATGACGCACCGTTTCGAAGATATCGTCAATCAAAAGTTTTGATGACGTCATAGAGCCCCGTCCCCAAAAAGTTTGCCCAAATTTTTTCGTCACTCCATGGCGAATATCGTGGACCCCAAAAAACGTCAGTTATCTCTATTGGTTACCGAGATAATTTTCCCTAAACGTCGCATGCGATAAGGCTCTCAATACAGTGGTTTCATACTGACGTCGCACAAAATAAAATGAAATAATTTCTCTCACAGCTCACCTACCATTTCGCGAGACAGACAAACAAACAAACAGAGAATCGGCTATTAATATATAGACTAGCCGCCAAGGCGGCGTCGCTCCCCGCCCATGTTCAGCCTGCGTTGAGTTCACAAAAAATAAAATTAAGGAATTGGCAATGACAAGTGTACCCATGTTGTAGAGCTTGAAAAGGTGATCACGAAAATGTATGGGATCGTTTTGCTACGACCAACCGTTACGGAGATATCATCGTTCAAAGATTTTGATGACGTCACAGACTCGTCCCCAAAAAAAATTAGACCCAAATTTTTTGTCACCCCATCGCCTGTATCGCGGACCCCAAAAAACGTCAGTTATCCCTATTGGTTACGGAGATAATTTTCCCTAAACGTCACATTCGATTAGGGTCTCAATACAATGGTTTCACACTGACGTCGCGCACAAGAAGAGAAATAATTTATGTGTGATCTTACATTGCTGACTCTCTTTTGCAGTTCAAACCTACCATTTTGCGTGACTTACAAACAAACAGACAAACAGAGAATCGGCTATTAACATATAGACTAGCCGCCAAGGCGGCGTCGCTCGCCGCCCATGTCCACCTGCTCTGTATCACTCTATCAATAAACGTCAAATTTCCTTATAAACGGCTCGTACGACTTGTGTTCAACCAGAAGCAGATTCGAAGTCACAACCTCTGGTAAAGCTAATCTTTTATCAGTGTAACAATACACTCAAAACGTAGAGAGAGAAAACTTCAACTTTTTATTAGCTTTTGTTTTAAAAAAGTTACGCGCTCTAACATGGGTGCTACCAAACAGGGCGAAAATGGTTTCTCTTCTTAAAAAGTTCACACGGAGGAGAAAAAAAAAGCACGTGCTAAATGAATAAATAGAATAAAAAAACGTTCGATCTGAACGCTTAACAATTAAAAGAAGAAATTAATTTATTAAAAGAAAAGCAAAAAAAAAACATTTTGTTTTGATATGATACTCTTTTTTTACCTATCGGTTTTTAAACATTTTGATTGCTCAAAAAAAAAGTTCACCCGTCTCAGACAGTCAGGCAAGAGTTAGTGGCAAACCGAACATATGCTGCCACGTTCTGCCACTGCTGCTTTTTGTCCAAAATGTTTAATCAGTTAGTTTCTTTGTATTTAGTTGATGTACTGTTTTCAAAGCCAAGTCAACGTGGAATATAAAACCAACAATAATGATAAAAACAAAACGTTATTCCTGTTAGTTCACCAGCCCAAAAAAAGTCACGTTCGATTGGGGTTGCAATGTATTTGCTTCGAACTCACGTCGCACACAAAAAAAAATAATTTCGCTCACAACTCAATCTACCATTTTGCGTGACTTACAAACAAACAAACAAACAAACAGATGGAGAATCGGCTATTAACATATAGACTAGCCGCCAAGGCGGCGTCGCTCACCGCCCATGTCCACCTGCTCTGTATCACTGTATCAATAAACGTCAAATTTTCTTATAAACGGCTCGTACAACTTGTGTTCAATCAGAAGCAGATTCGAAGTCACAACCTCTGGTAAAACCAATCTTTTATCAGTGTAACAATACACTCAAAACGTATAGAGAGAAAACTTCAACTTTTTATTAGCTTTTGTTTTAAAAAAGTTACGCGCTCTAACATGGGTGCTATCAAACGTAAGGGAGAAATGGATTCTCTTCTTAAAAAGATCACACGGGAGGAGAGAAGAAAAGGCACGTGCTAAATGAATCAAGTAAATAAAAAAAACACTCGATCTGATATAAAATAAAATAGATTAAAAGAAATCGATTTAAGACAACTATTGACAAAAGCAAAAAAAAATATTTTGTTTTATGATATATTTTTTTTACCTATAGGTTTTTAAACATTTTCATTACTCGAAAAAAAAGTTCACCCGTCTCAGACAGTCAGGCAAGGATACGTTAGGATACACTGGCAAACCGAGATGCTACCACGTTCTGCCACGGCTGCTTTTTGTCCAAAATGTTTTATCAGTTAGTTTCTTTGTATTTAGTTGATGTATTGTTTTCAAAGCCAAGTCAACGTGGAATATAAAACTAACAAAATAATAAAAACGAAACGTTATTCCTATTAGTTCATCAGCCAAAAAAAGTCACGTTCGATTGGGGTTGCAATGTATTTGCTTCGAACTCACGTCGCACACAAAAAAAGAAATAATTTCGCTCACAACTCAATCTACCATTTTGCGTGACTTACAAACAAACAAACAAACGCACAAACAAACAAACAGAGAATCGGCTATTAATATATAGACATGGATGTGGTGTTAAAACCTCCAAGTATAAGACATACCCATTCAACGATTTGAATTACAATCAATTACTTACTGTGAAAAGGAAAATTCAAATTTGATTCTGAAACTTAAAGTGCAAGCAACTGATTTTATGCTGATATCGCAGATTCCACCAGTTCTAAATTACTTCTTCTTTTCTAAACTTCCATTTAGTTCCAGACGTTTACATACCTAGTTCACCGAAGTTCGTACAGCAAACATCTTGAACTATCAGTCTGAACAAATTTCTTTTTCTTCAGTGGAACAGTGACACAAGCACAAGTGAGTTACGGACTAGTGAAATTTTTTGTCCAGAAATAACTCATACAAATTTATCCTTAATTGCACGAGCATATACAACGTGCGATTACATGCTAATCACACTTAAGCTTAAAACCTCGCAAACATTTTGTTGTTTGTTACACGAAGAGCATTTGTTTCCTGAAGCTTATTTTATCGAATGTTATGGTAATTCAAAATGAAATAAACAAAAGATTCGAATGTTTTGAAACAAAAGATTCGAATGTTTTGAAACAAAATATTCGAATGTTTTGAAACAAAAGATTGGATTGTTTGAAAAGTCTCACGATCGCTTGTAATTTCACAAGTAAGATTACGGATTAATTGCACTCTCATATGAGGCGCCGTTTTTGTTAAAACACCAAACCGTGTGATTAATTTGGAAATTAGCTTTGTGTTCTTTCTTATCTGGTTACCTGATATTTTCATGGTGATAATTGAATATATTTATATTTCAGAGAGCAAGGTCATTGCAGCCAATTACATAGTCGTATTACATAACAGGAGGACCTCATCGTTCACGAGTAATAACCTGATCAGGGTAATACAAAAGTGTAAACTAAAGAATTTAGATTTTCTAAAACTAAATTTTCAAAACTTCAAATTTTAAAAGTAGCCAACGACTGCCTTTAGGTTGTCTGTCAAAGAAATTCATCAATGTAATCTTGATCTTGATTTTTCCTAGAACTTGATCAAAATTAAGGTTTGTTTTATTTTCAGAATACATCCAACGAAAAGTAACTCTAAAGCAACATTTCTTCCTCTTTTTGCAGATTGCCTTTGTTGTAAGATTTTTAAATTTTGTGTAGATTCCACTATATCTTTTTTCAATTGTTCTCCTAATCTTCAAGTTTTTAATGCATCAAGATTATGAAGAAATTACCATAACAGTTATTGCAATCAAACTTTCACGGCAATTGCCTAATAGCTCTTGATCAAAATTTTACAAGGTTTGTTTCTTTTTTCAGAATACATCCAACGAAAAGTAACTCTGAAGCAACACTTTTTGTTGTCAGGTATTGAGACGTCATATATGCTAGTTTATAAAAATGACAAATGAAATTAAAACCAACTTATGAATAGCCTTCCAAATTTTTGTAAGCCAATAATAGTTGAACTGTGAGCGACAGCACTATAAGCATTTTTACTTCTTAGCAGCAGAACTTGCAAAGGCAACAAAATTATTTGAAAGTAAATCAACAACGTCGATAAACTATTGTGTCTGTTGAAAGATTATGGCAACTGCTGATTCATTTCCACACACGTAAGATGTTTTACTTCAATCACGACTTTTCTGATAATAAATGATAAATTACCCCTCTGCATATTAATTTAACAAATTTTACGACTTGAATTTCATTAGCTTTGAAGTTTTGATATCATTTTTGGTACTATGCGTGACCATAACCAAAATAAGGATTTTCAATTAAGAACACCGATCGTAAATTAAAGTACTTGAAATACTTACGTTTCTCTTGCTACTACCTTCATAAACATTTCCACAAATAATAAGTAAAATGTTCCAATTTAGAATTTGGGAGTCATTTCTAGATTTGCCCAAAATTTGCTACTTCGCACTATGTTTGCTTAAGATTGTTTTTTGAACAGAGATGAACGCTCATCTATGACTGCTATTCTATGTAATTTGCCTTAAAATCTTGAAGCCGTGCAGCCTTTTTGTTCAAGCACAGAACTCAAGAGCCAGCGTCGATATTTTATCTGTTTGAGAAACTAACTTTATTGAATTGTGGTTTCTTTTAATCTTTATTGTTGTTTCCTATTTCTAACTTTTGTACTTTCATTTAAACAGGGTACCTGCCAACACCGCTGGCGACTCAAGTGATGTTGATAATAACGTAAGTTTTGAAATTATCATTTGAAGTATGGCCTATAACATTACAATGAAAGAAAATTCATTTCTTGAAATGACTTGCGGGTCCTATTGAGACATGGAAGTTAATAATGAAAGAGAGGGTTTCTTTGACAAAGTCAAATTGTAGGTCAACATAATTTCAACCAATGTTTAATTGACCGATTTCAGACATTTGTTGCAACGCTTTTTATTCAGTTTTCTCGCTTATTAATCACGAAAAAGTAAATTATTGATATGAAAGAATAATCAATAGACTAAATTTGGACGTAACTTGAATTTAATTAAATTGCACCACTTGGTCATGAACAGAAAATGTTTTAGTAAGCCCTAATCTTCTCTAGGATCGTAAAATTAGTGGCTCCTTAATCCTTATTTCAAGCTTGTTCAGCCATTATTGACCATTCTTCACAATCATCGATGAACATTGTCAGTTTTTCTGCTGGAAATTCAATGTTTGTTCATAACTAATCCAGACAACTTGTGTCTGGTCTTCCTTTTATTCTTTTTCCTTGTATGGATTTCCAAAAGAGCACCATGCTAACTAACTGCTCCTTTCTTCCTCATACATGTCTTTAGATTAGCCTTTAATTGGCTTTAAAAATCGATGCAATATATTTCAGACCTCCATAAAAGGTCCTTGTTTGTTTACCTGTCTCTCTAGATATAACCAAGTACGGTTCTAACCAGTCAGGTGTAGGTACCATCTACATTGCCGCTCATAGCACTTTTAAAGGTCCAATTTTCTGCTCCATTTAAAATGATACTCTTGACTGTAGCTCTGAACAATTGAATCTTAATTTTATTTCTCAATTTTGATTTCAAAATTTTGTTTAAATTTTTCATGCTAAAACAATTCTTCATTGCAGGAGGTTGCAATGCAAAAATCTAAAACATGGAACTCTTTCACTTGTTTTAATGTCTCCACTTAAAGTGTTCTGAGGTTGGTCATACTGTAGGAAGTCAATGTTTTTGCGATTGATATCTCGCCTAATTCCTTAACTTACCATTAAACCGCAGTGGGAAAGTTGAAACGTAGTATTTCTATTTTCAAGAGTGGTGTTGCAGCATAAGCAGTGACTGCCTTAGAGAGAGAGTGAAATGTTTGGTGAAATGTGTGTGAAATACAGGATGTGAAGTGAAAACTTAGTCTCTCCGATATGAGGCGTAGGGAATCGTAGTGCTGCGTTAGAGCAGGGAGTGTGGTGTAGTATAAGTGTATAGTAGAGTGCATTGTGTTCTTCTTGTGTCCTTCTCAGTGGTTATTTTGTTTATAGTGTTCAGGTTGATGTGTCACTTATAAATAAACTAAAAACTATATTGTATTAGTAAATTAGAAACCGCGATAAAGTGAGAAAAGTCTTTCATAGTATGTACAAGGGTCTGTAGAAAAAAAAACGCGTGTATGAGTTTGCGTGTATCAGCTCTACAAACTACTCATACTTTTGGCAGGGGTTCCTAATATACTATGGGTGATTTGGGAAGACTCGGAGACGAGTAATAAAATTGAAAACTTACGTTTAGGTTTGTTTCACGTTGCAACGGTGTGGCGGAAGTGTGTGTGTTGTTGTGTGTGTAGACGTTGAATGTGTGTGTGTGTGTTTGTAAATGTGTCCTTGTTGTTTTGTTTTGTGCTGTGTGTGAAATGAAGGTTCTGCGTGGCTGTGGTGGACGAAGCTGATGTGGTGTGTTTGGTGTAGGTGTGCGGAGTGAAGGTCTGTGTGCTTGTGGTGCTTGTGGTGGACGACGTGGATGAGATGCAGGTGTTTCGGATGTAGGCAGTAAATATCGACGTGTTTGGTGTTGTTGCATGCGTGTGCTTTGTTTTGTGGACGGTGTGGGTAGCAGTGTGTTTTGAGGCGGCGTGGGAAGTAACGTGCGTCTTGGTGTCTGTTTGTGCTGTGATTGTATGATTTCTTCAGTGTTGATACATTCCTGCGTGTCTGTGTGTTTCTTTGAATTTTTTGGTGATTGTAATGACGAAGTGCTTGTATTTGTGTTTGTGTTTTCCCTGACAATTGTCAGGGTGTTGCTATGTTTTAAACGGATGTCCATGCTTTGGAATGATTTTTTGGTGATTGCATTGGTGTAAGGAGAGGCGTAGGTGTAGGATCTATATCAATTGTCGTAAATGTGAGGTGAAGGTATGTGGATGAAGATATTTGTATTTTCTTTAAGTTGTCCATATTTGTCTATATGTGAAAAGGAATGTTATTAATTATTTTGCGTTGTAATGTGTTCATTAACTTTCGTTAATGTCATCTTCGTTTTGTGTGCTTCTAGTTCTTGTTGTGCCGTTTATGTAAGTGCTTGTTCCTTTGTAAATATAATGATAGTACCATTGTGCGGTTTTTGTGGAGAGGTTATTGCATATCCATTTGATCTGGTGATAGCCTTTGTTGATTTTGTTCTTTTCGTATGTGTAGGAACTATATAAATGCTGCATTATTAAAGAAAGTGCACATCCATTGCCTGTGAAAAGTATTAATTTGAATGGGTTTTTGTCCGATATTGGTGTGTCGAAGAAGATCATTTGCATATATAGAGGCCAAGAGTGAAATGGGAAGAAAGCGTCACCGTCGAGTTTCTCAAAAGCTTCTTGACGTGAATGGAAAAACTTGCTCGAGTTAGTCTTGTATCGTTTAGATGCTTCTTTCAGGGATATGTGTTCGTTACTGTTTGCATATATTTTGTATGACATCTAAATGATATTCAAATAGATGATTTTATGAAGTGTGCTTTCTAGTGATACACTAAGTACAGCTTATTTAACTGTGTGGCTTTCAAAAGTTTTTTTTTGTTATTAAGATATACTTTATGAATATTAGCATCAAATCTTCAGGTGCGTTAGTTGGGATATTATTAAGTTTGATAATCGTTGATTTGATGAAAACACCACGGAAGAGTATGACTATTGGAATAAATGCATTCATGGAATTCTTCGTTTTGTGTGGAATTCTTCGTTTTTTCGTTTTTAATGATATACTTTATGAATGTTATCAGTAAATCTTCAGGTTCGGCAATTGTGGTATTCTTAAGTTTCACTAGTTCTCCATCATATTCAACACAGTTTCAAATAGAGAGTCATACGAGAAACTTGTGAAGATATTGGAAATAACTCTGGAGGTCACCGTTGTAGAGCCTGAATTTGAAACTAAATCATGCATGTTCTGGAAACTTGTATCCAGTGAAAAAATTTTTTACGAGTTCTAATTCTGAGAATGACGTCTCAAAAATGGTGTAGAAAAATTAATTTACAAAATGACAAACAGAAGGCGCATTAGTGTTGTAGTCACTACTGCGTCAATTAGGCGGACCATAAGAATACCTGTTATTTTCTTAGAGTTTTTAGAGATGTTTTCCAAATAACTTCGAGTCTAATTTAGGAGGCAATGCGATGGTTCTCCTGACATAAAAAACCACTTAGACAGACACAACCTAGATAAAACATTTCTCCAAGTTTCGAATCAACACTGGTGCGCAGAACAAAAAAAACATTTGATCTGAAACTCATCAAAAATAAAAAAAATACGCGCTGAGCATCCCCTAAAATAAATTGAATCGATATAAGATGCAATGCAATGGTTCTAACAAAAAAAACATACTCTTCAACCTTCTTTTAATTTAAAATCTCTAGGTATTCCGGCTAAAGCATTTTCAGTTCACTATAAACACAGGAGAGAACTCCTTTTTAATCAGAAGATCTGAAACACATCAGCATATTCATAATAAATCTTTCGCAATGCAATATATGCAGCAGTAAAAATAAATTGTGCTTACAGGAAAGCAACAAATAGATTAGGGTCTGTTACAAAAGTATTAAAAGTATTTCTGTCCATCCGACACGATAACTGTTTGTTTCAATATTTTTTGACTATCATCATTGTGGAAATCATGTTTTGGAATTTTGTAAATTCTATTCTAGTATACTTCCGACAAACGTTTGTTTGATATTGAATCATAAACGTGCTTTTTTCATATAGCCCTAAGTATCGATTTGTCCATCCGACATAAAACAAGTACTTTTGTAACGGACCCATTAAAATCGCTGTAACTGTTCATAAAATCCATACCCAAACGTAAATAAAAGCCCAACGCGGAATTCGTAAAAGTGACAAAATATGAATTGTAAACAATTGCGATTTTCTTGTACGAACCCATTATTGGAAAAGTAATGACACAGAAACCCTATTCACACTAAACAAACAAACAAAAATGTTCAAAATGTTAAAAACATCAATAAATCTTCGTGCAATACTTTCGTTGTTGTCTATTGTTTTTTGATCTCGCAAATAATAAAAAAAAACAATCGAATGCAATGCAATGTTTTCCCTTCATACTGATCGTAGAAAAATATTAACCTTCGTGGTCTGATACTCTATTATGAATAAGTGACCACAAAAACGACCCGAAATTTTGGAGAGTGAAAGCGTGAAAAAAGCGAATGCACTATGCGAATTAGTATATACTAGCCGCCAAGGCGGCGTCGCTCGCCACCCATGTTCAGTATGCGTCCAGTTCACGAAAAATAAAATGAAGAATTGGCAATGATAAGTTTGCCCATGTTGTAGAGCTCGAAAAACTGATTAAAAAAATGTATGGAATCGTTTCGCTACGACCAACCGTTCCAGAGAAATTGTCAATCAAAGACTTTGATGACGTCATATCCGCAGTACCAAATAAAATTTAGGCCCAAATGATGCGTCACCCTATCACCCGTATCGCTGACCCCAAAAAACGTCAGTTATCCCTATTGGTTCTCGAGATATTTCCCCAAAAACGTCGCGTTCGATTGGGGATGCAATGCAATGATTCCCCGTGATCATAAAAAAAAAAAACTGACGTCAAATGATGCCACGTGCTTTTAGAATAATCGTGAAAAAAGTGACTCTCGCCGCTACGTGGTTTTACGCGCACATAAGAGGACGATGACCGTAAAATTTAAATAAATATATCACTCTCTAAAATAAAAGTGGGATGCACAGCGCGGATTATTATAATAAGACTAGGCGCCAAGGCGGCGTCGCTCGCCGCCCATGTCTACCTGCTCTGTATCACTGTATCAATAAACGTCAAATTTCCTTATAATCACATCACAGCCTAAGTGACAACATCATCTATTTTCCAGACCTAACTTTTAATCAAAGAAACGTAAAATTTTATAAATATGCATCACCTTGCAGTCCGTTGGTCTGAGTGAGTACTGTAATTGTGTGCTGGCTAGTACCTTATTTTTCTTATTTTTGTGTAATTTAAAACATTGGTCTGTGGCAGATTTTTCGTTGCTGTTGTTTTCATCCATATTTTACTGTTCTTCTTTCCTCCAAGAACAAAAAAATATAGAAAAAGAAAAGAAACATAAGTGTGCAGCTCCGACGGCACCACAATAATAGCTTGTGCAGCTTTGTCGCACCAAAGTATTATAAACGTACTTAAATAGTACCTGTGCTTTTGCATCTTAATAGCTTGTGTAGTTTTGCACCAATCTAACTTACACTCTAAAGTATATTTTGTGCAGTGTCTTGCACACCAAATAGCTTGTACAGCTTTGTTGTACCAAAATTATATATATACCTTCCAAGTTAACATATTTTCCTGTGCTGTGTTGCCAGACTTGGTTATTGGAATTCATTTGACATAAATTTGTAAATGAAGGTGACCTCCTTTACAAGTCATTGAATAAAGATACATATACATTTACTTTAAAGGAAGAAAGTGTTTGCAGAAGAAAGCTTTGCGGATCGGCTGAACCGCAAAATTTTTACATTTTGCGGGAAAAATCTTTTGCAGTTCGTGGAAATGAATTCTTTTCCGGGAATGAACTTTCGCGGTTCCTCAGTTTACATTTTTTTTGCAAGAAAAAAATTTTGCACTTGTTAAACGAAAGTACCTTAGAAGGGAAAATTTCGTCAGGGAAGTTGTTTTCTTATAGACATGAATGTATCGAGAGGAAATGATTGCATTTGCATCTAGTTGTTCTTTTGATATTTACTACAGTTAGTAAACAAACTCACTGACATTCGAATTTGTGTTCTATTGTAATTTTTATATCTCTCAGATTCGCCCTCCTCTATTACTAATCATTTTTGTCAGTGTCATGCATACTAGAGAAAGAAAAATTCATAGGTTGGAAAATTTAAGACAGAAAAACTTCACTAGGCAAACGTAGTTTCATTTTTCGTCGGAGAAAATATTTCACAACTTTTAGCTTGAACAGCGAAATTAAAATGCCATGAAATTCAATTTTGCCGAAAAAAAGCCCTCGAAATTCTCACGAAATAAAGTAGATCAAATCACTTATTGAAATTGGAGTCAATGAATTTTCTATAAACAGGCTTTTAGGTAGGAGGAATTTTACTTGTAATAATTAACGAAACTTGGGATTATTTTGAAAATTTTGCGGGAAAAAACTTTTGCAGTTTACCAATATTACAATATTTTGTGAGAATAAACTTTTGCGATTCGAACCAAAACCGCAAAAACTGCAAAACTTTCTTTCGCAAACACTTTCTTCCTTTAGAATTTATTTTCCAGACCTTAAGTGCCAATCCTACAGATTAAAATTTTCCCATGTTATTTTCTGTTAGATGTCTTTTTAATGACAAAAGTTATTGATGTACTCAGTATTTCTTATCACAAGGAGCAATATTGTTTGTGCATTACTTTCATTCCCCGGATCACTTTGTTTTGTATCACGTATACTTTTGGTCTGAGTGATTACTTTATTGTGTGCTGAATAGTAGTTGATTTCTCTTTCCGTTCAAATTAGAGCAGTGATCCCTTTCTAGCTGTTGCTGTTTTATGTATATTTTTGAGTTCTTCCTTTCTCGAAGAAATAAAATATAGAAGAAAAGAAACACGTGCAACTTTGACCGTACAAAAATAATAGCTTGTGCAGCTTTGTAGCAACAAATTATTGTACACATACTTAAATACAGGGTGTGTCTGGAAAATCAGGAAAAAATCTATGTTTGACAGAAAGATTCTGAAAAGTCAGGGAATGTCAGGGGAAAAAAGTTTCTTTACCATTTAGGTCAGGGAAAGTCAGGGAACACTTTCATAAGACTGTAACAGTGTCTATTACTGACTTTGTTCAATGATAATTTTGCTTACCCAATCATCTATCAATATTTTTTTTCTTTGTTTCAGAGTTAACTAGCATATTTTATGAAATGTTTTATCTTCTCTAGCCTGTAAATTGATACTTCTGAATGTGTAATCTTGACTCTGTGGCAGTTTTAGTAGGCAATATAGTCAGGGAAAACAGGGTGTTTTAAAAGAAAAGTCAGGGAAAATGATACCTTTTTTACACCTTAAAGTCAGAAAAGGTCAGGGAAATATTTTGGGAAAAGTGCGCTACGAACCCTACAAATAACACCTGTGTTTTATGCACCTTAATAACTTGTACAACTTTGCACCAAATTAACTTACAGTGTGCTGCACCAAATAGCATTGAACAGCTTTGTTGTACACCAAAGTACTATGTATATATAATATATGCTGTTCATATAGATTCTTATCTCTTTTCTGAAAGTGTTTGACAGTCAGTTTTTTCAGTTAGCTGATGAATCTGTGAAGGAAGAAACTTAAAGTTCTAACAAAAATAGTTTTCTTCTTTTCATCCGTTCATAAGTATATACTTATATATACTTTTAGTAGGCATATTATCCTGTGCTTTGTTCTGAGACTTGTTTATGTCATTTAGATTGAAAAAACTTGTTTAAAGTTCTTTTAACCATCCATGCAAAAACTGGTAATCGATACGTACTTGTAATCAGTTATGCTAGCTTATCAGTAGGTCATTGTTATTTATTTGGTTTTATTGTGAATGAAAGGTGACCGCCTTTTGAACAAGGGCACATATTTTATAGTCCCAGATTTGCCAGATAATGTTTCCATACTAGATTAAAATAAAATTGATTTATCTTGAATATG